>JAWNPG010000020.1:2757500-3405000 GCA_035045145.1 Drosophila meridionalis | reverse complement strand
ATACAGATACAGATACAGATACAGATACAGATACAGATACAGATACAGATACAGATACAGATACAGATACATTTACATATATAAAGATACAGAGACATATGCAAATATTGTTAAGATGCATATACATGTATAGTTTCAGATATAGTTACAGCAGCAATAGATACATTACTCGAACACCTACCACAACTAATAGATACAGATACATCTACCAATTCATTCGCTCTATTTGAGCACGCGTAATTGTGCCCACTGCATCGTGTGTTAGCTAAGCCAACAATGTATCTCACAGATACATTTCATAGCTTCAGCTGTGTTTGTGCGCGCGTAAATAGCGCAGAGCGCGCTTAGTGGCATTTGCAATTAATTCACAGCAAACAGCAAATGTTGCAAATAAATTAGCAGGCCAAATGCAGCAGCAACAACAACAACAACAACAGAAATTTGTGTGTAATTGTAACGAAGCACAAAATAAAACACAGGCTGAAAAAAGTATCTGAAAAACGAGCTGCACGCTGCAATCGAAGCCGGGCAGCAAAATAAAAATGAAAAGTGCGACGTTGTCGCTTATCGAGTGGCCGGCAGCGACGACAACAACAACAGCAACAACAAGCGCTGCAACGTCAGCAATTTCGGTTGTTGTAGTTGGTGTTGTTAGTGTTGTTGTTGCTATTGCGCGCACACGTCATAATTATCGGCGCAAATGAACGTCGAGCCGAACACGCACACAATCATACAGACAGGCAGACTACCTACTGCAGATACATTTACAGATACAGCTACAGCTACAGCTACAGCTACAGATACACTTCTACACGGCCAGCACAATGCAAAATATATTGGCTTAGGTCAGTGGCTCATTGAACGCAAATGAAAATTGTTGTTGTTGTTGGTAATTCGCACTTCACACCGTAGCAAAACACGAGGCGAGCAACGAACGAATACTCATGAGTGAGTGTGTGTGTGTGCGTGTGTCTGTGTATCTGCAAGATACAAACTGCAAGTAGCTGACACAATGTGATAAACAAACTAAACGCCCGCCTTGGGGGCCAGCTAAAATTTTAAAACAAATATGAAAAAGCAAATAACTTTTAAAGTGTTACCTCATCAGTCAAAGCAACAGGTACAGATAGAGATACATTTTCAGATGAGAGTTGCAGATATATTTAGTGTGAGATATGGAGTCATCTGAGCATATAAAGAAACTGCTGTATTTACGGATACATCTATAGATACATTTGCAGATTCAATTAAAAGTATATAAATAAATTTACCAATAGATGCGAATACAATTTTAGATGCATATTCATTTGCAAATAAAAAATTGTAGATACTTTTACATATACTCAATAGGAGAAACGAAAATTAGTTATCAGCTTCAGATACTGTATCTATAAATGACTTGTAAACTGCTGTCTCTGCTCATTTTGACCAGCCGAAGCAGGTTCCCTTAGCATTTCATATAGAGTTACAGAATCCCCTATAAGAAAACTATCGTGTTTCAAGTGCCCCAGCCTCGAAACCAGAGCTGAGTGAGTTGGGTGCATAGATAAAAGGGCGAATTCTATTATTATGATTCTTGTTTATTAGCTGACCGCTGTCAGTCTTTATAAAAGTCAGAGCTCATAAATATTAACAGAAATTCCGTGGAATCTATAACACACTTCTGGTAATTGGCCATTAATTAAAATTAAAATATCCGAAATGGTATTTAAAGTTATTTATAAACAATATTAATGAAACTGTTACCAAATTGTAGGTCTTATAAAACTGACAGCGAAAAATGCCATAAAAAATGAAAAGTCTATAATGGAGAC
Source organism: Drosophila meridionalis (assembly GCA_035045145.1). Classification (NCBI taxonomy): domain Eukaryota; kingdom Metazoa; phylum Arthropoda; class Insecta; order Diptera; family Drosophilidae; genus Drosophila; species Drosophila meridionalis. Next base: position 3,403,186 of record JAWNPG010000020.1, on the reverse strand, counting down.
ATACGAAATCTGTCATTAAAAACACGCAACAGCCAATAAACAGAGATACTATAAATAAAACCTAGATATAGATACAAATATAAATATCCAAATGCCGAACGCATGTATCTGCTATCGAAGAGCTATCGATAAGGCGAGGAATGGAGAGTGAAAGTCTTTGCTCCACTTCCCCAAATGCACATAAAAATAATAAAAATTAACAAAAAATAAACAAATACGTAAAAATTGAGATAAGCGCATGCCTAATAGCTAGTATCTCTAATGCAACTATCTATGTATCTTTGGCGGCTTTATTGTCGCCGACATGCATCATAAATGGGGAAAATTGTCGCTTTCATCGCGGCCATCTGTAAAGTTTTCACATTCCAAAATTTCCACGTTATATGGCTAGAAAACGAAAATATATTATTGGGCTGAGAAAATCTTTATGATGTGTTAAGCTATTATGGAAATGTTGATTCTATATCGCTTGTCCATTATTCTATTTGTTTCCATTTTGGTTTACGCCTCGCTCTTAATTATTATTTAAATGTTTGCCTTAATTGACCTCATAATGCGGCATGAAATTGTATTGCCATACACTTGAGTCCATAAGCTGAATGTTTTGCACGCTTGATTGACTAAACGAATATGCCAACAGCTGAGGGAGTTCCAGCTGAGAAATTGTGGGAACATTGCGTTTGGCTGGGGGGAGTGCAAACAACGATGCAGCAGCAGCAGCTAAGAGATATCAGAGATCCAATAAAATTAATATATTTATAATTGAATAAAATAAAGAGTTTATGAATTCTGTTCAGGTAGAGATTTAAAATTAGAATATAAATTAGAATATATGGAACATCTCTGAAAAAAAATAAAACTGAATCTCATTGCATATTAATTAGTGTAAAGCTATAAGAAATGATTATTTGTATATTTATGCATACCTAACTAAACTGAAATATATATATCACTGATGAGCTCCATCTATCTACGATCTATGATCGTACTTGAAACTAATCTGTTTCCCATTAAACCTTTTAATAACATAATGAACACTCTGAAGCATCTCTGCTACCTACTTCACTGTCAGCACACCTTCAGCTCAGCAGACCATCAAGTCCTTAATCAAATCATATATTCAACAAACTATTCATAAATCATAATTAATATATCATTTACAAGCACTCATACAATATAACGATGCATTGTTGATCTGGCAACCTCAGTGCTTGTTAGCTGCTTGTCAAATGCATTTGTCAGCTAATGTCGCGACCACCTTGTAGCCAACATTTGCAGCCGAGACACGCGACGACAACAACAGCAGCAACAACAATAACAACAATTCGCCTACTGTGCAATCAGCCGCAATAAAAACTCGAGCATTTGGAAAACGTTTAACAATAGACGCGATCTGGCGCACTGCCAAAGCCAAAGCCAAAGCCAGAGCCCCATAGGCCCAAAGGCCCCCAGAGTCCAGTGCAACATGGAGCGTTTGTCATGCATCGTGGGCAACACTTGCCACCAGAGAGTTGTTGATGTTGTTGTTGTTGTTGTTATTGCAGTTGGTATTGCAGTTGTTGTTATGGCTATAACAGCACATTTATTTTGCTTGTTGGCCACGTTATGTTCACACTTGGCGCGCGTGTTGAGATCGTTTATCGATTGACAGGTAATTGTGATTTATGCAAATTGCAGCTCGACACCTTAGCGAAAAAAGCAAGAAAGACTCAGACAAAAAAAAAACTGTGGCATGAATGAAAATTTGTGTGCTTTCTTCTAATTCCTTTTTTTTTCGCCATGTTTTTCTTGGGGTTTTGTTTATTGACTCGTTGCAAGAAAATAAAGTCAAGACAGTTGGGCGGTGTGGCATGCCACACACACACACACACACACACACACACACACTCACACGTATACCAACAATTTGATTGTTTTCATTTCTATTAATATTTTCTTTGGAAAAATTATTCTTGCACCCCATAAAAATGTTCGTTGTTCTGTTGTAGCATCAACAACTGAGTAGCACGGACAGGCATTAATCACATGCCAAAAACCGCATTGCTTAGCGAGCCATCTGAAGTAGTTCTGCTCGCATCTATTCCGTTCTGATTTCTAAGCAAGTTTGCCTTTTTGCGCTCTTATTGTTATTTATAGAGGCCTGCGGGCAGACGCCCAAACGCGAATCGCACTCAAACTGAAACGCTGAAACATGCGTCAATAACCCCATTTTCCATAGACGACTGAGCGCAAATCGTTTTGCAATCATTTATGATATTCACTTCGAATAGAATGTGGTGTGAGGGCTGTTTATACATTGATTTGATAGTGAGTGGAGTGTAACTGAAGACGATTTGCAGCTTATCTGTGCGGCTATCGAACCACTTTTCGACTCACTTTAACTTGGCTCTAATCGCTGTCATTGATATGTGCTTCGATGTTTATGCGTGCTAAGATGTTGTGATAAGCGCGCCACAGAATGTTGAGGAATAACTAATAATAATAATAATATATAATAATATAATATATATATTGTATAATAATAATTCTCAAACACAAATGAACCTATTTCCTTATGGTTTTATTCTCCTTACACTCATTAGAAGAATGAAAACAAATGAAAGAAAAATAATGCTTAGAGGTGTAAATAAAATGAAGTCTTATTCCCACAGCTCTTGTGACAACAATCATTAGATAGTCTCGACACAATCGCGTTTGCAGCAACCGCACGACTCCGGCGCACCCAAATAAAGGAAAAGCGCAGCAGAAGCCCGGGGCGGGCAACATGGGACAGCATAATTGATTTGTCTAATGCGGCAGGCCGAGCGCGCAGCTCTGCATGGGCTTTGGCAATTACAACTTGGCGGCCGGAGTGCTGTTTGTTTTGTACGAACGTACGTTGATGCAGTTGCAAGATAAAAAGATACAGAGATACATTTCTGCTCGTTTAATTGCGGACTACACGCTGTGCTCCTACACAGCCCGCCCACCCCCCTCCGGCAACTCCCGCCGCCCCACCAACGGCGCTGATTAGCTGTTGAGTTATTAGCAAACACAGGCATGACTATGCACATATGTATGTATGAATATCTGTATCCGTGTCTCAGTGTGAGAGAGATCCGCGCAAGTTCTGTCGAGATCGGAGCTGATAGATACTGATAACTTGTTGGCAATCAGTCATTTGTTCAGTTATTCATTCACATTGGCCAATGTTTGGCAATCAGCAGCTGGCAGCGTTGCGCAAACAAAGGTGCCACACGGAGCGTGGAAAGCCGCCCCAGGATTGACGGCCAGACAGGGCGACAGTTAGCCAGCCCACTTGACAAAGCTAAACAAAGCTCAAAGGTTTCATTGCTTAATGTCAGGGGCTCCTCGAGCGACTTAAACTGATTTATAATTGCGATACGATACATTCTTTTAGCTGCCCCCCGCTCACTCTCTCGCTCTCTGTGTGTCTCTTTCTCTCTTTTTCTCTGTCTCTGCGCAAATAAATAAGCGCCTTAGCTCAGGCGTTGACAACGCCTGGCCAGGCCACGGCCAATCCTCAGCCGGGCAAATATGTGGGCAAGCAGCGCTCGAGGAGCAGGCGACAAGTGTGTAAATTGAAACCCATTTGACTTGCGGACTGCCACTTGGTCTCGACTCTGGCACTCTGGCACTCTGGCAGTCGGTCCATCGTGCCTGGGTGTTAAAAACAAGCCAAGCACTAGCATCGACGCTTGAGACCACCGACTGTGTCGCTGGCCATTTAACAGCTACTAAAACCCAACGATGGCCGATCTCACATATAAGAAATTGAACTTTAAGCACTTTTCTGAAGCGGTTTATCATTAACACGCCGAAGTGGATTTGCTCTTGAGCTGATTTAGCTTACAGTTGATCGACATTTATGTAGACACATCATTAAATATATATAGAAGTAGATCATATATATATATATATATATATATATATATTGCAGTCAGCTTGAACTATACTCTTGCAGAAGAATTTCGATTTACTTTATTTTGTATGAACTAAATCTCAATTCTAGATTCTTCAGAATAAATATTGATGGTGTTTATATTCTAAAATATTTTAAGATTTTTTTTTTTTTTTGTGATTTTAGAATAATTATTTTTTTAAATATTTATATAAAAATTATATATTGAATAATAATTCTAGAATAATTATTCTTTAAATATTTATAAATATAAATATAATACTTTATATGTTTTATATAAAATAAAAAATTTACATTTTAACTTATGCCCTTTTTCATAATTTTAATTTAATAGTCACAATAAAAAGGGAAATAAATAAATTTAATAAATTTTTTTTTAATATTATTTAATTATTTTATTTAATCTATGAAACAATAAAATAATATTTAAATAATTTTTTTTGCATATTATTTTATTATTTTATTTCATCTATCAACAATTCGAACAATTATACACCTCTTCTCCAATATATTATATTCTTCAAACTGCTCTTTCGTAATTTCCGAACTTCTTTCAAGTATTTCTCTGTCCAACTCATAAAATTTGTTGCTTAAGCCTAACGAAGTTATCTAGCTTTTACCATTCTATTACAAGATACTTAACTTTGCCAACCGTTTGACAAGTTTATAATACCCTCTGGCCGTGAGGGCATGCGAAAGGAATTGAATAAAAATAAAGAGCGCCATCAAAACAGGCAACAAAATATGCGTAATTATCGGCTAGCCATTGGCAGGCGTGCAGTTCCGTTTCGCTTCGCAGCGCAACACACGGCTACCATTTGCAGTCAGCGAGCAGCAGTCTGAGGTCGGGCCTGGGCCTTTGTGTCTGAGCCGTCAGTGTCTGTCCAGTTGGCTGTCTGTCCGTTTGGCATCCTGGCGCTAAAACGAAACCTGCGAGCGGCAACAATGCGATAAATAACCCGGCAGCTAATTTAAATGGCGTGGCCAATGCGCGGCCCATAAAAACCCAATCGAAACTAGATCTGATTAACTTTGATTTATCGTAGGCGGCGGCGGTGGCAGCGGCAGTCGCTAAATTTAGCCCAGCTGCAGTTGTATCTGCGAGATAGGGCCGTAGCATCTGCAGCCACAGTCGCAGTCGCAACTTCAGCTTCATTAGGCTGCGGTTAAAAGGGCAGCGCAGCATCCTTTTTGCTGAATTGAATTGAATTGTAGCTCTGCGTCTGGGCGTGAGTTTGAGTAATGCGTGGGCGTTGGCTGGCGGGTCACATATTTGCACTTTGACTGCCAGTCAACTACGGTTGCCACCCTCGCATCGCCGGGTTTAATGGCCTTAACGGCCTTGTTAGCGCTAACTTCCTTATGCAAAGCATCGCAATAGACTAAAGTAAAGCAAACTTTTGCTGCAATTTGCATGCAAATCGTTGACATTATTTGGAGCCACTCTGCCAGCTCTTTCACTGTTATGAGCCACTCACGACACCGTCACGTCCTACGCTGCCAAAAAAGAAAAGACCCAAAGAAAGGGCCTCTTCTCGTTTGCAAAGCATTTCATTAGCATAGCAAAAAGGCGGAGCTGCATAAAAGCCATGTAGATTAGGCTAAAGATGTAGAAGTAAAGTTGAGATATCACAAATGTGGCTCAGTTTCAATTTGAGCCGGAAAGTTCAATGCCATTTGTCTCAAGGCGCAACAAACGACAACAATCAAAATTCGCATGTCGCGCACAAATCGCATGCAAAACGCGCATAATTCGCGCATAACTCTTTCTCTCTCTCTCTCTCTCTCTCTCTCTCTCTCTCTGTCGGCGCTCTGAATCAATTTGTCAGTGAATTATTTTTAAGAACGCAATTAAGCCAGAAAACAAGTCATTTATTAATATGGCATAAATTAATTTTGCAGTTGTGTACAAAAGTTTTGCATTCGCTAAAAGTATCTGTCAGATACTTTTAGCACAGGCACGAACTCCAACCAATCGCGGCGCCAGCGACATTGATCTTGGCACATGTTCGCTTTAATTAGGCTGACAACTGGGCTCAACTGGTAGCGACCATTAAAAATGACTTAACAAAACTTAAATAAAAATAAAATAAAATAAAATAAGTAAATAAATAAATAATAAAAGTAAAATAAAGCCGATCGATGGGCTTTTGAAGTTGCTGGGATATTCGCTTTATTTTGTCGCCGTTTTCCGTTTCATTTGGTCGCATTTACAACTTGTTTCTCAACACTTTTTAATCAGTCTGACAACACACTGTTAAGGTCACCGCGGATCACATTAATTACAGAAATCCGCAACACGTACGAGCCATTAAAGAGCGCTTTATGGGCGAGGCTCCCGTTTCGCCATGCTAATGAAAGCCACAAAATGCGACGACACCAAAACGCACAGCCAATTAGCTGATTGTGCGATACGTGTTTTGGCAAGGATTTGCATGGACAGAGCGCCAACTGTAGTATCAGTCAGAGCAGTAGGAGGAGGAGAAGGTGGAGTAGGTGGAGGCCTCAACCCTCTGCCCAGTTGCATTACTTTAAATTATGTGATCGAGGCATGAGCTGGTTCCACACGAAGTCGGTCAGTGGAGCAAGTGCGTAAATCGCAAATAAAGCACTTAAGAGTATACTAAATCTATATGCATTAGTATTCAAATGATAAGCCTGAAGTGCAGGGAAACGTTTCTAACGAATATTTTATACACTTGCTAAAATGAACTCAGCTCAGCAGGTCTATTGCCAGAGGCAATCCGAAGTGTTCGATTAATTTATAGTTCGAAGTTGTTTATTGTTGACATTGATTGAACTCTAGGCCAGCTAAGCTTTCTCTATAGGTAGTTCGTAAATAAAAGAAAACAAACTTTCAGTTTGTTAAAAAAAATGCAGCATATTTTGCTTCTCTTTCTCCCCCTCTCTCTCACTCTTTTTCTATTTCTCAAATCTATTGCATCTTATTCTCTTTTGACTACTTCCTATGATTTTACTTAATTTTTTTATTTATTTAATTTCTTCTCATTTTTGGTATATAAGAAAATTGGCCGCACTTTGGCCACACATTGACAGCAAATGGGTAGCACAGCAACTTTAGTTTATTTCATTGATTGATTATGAAAAGAGTTGAATGAAACTCCCAGTATTTATCAACAGCTTCTATTATCTTTCCTCTCCACTTAAACATTGCTTACGCTGAAACTTCTTTTTTTTGAAACTTAGCAGTATTAGAACATTCAATTTGAACTTCAGTACTTCAATATCTCAGTCTACAACTTCATTAGCCACGCGCTCACGCCTTAGTTTAAAGAGAGTTGGCATTTTGGCTCAGCAAATTGAACAGCATTACAACTCTTGAAGCCCACCCACAACTCACTTAATCAATAATGCAATTAAAGAGCATTTTTCACACGCTTTCTTTGGCCTCAATTCATGGCTGAAAAGCCTGAAAAAAATGAATATGAACATTATAATACCCTTGCCACATAAGAAATGTGCAACAAAATGTCGAAAGCAAATATCAATCATTTTCTATGTGTCTAACTAACAAGCTGCAAGCACTTGAGTGCTGTGTGTGTGGGATCGAGACTGAGATTTGGTATTGAGATGGTCGCTTATCAATGCAGCACGCACAAAGGCCGACAAATTAAAAGCCATAAACTTAATGAGCGCTCATAAAAATGCACTTGAGTGGGACAGCAGCAGCAGCAGCAGCAGCCGTAGCTACAGCTACATTGACAACGACATCGACTGGGGACGACTGTAGTCAGTCCTGATCATAAAGCACATTTATAATAAGTGCAACTTATAGATACTTTTGTATCTGCGCTGATAATAAAGTGGATTACCATAGCCATAGCCATAGGTTGCGAGTGCCACATTTATTATGCCATCTTCCGGTTCGGTCTTTTGTTTATACCAAAACGAGTGTGTGTGTGTGTGAGTGTGTGTTTATCTGCGTGCATGTGCGCATTCTTGAATATTATTTATGCATTGGTCTATGTGTTTTATGAGAAATGGAGCTGAAATTATTCGCCAGACCAGCAAATTGTGATGCTTCAGCTGAGGCAAGAGATTTTTGAGTATCGCAGTAGTCGAATAAAAAATATGAAATCTTAAACTACAATTATTAGTAAAAAGAAACGGATTAGCCTCTATATGGTTTATGTATTATAGTTCCATAAGAGCAATCAGAGCTATATTAGCCTAAATTACAATTAATTCAAAATAATAATTATTTAATAAAAATATTTTTTAAAAATATTAAATTAATCACCTAATAAATTAAAAGCTATTTGCAGACAATATATTTTTTATATTCTTTATATTTAATAATCAGAATGAACTTCTAAAACACTATAAAAAGTTTATTTCTGTCATACCATAATCGTCGACACGCGTGATACTCTTATCTAATGTATAAAGCCTTTAAACCGGAAATGGTTAGCTCTTTCTGATAGCACTTAAGCTGAATTTAACTTAAAACACAAGTGTTAAATCATTCATTAAAGCTGAGTATTCCGATGACCTGCCTTAAGGACTAATTACATAAGTCACCGGAAGCTGAAGTCAGCTGACAATTTCCAGTTTGCAATTGGGCACATCGAGAGCTTTGCCAGAGCCCGCGATCACAGCGAATGCTTATCAAAAATTCGCGGGCCAATAACCGATAAGAGTTGACACATTTAGCAGGGCAATATATACATATATTTATACTATATACATATATTTAATATAGTTTGATGGCAATAATATGTGCGAGTGCGGCGCAATTCTTGATTTTGAAAGCAACTAATGGGGGCCGGTCTGGCGAAAAAAACTATTAATCAATATAATTGATGACAATTGGCGGGCTAGTTTTGGACTGGTAACAAAACGCTTATCGCCGTGCGCGAATCTAACACTATTAGTCAATGGATCTTTCCGTTCCTCGTAGGTCTACCAGCTGCGCCTGCCCCCATCGTATCATCAATTTATCCGCAACTGCGATCTATCTTAAGAGCGGTGCTGCATTCCAGCTCAATTGAATGTGCTAGATAGAGAGAGAGGGGATAGAAAGAGAGAGAGAGTGTGTGTTCTTGCCTAGTTGGAGGGCAGCTGATTTATGAATTTGACCGCAGAAGTCAACGCGCCTTGGTTGTCAGTTAATGACCCTGTGTTCGGGCCACGGCGTACACATTTTTGTGCATAATGATCGAGCTGCCAGACCAATTGGCCATCACTTGGTGCTGATTTGTCGCTTGCTTGCAAATCAAACACTAAGTTAGTAAGGCAGAAGGGCATCGACGCACAGCTCCAGCTGCTTGGCACTGATTGAAGGAACACTCCTAACACACAAAGGCGCATTGCTGCTGCACTCCCAGTTGATTGGCTCGCCGATTGGCAAACTGACCCACAGTCGGTGTGACAAGCGACAAGATCAATAAACATTGCTCTTCAATTACCACAGATTAATTGAACAGGCGCAGGCGCAGGCGTAGACGAGGTCAGTTCATATGCAACAGAAGTATCTCGATGAAATGTAAGTAAGATTTATTGGTTTTAAAAATTTTAGATAAATATAATAAAATTTCAATATCAGAAATTAGAAAAATACAAATAATATTAATTTACAGTATATTTTATTAAATAATTTGTTTTTTTTTTTTTTCAATTAAACGAAATTTATTTGAGATTAAAGAAAGCGCCCGCGTTTTTAAGCGCGCCAAATAAGTGCGTGTTTTTTGTTTGTTTTGTATGTAGGTTTGCGAATTGTTTGGCAGCCACTTGTGCCAATTTGTGTTGAGCATAACTACACGCACACACATGCACACTCACATACATACACACACACATACGCAGAAGTGACTAGCTTTAGATACAAGAGATTTCTAGGCGCTGCTTTCTCGCGCGTTTCGGCGTGTTTATTCAATTAGCGTTATTTTTGTTGTTGGTATATATATTTTTTTTATTTTATTTTTATTTTTTTGTATTTTTCTAGTTTATGTTTGCCGGCTGTGCTGCCTTTGAACCAAACAACAGCAAGAGCAAGAGCAAGAGCAAGAGCAACAAGAAGCAGAACATCGATGGCTGCAGATATAGACGCAGCCGACATAATTGTGGGCCATTTATCATGGGGCAGTTGGCAAGGCGGAGACAAGCCCACTGACAACTCAATGAGCAAAGCGGCGGCCGATGCGCTACGCAATCAGCTCGAATTAACACACCTACGGCACGTAGTTGCCAAGAACGAGCAGTCCCCAGACACCTGCCGCTGGGCCAAGTTCAGCTTATGGCCCTGTTTTATATAGTTTTTCTCGTCCTTTGCCTTTTTTTGTTGCCATTTAAATGCAGACAAAGTAATTTTTTGCGCAGCGCGCGCGCTGATTAAAATGGATTTTATAAATTATGCAGTCGAGCCTGCCGGCGGCGGCGACAGCGGCAGTTACAGCGCGATTAAAATCGCCAGGCCGCAGTCGCGTTGGCGGCGGCGCTAACAAAGCTGCAGTTGTTACAGCAGTTACTGCATTTACTGCGTCTGCTGCTGCTGCTGCAGTTGTTGGCCGAGCTCTACGTGCTCACTTTGGCTAATAGAAAGATTTATCACTTGGTCTGGCCCGCGTTTCAATTTTCATTTCATTTGCACGCCGCGTCAATTTGGCCCGATGCTCGCATTATTTATGCCCCAAATCGCAATTCCCGATTCCATCCCATTTAATTTATCGCATTTAAATTGCAATTTCTTGTTCGGCAGCTGCAAGCGGCCTTAGCCCTCGTCGTCTTCTTCTTGTTAGCTTTCCGGCCTTCCCCTTTATCATCCGCTTCCCCACTTCCTCATTCATTTTTTTTATTCACACCTCCGAAGTGCTTTTCTATTAGCATGTGGCAGCCCACATAGCTTCGGTCTTCGGTCAGTTTTCTTCTTGATTTGTGTTCAGCGTGATCCAGAGATCACATGAGCTGCCACAGCAGATAACGGTCAGTTCTCATGCCGATTCCCTGCTGTGTTTTTGGGCAAAAATAATAATATATTATGCTGATATATGAGCAAGACTGAAACTCATGGCATTACGCATCCTGAACCGAATCGAAACTGTAGCGCATCTTGCAAATATTTATTGTATTACATTATTAAATATGACAAAAAATATAGATTCAGAATTGAATAAGAGGATTACTTCAAAATAGAGAAAAAATACGATTCAGATAGATGAACAATTTATAAAATTGATTCAAACCTGTTTATCTATTCATAAAAGAGAGAACGCAAGCCCTTAAAATTTCCGCTTAATCTAAATAAAATATTTACAAAACTATAACCAAGACCCTAACTTAAAAGTGAAAGATGTCTCAGTCAATCGAGGCAAAATGCTAATTTTAATAATTACAACATTTTTTAAGCTGATATATGGCTCTACACTCACATTTTTCAAAATTCCATTTGCTCTTAGCTAAGTATATAATTAAGATAAACTAAAAGGAATAATTAAGCAATAAACTGATTAAACGACCGTTTAGAGGCCATTTATGATTTGTATAGAAATACTTTAAATATTTTAATTTTAATTTCTTTTTGAATTATAATAAAATATTTAATGCAAGATAGAAAAATGCATAAAAAAGGCTGTTTTAATTTTTGAATTTAAATTTGATGCTTTGAAAAATATAACTCTATATTATTTTATGTAAGCTGTCAGCCGACAATCTCACTCAATGACGCAAATGCCTCAGCAAAATGATATAAAATTACGCATACGCCGCGTGCGTCAAATGGGAGGCAACAAACCGAAGCAAAAAGAAACGGAAAAACGTAAAAACTTCTCGATGCTGTCAAATGTGAGACAGCTGCTGTCCGGCTGTATATTGGCCCAGAGCGTGGTAACCAAAATAAGCAGCCAAAAACTATAAACAAGCCAGGCCAAAAGAAAGCGCTGCACGCTTGTGCATTGATTTAGCCAACGAGGAAAATGTTCAATTAATGGAATTAATTTTGTGCCTACATATCAATTAAGCTGCAAACAGCCCAGAGACCGCCCAGACTATGTATGCAGACATTTGTCTTCATTAGCCTGGTCAAGATACAAATCAATCTGCCAAATCAAAATCGAGTTCGAGCGACAGAGAGAAAGAGAGAGGGAGAGAGAGAGAGGGAGCAAGAGAGATAAATGTAAATATCGATTGGCTGTGCCTGATGTAATGCCGCAGATAGGCATTGATTTCTTTGCCAACTGTGTGGCAATGCCATGGAAAGCCAGCCCAAAACAACAACAACAACAACAAGTGCTGATAGGCAAATCAACAGGTTCAACAGGCGCCGCTGGAAAAACTGGTAGCCAGGCGCTCGGAGACGCAATCAAAACAAAATCAAACTGAAAGCGGGCCTATAAAGAGCAGCTAGGGTGGCAGTGGAGGCTGGTAGGTAGGGAGCGACATCGTCTCATTGAATCGCATTGAATTGAACTTAATCAAAGCACCGTTAGGCGGCTTTTGAGCCACATTTCATAGTAGATCAGTATCAAAAGGCGCTTGTCCGCTTGTCGCCAGAGTATTCCAAAGCAATTAAAAGCGCGTTCAGAACCCAGCCCGAGCCCGACTGATTGATGTTGTGTTTTCAGCGTCTATTTAAGCGCAAATCCTCAACATATCTGAGCATGCTACAAATATGCCTGCTCACTCGATCGATTATGGCCAGTCAAGTTGGGGATGGGGAGCTCAAGTGTCGTGTAGCCAGCTGCTGCTTTTCTTGCTGCTGCTGCTGCTGCTGCTGCTGCCTCTGTGCACCCACTGCATGAGTCGAGTGCCGTTAATACTTTAATGGCACATAATTGAGGCGCGACTCTAAGTACATTACTTTGGATGTAATTCCGAAAAGAAAAATCCAGCAGCTGGCACTTCCGAAGAACACCCACGCTCCCCATTTAAAAATAAAATGCAACTTGCGCCCTGTAAATGGCTCGAGTTAAGTTTTGACTTTTCTTTCGGGTTATGCGATAGGCCCTTAACATGCTATAGGTGCTGCCATGCGGGTGTGCGTGCCACTGTCAAACTACGTTGATGGGTGCGATTATAGAGTTGCTTGAGAAGAATGTTGCAGCTTAGTCGAGTTAAACTTTGAATGAGTATGCATAAGTGAAAGAAATGAGAGTGTGAAATAAAAAATCAGAATATATAAATGTATAAAATATATTTTAATTATATAATATATATAACAGATCATTTTGAAGTCTTTAAAAGATTCTCAACTGCATAAATATTATAATTAGAAATCCAAGACAACTTTTAGTTACAAATTAATAAATTCAAATAATGTCAAATGAATCTTAAAAGAAACAAATACAAATCATATATGAAAACAGAAAGCATATTTACAAATATCAAAAATATTTATAGTAGAATTTAGAGAATAAGTAAAAATTTATATATAAAATAAAATAAATATAAAATATAATTTTGTTATTATCAAATGTGTGCACTGCGGTCTCCTTCAGATAAGCTGTAAACATTTGCCAGGCAAAAGTATAGAATGCATGGTTATATTAAACATTAAGCATTCCCATGGTACGATAAATAGGCACACAAGGCTTAAAAATAAATAATTTATGGATATATCTTGGATTCCGATATATTAGTGACGTTCAAACGTGCTGAGTCTTTCGCAGCAGCCATAGATCACGGCGTCGTCGGATCGTCGGATCGTTGGCCGTGTGGGCGTCTGCAGTAGTCGAAGCGACTGTCAAGCGAGCTGTCAGAGATCTGTTGCAATGGCAATTAGCATGGCACGCCACGCTTTTTATTTTGGGTACGGACAATGCGAACTCCCCTGACATTTGTCAACAATCTGTCCGAGCGGAGGCCGCTCTTATGGCCCGGCCATAAATATTGTGGCTAGCACAATGCGCAGCCAGCACGAGCAGCTATGACTTATTTAAATGCTCGCATTCACAATAGCAGCGACTGATATGCGATATCAGTGGGCACTCTGCGGTCAATTAGTTGGGCACGACTTACATAAATACACACGAATATATATATTTGTATATTTGTAAAAACTATATTATTTCTTTTGTACCATAACAAATTGTGGCCTTTACGCGACCCAAAGTGGGTCACACGCTTCAGCGAGAACTGTGTGGCACGAACGGCCAAATGAAGTAATCGAAACAAGTTGCAAAATTGCGGGCACACAAAAAAGACGAAAAAACTTAAAAAAAAAAACTAAATAAAGAGAGAAGAAAGCCAAACTGCGAGTACAAGTTAACAAGTTGTATGGCTCCGGGGCCCACTTTCAATTGTCGCACAGCGGGACAGCAAAGGACAGAAGCTGAGTCAGAGCTCAGAGCTGAGACCTGAGAGCGAAGAGCGTCTGTCCCGAAAACTGCAAGTAGTCAGCAATTTGATGCGTCCAAATTGGACGTTTTTTGCTTTTTAATTTCTTTTCTTTTTGTTGCTTTGGTTTTTAAATTGATTGTCCTCTGTCTACGTGGGTGGGCCACTTGATTTTCCACTTGCCAGCAGCTGGGCAGCATTTTGAAAGTTTGTTGACTTACTTGACATGCTTGTATATTAGCTGTATGTAGTACCGTTGGGTATATGGATGTTCTGAGAGACTATTAATAAGAATATAATGTATTATATAAATTAAGTATTTGTTTATACTTTATAAATGTCAACTAAATTCTATAAAGTTAGCTTTGAGTCTTTGGTAATAGAAACTCAGCCTAGTTTATCTATATAGATTATTATCTAGATTAACTATTATCTAGATGAACTGAATAAGTACAACTTCATTTGTATTATAGTATTTTACTCTATTATCTTATTAGAATTTGAGTTCTGTAAGATCTTCAATCAATTTTGATTCCCTTCCAGGATAGACAAGGGCATTTGCCATTCGTCAATGCCGCCGCAACTGTTCTCGATTGCTTCTTAGTGGGTCAGTGGTTTTTGTTCGGGGTTCATCAAGAGCTCATTATGCAATTGCTGCAACGAGCTGATCATAAAAATCGAATCGCAAAGCATTTTATACGCTCTTCAATTAAACCATATTTGAACTGGCTATTAGCCATCGGCTGATTGCTGGCCTAGACAACCAAGACAAGAAGTAGCTCGCCTACACACGGCGCACAGTGCACTTGACTGTCAGTGGATGTGTGTTTGGTTCGTGTAAATAATAATACAGAGGAAAACCCGCATTTGGTGTTTGGCAAATTAGCGAGCTCGTTAAAAACCATAGCATGGCCACAGCCATTGGGCGGGTCTGTCCATCTGCCGTACTATTAGGCCCAGCGGCTGACCACACTAAAAAGATGATATTGAAAACAAACAAGTTGAGCTGAGTTGCACGAAGCACGTTGCACGTTGCACATAGTACGTTGCAATCAAGTGCAGAGCGTGCTGGGGTAAGTCATCTTGTTAGCTCATAAAATGCCTTGCTGCCACGGAAGCATTTGGCGCTGTCTGGCGAAAGTGTTTGATCTTAATGGACGACTTCATGCGGCTTTAGAGTGCCTTTCGGCCCATAAAGCCTTTGAGTTAGAATTGTGCTGAAATTAGTGGGTAGGCATTTAAAAAAGTCTCACTTTTAGCCAGCTCATAAAACGTGCTAATTAATGGCCGATTTATAAGTGGAATACGTATAAACGTTAATTAAATGCGGCATTTTGGCAATGCGGAAGCTTCAGTTTCGAATTACAATGAAACACTGAGCATTACAAAAATACAATAAAGCAGAAATGATAGCAAATAAAACAGGTTTATTTGCTAATGAAATATTGGAAATTTAAAAAATATAATAAAGATAAAAATCAGACAAAATAAAGAAATTTCAGCTTGGCTTAGCTAAAGTCAAGAAAATGCAAAGAATTAGTTGATTTTTTATGAACATTAATATTTGAAAGTAAAAATAATTATAATACTTATTAATTTTTCATTATTTCAGAATATATATTTTACTAAAAGTCTACCGCAATGCAAGCATTAAGGAAAGGCATTTGGTTTCAATTGACAAATACCTTTACCCTTAGATCGACTCAGAAGAACTAAAGAAAATATATAGTTTATGGGATCTGCAACGCCTCTCACTATCTGTGACGTGCAGTTTAACAATAACCATTATATCCTGCATTGACCTACATTTTATTACCTCTGAATTATGCCAAACTAAAAAAAATCGCGACTTTTTACACGATATCTTACATATTAAAAATTTGTTTGTTTCTGTTATCGACAATTGATTTTTTGAGATTTTTCTAGAAAAAAAAGAACTTCAAACAGTGTGTTTAAGTTAATTGATTGATAGATTGCTGAAAACTTTCTTTGATTTTTGATCAGCCTCCAGCTCAATTTTCTTTGTGAATTTTGAGGAAATTCCTTTGGCTATGAATAGCTCTCAAGTTCATGCAAATAGTGTGTTGTATTTAGTCAGAAGCAAAACTACACAAACGCACACAAACACACACACACACACACTCATCACGAAAATATGCCGTTGCAAGTTCAAGCACCCAGAACTCGCCCCCTCTTTGCCACCCTAGCCCAGCTGTTGTTGTGGGTAACCCGTTCAGCTCAATCAGCAAACCATTCAGACTTCCTCATTGCATGGCATATCACAAATGGCCATTGCAAGAACTCAACGTGCCAACTAATTGAAACTCATTGTTCATTTTGACGCGCATCAATTGCTGAGGAGAGTTGCGCCTACCCCCTCCGCCCAGTTCTAGTCGTAGTATCCGAGCAATTGACACTTTTCCAATTGCACCTCTGGGCAGGCGAACCCGCACACCTTGCATATGGTTTGCGTTATGCGGCGGGCGTCAATTAGTTTAAATAAAAGCGGCTGCCACCGAGCAGCCGAGCGAGAGTCAATGGCCCAGCCGGCGGTAGACGAGATAGTATAGCGATAGTATAGAGCTATATACTATATGTGTAGTCGGTGCCGGTGCCAGACGCACGTCGCGTCGCGTCGCGTCTCGTGGCACGCATGCCATTAGAATTTTGTTGTTGTATACAGACACACACACACTCACACTCTCACACAGAGGCCTGCACAAACGACACACTGTGTGTGTCATCACCTCAATTGGGTACACTTCCTACTTGTAAGATACATACAAATGTATCTGCAAGATACAGCCAACAGCGCCAACAGCAGCAACAGCCCAAAGGCAAGCCATTAGGCAAACGCTTGAAACTTTTGTCGATTGCGCGACTTTTCACTTTTCCAACGGAAGTCATTTAGCCGCCTCAGTTAATTTTAAGCCAAGACCCCCGCTCACAGCCCATTTTGTCCCGCCTGAACGTTGTTACTCTTTTTTTATCAGCGCAAATTGCACGCACTTAACCCGCTTCCAGTAGCGTATGTGGAGCGGGTTTTCCATCCACAGCCAAAGAGCCTCAAGCGTTGTTTATTGCCCGCGGTATGTGGTGCGACGCATATTAAGAGCCGCCGTGTCCTACGCCTCATGCATGACAAATACGCAATGCCTCAAACATCACTGAAAAACTAATAAGAATGCTCGAGTGGGCAGTGCTCGACTAACAGATACCCGGAAATTGAGTTAGTTGTTTAATGAATGATAACAGAAAACTGTGTATATAGAAATATATGTTTCTCGTAAATGATAAAACTAGAACTAAGAGACAATAGATCAAATTTCAGATGTAAATAACTCAAATACTCCTTAAAATAAAATAAAATGCTAATAGTTTTTATCAATATTAGCACCGTGTCTTGACCTAAACAACATCAATTTAATAATAATAACTCCACAGCCTTTGCCCGTACTACACCCTAAAATCTATTTGATTCCGCTAGATACGTATCCCATTAAAGATTATTCAATAGCTAATAGATAATATATATATTTAGGTCACTTATGTTTAGATTAAGTTGCCTAAAAGGTACCTGAACGTTAGCCTGTAAATAAACATTTCATTATAAAAATATATATTTACAATTAGTTAAATAGAGTTCTTCACGCCTCTCTTACTTCTACCAGTTACATAAATACAAATAATATCGATACGCCCTGTTCGGCGATCTTCAGTGGGCTGAGGGTAGATAGAAATGTATCTTTTTTTTCGCGCAACATAGATAAACGCGGCAATTTGTCGATTGCCGTAAACTTGAGCTATTAAGTGCGAACATATCTATGCGTAAGCTGCACTGGGCAAGAGGCGTTTTGGATGCCCAGGTGGGTATACGAGAGAGCTGCTGTGCTTGCCTGGGTGGCTAGGCGATGCCAATGGCAACGGCTACGGCAACGGCTTTCATTTTAAAACCGGATTCAAAGTACGAGCTGTAATTGAAATTTGTTATTTTGTGCGCGTGTGCGGCATGCAACATGTGTTGTTGTTGTTGCTGTTGTTGTTGTCGTGAAACAGTCATTAATATATCATTTACAAGCCGGCGAATTGTCGCTAATAAATTGTTTCGGCCAGCGAGAAAAACGAGAGATATGTATGCAACTATTTTCAATAGGCGACCGCTACGGCACAGCCCTTGCCCCAGTGTCTCTGCGTGGGTTGCACATGGGGAAATGTTAAGGATAGTGTTGAGATATCTCAAACTGCCAGAGCAATAGATCATTTCTCAAATAACTGGTATCTGTATCTGATGCTCAAGTGAAATTGTATAACTGAATTTGCAATTAATTAAAATTAGTTGGTAATAGGTAAATTATACCTAAGACAAACTTATTTATATTATCAGCCAGTTCGCTAATTATGTACTCTCTCACAATAAACAAACATTGCCGAAAGCTCAACTCATTCCCGGAAGCTGAATGCAAGTTGAGTCTCCTCTGGAGTGCTCACGACCCACCCAAACACAAACCGCAGAGTCGTATAACCCAGCTCCCTACACCTTTCTAACCTCTTTCCAATACGCTAGGCAAACACTTTCTATGCACACACACTCACACACACACACACTGAGATACTTACACACACCATTTACTTTATTTTTCTCTCAGTTTTCGTTTCGTTTCATTTTGGTTGGCATGCCAAGGCGATAATTTTTGTTGTTACCATGCGATCGGGTTTGGTGGGCACAATTTTGAATGTACGTACACCCCATACCAGCACGTTCATGGTCATACGAGTCGTAAATCTTCGCTGGCCGAGACACGCGTCCAAAATAGAAGAAAAACCCGAAACCCAGGGGAAAATTTTGGGTTAGCCAGAGTGCGGGCGAACGAGAGTGGTTTCTGTGTGTGGCAGGGGCTGTCTGGAAATTTGAGCACGAGCATCGGCCAACATCAGAGAGCAACAAGTGGTTAAACAGTCCAAAAAACATGACCACCTACAAGACTCTCGAAAACTGGATCGATTAATAAAGCCAGTGCACAAAACTCGTAGACGCTTTATTGCTGCTGTCCGGCGGTCTGTCTGTCCGTCTGTCCGGCAATCCGATAGCTAGAGTGCAACGTGTTTTGAAATTCGTGCAAATTATGTGATTAATTTGCATTTGGATTGCTGCAGAGTGGCCGTCGCTAAAATGCCAAAATTAATCAATAAGCCAATGCAAGTGTTTTCACTAATATGGCTTATCGTTATCGTTATCGTTATTGAAGCGCGCAAATATACATATTAGTCAGTCGCTGGCCCATGCGACTTATTACTGATTATTTATGACTCATTGCCCAATACATTAAGCCAAAGCCCCTAATATCTCAGCATGCGCTGGCGCCTAGTATTTCCCCATATAGTATGATATATACAAATGCCCATGCACCTGCGCTATCACAACTTCCATATCAGCCGGGGGCTGGGCTGCGCTGCAATCGCTTTATCGTTCATATTGCCACACTCACTACATTGTAGAGCGAAACTGTGTCAAGCGATCGAGTAAATGGGGCGCGCAAGTAGTGTGTGTCCGGGGATTATAAATTAATTGCACTCTAATTGGCGATCGCTGCGCTATCATCAATTTTTAAAGCAAAAATAACAGGGCAGAGCAGCTTGAAATAGTTTCACTCTCTCTTTCTATCCCTCACTTTGCGGGGCACAACGAACTTTGGATGCCTTGTAGATAAGATTTGCGTTTGATCACTTAGATATTTCTATCAAAATTTATGACTGATATAAAAAATAATAATACAAATATAATATAATACACATTTAATTATATTATATAGTACTCCATTAATTCTTTCAGCTCAATTTGATTATTTTTAATGTATTTTTTAATCTAATTAATTTCATTTTATATATTATAATATTTGTTATATTCAAAATATTCATCTATTTTTTAATCTAATTCACTTGATATTTACTTATATAATTCTGTACCCCACTGCTCGACAAATTCCAGCTTTAATTCTATAAAAAATAGCCAATCTTTTTAATTTAAGTACCATCAACATCAACAGAAGTCTGTAGCTATAAAGATCTCTTGAGACTTCGGCAAGTGCAGCACATATTAAAGATTACGCATACGCCGCATGGGCCAATCAGCCTTCGACTGAGCTTTTATTTAGCATGTTGTTAAACACTTTTAATGTTTAAACAATAAATTTTCAATATCTGTTTCGGTGCTCATTGTTGTTGTTCGGTTTTCTTGTAGTTTTCGGTTTCTGTGTCAATGTTTTTGCCACCGGTCAGCGGTCAATATGTGACTGGCTGCTGTTTTTTTTCTTTTTCTTTGGATGGCGAGTGAAAATGAATTGCTCGTAAAAATGCTTGTAAAACAACGGCAACAACAAGAGTAACAGCAACCGCAACAGCAACAGCCACTCAGACAGCAGCGAGCAGCCAGCAGCCAGCAGCTTGGCAACAAACTGCGTGCAAAATATCATTAATCATGATAATTTATATAGGCTGGTCAGCTTCATAAATATTACGTAGCAACCTGGTAGGCTTACCAATTTGAACGAACTTTACGCATAATTTAACATTCCTGTCGATGTCGCTTCGCATTTTATTTTCGTAGGTTTTTTGTGTTTTTATTTATCTAGAATTTGAATTTGAAAAAGCCAATTATTTGGCCATAAAATCAAACCAGCAGCTACCAAATTGCGGGTGCTGGCATGATTTGGCTATTACCAATAGGCCTAATGGCCTAGACCTTTTATATAATCGCCGAGCGATGAGCACTTGAACAACTACAGTTCATTGCCATTTGCACTAAAAATAGCAGCAACTGGCAGCCGGAAAACTTTTGCAGAGCACCACAAAACGCCAACGACAACGCCAACTATAAATCCATGTGACATATTGCGTTGTCCGCTTCAGTTTCCAACCAAATATACTGTATATACACTACATAATCTTATCTAAAACAAAACACTTTCTCAGCATTTCCATGCTGGTACGTACGCCACATAAATCACTGCGAAAGACACACAGAGAAAGACAGAGAGAGAGAGAGAGAGAGAGAGAGAGAAGGAGCGTCAAAGATCTGATGAGCCAACTCGCTGACAATGGCACATCAAGTGGTGCAGCATCAGCACCAAACCACCCACGTCACCAGACACTGGCAGCCAGCTCATTAGATTATCGAAAATGCTGTGGAAAGAAAGAGAAACTATTTCCAAATTTTCAACATCTTTATCTAGCTATACAGTATATATAGCCATTAAACTTGTGACGTAGCTTCCTCAAGTTGTTGCAAAGAAACAAATTTATTACGCTATGAGCTGACAAAATTATACAGCATCTGAAATGTGTAGTAAAAGTTTTAGTTTTATTTATGGGCTCGCATCTACTTTTGGATGTATCCGTACTTAATCAAATTTTGATATTAAGTGTCGTTTATGATATGTATATTAAGACGTACGTTATCAAATACAAATGTATCTCAAAGATACTTAACTATCGTTTAACTAATCTGTTCGCGTTAAGTCCCAAACATTTTTAGTGCGCAATAAAACTATTTTAACAGCTAACTGAATTCATCTTGACCCATTTCTCTTTATTTAGCTTGCAGATACAAATGTATCTAGATATATATAAAAAAAAAAAAACTGCACACATGGCCTAAAATAATATAAAAGCTAGCTGAATTATTGGCCTACGTTTTTATTTTAAACAAGTCTATGAGGTATCTAGGCTGTAGATGCAAATGTATCTAGATACGCATGGCTGCAGATGTAGAAATTCCAAACTTTCAACAAATTTTAATATATTATTAATGCCTTGCTGAAATATTCACAAGAAATAGCTCATTCCGGGAGCTTGCCTAATTTATAAAGATGTATCTAGATATATCTAGATTTGTATCTCAATATGTTCAACAGCTCGTGAGTCTTTTGTAAAAATTAATTTATTGTATTATGTGCTGAAAATGATATAATAGCTTTGGCCCTTTGGACACGCTATGCTGCTTCAGTCTTCCGTCTTATGTATGTGTGTATGTGTGTGTTGAAATTCCCTCTGAATAGCCCTTAAGCGAATGATTACAGTATTAATCATGCTAATGCTTGGGGCCGGGGAACTTACGCAGTTTATGCAATTTGTTTGGAATAAAATGTTTAGGTATTTGGAAGTCCAGCTGCTTTTCGAAAGTTCTTAGCTAGCCAGCCATAACTTATATGCTTTATGTGTTCCATTGATGGGTCATAAAAATAAATAAAATAAACTTATAATCGTTTCGGGAACAAAGCAAACATTTGTTGCGCCCATTTCTGGACATTGATGGAGCTGTGAGCACAGTCTTTGATCTGCTACGAGAAAATAAAATGCATATGCCGCATAAAGAGGCCTATAGTATTTACTAAAAGCAATTAACACGCGGGCCGCAAGGCGAGTGACAGTGAAAGTAACATGCAGCCTCGCATTCATTGCCTCGCTGCTCAAATCCGATGCAACAACTTACTTCATCAGCGCGCTGAAGACGTGCCGTAAATTAAGTTATCAAAAAATCTGTCGGAAGCTTTTAGCATCTACCCGAAAAGAAAACAGAGTCGGCCTCAACGTCAACCACTTCAGTTAACTTCACACCTTGCACCACGCACCACGCACTAAATCAGTCGCATAATTGCCCACAGACCCAGACTTGGCGGCAAAAACCGTCAGGTAACCAGCTACACTCATATATCATTATGAAAATATTCACGCCCCCAGCAATAGCAGCAGCAGCAGCAGCAGCAGCCGAAGCAACTGGAAGGGTTTGAGGTCAACCAGAAGGATCCGGTCTGTGGTCCGTTAGCTGCGCAAGCAAATTACAACTTGAATTCCATTTGCATACCCTAACCATAGGTAAAAGGATCTGATCATGCAAACAATAAGCTAATGCTAATACATCTCAGTTACTCGTAGAGCTTTCATTTGTCATTTGTCTTTCTAATATCAATAAAAGCTGATCTTGAGTCTCTATTAGAGCCAGAGACATAAAATTTAATTGATAGGCTTATTAAAAGAGTTAACTGTTTGACAAAAGTAGTATCTTCCAGTCGAGCACTTCCGACTCAAGCACGCCAACTTGCTGTATTGTCTGAGTTTTGGAGGTCAACAGCTTGTTGAACCGTAGGAAAATGCGTGGAAATGCTCAGCAATTTTCTCGTCTTTAAGACAGCTTTAATTTGCGCAAGTGCCATACTCGCTGTTTGGCCAGACTTTCTAAATGCTTTATGTTTTATTTATTTTGTGATTTTTTGGCCAGTCATCTATGCCAAGTCTTATCAACGCTGCAGAACAGTTATAATTGCTGATAAACCAGCTCTGCACAGAAGCCAAGAGCTGCTCGCAAGTGGGTGATTTCTGTTTGAGAACTCATAAAAAACTCAACAACTTCGGGCAATAAAGTAAGCACTGCTCTGAGAAAGTGCTGGAGTGCTCAACATTGTGCAATTGCTATAAAAATCTTTTTCAGACACCTTTTAACCAAAGAAATACAACCAAAATCGAAACACTTTTCGGGCTAAGACTTAACAGCTGTACATTATCGCGTGAGGCAGGCGCACGAAATCAAATTAACACCCGTGCTGCAGGCAGCCCCAACAACAACGTCAATTTTTTAATCAACAACAACAACAACAACATGTAGCACTTTATGCACTATCTATGCAGCATCGCGCCGCTGATGTCTCAATGACGCGATGCCTGCGCGCGATTAAAAACGCGCGCAAAACCGGCCGCTCGCACAACAAGTTTTTCGGCTGCTTTTGTTATCAGCCTTGCAAATTGCCGCAGCAAAGAGCTACAGAAAGCAATCAAGAGGAAGATAAACTGTATGAAAATGAAGCTGTAAATTAATTTGGACAACAAGTTGCGATTGGCTCTACCAACGGCCTGCCAAGTTATGCAAATGCCCAGCTGACGAGTTGGCTGACTCATGAGCAGCAGCAGTGCCAGCAGCAGCAGCTAAGCTAATCAGGTCGTTCAGTACATTAAAGCAAGATTTATGCCAAGCAATTCAGCCTTAACACACACGCACGCACAACATAAATTTATATGGCAAATAATACAATAGATGCCTCTCCTGGGCGCCCCGAACAGCAGCGGCCGGCAGCATATTGCCAAATCAAGTGTCTGACTTAATGATGCTCAACATAAACAGGCAACGCTACAAATATTTTTCTTACATTTTTCTCACATTTCTTTTTTTCGTACATATTTTTTCTTGGCCAAACGCAGCGTCCCACCTGCTCCGCCCCAGTCCGGAACGCCCTCAACTGGGCGCTAGAAAAACTTTTGAAACAAACACACATCTTTTTTTTATGAGAACTTTCAACTTGTGGACGCTGCCTGAGTGGGCGTGCCAAGTGATCTAAATATATGCATATGTATATAGAAACAAACATACATCGTATATACTACCTATTGCTTTGCTGATATTTCATATACGCATTAGTTTATTTGCTTGTTTATGTCGATGAAAAATACTAAACAACATTTGGGGCAAGTTTTTGTGGAAAGAAAACTTAAACAATGGGGCGTCGACTTTGAAGTTAGTTTGGACACTTTGTTACAAACATAAGGTCAAAGTTACAATCTCGAACATAAAACATTTTCAGCTCGAATGGTTTTTTGTTTTTTAAAGCCTTTTGCCTTTCATATTGCTCAATATTTAGATAGCTTGAAAAAGAAACTAAAAATATTATATATTTATATGCATAAATATTTATATATGTTTCTGAATTCAATATTATATCTTTAAGTGTTATTATGAGATTTTTTATGGCAATTCCATAATATAAAAATAAATAAAATTTAATCTTTTTTGAAAGTTTAAGTAATATAAAAATAGTATGAATTTTTGTTCAGTCTTTAAATTTGTTGATCAGTGAAAGAAGGATCTAATAAATATTTATATAAATAAATAAATAAATATTTAAACAAATGTTTATATAAATATTAAATATATTATTTTATTTTATTTTATATTTGTTATTATTTTATCTATTATATAGATTTTCTCTTATTATTTATTTAATTTTATTTATATAATTTTTGAAAAACTCTTTTAATAATTTTTATTTTTACAATGGCTTCTAACATTTTTTTTTTTTTAAGAAGTTGCAATAATTTTTCGACAAATTTATCATTAGAACTGATGCAGCAAGCTGATCTACCTATTGATGATTGACTGTCTGAATGAATCTCGGTCAAGCCAATGCGAGATCAGTTGCCACCTTATAAATAGTATATAAATAGTCTATATTATAGAATAAATGTACTCACTGTATTCACTCTGCTCGTCCTGTGTGCCATTGACGGTGCCATCTGGCAGAATTTGCAGTATACGATTCTTCATATATAACTGTATTTTGCGCGATGGTCCAGCCAAATGGGAAATTGTGGAGCGTTCGTTACGATCCAAATTGCTGGGATTATTGTTGAATATGTTGCTGTTGCTGTTGTTGTTGCTGCCGTTGGGATTGTTGTTATTGCTACTATTTATGCGTAGATTATTTCTAGAGTTATTCAGTCTTTTCGATTTCGAACCGATGAAATTGCTGTTGCTGTTGCTGTTGGTGGCTGCAGACTGCTGCTGCTGCTGCTGTCTCTGTTGCAGTTGCTGATGATGCAGATGCTGATGCTGATGTCGTATGCTGCGCTCTGTGCGTGAGAGTATGGCCAAATGTTCGCGTGGCGCAGACGAGAAAATAAAGCCCAATCGATCTGCATCAGCAACTGTTGCTTCTGTTGTGATGCTCGCGCTGCTGCTGCTGCTGCTGTTGGGTGTTGCTGTGGTGGTTGTGTTTATGGCAGTTGATTGATTTGTGTTGTTTAATGTTCGCATGTTAAATTCAGCGCTAATACTTTGATTTTGATCTAAACTATATTCACGCCTCAGCAGGAAGAGAGGACTATTATGACTATGATCACTTTGTATGGAACTATTACTATTATATTGATTATTGTTATTGCTATTGTTATTATTGTTGTTATTGTTATTGTTGTTGGTATTACTAATGTTTGTTTGCGTACTGTTTGTGTCTTGGTTCGACATTGTCGTTACGGCAAACGACAGACCCGCCCGGGGCTCAATCGATAAAAGGAGGGCGCCCAGCAGCGCCAGGGCCCTCCAATTCAAGCGCAGGTTTCTTCGCATGAAAGATTACAATTGCAGTTGCACAAGAGTTGTTGCTGTAGCAGTTGCAGTTGCTGCTGCTGTTGCTGTTACTTTTGCTTTTGCTTTTCAGTTTTCTTTTCTTTTCTTTCCTTTTTTATTTTGTTCAAAGTACTTGGCTGGTTTGCTGTTTATAAAATTCGCTGCTGCCTCAAGTTTGTCAGTTGTTGCTGGGCGTGCGACACGCCCTTAAATATCGTTGAAACATATGAACGCCCCGTTTAAATAACCAAAAAAAAAAAGAATTAAATTATGTGTCTACATTCGTTTCGTTGTGTGTTTGGTTTCAATTTTTCTTGTATATATTTTTTTCTCAGTGTATTCGTTTTCTTTTAGAGTTCTGTATTCCAGTTGACAAAAATTTTCGCCGCTTGCTGGCCGGAAATTTAGGTTATCATATCGTAGACTTGTTGAACACTTTTCAATTTCATCGATTCATGCCCTTCCTTTTGTTGCTGTTGCTGTTGCGGATCTTCATCGTCGTCTTCCTCGCTGATAATGCATTTTATCAACTCCAATGACTTCCTAGTCATGTCAGCACAGTTAGTAGCGGTCTTGCAAGTCTGAATATCAACCAACGCAGCTCGTTTCGTTGCTTTTGCTGTTGCTAGGGCCTTAGGTTTGCGGTTGCAACGCCAGCATGTTGCACTTTCAAAGCTATAAAGAGAGAAGGCCAAAGCAAAGGTTATTGAAAGCAAACGCATTTGAGCAACATATGAATTACAAATTGGATTTTTAAGAAAAACATGTGAAGAGGTTAACCAGATATGTTTAATCAGTTGAATGTATTATAGAGTAATAAGTAATAAGAGTGGTATTTGAAGCTGGAGCTGTAAGAGTGGAAAGGTCGCTCTCCCTATAATCTGAGAACCGAGAGTAAAGTAAAGTGAATGTATGGTTTTTCTATATCAATTTTTCATCTAATCTTGAACTATTTTTAAGATTTCTTCCTTCATTCATTAGATACGTTTTGTTTTTCTATTGTTCTATTTGCCTGCCACATATCTCCCATCTATCCTTTAGACATCTTGCATTTATCTTCCCTTTAATCCGCCTTGGCAGTCACATTTTACTAATACTCTATATATCGGTCATACCCTCCCCTACATTTGCTTCCTCTAAAACCTTGAATTAGACTTAAGCTCTCTCAACATGATTATCAACAGATATTTCCAGTAGTCGAAACACCTGTTATAGCCCCACTTTTCAGTCATATGACACTTGGAATAAAAAAAAAATAAGATATTCAACACACAGAAGTTATTGCATATTCGAATTGGCTTTGAAAATTCCAACGGCAACATTTCGGATTAGTCGAATCGTACATAAATTCTTTGTTCTAAGCGCTTTTATGCGCAATTTTGACATTTAATTAGTGCTGTGGCTATATTAAGCCAACGCCTCACGGCGGCCGCAAAGTGGAACAGTTTATTTTTAGAGACATCGCGACTATCAGTGCGAGCCACCCGTAGATACAAAATGAAAAGAAATCAGCAAAAAAAAAGAAACGAAGATACAATTGTATCTATGGGCGCGTCAAGTGGTCAACGGGTTGCATAAATACCGCCCAAAAGGGAGACGTTCGCAACGGACAGTTATGCAAAAAACTCGGTGAAAACAACGAAACATCGAAAATGACTTTCCACCCGCCCCGCCGAGCAGCCAAATGCACAAATTGGCCAACTAAGCGAGCGAGGAAAAGTGGGCAAGAAGAAGATTGGAAAGCAACTCGCAAAATGAAGGGAAAAGCGCAAGAGGCAAGCGACAGAGCGACTGGCAAATTGTTGTTTAAAAATAAATGTGGCAACAAAAACAATTCGCGCATAAAACTGTGTCGAATTTGAAAATAATCACGCACTAACTGCAGCAACAGCAGCAGCAACAGCAGCAGCAGCAGCAACAACAGCAACAACATCAGCAACAGCAGCGACAAAACGTATCTATGAGATACAATTTGAGGAAGTGCCGCAGGGCTGGCAACGGGGCGGCTGAGTGACGTTGTCGTTGCACTTAGATGATGTTGTTGCTGCTGCTTCTGTTGTTGTTGCCGAGTTTTTGGCACGTGTTCAGATGCCTACGCAGCAACAGCAGCAGCAGCAGCGAAACTTGCTGCCGCTAACAGTAGCAGCAGCATTTTTTATGCAACATTTAAGTGCACCCCGCTTTTAATTACTATTAACAACAACAATTCAATTGCCGCCAACTCGACTAAACGAAAATAAATAACAGACTCATAAGTTGCACGTTGCGAATGTCCGTCTGTCCGTGCGACTTGTGGGCCAAATTTCATGTTAATTGCTTCTCTGTTGCATTGACGTCGCAGATAATCATTACACACACACATAGACACACATACTTGCGCGCACACCCGCCCACCCTAGCCGCCCACTTATGCAACAAGCAGAGGCAGCACTATTTGTCGCTGTTGCCACGCGCGCGTTTTAAAACGCGCATAAAACGCCAGCACTTACGACCTCTCAGAGTATGTTCCAAAAAGAAGACAACAAATTACGGTATTCGCATGCCTAAGATGCTCAACGCACTCACACTCTCAAACACATGTGTCGCACGTCAAAGCCAGGGCCAAAAAGCTGGTTCTTATGTCAATTGGGATTTATAAAATACATTAACAATTTATTGCCAATATATAATTTTATGTGTTCCTCTAACAACTTTATCGTGTTTGCTGCCATAAATGTTTTGTTTTAACGCGCTTTCGCTAACATTTAAACAGCTGCTCTGCTTGAAGGCTTAATTTGCATTTTATACAATTAAATAAATCAAAATGTTTGAGTTTGTTATCTGATAGAGATTGTATGTATTTGATCTTTGGCTAACAACTTATAGTTATGTTAAGCTAAACAACTTTCAGATAAGATAACAGGCATGTTAACAGCAAACTGTAAAAATAATTAGCTCGTCATTTGTATTATTATGTTAAGTTAATAAATTAACATAAGATGCTAGATGAAGTCGTCGAATAGTTAGGGCATCTTCTGTTATATGAACATCAATCCCCTTTTTAACAGATTTAGCTTAACAGAATCAATTTCAATTTCAATATGTATTTAAAGTGACATTCAATGTCATAATCAAAAATTAATACATGCAAACTGATCTTAAGCTTTAATTAATTGGGAATACCTGAACACCTTTCACTTAACAGGCTTGATGTAGGTTTTGTATTAACTTAGGAGTTGAGCTTCGCACGGAGCCAAACAGTTTTTATTGGCATGCTTCGAGCTTTTTATTAAAAAAGAAAGAAAACCTTATGAGCATTTAAAATATGCATAACCCTTTGCCAACCTCGGCTTGACTTTTATTTATGCCTTTCACCCGAAACAGCTGCCAAAATAAAGGCCCTGAATGTGTGCCAAGTTGCGTTCTGCCTCTTCCTCATGTATATGTTGTTGCTGCTGTTGTTGTTGTTTGTGTCGGTAGAATTTATGTTAAATATTCTGTAAGGGCATCAAAAGCCCCCGAGCCGCACAGTCGAAGCCACAACAACAATGAAACAGCATAAAAATTTATAAAAAAAAAAAAAAAATACAAAAAAAAATTAAAGCGTGAAGAAAACTATTTAGGGACAAGCGACACATGTGCCAAGTTATAAAAAAATAAAAACAAAACAAAAGCTGAACAAAAAATCATTCGGATTGTGTTTAAAGTAACACCTAGACGTAGGCCACACCGCACCACACACACAAATCAAATGTATATTTTAATGATCCCCGCTCCGCTTTGGGCCGCCGTGTCTTTCATTCAGAAGTTCACAGCAGCCGGGGGCGCATAATCAACAAATTATGAAGAACATAAAATGAAAACCAACAAAACAATAACAGCAACAACAACAACCAAATAATACGCCATATAAGTATGTTATGCGACGGCCGGGCCATATCATATGATAGCCCAAGTCAAGGAGCTGCCAACCTGTGTGGCAATATAATAACAGTTATTGCTGGATCGGCAAATTACCCATTTTCGCTTGCTGTTGGCCAGCACGCCCAAAAGAAGGGGACAAAAACTGAAGTTGCCCGATTGGGAAAGCGAAAGTTTAGTTTTGATAAACCCAATCTTATCGCATATATTTCCGCCTTGTCTGCCCCCAACAATTGTAATCAGGAAAAAAAAATGGAAAAAATCATACAAAAAAACCTCCGACACACCCCATTCATTGTCCCATTCAAATAATCCAAATTCTAAGCGCAACTTTTGCGGTAGCTTTAATCAAATTTATGCTCACATAAAACCCAATTCAAATTAGAGGCGACAAAAAAACATAAAAAGCAATTTGATTTGAATAATGAAAAAATCAGTTGCCTCTTAAAAAAAAAAATAGCGAACAAGCCAAATTTTAAATAACTGCAAAAGGGAAGTAGCCGCATTTATTTTGCAAAAAAAAAAAAAAAATTGAGCAAAAATATGGGAATATTTTTTTTATTTATCCAGAAAAAGCTCAACACAGTCAACTTTCCAATTGTGTGCAAAAATATTTTATTTCTTGACATTTTTTAATGTCTTGCGGTTAGTTTTTGCTCACTGTGCGACAAATCGTTCAATAAATTAGACAAGTTCATCTTTTCGCTTGACGACAAGTCGAAGCAGTCGCCAGAGACACACACAAGACGCACAGGCATCGATTCGACATGCTATACATGTGTAAGTGATCGACGGCGTTATACCCTATAAAGTTTTCTATGTTTAAATATGTAATCTAAGCAAAAAGTTGCATGAATTAAAATTTCAAAGAATATTAAAAACTCTAAGATCTAGTCGTATCACTTGCAGAATGCACAATTTGTAGTTCTTCAAGATTTCAAGGACAATTTAGCCAGAATTATATAAGTAAACATAGCTTTTATATAACATTAATACAAGAGCAATTGTTAAAGAATCCGATTTCAAATAGGTAGAACTCATAGGTTTTCTCACTTCGATAAATTTCTTTAAGTTCGAAATTGACTTTCACTAGCTCTTTCCGCCCATATACAGCATCTCTTGGTAGCCACCCACTACAGGGTATGAAAAGGTTTTCTAGCCAGTTGCCAGCTGACTTTTAGCTATAATCCGCCTAGACCTAGTCATTGAACTGTCCGCTAAAAACGATTATCGCGCGCTTTTTTTAGCAAACGAAGAAAGAGGCAATTTATGCGACTCAAATGAATTTGACATTTGCTTTTGTTTAGATTTATTTTTTTTTGTTTTTTTTTTTTTAATTTTTATTTTTGTTTTGTTTAAAGGGCTTGCGCTGACGGATGGATACGAAGTTTGGGAAAGTATCGCCACGGATCGCTGAGGCAAACTGGTCGGCTGTAAATCTGAGCAAACTGCGCAACTTAATTAGTTCATGTCAGACGCTTGGCTGCCCCGCACTGACCCCCACAGCCCCACTCGGCACTTGGGCAACAGCACTCGCCATAAACCAGGGGGGCTCGCTCGAGTGCTTCAACATTTATCACCTAAGCAGCATTTGAAATTTAAATGCGTCTGTTTTCATTTTATTAATCTGATTTTTTTTTATATTTTGTTTTTTTTTTTTTTTATGCAAATTTTTACACATCTACTTAGTGGCGGGACTGCCTCGGAAATTGTGTTATTAATTTAATATATAAATAAAGTCGATTGATATAAATATGCATGGATATTCGTATTCAATAAACACATAAAGCCTGTTTGCCTGCGCTTTTGTATAATGTATATATATTTATTATTGTTGGATTTGTTGTTGAAAATGCCTTTAAGTTTGTTTTTAAATCAATCGGTGTCATTAATTTAATTTATTGTGTTTATTTATCTTTTATGACATTAACAAAATAACAAGTTTTGCCTACGACATTCCAATTATTTTTCAGTAAGCTAAATATATTTGTTTATTTTTTTTTTTCAGATACACAAATATTTACTAGACAAAAATAAATTCCTGTTTTACGTCAGTTAAAAAAAATATTTGTTAACATTTTGTTTGCATACTTTTTTCGCAATTAAATATTAATATAATATATAGTCTTCAGTTAGCAACAAATAAATCAAGTCAAATTATTTTCAATTTCACCAAATACTTTCGTATTTCTTAGTTTATTTATATCTGGGCTTAAATTTGTAAAATTATACTTCCGCCCTACATCTATTTGCTAACCATTCATTGCCTCCGCTTACCGCAATTTCAATTTTGGTAATGCAACTTGGCCGAAACAGAGCCAAACCGCAAAACCCACTTACATTATGCTTTATGTGCAAATTATACTATTGTGGTTACATTTTTTGCTCAACACTTGGATAGCTTCGTATTTTTTTTCTCTCGTATTTAGACTACAATGCGGGGCAATAAAAACAAATTGCCCCAAACAGAACTGGCCGAACAAACAAACAAAGTCATGTTAATGGCCTGTTGTAAGAATTTTTTCGGTTCAATATTTATTTAAAAGCTATGCCACTTGAGTCAATTTAATGTTAAAACCGATAGTAATCAGTGCATCTATACCCTGTACTAATAAAAACCAAATTCAAACAAAAACACTACAGAAGCTAAGATTATTTTTAATAGCAAAATTTCTTTAATATTTTAATTATTATTTTTAATTTGTAGATTAAAATTTGTAATCATCAAAGAACAGAGATCATGATAATTAAGGAAAGTTACTCAAGCTTAGAGTATGTGAAAGTCGTTCAAGCTATTTCGTTAGTGGATTGTCTCTAATGAAAGCGAAAATATATTTAACCAAAAAAATAATAAATATTTAACAAGTGAAATTATCATAATTTATGCAATGCATATATGACTAAACATGTGATTTCAGTCTCTTAGACACAAAAGTCACAAGATTAAATAATATATATATAGCCATACAGATATATATAGTTTACAGACCGTTATATTTATATAAGGTATAAAGTGCTTAGACTGCGTGATTGATGTACGGCAGCGTTTGCTGACAGCCTATAGATAAATGAATGTCTCTTTGAATGCAAACAGCGAGATATTAAGATGCATATTGTCTCCGTCGAGTGTAATATACATCTGTCTACTTATGAAACATTCATATAGATGGATATACAGGTATGTATATATAGATATACGATTTTCGAGTATATATAGGCAGCTCTGTTTCTGTTCAGTCTCACGGCAATTGTCGATTTTCAATGCAATGCGTTGTCAAACCAGAAAAAAAAAAACAAAATTACTCACGTGTTTACAAAACAATTAATTTTCTTTGGAAAAACAAGAGAAGCAGCAAACTATCGCTCGAGCCAAAGGGGGCGAGGAGGAGGGTTAGATGCAAGAAGAAGAAAAAATGAAAAAGATACCGAAACATAACTCAAACAAAAGGCAACTACACAAATGCACTAATCGCTGTGCACTTCATTTGTATAGAAACAAAAACAACAACAACAACGGCAACAACAACAATAACAATCAGAAGAGCTGCAGATACTTGAGCGCTCACTATTCGATACTTGGCAAGCATTCACGAGCATTTAGAAAGCATCGGAACCCAACTGCAAACAGAGATGAGAACACAGAAGATGATGAAGAAAAAAAAAGTGCAGCGCGCTTTTGTGTAATCCATTGAACCGGAAGCAATTGGGCCGACGCTACCGCTGTCGCTGCCGCTGCCGCTGTCGGTGTCGCTGCCAGCGGAGCAATCCTCTCGAGAAATTGAACAATTTTAAATATTTAGTGCACGAGACAAGCGAGGGCAAAGCCACATGCAACCGGATCACATGCGTTCGCTCGCTCGCTCGCTCGCTGCTAACTACAAAGCAAACATCATTGACTGAGCTATTGACAAGTGTATCTGTAAGATACATTTTTTTCGATTTGTGGAGCGCACTGCATAATGATGGAGCAGCACATTTCTAATGCTCAAATCAAATGTAAGCTAGAAAGATATCAGTGATTGCAGCTACTGATTTGGCAAAGTTATCTGAGGGCTATAGAATCATTTAAGCTAAGATGTATCTAAGATACCAAAGATGAAAGGAAGTCGCTGGAACGTCTGGCAAAAAGATAGAGATATTGTGCAATATATAGCTTATGAGAATGCATTATGCATTAACCTTAATATATAATACATAAAATATACTTAACCTACTATAATCAAAAGAGTCTATAGCCAAAAGTATCTCAGTCTCTATAGAACATCAAAATTAATTCCAATCAATTAATATACTTTGCGCAGCTGGCAGCTCTCCAGTTAGTTGGCTAAGATATATACTTAAGATTGCCAACATAAATATTTATTATCCACAATTTCCTTTTTTTTATTTTCCACAAATTTAATAGCTATAGCTACGTAAGCTATCGCCAAAAACATATATATCAGTAAATGTGAAAATCTTTTAAAAATTAAAATCAATTCCAATTAATTAATCTTTTCTAAATTGCTGGCAATACTCCAGCTGCCTAACTTATCTCTCGCAGACAGAAATTCCTTGAGATTGTGACAATAAATTTCTGCATCTTTTTAATTATTATCTACGAGCATTGAAGCTGTCATCAAATGTATCTACGTCTTCATAAAGCTTAGCCAGACAGCAATTAATAAGGAAAAAAACAAAAAAAAAGACAACATAAGAAATAGCCAATGTACCGACTCCCACACATTTTCGCACATTTATTGTAGTCTAATTAAAAGCCACGCACTTTACGCGCGAAATTAAAAAGCGCAGCAAAAATAAAATAAAAGCTCAAAGACAACGCGACGTATTAGTAATGCGAAAAGAGACAACAACAACAACAACAAGAGCAACAATTACGTCTAGGATATTTTTAAAATGCGTCAAATGAATAAAATAAATAAAATAAAATAAAATAAAATAAAATGAAATGAAATAAAATACAAATGTGTAGAAAATGCGCGACAATTTTCCCATTTTCCTATTTCTCTTTTGTCATTTTCCTTAAAATTTTCTTTTTTAGGGGCTACGCTGTGTCTCTCTGTGTGTGCGTGTGTGTGTGTGTGTATGTGTTGCCGTTGCCAAATGTGTGCCGCACATTATGTGGTCTAGTGTTCACGCTTCGTTAATACAAGGCAAAAAAAAATGCAGTTTTT
The DNA here is from genome assembly GCA_035045145.1 of Drosophila meridionalis. Taxonomy (NCBI): domain Eukaryota; kingdom Metazoa; phylum Arthropoda; class Insecta; order Diptera; family Drosophilidae; genus Drosophila; species Drosophila meridionalis. The sequence goes on along the minus strand of JAWNPG010000020.1, from coordinate 3,367,731 downwards.
ATTGTTGTTGTTGCTGCGGCGACCCCCCCGACTGCCCCACTGTGGCAGCCCCTGCCGCTGCTGCTGCCTGGTGCCAAAGGGGCGACAGTTTTTGCGCCACTTTCAGCTAAGTACTTTACAGTATTTACGCATGGCCATAAAACTTGTCGTGCGATAAGCATTATCTAACCACCGCCCACACCCTCGCCCCCTCGCTCTTTACTGTGATGGTATATGATGGTTATATTTCATGCTGTTGTTATTGTTCATTCTTTTCCTTTTTTTTGCATAGTACTCCAGGGCAATCGATCAAGCATAGAGCAGCAACAAAAAATGTGTCAAAGTGCAGATGAGTTTGTTTGTTTGTTTGTTTCTTAATCGCCCAGTGAAAACGAACAACAAATTCAATTCAATTAAATTAAATAGTTATTCAAATAGTCCAATAAATATGCGTGACTGATAATTGTGTTTTGTTTTTACGGCAACTCAAAAACTTAGTTGGAGCAGAACATGCTACTCTCTAAAGTATAATGAATGGGCCTGTTTTACGACAAACTCAATGGAATTCGAATTATTTAATGGCCTGTGCGAGTATCAGTATTGAAATTCCAATACAATTTGTTTAATATTTTGATATGGCGATTCTGAACAGTTTTTGTTTTATTGTTTGCCCTTTTGGCCCGTAGTCCCATAGGCGTTGACGTAATGCCTTGTATATACTTTTTTTTCGATTAAACTAAATGTGGCATGGAACATGTAATCAGCTATTGCATAACTTATCAGGTAAAGGCTGAAGAAAGTTCCAACGAAAAAATATGTTTGACTTCGATGGCGACGTTATCGTCGATAGATGGTGGAATTGTAACAAGTTTGAGTATTTTAAGAAGCAGCCAAACTAATATTAAAATAATAATAATTGATTGATCAATTCGTTTTATAAAATATTGTCTCGATAGATTTACTTATCGTTATCGATACATGCTTCGAGTGCTCGCTGTCTGTGTAGTCCAAATATCATGTGATTAGCAGTTGTTGAACCCAAGGCTTGACGTAACGAATAACGCAAATTCACATGCGGCCGCACAAAACACAAACAGATACAGATAAAGATACGGATACAGATACAGCTACGGATACAGATACAGATACAGCTACAGATACAAAAGCAGCAGCAGCAGCAGCAGCAGTTGAGCTTAGATAACTAGCAGCATGTTGAACTGTTAGATAACTGCAGCCGGCATTTCTTTTTCTTGAATTTTTTATAGGACACCGCGAAAAGGTTTTGCACAGTAATTGAGAGATTAGAACGTGCGTATTATGAGATACGCATGCCGGCACACACAGATACGGATACATATACAGATACAAACACAGTGGGCAGATGCGAAGCTTTTGCAAAAAAGAGAAGAATTCCTATAAATAAGTGAGTGAGAACTGCGCAACGCACATAGAATTCTATTTAATATAAATTTCGCTTTCGACTACCTTGTCAGAAGGTTGCTTAGCGAAAGACAAAAAAGAGGAAGAGATGATTTTTTTTTTTTTTTTTTTTTTTTGCTTTAGGTTTATCTGAATGGACGGAAAACTACTGTGAATAGTTGTTGACTTCGAGTCGAAAAATAATTGCAAACAAAGTGCATTTAGTATTGCGATTAGCTTAATTAGACTAACTAACTAAGCGCTTGGCTTATATTAATCTTATTTTTCTGTGATTTCTTCGTTAACCTGTTGTTTTGCTGTGAAATCTATCCAAAAGATATGAAATCAAAGTTAGCTGCAATTAGCAGCTAGCTAATAGAATATCTGCCTTTGACAATTTTTATTCATCATTTTTTGATTATTTGTTTAAACGTAGCGAGAGTTTTTTATTTTTTTTATTTTTAGTGTTAAATAAAAAAAAAGAGCCATTGACATTTGGCTAATGTTGGCCAAATAACGGAACACAAAATTAAATTCAACTATCTTTTTGAAATATAATAATATTTTAATATTTTATATAAATTTTGAAATAATTTTATGGTTCGGCTCTCTGCCAAGTTCAACATATTTCAATTTGTTTCGAATGCCAACATTTTAACAGCGCCGTTCGGCTAATATGAATATATTAATTTATGAATATTGCTAGAGTGCTTGGCTTAATCCAGATCGTTTTTAAAAGGTTATTAAAACACTAATTAAAGTCTTAAAATCCCACTCAGTAATGGAAATTTCTTATGCAAAACCCAATTTTTGTTGGGCTATTTTAAGCAGCGTAAAATATATTTTGCAATTTTTTAGCAAAGTTTTTTATGCCAAAATCTAACTTATGTAATGAGTTTTTTTTTTTTTTGTGGTGAGCTAAAATTTACGCACCTTTTACGATTTATGTTGTTTTTGTTTTTAGTAATTTTTCTGTAGACGTTTTATGTTGTGTTTTTTTTTTTTTTTTAATCTCTATTTTTTATTTAGCTGCACTTTGGCACACTTTAAAAAACTTGCACAATTTTATTGCAGCAACAATTCAACATTTTCTGGTTTGCACTCATTAACACTGCACTCGACTTTGATTTTTATTGAAATTTATTTATTTTTTATTCGTAATATTTTCGTGCACATTTACGCTCAACTTTTTATTTTTAAAGACAATTTTACAATTTTTTTCCTTTATCAAATTTGTTTTGGAAAATGGGAAAATGTGTGAAAATTGCGAGAGCAGCGATGTCAAAATTTTGAAAATTTCGAAACTATTCAGCAGTGACCGGCGAGGGCCGCTGTCAAGATGCTCTTTAGATAATATTTAGTTGTTACTTTGCACAATTCCCACTTATTTATTTTTGATTCGCTATTTCCTGATATATAATTTTAATTTTAGTTTTCACAAGGTTTCGTTTTGGGGAGGTGAAAACTATTTGAATTCAAACCGGAACAACGATTTCAAAAAACACGATCGACGCGACGCGATGCGATGCGATGTATTGGATGCTACGGCAAACGTCAAAAGAAAAACAGTTCGATTTCGAAAAAAATGAAAATGCAGCCGACGGCACAATCAGCGGACCCTCCGCTCAGCGTGTGTTGTCAAATCGTTCGCCAGCGAGTGACTAACACAAAAATTCATTCAAACATACGCGGAACCACTGGGTTAACTCGGCTGCTCACAGTCGCGTGTCGTCGTGTGCGCTTCGTGAAAGCCGTTCGGCTTGCCCGAATCTCTACTCGTGATTCGTGCCATGCAGCGTTAGGCTAATGCAATATTTAGCTAAGTGTAGAAATTTTCTTATTTATATTTGTAATCATATTTAACTGGTATCAGGAGTGGTTACCCTTTCAAACGGGTAAATACTGCATAGGAATTGCAGGAAATTCTTGAATGTACATTTCGTTGCCGCGGCACTTCTTTGCAAACAACTAAGCTAAATTCTTTGAATTTTCACTTCTAAAAGTTTTTTGAAAAAGTTGAAAAAAATGCGGGTCCTGAAAGAAAATATAATTGTTAATAATTTAAAAATATATTTATAAATTAAATAAAAATAACTTCGATTTTCAGATTCTGAAAATATTAACTCATTGATTTTAAGAACTATACAAATTATTGAAATTTATATATCACGTTGTTAAAAAAAAATGTTTGGTTGATTTTATTTTTACGTAACTATTTTATTTATTTTTAATTCAGAACAAAAATTCATTTTTTTTAATTAATTTTAATTTATTATTCATTAATATAAAAACGAATTTAGTTTTATTTATAACAAATTTTTTTTAAGAAAATAAGTTCACAAATATGCCTGCGCTTAGCTCTAACAATTTATTTCCCTATTTCTCTATCGTTTGGGGTTGGCGTTTGTGCATTTTGGCGCGTAGACCCCTATTTGTTGTTGTTGTTTTATTTTATTTTTTTTTTTTTTTTGTTGCCTTTGTTGCCAATTTCACAAGTGCACGAACACCAATTAACATTTGCCAAAGTGCAACTGACATGGAGAAGAAAAAAATAGCGAATGACGCACAAAGCGCCAGATTCGCAAGGCTTTACCGAATTTTATAAGCTTTAAGATATCTGTTCTTTAATAGTCAAAGATAACTCAATTTGTGACGTTTATCCGTCTGACTATATCACTATGATCATATTTGTATTTTAGTCGAGCTTTGCAAACAAACGATTTAGCCAGCAGCAGCATTTTGGTCCAAATAGGAAATTCATTAAATATTTCCAAGTAGTCACAATGGAAACAAACTTTTATATATCTTATCGTTTAGATTGCGCGAGCTTAAAAAAATCACATGCCGCAAAACGAGTAGCAAATAAACGCTTTGCACGTTGAACTTGGCTATTGGCCTGGCTAAACATTTTGGGGTCTCTCGACGTCTATCTACGTCATTATTTCCGATAACAGTTATGCAGCGATCGGCAGATAAGAGACGTCATTGTAAATAGAACTATCTATCGAAACTCCCTGCCAATATGGAAAGATTAATCGATGGGCTGAGGTCGTTTATACATACATTCATACATATGATATTTATATGGATGATATGTATGTATATAAACACGAATGTTCACTAACATTATATATTATATATCATTATATGTAATAGATATATTTTGAGTAGAACTAATATGCAGAAGTTAATATATATATATATTTATATATATTTTTGCGTATTATTTTCAAAATAGATTTAACAATATAAATTCCTTGTCTAAGTGACTCGTTCAACTAATTATCTCCTAAGATCTGCTCCTTTCTATGAGGATTATTTCCAAGACACATTCCATTTCGTGGCCATGCTAAGTGCAGCGCGCAACCCCATCTTTGGGTCTGCTGACAACCAGAAACCACATTTGTAACATTTGTGCCCAACATTTTAGTGGATGGCCGCGCATGCCAAATGTCAAGACCCAGACCCACATCCCTACCCCGACCCAGAACCAGAACCAGAACCAGCCCCAGCATTGACCTATAAATAACTAAAGACTAAAAACGCTCCCCCGCAGTTCTTGAGCACAATTCTTTCCTAATGCTTTGTCCTTGACTTTGCCCTGGCCGCGCACACTCGAACAATTAAAATGATTAATTAAGGCGTTGAGCAGCAGGACATTTTAGAGCTAATGACTTAATTAAGGCTCTGCCGTTTGCTGAGTGTTTCGGCCTAATGTGCTCGCCTCAACAGCCGCCGACCTTTGACCCTTTTTCCGTGTAATTGCCGAGCCTGCGATGTTAGTTTAATTAAAGCGTACCCAGCTAGCAAGTGCCAAGACATTGAGACGCTTCTTGATCCCGATCAGGATCGGTTCGGATCGGATCGGGATCCTGCTGTTGCTTCGGCTGCTTCCTCATGCTGAGGTGTTCCCGCATCTAAATGAGCTGCTGCTGCCGTGCAGCTGCTACGATACGCTGAACTGTCACATTATTAAACGCTTCGCCGGCTGATCCTGACAAACGTGACTGCCCATTTTACACCTTGTTGTTGGCGGTGGTTGGGCAAGGGCGCACGCGTTTCCTGCGCGTTTTTAAACGCTCGCTCAAGGCTGCTCGCGTATTTCCTGCTTGTAAGCTGTCGTTTTGCTGTCGTCCAGTTGCCCAGATTGCAATCGGCATCGTTCCGATTGTCCCAGATTAAATTACAAAATATATTGTCATGTACATTGTCATGATATGATAGTTGTTATGTCTACCACAGAGTATATGCTGATTTGTACCCTATGCGAATGAATGGGCGAAGGCATGATCAAGTTATCACAATCTATGTAACAGATTGAGCAAGCATACATTTCTAGACATATATATAATCGAATATATAACAGAGATTCATGAGTTTTAAGCAACAATCCAGATATATGAACTGAAGATATTATGAGAGCGAATTAATAAAGAAGTTATGTAAACTACATCTATATTATTCTTAATTTTAAAGCATTATTTGAACTTTATATTTAGTATATCTGGCACACAATATTACAGAGCAATCATTCAATCATACACTCCTACACCTCCTCCTCCCCCCTCATCATCCCACCAATTTTTGTTTTGCTTTGATAAAGAACGATAACAATTACGATCTTTGTCGCCAGTTCAATCTAATGCGCATTGCCGGCAATTAACTGATTGAGCTAAACAATTTCGCCACAATGCATTAGCGTGCATTAGCTTTTCATCAGCAGCCAGTTTATAAGCAATAGATAATTGATGTCAATAGAATTGTAAACGTCGTCTATCAGCGTATGGCGACAAAGACAGCTAAACATTTGGACCGCCGACAGACAGACCTGCAATCGAATCGAATCAATTACAACTTGTACGGCTAATGTAATATCGACTGCTGCCTTTTGTTTATTTAAGCCAGCTGACTGACTGATTAATATGAACAACTCAAAAGATAAATAACTGTTTGCAATGCAAAACAAATTCTTAACCCGTTGATTGTAATTTTGCAGGCGGCAAAAACTGAGCTGAGGCTGGTGAGACTTACTGAATGTAATTATTTTATTTATATATTATATTAAATTAAAATTACTAATTTTATTATATTTTTTTTTATTCTCATAATTATTTATTTTTTATTTTTAATATTTTATTATTATTATTATTATTATTATTATTATTATTATTATTATTATAATTATTATTATTATTATTATTATATAATCATATACGTATATATTTATTTCTACTTTATTATTGCAATATATTTTTAAATATGATTAGAGTCAGTTTTTATATAGTTGCTGATTAAAAAATAAGAGATTAAAGATTCAAAAATCATTCCAAATATTCTTATTTTATTAAGTTAACTTTTACCTGATAATGTGTGTATATGATCTAACTCTTATTGTATGATTAAGCCCTGTTCTTCAAATTCCTTATTTGTTTGGTTTGTCAATCAACTGAAAACTTTTCAATAAAATTGTTTACGAATGCGTATACAATTAAATTTGTTTAAAAATATATATACAATATCTATATACAATACTATATCTATAGTAAAGACTAAATGCTGAAAGTTCTATTATTATAATACCACATTTTTCCATAGAAATACGTCGAGCTGTAGCCTTCTTCAAGTTGACATAGATTCATTGAATTTCCGGCACATTTAAAAAACAAATTCTTGATCTCTGTCCAAACAAAAATTGAGTTTTCCTAGTTGCACGAAAAAGTTTCGAAAAACAATGTCAAGTACACTATTTCCTAGAGCTCGCTCAAGGCGAGTGCATCGACGGCATTTGCGGTATAAATATGCAAATATCAATGGACTCGCGTCTCGGATCTGTCGACGCAGCGGTCGCCAGTTGGTCGCCGGTTGGAGTGGCCCCTAGCTGGGTGATCGATTATGCTGGAAGTGATTGCAACAGTTGCTAATCATAATAATAATTGATTTGTAAATATTTTGATTCAGATTGCAATGTTAATTAAAGTGCAACCGTAATGAAAGAATAATGTTTATTGACGCAAACTCAAGGTGCACAAATCATTTGCACAGATCCGTAAATCAAATTGTTTTGCCTGATGACAATTGGAACAACATCTTTTGGGTCGAAAGTCGATAGCTTTCGATATTTGTCAGACAACTTTCGTACATATTTACATAGTTTTATACAGGTGACACGTTTTGGGTCAGATTTTTATTAAATCTCAAAATTGTACAGTGAAATGCTGCTGAGCCATGAGCTACTTGGCCAGCAGTTGCGACAGCTCTATGTTAGTGAATGGCAGTAAGTGCTACTCACTTATATGGTCTTCTATGTACGATTAGCCAGCTATCAATCCACAGAGCCGTTCCACAAAGCCATCGCCACTGCTGGCAAAGTGCGGGCCACCAAGAGGCACGCTATCTGGGCGGTGAGGAGGCGCGGCATGTACACTTCACAGAACTGCAAGTCAAGTCGGACATGCCGGACAGCCCGGATAGCTTTAGGAGCTCTACCTGCACTGTGCCCCTGTTTCATATGTGGATGCGTCTCCATTCCATTGAGCCCAGCTCCACGATCAGCAACCCACTGAGTAGTATATGTCGCCTTCGACTGGAACAGCAGCCTCTTCAGAAAAACCTATGCCGGGTCTTCTCAATATTGTGGCACAGATGTTACATGAAGTTTCTCAGAGAACCTAAATTCGCGAATGGAATGACGCAAACGGGGAACCGTCAAAAAACTACGGCCATTAAGATGCGGAAGTGGTTGCATTACCTGGTCTCTGGATTTCGATCGGTAGGAATTCATTTTAATAGTTTATTTCATTTTACACTAAAGCCTACTCTGTATCAAGTGAAGTTTTTTTCGTTTAGCTGTTTTTTCGATTGTCAGAATTGATCGATATTGTTCGATTGTAGAAAATAACATAATTGGATATATGTGCATATAATAAGTGGGTAAAAATGTTAAAATCACTATTTATCGATTTGTTTAAATGTGATCGATAATTGCGATACTATGCAAACCGTAAAAAGCTCTTTGGTTTTCTTAAAAGTTTAATGGAAATGACTGCCTGCTATTCTACAGCTTTCTGTCCAGTTGAAATCTACTAAGAATTGAAAAGATAATTATCGAACATTTGTTAAATTATTATTATTATCTATTATACAGCAAAAGATAGCATAATCATCTAGGCAGATTTATAAAATTGCCATGAGTGGATATTTCTTTCTCATGAATCGACAATCTATCGATAATATTCCGATCGATAAGTTTTCACAATGACAAATTTCTAAACATGTTTGAACTAACCTATTACCCTTACAATATTTCTTCCATATTTTCCCCCTTTCGAAGCTAACCGAAAAGCTGGAACAGGCAATTATTCCTGTGGAACCAAGGCTTAGCTATACGTGCCAATCGGCAGCTATGGAGTTGGTAAACCTAAGACCTATAAGCACATTTCTAAATGATGCTCTTATCGATTATATAGTAAAAAACGATGAGCACTTGAAGGGCATATTCCAAACAGAAGACGACGTACTCTTGTCAAAGAATAAATAATATAATTTCATTGTATAGTGTAGTGTTGTGAAATGGTCGCAGTTGCAACGGGTTTTCAGCCAGACAAACTCTAATTTAGTAGACTTTTCACGCCCCTGGGCGTTTGTCAGTCCATAAACTGAGCATAAAATAGTTTGTTTGGCCAAAATCAAGATTCGAGTAGCCAAGCTTAAAAGAGTTGGTCATTGATCGATGGAATTGCCGCCCGAAAGTGGTTTAGCCAGTCACCGAGACTCGGCTGGTCGGTCTCCATTGCTATTTATGAGGGCATTAAATCTATATTTCTATGCTCGATAACAGGTGCCCGAGCGTTTATGTGGCCTTTGACTAGCTGGATGCGATTCTTGACCCATTTCGCTAAGCAGATGCGAGTGATTCATTTGATGAGCCAACTGGCAATCGATAATTGGAGACTGGCGCCTGTCGCCAGCTTCTCTCGGACCCAATGAATGTCATCATCACGAAAACTTATGCGTTCGACACATGCAAGCCGAATGCTGCATTCCAACCCATTGAGGGTGCTTCCCACACGACGACGACAGCTAAATGAATCTTATTTAATTTGCCAAAATATTTATGCATTCCGCATTGGCATTGATTTCATTGGCTTTGGGCTAACAGTTTCACCAGTTTCGATGGCACGCCCAAAATGTGCCAGCCCCTAATTTATGAGCGTTATGAATCAAAGAAATCTGTCACACAATTTTATGACACTTTTTTCGGAGAGTATTTTATTTGTATGTTTTTTCTGTCCTCTTCTCAACTTGTTGCTGGCTGACATTTTAATTTGGCAGCCATCGATGGCAATTTAATAAATTAAGCGCTTGATTCTTAATGGGATCGCAGAGCGCTGAGCAATTTATGGGCAGCAAGTGAAGGGCACCTTCATCCAAAATGGGAACCTTGAACCACGAATTTGGACAAGAACAAGATGAACTTGGAAAGGATAGATCTCAAAAGGGAATGAAAGGAGTTTACAAAAAAAATTATTTGATATAAATAAAAATGAAAATAAATGAATAAATACACATTTAAGATATAACGTATTTAAGAAAAATGTTTATATAATATATATGTTGTTTTATTATAATTATATTCTAAGAATATATATTTTTATTTTTAAGTATAAATGCATATATGTATATAATTATATACATTTATTTTATTTATAATACAAAATATTTATTTTGGTTTTATTTAAATTGAATTTCATTCTTGGATTTATTAGAAAATAGTTTATAAATTAAAAATGATTTAAAATTATATTTCATTACAAATTAAAAAATTTAATATCAGTTTTTATTAAATCTGTTTTGATTTTATACACATAAATTAAATTATATTACAATTTCTAATTTTCCTCTAAAAATATATGAAAAAATATTTTTATTGACAAAGAAATGTATATTTAAATGTGATTACAGTTTTATTCCACTTAAAGAAAAACTAAAAATAATATTAAAATTAAATTTTTTTATAAATATAAAATATGAATTTTTGTTTTATAAGAATATTTTATGCAAACCAATTCTTTAAAAATATTTCGTATTTGTCAGCTGAAATTTGTTGTAAATTTTTCTATTCGGATTTTGCAATACTTTAACAGAAATGTTTCATGTCCAAGCTGATGTTTTAAATTCCCAATATATCTAATGCATATTCAAAATAGAATTTCAATACAACTGTATTTTTTTCTTGTGTAAAAATTGTCATGGCCTGCCACTATTTTTTTTTTATAAACTATTTTGTGTTACATAAATTTATCTGCTCCTCGCGTATTTCAAGAATGTTTCAAATATTTCACATGCTGCCAAGTAAATATATCTCTCGCAGCTCATTTTGTTAATCATCTTTCGAAATATTTCAAATATTTCAGCTATTCATAAAGGTAAGGTTCTTAGATATCTCTGCCGCAAGTAAATTCCTAAGCTTCAGCTCTGTTTCCAACTTTCATCTTATCTATGGTAGCTCCTTGTCTTGTTACCGTTTCCCATGGCACGGACAGACACCTGCCAGGCGTTTGGGGCAGCTGAAAGAAAGAGAAAGAATCTTGAAGCTTTAATGTGAGCAATTTTTATTGTGACTGCATCGAAATCGATATCAATATCGCGGCTATTAACCAAATCAGTGGAACGGCTATCGCGCGATAGACAACAATTTATGGAACTTGCCGGCAATAACAATTAATAAAATTAGAAGAAAAATATAAAATAAAAAAAAAAAACAAAAAAAAACAGACAAATACTCAGCGCCGGCAGCTCTGGTGGCCAATGGAGCATTTGTGGAGCTCAGATTACGGCGCTATCAAAACTTAATCAAATGTGAGAGACGATAGACGAGACAAAAGAGAGGCATTGAGAAGTTCTCTGGCGTTCTGTCTTCCTCTTCCACTACTATCGACCATTTGGGATGATATCTTAAAGAGCTGCAAACCGGCCGCAGCTGAACCCGTTAAAACAAGCAGCCTGAATTGCCATGAAGAGTCTGCTTAGAGTCTGGAGTCTAGACTGTAATCCTTTGGAGATCTTGTTGCGCGATAAACTTGGCTCTGCGTCTGATTAGTGTGGCCTAATGTGACAGCCAAGCGACGGACCAGATGCAGCTCCTAACTGTAGTTACTATCCTCTCCTCTCCTCCCTCTCGCTCTGTCGCTCTTTGACTGTGTCTCTGTCTCGCTCTTTTTGAGTGATGTAATTGGAGCGGCAGCCAAGCATTGTTGACCAGCCCGGGCCTTGGCTTGCAACATAAATCAAGGTGCAACAACATGTTAGATGCCGACGCGGGGCAACTTGTTGTTGAACAGGCCAACAAACCAAAAGGAAAAACCGGCTGTTGCTGCTGTTGCTGTTGCTGTTAATGTTGCCAGCGCCCCCAACAACAACAACAACAGCAATACATTTCTTGTCCTTAGGTAATGCGATAGTTGGCACCCTTTCTATACCCTGCAAGCTATGAATATGCATTTGGGATGCGAATGTGGAAATTTAGGAAATAAAAATACATTAGAAAAAAACAAATTAAATTCTATTTATTATTTAAATCATATTTCAATATTTGAAATTAAATTGTACATTTCCAGGTTTTTTTTTTTTGTTTCAATGTATATCAAGCATATAAAAACTAAAAATTTGCCCATAAAAATACCGAGCCACATCAAGTTTCAATGCATACATACATATATTACACACTTGCTTCATAGCCTTAAAAATATATATAAATATAAGTTAATTCTTGGAGACTCAAGTCTCAGTTGTCGACTCTTATCAATATGATGTCTGAATATTTATGGTTAATTACAAATGCTTGCGGCTCTTCTGTTTACAGGATATCTGCTAGTAGAGCACACTCTTGTCAGCCTCGCAATGCAACATGCACTCTTCCTGCTCCTGTCGCTGCCTCGCATATGCCGTTAAGATTTATTAGAGTGTGTGTTTTGTGTCTGTGCATGTTATGTATATGTGCCTGCGTGTATGTGACAGGGCCAACGCCTTGTTTAAGTCCCGCGTGTGGTCCTCATTTAATTACAACTCAATGAGTTCGAACGAACTCGCCCAACAGGTGGTGTCCGCGTAATTCCCCCCACAAATGCACACACACATATTAATACACACACACACACACCTCATCAGAAATGTCGAGGCACATGCATCAACTGCTGCCCAAATCACTTGACACAAAATATTCTTTAACTGATTGAGCATTGACATTGAACTCTTCTTCTTCATTTGTTCATTCAAGTGTTATCCGAAACGATCGAGAAACGAGAAAATATCTGATCGGAAACGCAGTCAGTTCGTGAGAATACCCCAAACGTTGACATATCTCAATAATCTGTTCATAAAAAATTATTTAAAAAAATACAAAACAAAGAAACAAAACGGGTAAGACGTATAAATGTCAAAAAAAATAATCGGCTCATATATCAAAAAATGCATAAGTTTACCGTTAGATGATGCGTTAATCACCTTCATTTCGAGCTCAATATTAGCTAATAGCCGTATGTGGGTTAAATGTTTGACTTGGAGCTGTTAAACGCCAAACTAATTAACTTTTGAGCGAACAAGCATAGACCGAATAATAGATACCCTAACTGCAAGCACTTGGGCCAGAGACGACAGTTGTTAAAGCCAGAAAGTTGCCTAGAATTGAATGGCTTTAACTGAGCTCATGTTACATATTTGATGCCTCAATTATAATGCCCATTGCAAGAGTATAAGACAAGATGTGTTTGCCCTAAAGGCTGGCGCTAAGTTGAGGGCCAAGTTAAAACAAATATTTTTCCGATTTATTTTGGCTGTGCAATAAACGATGCGGCTACAAGTCAAAAGCTAATTGAAACGACTTTATTACTACCAAAAATTGAACGTTTAAAAGTTGGAACATATACACATGCACACAAATATATATATACATAAATTCATATACATATAAGCATATACCCGCAGGATATTTACAGCAGAGAGAGAAAGAGAGTGAGAGAGGGAGAGCAAAGCGAAGGCGTCAACTGAAATTTTTATGTGCCAACGGATATTTATACGTTTTAATGGCTTACGAATTGTGTTTACCAAGTTGCAGACGGGAAGGCTGGCGCTTGCTGGAGCCCGATCTGTTCAGCAGTGCTGCAATTTTACAACTTTCGCAGGAAATGCTGGCGAACCGAAAGGAAACACAATCCTTGGCAATAAATATGAGTCAAAGATGAAACTAAAACAGAATTTCATAATTTACGAGCTCATGAATTGGTCGGAGAAAATCGAAACCCCATTCGGACGCCGGGCCCAGCGAGTCGACTTCGGTCGAACTGAAAACAATGCCAGGCATTTCATAGAGCTCGCGCTCCGCCACTTGCTGCATGTGGTGTCAACCGATCTGGCTTGCAACACAGACGCCAACTACACCTGTGGCCTCGGCCCTCGGGGATGCTGCGAAGGGCGGCCAGAACAAATCTCTGTTGAAATCGATATTTTTCTTTAGTGGCTGTGAACATTTCTATTGAATTTGATGGGTCGCTGAACCGGTTTTGATTTGAATCGCATTGCATTGATATCAAATTGGTATAATTCTTCGTTTTCTTTTTTTTTTTTTTAAATATTTCGACATTTTTATTGATCCCATTGGCTGAGTCATTTGAGCTTTGGACTTGTTCGGCAATTGACGCAACGATATTTCTTGGAGCGGGCGAGTCATCGTTCATATTTTGGACATGGTCAATAAAAATATAAAATTAGCGAAAAATGCGTCAAATGTTTGTATAATAGAAAAACCACAGCGATTTACGCTGCCAGGATTCACAAATAGTTTTTGGAATTGCGTAAATTGGAAATTTGTGTGAATTTGTGCACGTAGCATTACGGCGCGACGTGTACGTTGACGACAGCACATCGATTCATCTGACTGAGAATATTCAACAAATATATTTATTAGCAAAATAAATTAGGAATGAAACGATATGTGTTTCTGCTGACATTCTTTTTAATTTCAATTTGAATCTATAATTGTTTTTCATTACTCATTTTGTTTATCTATTACACCTTGTATAGTTGATATTCCTTAATTTTAATTTATATACACATAATATAATTTTGAACTTTTTCAAATGCGCGCCAACTGCCCGCCAAACGCATACAACACTGTGCACTACTTTGCCTAGGTGGCAACGCTATGGGCGCCTTACGTGACAAAAGTTTAACCAATTGACTCTTACGTCTTTTCTATTCGTCACTTCGTTGAGTTACTTCTTCTGAACAAAGCGCGGAGCCCATCCACAATGGCAAAAGTCGTTGCGCGTCTAACGGTTAAATCCAGTGCATTTTTAACACAACAACAAAGTGCGATAGTGTATAAATCGTGTTTCCGTAATGCCAGCACTGGATTTGCAAATAAATACCAGCCGAGAAATAATACACGACGTCTCTTGCTGCTAGTGGGCGGCAGTTTCGTCTCTTTGGCGGCACTATCTGCACTTATTCGTCTTCGAAGTGCCGCCAATACAGCGAATGCAATGCGAAAGAAGAGCCTGGTAAATAGTAGCAAGCGATAAACAATAGCATACATGTGATAACAGTGCATTTATGTGAGCAAGTGTGCGTATGTGGAAAAGTCAATAAATGACCGTAAAAGACTCGCGCAGTTATTTTTAGCTTGGGGCAGCTTACGTTACGCAGCGCAGCCAGCTGTTGCGTTTGTCATAACGTAACATGAGAACAGCTGTTTTAGCAACTAATGTGTGTGTGTGTGTGTGTGTGTGTGTGTACGTGTTGTGTGTTTGTTTTGCTCGCGGCATTCGCTGCGCTTTTTAGTTTTGTTTGCTTAGATTGGATTTTAATAAACAAAACAAACCAAACCAACGACTGACTTACGTAGAATAAATTAATTTGTGACGATTACTCATTGTAGACTGGCTGCGGCAAACCTTAGACAAGACGTAAGAAAAATAAATAAAGTGGTTCATGGTCTTTATTGTTTTTTAGGGGCACCGTTTTCCAGTTGTTGTTGTTGTTGTTAGTTTTCTGGCTGTTGCGTGCTCAAGTTCATTGAACAACAATAAACGATAGCAACAACAGCAACAAACTTGTCTTTCAACCTGTTGACATTGTCAGTTTTTTTAGTGTTGCTAAACCTCAAATTTTGTTGACTTGCCGTTGCGTGCGTGCTGTCGGCCTGATAAGCGTTTGATTGCTGCTCCATTTATTCTGGGGTGTGAATAGCTAATATTTGTATGAAGTACTTTGGGTAATTAGCTGCGAAAGCTTGAGCAATGTGTCAGGTTTTAAATGTTAAGTGTTTAATTATTCAATTTCTTGGAAACTTGAGCAGATTAATTTTGTATATTTAGCTGAGCGGGACTTTTTTAAAATTCTAAAAAATATGAATATAATTTATTCATCCTAATGTGTGGGTTAAACCAAATGGAACAGTTTTTACGGTTATAAATAAAACCATATATTAGCTCTCATTAAAGAGAATTAGTTTGCTGTATTCAACAATGAAAAACTGGTTTATATATGTAATTTTGTGTATTATGATTCAATCGTATAATATATTCATATACATTATATATATACATATGTATTAGATTCCATTAAAATAGCCTCCTATTAGTATATTTAACAACAAAAAACAGTTTATAAAGTCTATTATTATGATTATATCTATTAAAAAACAAAACAAAAAATGGGTACATTTATCGTCAATCAGATATATCTTACATTATTAAATGGGTTAAAAATCTGTAAAGTAGAGTTTACAACAGGAATTTCAAATAGTTTCTCCGTGGCGGACATCAATGTCGGTTGGGGTAATTACCTTCTAAAAAGGTTTTAATTCCAACAATATTCGATGCGACAGAAAATTTATAGTACAGCTATCAAAGCTACTTTAAATATGGAAATTCTGTCTAAATTTTTATGTAGAACAAAGTCAATGCAGTTTCTTATTTACCTATTAATATTCAGCAGCGAAAAACTTGAGACCAAAATTTGAGTCTACAACTTTCGTAAACCCCACTTGAATTCAAGGCTACTAACCCAATGAAAACTGTGAATGGTTCCACTAAAGATTAGTAAAATACTCTAGCTTCGTCTAGCCAGATTCATGAAATCAGATTTGGGTTTGTTAGACATTTTTAATGTTGCAATTAAAATCAGATTTTATAATCGCTTGTCAAAATGTTTATAAGCCAATTATGATTAGATTAGAACAGAAATGGGGACTTGAGGTGTGGGCTAGTCTGCAGGGTGTCTGAGCACTCTTTTGCTTGATTTTCGGACACCTTAATATCCGAATTTACACGCTCATATCTCATACAATCTAAGTGCTCTTGAATATTTAATTGGCTTTGCATTAATTTCAACAGAAATGCCACACAACAAAGAAATGCTTTATGTGCGGCCACTGAGCGCATGTTGTTTGCCACACACCTTGAAAATCCGACAAGTTATTATAACAATAATAATAATGAAAAGTGCATTTGGTTTAGTTGATAAAGTGTCCAAGTAGCTGCGAACTCCGCCCACGCACCTGCCAAGGTGCCCGCAGAACGCAGAACGTATGCTGACACAAATGCCAGTTGCCACAAAATTTATCTATCAATCGATCTGGCTAGTGTGGATTTTGATACACCCACTATAAGGCTGGCTGGCTGGCTGTATGGCTGTCTGGCAGGCCCAATGCCAGACGCAGGCGTGGCTATGTTTCGGGCCGCAGCGTCCCTGACATGTGCCAAGTCCCTGAGCCACGTTATGACAACCACGACGACTGCCTCTCACGATGATGAATGAGTTTTAATTGTTGCCTATAAAACATATATGTGTATATGTAGCGCCTGCCGAGCGCCTGCGGCTCTCCTGTCTGCTCTCTGGATGATGTCAGCCGAAGTTATGAAGAATTAACACACGATCCAATTGCAGCGCGTGGGCGTGCAGTGCTGCTGCCTGCTGGCTGCTGCACATGTCTAACATTCAAATTGCGCACGGCTCTTATTAGGCGCAATACCCATTCGCAGTGGCTTAGCCTAGGGTATCATAAAGCTTTGCTAGTGTGGGTGACTAGCAGAGGAGGGCTTAAAATAATGGGCTGATGGTCTATGTAAACTATGAATCCTAAAGCCAGAAGATCAAGCTTTTTCTCATTTGATTTGTTTTATTGAGAGATATATTTTAAATAAGTATTATAATATTACATTTAATATAATATTGATAATAATATAATCTAATACCACCAGCAGTAGAGAGAGACTAAAGAGACTTAAATAAGACTTAATCTAAATTCTTCTTATAGCCTATCCTATTTTCAGTTTTAGTTTTTTCGTAAACATATTTCCTTTGCTGAAAGAATTCTTTTATAAACAATAAATCATAACACCAAGTTTATTGGGTGCATTATTTTATGAACAAACCTAATGAATAATATTCAAACAAAATTTTCCACTAATCTTCCACAAACGTATGTAGAATTTGACCAAATAATTAGCAAATAAGTATATTTGGTCAAGTTCTACTTATGATGATAAGCTATAAAAGTTTTAGCTCGAAACATATCAATAAAACAGTCCATCTAAAGAAGTCATCTATTAGTTTTTCAAGTAGTCAATCTCTGTCGTTAGTTTATCTATCAATGAATCAGCACAGTTTAATAGAACTGATGTTATATTCAGTTAGCAATTATATATACATTACAAATACATTCCATGCCTCGGCATGTAGGGTAGTTGGCAGTCGTACACCCATAATTAGATCACTGTTGCTTAGTTTTATTTCGGGGCACACATGCCCCAGACAGTCGACTTTTCGCATGTGGCCTGAAAATTGAGTCATTTCTTGGGGCGGCCACTGCCCACAGTTTGTGTGTGTGGCATTAAATGTCAGATTTATGGAGCTTAAGCCAATTTATTTTATAACCAAATACATACATGCGTCCGCATGGGCCGACCCCCAAAAAAATCTTGTGACCAAATCAATTTGGCACTTTATTGGCCGGAGCTGCTTAGCCAATGCTTAACGTGGGAATCCTGTCCGGGCCATCAATATTGCACTTTACAGCCGAATGCAGCAGACTACAAATCAGCCAAGGAATATATACATATATGCATCATATTTACATATACCCATATATCTGATATATTCATAATAACATCGCAGTTCAAGTCGCGTTCGAGCATTAATCAAAACGTCACCAGACGCACGGCCTGATTTCCGATATCGATCGGTTATTTGTCGTCTGCATTTGCCGCCTTTGTGCGCCAGCTAAGGAAATTACTGGCGATCCAATCTGGCGCTGATTTATGCCCATTATATATACTTATATATCTGCGTGTTCCTGTGCATATCAAATTACCCAACGCTTCATCTTTTGTCGTCTATCAATAAAGCATCGCGATGACACCGATCTGGAGAACGTTAAACTAACCGCACGCGAGCGTCGCTTCATTAAGTTCGCTTCCGTGGAGTACGAGAATCAGCTGTACATGACGCCACAGGATTTTCTGGAATCTGTCGTGGAGCAGGAGCCCAGACGTGAGTAAAAATTATACTGCAATATAACTAAGTTCTGTTGTATAATTGCTAACTCTCAGCCCGACTGAAGCGACGCGTGCTGAGCACCGATGAGGTTGAAAAATACAAGGATCACACGCCAGCTGTCAAAAAGGGTTCCTCACATCTCTTTCGCAATCTCAGGGACAAGGGTAAATACTTAAAATAACTGTATGTGACAATGTATTAATGAATTCCTTATTCAGGCATTGTTTCATACACGGAGTACTTGTTCCTGCTCTCCGTTCTGACTAGTAAGTAGTGGACCACAGCCGAGAAAAATGTCTGTCTTTTGTATATATTATATATTATATTTATACTTATATGCAAAGCATTGTTTGAGCCTCAACTAAAAATTATGCATGCATTGCAGAACCCAAGTCCGGCTTTCGCATTGCCTTCAACATGTTCGACACGGACGGCAATCAGCGCGTGGATAAGGCAGAGTTTCTAGTCGTAAGTAGTAGATGAAAGAAAGAAGTATAATGTATGTATGTGAATGTCTTATATGTAAACCGTGTTCATGTAACTATATTATTTGTATTTTTATTTGAATTGTTGTCCATATATTATTATTTATTTGGAAATTAATTTGTTTAATTTATTTTTATTTTATATATATTTCATATTTTCTGTTTTCAGCTATTTAATTTCTTATTGTAAAAACTTTTATTTATTTTCATATTAATTTAACAGATTATTTCCATATTGGCTGGCGCCATAAAGTCCATACAAGATGTGGAACCAAAGACCAAAGAAGTTGTAAGATTATTTTATTTTTAAATTTTTAATTATATCGTATTAATTGAATATTCTATCTATATAGCCAGCGTTAGCTACAGGAGTTATCGTTTATTATTATAATTTTCTTTATTTTAATTCAATATTATGATTTTATTTAATAATATAATACAGCTACGGCGCTTAGTACCCTTTGATGAGAAACCTGTTTTGAAAACTTTGCCAATTTCACGACCCAAGGGTCTTGTAAGTCAATGAAAAATAGAGAAATTTAAAAACAAAATATTTTATCGCTTTGCTTTACAGCAAACAAAACTACGCTCGACGTTGTAAAATATGCGCAAAACGCATACGTAGAAGCTTAGCATAGTTACGTTAGTTACACGTTACCTTTCGTTACGTTACGTTATGTTCTTTGAAGCTATGTTATTTGCAAAGCTGTATAATTGCTTTTTTATTGCCTAGCCCATTATTCTGTTACAATTTGATCAATTATGAATGCTTTTAAATTTTATTACGTTATGCATTTACGTTACGTTACGTTCTGTTTCTTATGTTTTTACAAAACCACACCCCTTATGCCCTGTGCAACCACAACACCTGACTGAACCTTACCTAACTGTTCTTCTCTCCAAATCTAACTACCCCAAAAAAAAACCCTCCACTTGAACGATTTGTATATAACCGAAAAATCCCAGATGGAGCGCATATTCAGCGGTGCTTGGAAAGAAAAACACGGTGAGATGCCAGAAGATTACGATTCCGATTCGAATGAAAACGAAGAAACTGCGCTCGAGGTAAGGCTGAGCATGCGCTAGTTAACCGCTGTGTGACTAAACTAAATATATATCGGATAAGCCAAAATACTATATATGTGTGTACATATATAATGTAAACTTGCAGCGCGAGTACGTGAATGATGTGGAGGGACTGCAGCGACGTCATATGGTGTCCACCACCCTGCAGCTGCATCTCTTTGGCAAACGCGGCACCGGAGTCATCAACTACGATCACTTCTATCGCTTCATGGACAATCTGCAGACCGAGGTGCTGGAACTGGAATTCAATGAGTTCTCCAAGGGCCAAAGCTTTATAACGGAGTTAGATTTTGCCAAGATCTTGCTGCGCTACACTTATCTGGCCACGGACGAGTACGATGTGTTTCTGGAGCGTTTGCTGCAGCGCGTCAAGGATGAAAAGGGCATTTCCTTTAATGATTTTCGTGATTTTTGTCATTTTCTCAATAATCTCGATGATTTTACTATTGCCATGCGTATGTACACATTGGCTGATCGCTCCATTTCCAAGGGTAAGTCGATACATATGATGATATATGTATTCTGATTGCTTCTAAATTGATATAAATTTCGAATATTTAAACAGATGAGTTTGCGCGCGCTGCCAAGATCTGTACGGGCTATAGCCTGAGCGAACATTTGATTGACACAGTGTTTGCCATATTCGATGCGGATGGCGATGGCCTGCTGCACTATAAGGAGTTCATAGCCATCATGAAGGACCGCTTGCATCGCGGCTTCAGAGTAAGTGGTCGTTTCTTTGATTACAATGAGGCACTGGATGCATACGATGATCCCGAGTATCCCATGTTCCAAGCCTGGCGCCACAGCCTTTGTCGCCAATTGGACTACTACATTGACAGCGACGCGCTGTGGCACTGAACTAAAACAGCTTTTGTTCCCGTTATCGCTTATGTATGTGTGCTTGTGTGTGTACGTCTCGCATTTGTGTGTGTTTGATTTGTTTTAAGCTCTAATCATTCCTTGTGCTTAAGCTTTAATGTTCCTTATTTATTACGCATCAGTTAAAATTTTACTTTGTACTGTCACCAATTGTTTAACGACTCGATTGGATTAAAGATTTATTTCTATTGTTAAGCTCTTAATTGGCCATAAACATATTATATTTTACCTATATACAATAAATTGGCTTTTCATGTTTAATATTAATATTATTTTGTATACTTTATTTAATTTTAATCATTTTTGAATGTTAGGGTAATGCTTGCAATTAATTAAGCTGCTTCATAAATTACTGTTTCTCAGCTTAATTTATGCAGGAATACCCCAATTAATTTCAGAGTTTCTGCTTGTTTTCTCACACCTTTATCATCCATTCACAAATGATCGCGTTCATTTGTGAACTTATTTATTTATTATATGTTGTTGTTGTTGCTCATCAGCTAATCAAATATTTTTGTTATGCCAAAACGATTGTTATTGTTGACAAACCTGACTCACGTGTCCACACGTATAGTCAATGCCCAGGTCTAAAGTTCCAGTTTAGTCAATGTGTGGCAAATACACTCGTGCTTTTTATTATTTCCCAGCAAGATGCTGATATCATAGAGATGAGGTGCAAGACGCCTAAAGATAAAAACGCTAAAAATGCTCAAGCAAAGGTTGGTTCAGGATGGTATCGAACCCCCTCGTTTGTTTTTCGACTCTGCGTCTCACTCACTTATCGTATCTCCCACTCTTGCGCACTTTAACTATCTTTTGATTGCACCAACAACTATGCCCTATCAAACTAATCGAGAAACTATTGCCTTACAGTCGACGGCCAAGTCGGAGGGGTGGGATGCATTCAAGCACTGTTTGCAACATGAAATGCTAGCCCTCAAGAAACCCTCCTATTAGATGCGGCTCACAACCAGAACGACTCTGTTGATGTGAAGAAACTTTAACCACGCCAAAGGGAAACAAAAACAAAAAAGAATATTATGTATAACCAAATTCTAGCTACAAATTATTTTCTTCTAAAGAAACAAAACCAAAATCTCTTGTTTTAGCTCAAAGTGCATAGAAACATTATTTATGATTGTTAAATATACTAAAAGTAATTTATTTACACATCTGTTATCAATAAAACTGTTGCAACTTGTTAGCTAACTTCGCATTTATATATATAATTTTCATTTGTTGAGTTGATTTCCGAATTGAAGCCAAACAACGCCGGGTAGAGTGATTAAATAAATTCATTAAGTTAGGCTATATTAGAACAGCTTTGTAAGTAAACAAAATCAACAATCATAAAATTTGCATCGAAAACCCGTTGCTTTTTAATTTTTAAATAAATTTTAAGATAGTTCGAACCATTATAGAAGCTAAGAAAAGTAACGCACACTTCATTGATAATACAAGTTTTTTATACAGTTAAATAATTCATTTTTTATTAAATTTATCAAAATGCAAGAAAGGCTGTTAAGAGGCATAGAAAAGTGCATAGAAACAAAATTTGTTTTGCTATTATAAAATGTTTAATACTAAGTGCATTTTTTTCGAAATAAGAATATTTTAGCCATAAGTTAGATTCTGAGAAAATTCTTGCATTCCCAAGATCTTTTGCTTGTTTTTCATTGTTTTGAGTCTCTTATTAAACATTCATATAGGCATATAAAACTTGCACTATTTTCTATATAAATTTGCACTTGGGCATTAAAACATAATTACATAAAATTATCACAGTTAAATTGCGTGCATTCGATAGATACACTCTTCATATCGTTTCACTTGCCTAGACTTATCATACACTCTTTATATATATATAAATTTATATATAAAATAAATTTAGCTCTACTCTTTCGTATGAATTGTCGAATCAGTACGGGTTTCATTGATTTGACTATACAAATTCAAATATGAAATCGGGGAATTATTTTGGAATAGTCGCATACAAGAATTGCACAATTAAATTATAATAATTATTATTAATTATAATAAAAATAATATTATTAAATATACTAAAAGTTTAACTAGTCAAGTGCTATAGTTTTAATTCTAATCCGTCGTAGCCGACGGCAGTGTCCAACTAACAAACTTTTCCTTCTCCTGCTCCTTGGCTCCTGATGCATAATTTCTATTCGCAGGCTTGGAGCGTCTAAACTTGAAATTGGCAAAGACATCACGCTTGCCTATATCTGCATCGAGTGTCTGCGTATCCGGCTCTAGATTGCGCTGCAGGCCCACGCCGGGCATTACCTCCTCGTTTTGTATTTTGCGAAAGTTGTAAGCACCCTTGCGTTGCTTAATCTGCTGTTGCTGCTGCTGCTGAATCAGCGACAATTGCGGCGCGGGCGGCGTTTTCTTGGGACTGCCCATTTTGGGCAGTGGCTTGGGATCGCGCATCAGCATGGGAAACATCGCGTCGTCTGCATCAAAGTACCAGGGACGCGAAAAGTGGTAGCCGACGCTGTAGTACGGCTTGAAGATGGGCTCGTTCGAGCAAATACTGAATGCATGATAAGCATGCGAGATGAGCTGTGGAAAGCGTTCCACCCAGTAGTTAGTGAACTCGTGTGGTATGCAGCCGAGCAGCTCCTGTGCCTCCACCGTCAGCTCGTGGTAGTGATGTTTTTTATTACGCAACGCGCGCAATAGATCACGCACACTGGCGCCCATATACCCGCGATATTTTCTCAAATCATCGGTAATCAATGGATCCAAATGCATGTTCCAATCGTCCAGAACAACTATGCGTCCATTCTTCTCCAACGATTTGAGTGGCTCAGCATGAAATTGCAGCTTCTCCACACGATCGCTAACATCCTGCAGAAAACTGAGCATTTTCGGCTCATCCCAGAAGAGTGGATGATTGCCAATGCAGCGTGCCGGCGGTCGCGACTGTGGATCCTTGTGTATCATATCGGATATAAGCTGCTCAGCCAGTACCTACGGAAAGCATTTCGATATGAGTATGTCTATTATTCCAGTTCGCTCATCACTTACAATTTTGCTATGCTCAGCGTCATCCTCAGCGCGCAGCTTGGACAAGTTATAGTCATGCGAAAGTATATTTGCCTGACGCTTGAGAGTGTCACCAAAAGCATGATGTCCACCGCTCAGCACATAGTAGTAGACACAGCCCAGCGAGAAAATGTCCACTGCCGTAGTCTGCAAGAAACATGGAACAGCATGAGTACTCATTTAAAATCTATGTATGCAATAGGACTTACGGTTCGCTGAGCACGCATCATCTCTGGGGCTATCCAGCCATCGGTGCCCGTAACGCCCGAGCGACGCGAAAAACTGGTGCGTCCAAAGTTAAGTTTCTTGCACAGTCCAAAGTCTGAAATCATAACGCGCACTTTGCCCTTAGGATCGGGCAGCGACAGCAACACATTCTGTGGCTTTATATCGCGATGAACTGGAGGAAAAGTAAATAAAATTAACTAACAAATAACATAATATGGATATAGGGATCCAACTAACCTATGTCAAGTGAATGCAGGTGGCTCAGTCCAGCTGCTGCCTGGACCAGAACTTGCCAAATATCAATGTGCTGGCGAAGCTCCATTGAGCGATCGCCCTCGGTGTAATCCTGCAGAGTGGCGTTGCACAGCTCCACGGCTATATAGCGAAACTGCCGATCCTGTTCGGTGCAAAAGTAACGCACCACATTCTCGTGCGCATCCGATTCGCGCAGCAAGGCCACCTCGCGATCGGCAA
Organism: Drosophila meridionalis; assembly: GCA_035045145.1. NCBI lineage: Eukaryota > Metazoa > Arthropoda > Insecta > Diptera > Drosophilidae > Drosophila > Drosophila meridionalis. Next base: position 3,342,559 of record JAWNPG010000020.1, on the reverse strand, counting down.
AGGTAAAACATTCTGGAAGCAAACGCTTCACGGCCACAAAGCGTTCCTCGAAGTTTCCCTTAAAGACAAAGGTACCCTCGCAACCCTTGCCCAAGACTTCATTCGAATTGAAGCTAATCTTGCCGACGCGCACATTTCCATTGCCCAGATCAAGTAGATCCTGAGTACTGATGTTGCTCCCACTGCTTCCAGTGCTCCCATTGTTGCTGCTGCTCGCGGCCTGCTGAGCCATTGTCTTGGATCCATTCTCGCTCTGTTTCTGTAGCTCCCGCATGGTGCTGCATGTGTACCAGAAGAGCGCAACCATGCCCAGGACAATCACAATCAATATTTGATGCACTTTGCTGCTGGGATGATCCATGAACCATTCGTTTATGAACGCCTGCACCTTGTTGCTGTTGGCCAGAATTATGGTCTTCGTACGATTGATGGTGTTCGAGCGCGTTGGCTCAATGCTGATCTCAACCAAGTTCGGATCTGTTTGCACGCCAATATCCGCAGCATTCTTTTCATTGTTGGCCAGCAGGCCATAGCCATCGTTATAGTTATGTATTGTGGCCAGACTGTGCACATCTTTGCCAGCCGAGGGTGTGGGAGATAAATGCAAATTGCCCTTGTTGACCTCATTGGGCATGTTGTAGTGGCCCAGCATAATGCCGGGATTCTCTTGCAGCACATCATTGATGTAAACGGTGCGTGGATCATTGCCCTGCTTATTGTTTAACTCCACCACTGGTCCATCGAGCAATTTGATGGGCGGAGTTGTAGATATGCGTGGCGTGTTCTTATTCACCAGCGACGGAAGAGCATAGAGACCACGCTGATGCTCGCCCACATACAAAGATTGACTATAAAATGGATGGAGTGTAAGTATTTAGGTATGATCAACGTGAGTGTTGCTTACAATAGTTTAACAGTGTTCACATTGCCCGTCTTCGACTCCTCCAGAATGGCGTCATAAGCCTCATCGGAGACTGTGGTAAAGGGCACGCTCAGCAGCCCATCGGGCCCCAGCAGAAAGGCGGCCACAACGGGACTGTTCAGATCGCGTTGCCATAAAAATTTGCCCTGCTTACGATCGAGGGTAACAATTTGTCCATTGCTGGTGGTGGTCAGGTGAATATATTCTGTAGATAAAAGAAATATATTACAAACTTGACTACTATTAAGTAATCCAAATTTTTACCATATTCCTTGGCAAGTTCCGGTGGGGCACTGAGTGCATTGTAGTCATAAAACGTAATATTCCAGGGTTTGGCGTTCTTATCCTTGGCCTGGCTGTCGTACATCATGACCGTGTACTGTGTGCGTCCCAAGTAAATGGCACGCGATGTGGCCCAGCCAATCTGCTCTCCGTCATTGCCATCCATTTGAGTGTCGCCAAAGCCCATCACCTTCTCTCGCCTGCCCGTCTTGGGATCGACCATGTACCAGGTGTCGCTCTTCTTGCCCGAGTATAAAATGCCATCGGATGAGCGACAAGGCGCGTTGGCCACCAACTGCGGTATGGTATAGGGCAGCTTCTTCAAGCTGCCCATTTGCCCAAGCTGATAAATACTGCCATCTCTAGGATCGGGCAGATAATGTGGTACCTGAACATTTTGCTGTGGTTCCGCTACAATAGGCGGATCTGAAACAGATAATATATATATATTAAAAATTTTAAGTATATAAATAATTCAAATAAAGCAGCGAAAATGTCCAAGTCAATTGAAACACTGGGCGTATCTTTTATTGATATAAGAAATGACAAAACACTTGAGTACATATTTGCTATAGCCAGTGCATGTGCGTGTGGCATATGTGCAATCATTGCTTATCTTTATCTCCATTGCTTATATATATGTACATATAAAAGAATTTTAAGATAATAAAGAGCTATAGTCATAAAGAATATAGAGCATTCGGAGCAAGAGCATTCCTGTATGATATTGGAAAACCTCTTTCCACATTGATCAGCTAACTTAAGCAATTAAAAAAGTAACTGTAAAGCGTATGTCGAAGAGTGAATTACTGCTCGTGATAAACACAAATCGAATATCATTTGTCAAGTGTCTGGAAATGTTTTTGTAACGCCCTGCAATCGTCGAAAATGTGTTATTACTGTATATCAATTGTTGTAGTTAGTAGTTGAAAATTTGACTTGTTGCGGGTAGTCGGCAACAAGCGACGTTTGGCTTTATCAACACTCGGCTGCGCGCGCATTTCTCTTGCTGAGCCTTATCAGCAAACTAACCCACAGCAGGCGGGTGACAATTAATGAAAAGACAGAGGGAATGAAAGAGAGAGAGAGAGAGAGAGAGAGAGAGAGAAAGGTGCGGCATATAGGGCCTGCTTTTGGTAGTGGCAACCATTTCTTCTCGTCAGGTCATTTAACTCGCCTCGCCGGGCACTCTAATTAGCAACCCGGCTCTAACCAAAAATACTGTTTCACTTAGAACATGTGATGAGGTAATAGTCAGTAGCCATATCTAGACCAATCAATCAATATAAATAATATTCATAGCGGTAGTAAAAGCTGTAGTGAATAAACACCTGCAGTCCTGGCTAGAGAGAGCCTCGTCTCCATAGCACGCTTCGCTGTATACATTATTTGCTATGGCTGACTGATTACCATAATGCAAGACTAATCTTCCTATGGCATTTATAAACCCATTACATATCATGTTTATAATGCATGCAGTTCCATTTATAATCAACCATTCCGTAATTAAAATACTAGAGCTTGCTTGCAAGCAACGTCGATCTGTCTGATGTTCCCCACATGTGTTTTTTTCTTCCACTAAAGTTATAAAAATTCTAGGAAATTAAAAGACGAAACAGAAATAACGCGTTAGATTTTCAATTTGTAATACATAGTATAGAGTAATACTATATTTAGTTTATATATACCTTCATATGTTCCCATAGTCTACTAAATACATATTTTTATGGACTTATCGCGACAAGCCATCTTTCTGGGGGCGTATCTTTTTCAGCTGTACACCGGATGACGATTATGGAGTAAATAATAAATAATTGTTAGGATTTTGCAAGATAGCTAACGAACGGGACAGTCGGGCTCTATGGCATTTGATAATGCAAATTCTGTCACGCAATCAGTATAGAAACAAGAAAGAATAAATAACTATTTATAGTTTAGTGAGCGCCAAATAACAAAAAATATAAAGATATGTATTTTTCCGTTGACGAAAACAAAGCAAACAAATAAACAATGGGCCATGAAAAGGCGTTGAGGCAGTGCCTATAATGTTTATTAAGAACAATTACCAAGTTTTATATGTAAGCACATGGTTATTGAGTTATTAGAAATAACTGATTTATAAATGGCATATAAAAATACATACATCTATATGTATTGGGGCATTACTGCCATTCTGCCTGATAGGACAGACTAATTTCTGTTAAAATTCGTCTAATAGGCTTTTAATATACTCCAAGCCGCCTGGCTACAAGCAATAAAAAGTTTAAAAAGTTTACAAACAGATCACATTTTTAATAACAAGCGGCAGTCGCGTAGCGTTGGCAGTTTAATTGAAGGAACTACATATACACACACAGAAATATAGCTCTATATTGAGAGCGTGTTCGGTGTAGATTACGCATGTACACGCATACACACTTAACTTCAAGCCTGCATACATACACACATACATTGATGTGCTCCGTTATCAGTTGAAAACAAAACACAATAACGGCACATTGGCGAGAGCAAGAGTGTAATTAGAGTAAAGCAACAGCATCGCCACCGGTTGTTACTGCTCTGGCATATACATACATACTATGTTTTCTATATATATTTTGTTGTTTTCGCACAATGAGCTCATCGAAGAGTAATTCAGCCTGCTTTATGTTGCACTTTTCACAAGTATGGCGAAATGCCTTCAAATGCAACAGATTTTTCTTTATTTTTACTACATTTGGGGTCGTGGCGTTGCCGGTGAGCGGCTTGTGGAGAGTGGGAGAGTTGCCATATGCTTAATGTCTCACACACAGTCGTAGTGCGAAAGAGAGTGACAGACGATGTAAATTGAGGTTACTTTTTACGATTGCATTTCAAGCACCACAACTAAAACTTTGAAACGGTAATGGTCTCCTGTGTATTTGTGTGCGTGAGTGTGTCACTTAATTATACTTTACATATGTACGCATGCATATGCCTGTTCGTATAATTACCATCAGCTATTGTCCAGCGTATTTCGCTTGTTATCGGATCGATTGCCGTTAGCCCGCCACCCAGCGTGGAGAATACCATCAATGCCTCCTCGTCGCGGGCAAGGTCGGTGCAATCCTATAGTAGAGAAACGGAGAACCAATTCGTTAATTGTCATCAACTATTTATTTGATTAGCCGCACTACAATGCCCGCATTATGCTTATTGCGTCCTCTTACCGTTTTTTCTTCGACACTGCTCACAACTTCTGCTGAGTCGGCGTTTGTACCTGTCGATTGTTTCGCTGCTGATGCAATAGCGCTGCTCAGCAGCAAAATAAACGCGCAACAACAAACGAAGTATTTCATTTTGCACAATCTATATGGCATCGACTTCACTATTCTTGTTGTTGTTAACATCGCGCGAGCGACACAGCGATTAAATATGTATATATTTTGCGTTTGATTATTAATGCAGTTCGCAATTACTTGCAGTTAGTTGAATGTATCATATTTTCACAAATTATTTTTCTTTTCTTTAATTTGACACTTCACTCACACACAATTGCATTGGGTTACATTAACTGCGTATTTCTTTCATTCGTCATTGTTGCGTAGAGTTGTACTGTTCGCGAGCATATGAACAAGAAAATTGTTCAGTAAACTCAATTGAACTGGGTCACGCTGGTTATCATCAACAAATCAAATGAACGTTCATACTTATACATTGAACTGGTTCCGTAATTAAAAAAAACTTTCAAGGTTGAGCATTTTATGGATATTATTTAAGATATTTTTGAATATTCATATTCTATTTGCTTAAACACACTACCTACGAATAAGCACGTCCACTGTGTTTATCAAGTTCTTCATGGAACTAGTCAAATTAAAAATACCGAAAATAAGAAAAATACTGAATGCCTTACAGTATGCCCACCTTCATATTCTTACTAAAACAGCTGATTTGTTTACTGTTGCACAATGCGGCAACCGGTAGCCAGTTCATGGCATTTATTAATTAAGCGTTTTCTACACACAAACAATGCTGTGCAACTCGCCAAACAGCAGCCCAACAACCTCAAGGGTAAAAGCAAAAGCTCCCAGGATTGGCTAACAAGACAACTGGCTGATCCATATGTGGAAAAGGCGCGCATGTTAAATTTTCGATGTCGGAGCGCTTTCAAACTTCTGGAAATGGATGATAAATACAAGATTCTGAAGCCTGGCGATGTAGTTTTGGACTGTGGTGCCGCACCAGGCAGTTGGACACAAGTGGCTGCAGAGAGAACCAATGCAAATGGCAAAATGGACCGTATGCCGAAGGGTGCTGTATTAAGTATAGATCTCCTTCATTTCCATGCAGTGCCAGGAGCGACTATCTTCGGTGGAATGGATTTCACAAAGCCTCTTGCTCAGCAGCGTCTACGAGAGTCGCTAGCAGGTCGCTCAGTCAACTGCGTTCTCTCCGACATGGCGCCCAATGCAACGGGCGTGCGTATGCTTGACCAGGAGAGCATTACAAATCTGTGCTACGAAGTCCTCAGGTTTGCCCTCGCAATGTCGGCACCACAAGCCAATTTAGTTGTAAAAATCTGGGACAATGGTGATGTACCGAAACTGGAACGGGATATTTTATGCTATTACGACAAAGTTAAACGCGTGAAACCCCGCGCTAGTCGTGGCGACTCAGCGGAGCACTTCTTGCTGGCGAGGGGATTTAAGGGTCTAGCACCAATGTCTACATAGTTTTATTAAGTTTTAAAAGTTGCCTGTAATAGTAAAAATAAGATAAAATAAAATTCTATACATATAATAGCTGCAATTTTATCCCAACTTAACCGTCATTATTATTAATCGATTATCGGATGTAAAATTGAATTATCTTCGGTCACACTGGTTTAAAGTTTTTTAATATATATATGTGTTATATACCTGTTCAGTTAAATGCCAAAGCAAGTATTTGAATTTTAAAATTCGTTGAAAAATCTTTTATATATTTTTAATTTAGGACACATTTCGTTTTTAAAAAATATATCGACATAACACTGAAATTTACATTCACAAACCCTGTTCAGATGCAATCGAATATCGATAGAAAGTTATTCGCGCACTGAGCCATACTGGCAACACCATACCGTACTCGTCCACAAGCACCAATAAGCAGCTAATTTCAGCACTAAAATATACCCATAGCAATCTCTATATCGGCCAGTTAAAGAAATATGTCGCTCGCTGACGCTTTCGAATATCTTACCCTTGGCAATCCTGTCAGTCGCACGCTAATCAATTCCTCGGGTTCATTACTACGAGCCATAGTAAGTATTGTAACTGTATTCTAACTGTATTCAATTTTTGCGGCAAGTCATTTCATATTGTTATTATAAATTTAATCATTACGGCAGGGTCTGCGTCCAAAGAAGATGGCTTCCAATGATCATCCGATTGGAGTCCCAATGCAGATACAACCTTTAAATGTTTCGATGCATCGCATTGTCGGCAGTCACTATAATTTTGTTCGCATTGCCGGCTTGGGCGGTGCATCGGCAATTTTTATGGGCGCCTATTGCAAGTATTTTCTAAAGGATGTCTCCGATCCCAAGGTGCAGCAGGACTCGCAGGCATTTGCCGATGTTGCCAATCGCATACATTTCCTACACTCGTTTGCGCTGATGTGCATGCCTTTGGCTCATTATCCAGTCTTTGTAAGTATTAAACATTCGTATACCCTATGGGACGAGAGACCTGTCAGTTGTGTGTTATAGAGTCTATAATAAGTAGTCCAAATTATATGGTCATTGTGATCCACTGTACCGTAGGTAAAGACGTAAAACAGATGAGTAAAGATAGTGAGAGAGAGAGGGGGAGAGATGGGGCAGAGCATAGTTGATTTGTAGGGTGTCGTTAAGTTTATACATTTAGAACGCATGGGGGCTTCCCCTTTTTTAAAGCCTGCAAAGAAAACTATTACATAACTTAAAGAGAGTGATGATGGTGAGCCAATGTGGGACTTCAACATACCTAACCCAAGATATCGTCGGAGTAATTCCTTAAAGATCTTTTGTAAGCAACATATTTACGTATATTTACAAATTTTGCATAGGCCACGCCCCATCCGATGGCCATTGCCCACGCAAATAAAGAAGTCGATTCTATTCGTTTACAGTTTATTGAGCATCATAAAGCTTTTCAGTTATTTTGTCATTTGTAAAAGTTAAATCTTTGAACGGAATTTACAACAACTCGCGTTACTCTCTGAATGATTTTCGATTTTCAATATTTACGTGTATATCAATATGTTTTTCATGTAAATGTGTATGTAATTGACACAATCGCTTAATATAAAAAATAAATAAAAACTAATAAATGTAAAGAAGAGGCTAATTGAACCATGAGTAAAGTTTGATATTTGCTAAGCGTTACGATCTATAAGAAGTTCAGATTGTATATGAAATATCTCTTATGTTTCTTGTCTCTTCAAAGCTAAAGCTAAATGTTCAACAACCACTAATTGCAGCTTAAAAGTAATTTCAATACCACATTACGAAACTTGTATACGATAATTGCTAACATTTAAATTTAACATCGTTTTCTTTGTTACTATAGATGATATGAGAGGTTCAGAGCTGATATGGTATAGGGCTTCGAGGATATAGGAAATATATGTATTTGGTTTAGCTTACGACTAGGTTGATTCATCTCTTGAATTTCTTTTGTTTAAAAAATGTACCAAAAGTCAGCTTCAATAACGCTGCTTAAATTTTTCTTTGTTTATAATTTTGTTTTCAGCCTTATGCGATAAGTAAATCGTAGAGCTTGCCTTTGGGTTCCTTTTGTTTTGCTTTGTTTTGTTTTGTCTTGTCTTGTTTGTGTGTTGTTCTCAAAGCAAACAACTAAAGCTAACATCAAAATATGCAGGCCATGCATTATTATTGTCTAACACTTAAATGCGGTATAAATAATTTTGTTTCTTTCTTAATAATATTTGAATTCCGTATTTTCCGTTCCGCAGACTGGAGTCTTGATGACCATGGGCACCGTCCTCTTCTCGGGCTGCATGTATTATCGCGCTCTGACTGGTAAGAAGCGACTGCAGCACTATGCCACAGTCGGAGGCTTCTGTTTGATTGGCGCCTGGCTGTCTCTGGTGGTCTAGATGTGATATACGCGCATCGTAGGATATAGTACATAGAATTACAAATGGCACACATTCAACTATACATAATAAATGTATATATAAAGTCAACTAAAGCTAAAGCCTAGATGAAGTTTCGTGTGTGATTCGCGCGGCAGCTATATGAATAAATACAAATGTATTATAAATATATTATGTATTACATAATTATGCGCTTTTAAAAAGCGATTTCTTAGTTATCAATGTCAGCTCCAGCGAGCTCTTGAATTTAAAAACTCTTTTTTTTTTTCTTTTAATTTGTTATCAGTTTGCAACAAATGGAAGATACAATTGTTTTTCTTTTTCGATTTTGTTGTTATTAAATGCATTGAATCTCTATTTGTTATAGATGATTTAAATGCAGTTCTATTAGTTGCTTTTACGAACTGAACAGCCAATGTGAAAGGAATAGAAATAAAATAAATATATTGTGAAACGAAAAATTCGAAAAAAAAATTTAATAAAATGTTACATTTATTCTGTATACCTGTACATTAATAAATTACTATAAAAAACACACATTAATACTAGACGTAACAGTTTATAGTAATTTTCTTTTTTGTTTTTTTTTTTTTGTCTGTTTTTTAAATAATCGTTATTGTCGTTACGGAACACATTTTAGGCGACCTTTTAAAGGTCTTTTCTTCTCTTTTGTGATATTGATTTAGATGCTCTAAGCTGAGCTCTTATTGTCATACATCTCGTACTATATAGTTCTCTGATGATCTTAATTCAACTAACAGTTAGTTGTATCTCATTTGTACATCTGTGTGTGTGTGTTGTGTGTGTGTTTGTATTATAAAAATCCTTTGCTTAACGATTGTTTTTTGTTTTTCTTATCCTTTTTTCATTACTTTATCTTGGGCTACCCTAATAGCTTCTGCTTGGAGGCCTCTGCGAATAAGAAGGTCTTTTGTATGCGCGCATTGGCAGCCGGGTGGTTCGTAATTGGTTCCAGTATCTTAAGTATGTAGTCTTTGAAAGCTTTCGGCACGGCGAAATGTCAAGAATCCTTTTTCAGCCGCAAATTGTCCTCATGCGCCTGTGCAGTAAATTATATCAGATATAATATAATATATATTTGTATATTCTTCAGCTGAAACTTACCTTTTGTGCAACCTTGAGCAGAGCATCGAATGTGGCGTCGCCTGTTTGCTTGACCATGCTGTGGAACACCTTCTTCTCGCTGACGGTGAGCAGCTCGAAGGGCGATGCAAACTCAACGGCACGTCCCGCATCCATAACCAAAACCTTGTCCGAATCCATGACAGTGTGCAGGCGATGGGCAATTGTCAGCACTGTGCACTCCTTGAACTTGTTCCTAATCGTATTCTGGATGAGAGCATCTGTCTGCGGATCCACGTTGGCCGTCGCCTCGTCCATGACCAGAATGCGATTCTCGCGGAGTATGGCACGGGCCAGGCACACCAGCTGGCGCTGACCCACGCTGAAGTTGGTGCCGCCCTCGGAGATTTTGCTCATCAGGCCGCTGGGCAAGTCGGCAACCACCTTCTTGAGCTTGACCTCCTCCAGCGACTCCCAGAGCTTGACGTCGGAGTACTCATCAAAGGGATCCAAATTGTAGCGCATGGTGCCCGAGAACAGGACCGGCTCCTGGGGTATAATGGAAATCTTGCTGCGCAGGTCGTGCAGACCCAGATCGTTGGTGTCACGGTGATCGATTAGGATGGCGCCCTCGTTGTAGGACAGACGGAACAGGGCATTGATCAGGGACGACTTGCCGGCGCCAGTGCGTCCGACGATGCCGACCTTCTCACAGGCATTGATGTCTATGTTCAGCGAACGGAGCACGTAGTCCGCATCCTTGTCGGGGAAGTAGCGCAAGCTCAGATCTTCGAATTTAATTTTGCCTTCATCGGGCCAGTCCTTTGGTGGTTTCTTGTTCGGCTTGGACTCGAAGTCGCCCTCCGGCTCTAGATCCTCGTACTCAACCACACGCTCGACCGATGTCATGTTGTTCTCCAGCTCGGCGGACTGACGCATGCCCCACTGTACCATGCCCGTCATGCCCATAGCCTGTACAGAGAATTTATTTAGACCAACTTAAAGAACAGTTTGTTATAGCGAGTCGCACCTGTGTTATGGCCAAGCCAACCTCGCCGCCGTTCTCCGGCGAGAAGAGGAAGAAGCTGAGCGTTACTATGGCTATATAGAGCACGCAGATCAGATCCAGCCAGTAGCCAAAGGCACGACTCGTCGCCAGGAACATGTAAAAGCCAGAGCTGTGCATATCCTGGAAATTGTCGAACTCCTCAATGAGCTCTTTCTGCGCACCGAAAGCGCGGATCGTGGCCAGGCCATTAAGCGAGGCACTCAAATGGGAGTAAATGGGCGAACGAGCTGAAAGAGAGAGCGAGAGATCAAGAGTGAACATTAAATCTGGGGTACTTCATAACTTTCTGCCCAGCACTTACTCGTAGCCTCCAGACGCTTGACATCTCTGGACGTGGTCAGGTAGAAAGAGCGCAGCAAATAGAAGATGATCACCAGGATGAACGTGACCAGCAGATACCATACATTTACAATGCACAGCACGATGATGATGCCCAGGATGACGAGGAAAATCTGCATGACGTCCATCATGACCGACGGCAGAATCTCGTCCACCTGGCCCAGATCCTTGGAGAAACGATTCAGAATACGACCCGATGGATTCGTATTGAAGAAATTCATTGCGGCCCTGGTCACGCCCTGGAACATTTTGTTGTGCAGAATCGTCGAGCTCTTGGCGGCCAGATAGAAGAAGAGCACACTGCGCACCAGAGAGAACACAATCACCAGGACGTTAATAGCCGTAAAGTAGTATATATCGACGGGATCCGTATCGCTGTTGATTCTCGGCATGAAGGAGCGACGCAGGCGCGACATAAAGGTATCCGGCGCGGCTTCACCGTTTTTGTTGACCCTTAAATTGGGATTAAGATTAAATTAAATTTATTTTATATAGAGTAATGTTATAAAAAAAATGCTGTTAATAACATGCATATAGTAATATTAATTAGCAGATATGCTATTACCATAATGTTAAGATTGCAAATATGAAAAATTGTTAATTCTATTATCAACATAATGTTAAGATTACATGTACTTAACAGTATTAATATGACATTTTCAACTCTGTTTAGCAGTTCTGTTATCAGTGTTAAGATCACATGTATTTAACTGGTCTAATACCTGTGATTTAGCATAATGTTAACATTGCATGTACATATGTAGCAGTGTTAATGAGACGTTTTTTGGCTATGTTAAACATTTCTGTTATTAACATAATGTTAAAATTACACGTATATAACAGTTTTAATCAGACATTTTCAGTTCTGTTATCAACATAATTTAGCAGTGTTAATAAGACGATTAACATAATGTTAAGATGATGTGTATTTAACACTGTTAATTCTAACTTATTGAACTGGGAGTGCCAATCTCAATATTCCACAATCTTAACTAAAACTTCTAATTTCTAAATTTCTAGCTATTCGTTATCAACATTTTACAGTTATTCACTTACCAGTATGACAGGAACATATCACCGCCAGAGGCCAGCACCTGAGCGCCAATGCAGAAGAAGGCAAACACAATGAACAGAAAGTAGCCGTTGGCGGCAAAGTACTTCTGGTAGAGACTCCAGCCAATGCGTCCCTCGGTGCGCGATTCCTGCGCCTGCATGGGTGACTCCATGACCATTGATTCGGCGCCCGATTCCATGGACGAGACACTGTTCTGTCGACTGCGGCGCGTGCTGATCTGCGACAGCTTTCGCTTGTCGGGAGCATCGCCGGCGGCCTCCTCCTTCTTGCTGGGATCGGTTAACATTTGGGCAAAGTCCAGGCCACTCTTGCACATGGACTCGTAGGTGCCCTTGGCACTGATCTTGCCCTTGTCCATAATGACAATCATATCGGCCTGCTCCAGGAACTGCAGCTGATGCGTTACTAGCAGCACAATGTTGTCTCGCAAATAGCCACGCATGCACTGGTCGAACAGGTGACGGCCCACATGGGTGTCCACGGCGCTGAGGGGATCGTCCAGCAGGTAGATATCTGCCTTGCGGTACACGGCACGGGCCAGACTGATGCGTGCCTTCTGGCCACCGGACAGGGAGGCGCCACGCTCGCCCACAATTGTCTTATCGCCGTACGGCAGCAGCTCGAAGTCTCGCTCCAGCGCACACTTCTTGACCACCTGGCGGTAGCGACTCTTGTCCATGGCCAGGCCGAATAGAATGTTCTGACGCACGGTGCCCGTGAAGAGCCACGGCTCTTGGGATGCATACGAGAGGGTGCCGTTCACCTTCACAGTGCCCGATTCCGGAGGCAGCTCGCCGAGCACCGTTTGTATCAAACTGGACTTGCCAGCACCGACGGGTCCGATGACAGCCACCAGCTGTCGCGGCTTGAACTTCAGATTAATGTTATCCAGCGTGTACTCCGGAGCCTTGGAGTCCCACTTGGCCTTCAGCTTGGTTATGTTTATGCTGGCTTCCGTCTCGCTGGGCCGGCGGCTGTTCGGCTTGAGCATGCCTGTGACCGTGGCCGCAGCCTCCTCCACAATGGTGCCAGGTGCCTTCAGTTTCTGGTCATTCGCATCGTGCGACTTATCGCGGACCTTCGTCTCCTCGTGCATCATGAACTTCTGTATACGGCGTATGGAGACGAGCAGCTCAGCAAACTGAGAAATGAATGGAATAAGTGTTGAACAGTTTTAATGAAAATGTAATAACAATATAATGTTTAAAAAAAAAAAACAGAAAAAAATTAAAAATTTAGAAAGAAAAAAACAAAAACAAAAACACAAAAAAAACAAGAAAAACAAAAAAAAAACAAAAAAAAAAAGTTCAAGCACTGCAGCGCCGTCGCCTGCCACCCTTCCGCTGCTTAAACCACTTGGGAATTCTAAGGTTCCAGCCATGCAAACAGAGCTTAGCTCAGTGCAGCATGAGACTACCTGTTGGGTGTCCAGCCAATCACATGCAATTGTAGAGCGAGAGACTGTTCGCGCTCCAGCAACTAAACCGCAGCCCACGATTGAGTGATTGTGTCTTTTAACAGTGTGCGAAGCATCGTGAATAGCAATGGCATTTAACACTGTTAACAGACACTATCACTCAATCGTGGGCATTTAACATTAAAGACATTATTTTAACATTTGCACTGTTAAGAGCATGCAGAGGGAATACAAAAAAATATAAGAAAATTTATATTTTTGACAAAGAAGACAAGTTAAAAAGCGAAACGCCGAAAACAGAATTTTAATATATTAAGCTGTAAATTTCAAAAAATTAATATTAATTTATTTGACTAGGTGGAAGACTAGGCAAGACTAAATTCTGTTAAAACCACTATTTTAACAGATCTTTGTTTCAGCTGTTGTTAACGGGTTTTCAAACACTATTATTATATTTAAATGATAACGGAAACAACAATTTTTCTATATGTTTATAAATATGCTTACCTGGGAGATGCCCATGGGGAAGTAGATGGTCATTGTGTTACGCAGAATATTGTAGTAGGCGGTTATGGCAAAGGCCTTCTCGGCGGTCAACAGCTTGCCCAGGAGCACAAAGCCCACCAGGCTGACGAACACCGAAATGCGCGTCACATACATAATGAAACTCTGCAGAGTGCCTCGAATGTAGTTGACCTTTCGTATGGCATTCATCTCCTTGCCGCGCACGTAGTTGATCATGTTGCTGAATGGGATTTCCCAGGCGTACATTTTGATCACCTGGATGCCCGAGATGATTTCATTCATCATGCGCACACGCTCATCCGTTCGCAAAGCTGTTTTCAAGCGCAGACTCGAAGTCTTCTTGCCCAGATACGCCTGGAGGGGTATGAAGAGCAGCATAATAGCGACGCCAAAGAATGCTGAGACGCCAATCTGTAGAGGAGCATGGGAATAGAACACTTACAATTAAGATTTAGAGATCAACTAATCCCACGCCCCGCTCACCTCGCGGTACATGAGCCAGGTGACCACAGCGATCTCCACTGGGCCCAGCCATAGGTAGTGCGTGTGTATCACGGAGACGTCCAGACGGCCGACATCATTCGATATGAGATTAACCACCTGGCCGGTCGTTGTATCCCCGAGAGCTGTGCGACTGAGCCGCAACGCCTTGCGATAAATCATGCTGCACATGGCGACGCGCACCTTCATGCCCGTGTGGAACATGCCCAGCATATAGGGATGCATAAATAACACGTTGAAGGCGCTGCACAAGATCACGCCGACGGCATACAGATATGCTGTGGTCTGATCGTCGCTCTCCAGATTGTTCGAGTCCGAATAGTAGGCCACCAAGCCGCCCAGGCACAGCGGCTGTGTCACGCTGTCAAGGATTAAGCACCATAATTACGATCATAAATAACTGCATATACATATGTCGGGAGGGGGTGTTCGACGCTTACCGGAAGCCCATTTCCACTATAAACAATACCAAGCCGAGCAAGCCAAAGTTCAAGCCAAAGACGCTCATCGTTGCCTTGAACAAGCTGGGCTGCTTCTTCTTCTTACGTTTCTCCTCCACCTCCTTCTCCCAGGCATCGCTCAGCTTCTTGCCAAGTGTATCTGAAAGGCACAAAATATATTGAGACCATTTATAACGATATAATGAAAACTGTGCACAATGGATGGTCATATAATTATACAAGTAGAAATCGCCTTACAAACTAGTTGAGATTGTATAAAAAAAAATATTATTGATTATTACTACCTTTTTCATTTTGCTAAGATTTAGTTCATATACTTAAATTAATAAAGTTTTGGAATAAAGTAAATAATAATAATAATAATAATAATCATAATAATAATAATAAATAAGTAAGCAGCAAGAAGCAATAATGGAAAGTTTTACTTTGAGCTTGAATAAAACTTGGAAGGTTTGCTTTTGATGAGTTCTAAAACTCTTTAGATCATAATAGAAAAAAAATTGAACTCTCATTGTAAAAAAAAATGTTAAAATTAAAAAAAAATGAATGAAATGTGAATAAAAAATAATAACTCTTTAAACATAGTTATACATTTATATTATATTTTATTTTATTTATATATTTTAATATTTGTTATATATAGTTAATATATAACGAGTTCTATATTCGATTCACAGCATTCGTGGCTTAGCTTAAGCTCTTTAGCTCTTTATACCCCTCGCTCTTTATAGTGCCCCGAAGGATGGCGTATAGCTGATTCTATGAGCAATAATGTTGACTCAAGGTTTTACGATTCAAGTCCATGATTTTTATCGCCTTTAAATGGTCATATCAAGCTTTACGTTTCTATTGTCTATGTGAATTATGGCCTTCGTGAAGCAACAAAGAAAAAGGGGGAAAAAAAACCCGTTGTGCAGTCAGCTGTCTCGTGGGCTTATCACTTATCGCGAACTAGCTAATCGCGCCTGGCCAAAGCTGGACGCATGTGCGGCTGCTCAGGCCCCTAACTATATGCTATATCACATATATATATAGTATATGGTATATAGTGCATATGTCTAAGTCAGAGACACTTCCGCACAGGTTTTTGGCCAATCTTAAGTGGTACCAAGTCTTTATATACTTTACTATATACATATTCTACACCCAAGTATTTGATAAATAGAAAAAGAGAGAGAGAGAAAGAGAGAGAGAGAGAGAATTAGGTATTTGCCAATGTTTACCTATATAAATATTTACCGAAGACGCATGCCAGATTAGATTGGACGCTTGGCCACTTAATGCCAGCCGTTAGTGTCTCTATGGGCCCATCTATTTTAGGGCTAATGGGCGCGCGATATATACGCGTATATCTCATATATCATGGAGCGGTCAAACTGGGCGAGACCTCATTAATTGCGGCAATGCCTGCTTGTCAAAGTTATCAAAAAGTTATCAGAGCTCAATATTTTTTGGCACCAACAGCCACTGATTTTTATTATTTTTATTAATGGTTCCATAAAAATCAAAGTTCAATTTCCATGATTAACTAGTTCCCCCTGATAAGCGTGATAAACTTTAAACCTATTGCATATTATAGAATATTTTATAGGCGTCAATTGACAGGAATCTTATCTGGCGATGACTTTGCATAAGAGTTATGAGGAATCGCTTCCGATAGTAAATGTATCTATCTATCATGCACTGGTTAGCACTGATCCTGTGCATTTCAAAGGCCACGACAATTGTCTCGAGCTAAAAATGAACTGCTTATCCATCAGACAGGTTTCCTGTTCACATGCTCTAGTCTATCTAATCGTAAAACAGAATAAAAACAACAACGACTACTTTTAAGTGGTGTCCCAGTGCGTGGTTGTATCGCCTTAGCCACTCGAAAGCACACGTAAAATATGTCTGAAGAGTTGATATTTCCATAGATAATACACTGTGTAAGATTTGTCATACCACGCTATTGTTCAAAAACAAATAAAAGTTTAAACTGAACTAAATTGTATTTTAGCCAATAGGCCATGATGTAAGAAAGTCAAGTTAGGTGATTACAAAATCAATATATATAAATGTGGTAAATCAAGTCTCTTTTATAGACAAGATCTTATTTGTATAACCAGTTCAAATGGCTATAACTAATTTTTGAAAGATAATATCTTTGACGTGTATCCATATTTTTATATATTAGAAATAATATTCGATTCATGATAAAAACTAACACAAATTTAAAAATTAGATATTAATATAAGATAAAAATATTTATGAAAAAAGTCGATCCAGTGTCTTTATATATCTGCGTTTATGATAAGATAAACCTCTTTAATCTTTTATCTTAAAATAAAAGAAAATTAATTTACAACTGCTCTTTTTATAGCCAAAATTCTTCCTGCATTTATTATTTTTTATTTAAAAAAAAATTATTATAAATATTTATAAATATTTATAAATATTATATAAATATTGAAATTAAATTTTTTATAAATCTGGAATTCTTACTGCTTTTATTAATAAATTTCAATTTAAATTTCATTGAATTCAATTGTTTATATTTAGATATACTACTTATATAAATTGATTATAATTGATATTAATTTATTTACTGTTACTAGTTTTATTAAAAATTTTTAATTTTTTTTAAGTTTTTTATCTGGAATCCTTTCTGTTTTAACCAATTTATTTCAATCAAAAATTCAATTATTAATATTTAATTAGTATTAATATGAATTTATTATTTATTTATTTATAGATATTCTTTATACTTTTATTAATAATTTAAATTAAAAATGCGTTTATTTGAATCATTTATATTTAGATATTCTCCCTGCTTTCATTAATTGATCTCAATTAAAAATTCATTTAAATTAAGTTTCAAGTGCAATTTCTTGTTTATTGATAAGTTTTTTCTTGCATCTTTTTTTTCTTTTTTATTTTAATCTGCGTAATGCTAGTAGATTATTTGCTATGCAGAGCACAATTCGTGCGCTGATTCAGATTTCTATTCACAGTTAAACAGTTAAATGATTCATTCATTCACTTACCGGACTTGTGTTCCTTCAGGGCCTTATAGAGATCGCCTTCGTCGAGTGTCTTCTTGCGTCCCTTGAAAAATGTGGGCATGGTATAGCTAAGAATAGGTAGAAAAGAAATTTAACAGTAATATTATATAATACATAAAAATCATATATATAACTCACCAAAACATAAGCGAGGACAACGGATTCGATGTCTCGCGCGGATTCGGCGGCAACTCATCTGCGGTGACGGACTGCATTTTGCTCTCTAATTAGTGTCAATCCGGTTCGATGTCAATATCTCAATAGCTTGTCATTGGTGTGTGTATGTGTGTATGTGCGAGAGTGGATGTGTGTGTGTGTGCTCTATCTGACAGCCACAAGCGCCGCTGTAATATAGTTGATGATAAATGTGATAACCGTTAATTTGACGTATGAAAATCAAAAATATTCAACAAACAAAAACAAAACTAACGAATAATTGCTGATAAAAATCTGTTCTCTCTGGGCTGCATGGGCTGCTTGAGCATTGTATATGCTGGAAACTATTTCACAAGCTAGCATAAAATCTTATCTGGATTTGAAGGAATCGGAACCACACTCAATTTATAGATATGCAATTCGAAAACGTCTGGCGGATAACGTTAATCATGCTGAGTTGGCAATATTGAATTATAAGTTATATGATTTGGTAAACTATAAGATTTGTTTTATTCCATTCGTATTATATAAGGATCGTTATGTCATTAAATTAAAATTAGAAAACTTGATAGGTATTCCCAATGGTTATGTCAGTATATAGTGTGTATATATCAGTTCTTAATCCACTTTGTGCACAGTTTTTATTTATTTATGGCACTTTCTAATGTCTTCAAGATCATAAATTTTCACAATCACAATCATTATCAGATCATATAGTATATTTTAATAGCCGAACAGCTGATACAAGGACGAAACGTGTTGAACTCACTGAATTGGCACTGGAACTCCGACAGGCAGTTGATCTCTAACTGAGCTCTTGGCCAGATATAAGAGGCACTTTTATAGCCAGCGAGCGAGTGATTAAGGCGGCAACCAAATGCTGTTATCAGCGTTCGACTTCGCTTTTGTTTTGTGATCGAGTAGAGATTTGATAACGTTCGCGGGACTAACAAATTCTGAATGAAATTTAAACGTTATCTAAAACGCTGATAATTCTAACTATAGCCGAAGGCTGCAGCTGCACCAGTTGTGCCCACGTCTCAGAGGCTTGTCAAAAGCAGAAGCAGAAACAGCAGTTCGAATTCCTGCTAATGCGTACTTTAATTGCCTTTGAAAATAAACAAACTTATTTGTTTTTTTTTTTTTTATGGCTGAAGCTTTTCTTTTGTGTGTGGATTAAAAGAAAACTTTATTCTAATGTCTTACCAGCAGGTTTATTATGTAGCAATTTGTAGCGTCGCAAACAAATTAGCAAAACATAAATACGAAAATAAAATTGAGAAATAATGGAGGTGGAAAAGAAAACACACAAAACTTGACTGCAAATCAATAAACAATTATGGTGCCAATTGAAACTCGTGCAATTCACTTATAATCACTAGTTCTTATTGTCGCTTTCAAATAAATGGTGCCCTATGTGCGTGTTTTTATAGAATTAAATGTAATTGTGCAATAAAAAAAAACGTTAAACAAGTTTGTGCGAGCTCGAAACTTGGTCTGCTTCTTCTTTGATTTTCAGCGACGCAGGCGCAGTCCTAGCGATAACATTTCTGGTAAATGTTATCCTTGCCAGCTGAAATTGAACAGATTATGTGATTTTTAATACTAACGTTTTTAAATACAGAGAGCGAGTTTTTAAGCAGTAAGTCTTTGATTACAACATAAAATAACGTTGAACTTAATTTAAACATTAACATTGCGCGCGCTTTTCATGACGCACACTTAACAGCATGTTAATGCAATACACGACTGCCGTTAATTTACATTATATATCGATAGATTTTAAAGTGCCTATCGAGACCAGTTATTATTAAGCGGTTTAATTTACCACACAATAATTAATTAAACACGTTTATTAAATCGTTAGATAATTAAGCAAAAAGTATAAAATATAATTTCATCAAAATGCAGTCAGTTTTAAGGAGTAGCTTGAGTGCCGGTAAGTTAATGTTTTCACTGGACTTTGACTTGTTGATATGTATACTCGATCATCCTTAACACCTTATCAGCCCGTCAGACTTTGCATCTGAGGCAAATCGCTTCGCTCGCTGCGCTGCCGGACACGCATCAGATGCTGCAGAAAACATGCCGTGACTATGCCAACTCCGAACTGGTGGGTGCAAATGCCGCGAAGTTCGACCGTGAACATCTTTATCCTGCGCAACAGATCAAACAAATGGGCGAACTGGGCCTCATGGCCGTCTCTGTGCCGGAGGAGCTGGGCGGCACCGGCTTGGACTACCTGGCCTATGCCATTGCCATGGAGGAGATCTCCCGCGGCTGCGCCTCAGCGGGTGTGATAATGTCCGTCAACAATTCCCTGTATCTGGGTCCATTGCTGGGCTTTGGAAACGACGCCCAAAAGGCTGCCTACATAACGCCATACACGACGGGCGATCGTGTGGGATGCTTTGCCCTGTCCGAGCCTGGCAATGGCTCCGATGCGGGCGCCGCGTCCACCGTGGCCACGGAGAAGGGCGATCACTATGTGCTGAACGGCACCAAGGCTTGGATAACGAATGCTTTCGAGGCAGAGGCAGCTGTGGTCTTCGCCACCACCAACAAGCAGCTGAAGCACAAGGGCATCTCGGCATTTATAGTAGACAAAGGGATCAAGGGCTTCTCGCTGGGCAAGAAGGAGGACAAGCTGGGCATACGCGGCTCCTCCACCTGCCAGCTCATATTCGAAGACTGCGAAATACCCAAAGAGAACCTGCTGGGCGGGACGGGCCTGGGCTTTAAGATTGCTATGCAAACTCTGGACGCCGGCCGCATTGGCATCGCTAGCCAGGCGCTGGGCATTGCGCAGGCCTCGCTGGAGTTGGCCGTTGACTATGCGCAGAAACGCCAGGCCTTCGGCAAGCCCATATCCAAGCTGCAGGCCATCCAACAGAAGATTGCGGATATGTCCCTGGCTGTGGAGTCGGCTCGTCTATTGACCTGGCGAGCCGCCTGGCTGAAGGACAACAAGTTACCCTATATCAAGGAGGCGGCAATGGCCAAGCTGGCTGCCTCCGAGGCGGCCACACTGTGCGCCCATCAGTGCATCCAGGTCTTGGGCGGCATGGGCTACGTGACCGACATGGCAGCCGAGCGCCATTATCGAGATGCGCGCATCACCGAAATCTACGAGGGAACCTCGGAGATTCAACGCCTGGTCGTGGCGGGCGCGATACTCAAGGAATACGCTAGTTAATGAGATGTCGATTCCTTTTTATAATCACTATTTTTAAGCAGAAAGTCTACATGCAATAAAGTATTGAATGGACTAAGAGATACCCTGTTTTGAAAAATAGTTAGGCATGCAACAGGTGTTTAATGGGTGAAAATAAAATGAATTTTTTGATAATAATTAGCAACACAACTGATTTGGTATGTTAATTATTGTCAAACTAAATTGAGCTGCGATTAATTAGCTAATTATTCTTTGAAAACATTTAAATTAATTGTAATTAAGAATGCCGCAAAACGCGCAAATTGCGCTGTTAAGCAGCTCTGTTAACAACATATTCCTCAAGCAAACTCAACATACAAGTGAAGTATTTCCATACGCGCCACACCTGGTCACACTGTCAGCTATTTTACAGCGGCGTCAACATCCACTCTGCGCACATTTCAACAAAATTTCGTTTTGTTCGGTAGTAATACGTTATAAATCATTTAGCACTGTGCAATTTGAACAAGTGTGTGGTAATGAAGCTGTTTACAATTTGCAACAAACCAAACGCACGTTAGCAACAACGTACTAACTCTGCTGCGTCTAACGTATCCCCCTCCCCCACACACACACACACGCCTCCATCGACAACTAGGCGCTGCGCCAGGAATAGCCCAACAGAGGCCAATACAGCGACAGCAGCTATGGATGTTGTTTGTGTAATTGACACCACTGTGGGCGATCATTTAGAGGATCGCCTCTGCGCCCTAGAGGAGGTCAAGCAAGCTGTCCAATCGGCTGGTGCGAACTTTCAGCGTGTGCAGGTGCGTTGGCGGTTAAAATGAAAATACAAAAAAGACCAAAAAAAAAAAAAAAAAAAAAACAATTAAATCGAAAGACACCAAATGTTATACAATAATAATATTTGAAAATGTTCGGATTCTGCAGTTCGAGCGGTTGGATTTTGGCGAAACGAATGTGCTGGAAACATTCTACAACGCCGATGTAGCCGTGATTGACTTGAGCATATTAACGCAGCAGCGTCCGCTCTCCTATCACTATGGAGTGCGCGAAAGCTTTGGCATGAAGGAGAACATTTTAATCTACAACGATTTGGAGTCCAAGCAGACGCTCAGCCTAAAGGTGTGTAGACAAACAGGTGTGCACGCGTCTTGGTTCGCCAAGATGTTGACAATAGAAAAACAGCAAATGCAAAGCAACAGCAAAAACCCAGCATAATCGGCGCTGTTCTGCCGATAAGATAAATGACAGAGCAATAAGTTTTTTTTTCCTTACTTTTATTTACCTTTTTTTATTTAACACCAGACGCAGCAAACACTCGTGTTTGTTGCTGCTGCCGCTGTTAGTTTTTACCGTGCTTCCGTTTTGTGAACCAAAAAAAAAAAAAAGTTGTTATTTTTGTTTTGGTCGCTGCAGCACGAAGCGCTAAGACAATAAAAGAAATAACAACAACAATAACAGCAACACCAACTGAACGGACGCCAACGCAAAACTCAAAACAACACGCACGCCGCACTCACACAAAAACAACATACACAGACACACACGCACACACACCCAAACATGCGCACAATAAACAAACGCTGTGCTTGCTTGCACTAACAGTGGCGTTCATAAAAACATGTCTAGCTTAAAGAATGTTTGTTGGGAATTGATTTATAAATTTCCCTTTATACAGAGTAGTCCAAAAATACATGTCCATTTACTGATGTTTGTCTAATAAGACTTCTTCAACTAACAGTGGCGTTCATAAAAACATGTCTACCTTAAAGAATGTTTGTTGGGAATTGATTTATAAATTCCCCTTTATACAAACAGAGTAGTCTAAAAATACATGTCCATTTACAGGTGTTTGTCTAATAAGACTTCTTCGACTAACAGTGGCGTTCATAAAAACATGTCTAGCTTAAAGAATTTTTGTTTTGAGTTAGTTTGTATGGACTCACGTTGAGGTATATCTTTTATACTAACAGTTGACCTCAAAAATGCATGTCCACTTATAAATATTTGTGCCATAACACAGCCTTTGTGCTGCTTATGCAAACAGTATTGTCCACAAATACATGTCTAGCTTGAAGAATGTTTGTTGCGAACTTGTACGAACGTCCTAAACGAAACGGATGTGACTTTTGCCGTTCATAAATATATGTCTGCATTAAAATAAAATCTGTTTTGCATGCATTGGTTTGCCTTCACAGTGGCGCCTAAAAAAATAAGTCCAGCCCATAAATGTCCAACCTCTGCTTTCACAGCTCTCTTGTGCCAACTACCTGTTCCTCAGCTACAAGCGTAACGCTGAGACCAACACCTGCAATCTAACCAACCAGGCCAGCAACAAGGAGCCAGCGACTGATGGGCGTGTGCCGACGACATTACAAGCGCGTCTCAAGCGCAAGTTGCAAGATGTTGAAATACAATCAAAGTTCGTAGTTGCAACACACTCATCGTTCTTTTGAAATTGCAGCATTTTATTTACATGAACTCACTTTCCCACTGCAGGGCACACATGCGAGAAAAATTTCTCAGTGATATGCGAGCGGCGCGTGATGCCTACGCGCCCAGTGATGATAAGCTGAAAAGCATTCTACATGGAGTAAGTTCAATGTACCTATGTTTACAAAAAGCGTTTGGCGGAATGATTATTCAATTGAATTTTCGTAATTTGTAGATGCGTAAGCGCCTGGACGATCCACACGTTCTCTCTGGCGAGGTATTGCACAGTTTTATGTGCTCCCTGCGGGATGTGCAGGACTACGATGCGATGGTCCGTCTGGTGAATGATTTGAAGAACATACCAAATACGCGCAAATATGTGGAGACGGGCAACATGAGTTTCTTGTATGCGTTCGCACTGAATCGACGCAATCGACCGGGAGATCGAGAGAAAGCACTGGAATCATCACTCAAAGCGCTCGAGAAGAAGGAGAATCACTTTCCGGACATGCTGTGCCTGTGCGGACGCATATACAAGGATATGTTCGTGGAGTCGGACTGCACGGATAAGACGAGCCTCGAAAATGCCATCAAGTGGTATCGCCAGAGCTTCGAAGTGCAGCCAAATGAATATGCGGGCATCAATTTGGCCACACTACTCGTGATCGAAGGCAAGGAGTTCAGCAACACGGTCGAGCTGCAGCATATAGGCATGACCCTGAACAATCTCATTGGCAAAAAGGGCAGCTTGTCAACGCTCAATGGCTACTGGGATGTGGCCACGTTCTTTGAGATATCTGTGCTAGCCGAGGACTACGTCAAGGCCATCCAAGCAGCCGAGTGCATGTTCAAGCTGAAGCCGCCGGTTTGGTCGTTAAAATCAACTATTGGTAACATATCGTTAATACATCGCTTTCGGCGCAAGCCCGACGACCGACAGGTGCCCATTGAGGAGCAGGCATTTCAGTTCTGGATGGACTTCTTTCTGGAGGCCATAAATGTCAAAGAGATTAATAGCATACGATTTCCTATATTGGTATGTGCTCGTGCTGATCAATCCACCTACTCAACCGTATAATAAACTTTTATTCCTTTGCAGATACTCGAACCCAACAAGATTTATATGCCCAGCTATGTGACCATCAACATGGACGCCGATGAGAAATCCATACAGATTGTAAACATTTGCTTGGCTCACTCAAAGAATGCCTGCAAGAAGCTGCACGACTTTCTGTTCGTTGCGTCCAAAATCAAGTCGGTTAGTCTGTACAAACGGGACGATCTCTGCGCCTACTTATATGTGCATCACAATTCGGACGATTTTCAAATCTACTTTCCGTCCACGGAGTGCCGGCAAAGCTTCTACGACCGCATCCTGGAAATGACTGCGGATCAGGAGGTTTTCGTTAATCTGGAGACTGATGAGGCGCAAATCGAGGTGAGTGTCATCTAACCAAGACCAAGTGGCAAAGTCGTGAGCTAACTTATCAAACACTTGCAGTACGAGTACGATTACAATGATCAGAATCGCAAGATTACGCTGGGCAAGGGCACCTATGGAACGGTGTATGCCGCGCGGGACAAGCAGACGCAGGTCCGCATTGCCATTAAGGAAGTGCCGGAGAAGAACTCACAGGATGTGCAGCCGCTGCACGAGGAGATCAAGCTGCACTCGCAGCTGCGTCATCGCAATATTGTACAGTATTTGGGCTCACGTTCTGAGGATGGCTTCTTCAAGATCTTCATGGAGCAGGTGCCCGGTGGCTCGCTATCCGATTTGCTAAAGACCAAGTGGGGTCCGCTCAAGGATAACGAGTCCACCATGGCCTTCTACTCCAAGCAGATACTGCAGGGTCTCAAGTATCTACACGAGCAGGACATCGTGCATCGCGACATCAAGGGCGACAATGTCCTTGTCAACACGTACAGCGGCGTGGTCAAAATCTCCGACTTTGGCACTTCGAAGCGCTTGGCGCGCATCAATCCCATGACAGACACTTTTGCCGGCACACTACAGTACATGGCACCGGAGGTTATCGACCAGGGCGTGCGTGGCTATGGACCGCCGGCCGATATCTGGTCCTTTGGCTGCACAAATGTTGAGATGGCCACGGGCAGCCCCCCGTTCAGCGAACTGGGCAATCCGCAAGCGGCCATGTTCAAGGTGGGCTTCTACAAGAAGCATCCCAACATACCTGAGGAAATGTCCACAAATGCCAAGAACTTCATACTGCGTTGCTTTGCCATAAGCGTTCAGGACAGACCTTCTGCGCTGCAGCTGCTCGACGATCCTTTTCTCACAGAGTAAATGAGTCCTAGTTGAAGGTTGAGCTCAGTTATTAACAGTGCTCCGTTTTCTCTTACAGCAAACCTCGCAAGCTGCGACCTGCTTTGCCCATCAACACCTCAGAGTTTGGACGCAGCATATCTGTGCCCGCGGATCGGTTGGTGCATAAAACAGCTCCGCCTTTGACGTACCACACCACATCGAATACGCCCACCACGCCCGAATTGGAGTAAGTAAAGGGAATGTCTTCTGTCATTTATTTACTTATCGCGATGCATCTTTCAGCGTCCCTCTTGGCACTGCCTCGGTGGATATGAATGAGCTGACGAGCACACAGAATTTCATCATTGAGCGTCGCAATTCGTCCGGCTATCTGCTATCACCAGAGATTGAGCCACAGACGCCATCGTTGCGTACCAGCATTAGCGATACGAGCGAAACGGACGGATTTTATCGTTTGAAGAAGGATTCGCAACGGCGTGCGACACTCTCCAAGGTACTGATGCTGGACGAGTCAAAGATCTGTGAGATTTGGGAGAAGAAGATCAATGCAGATCAAAACTTTATAGCCATACGGAACAGCGATCTGGTGCTGCTAATCCGCGGTCTGCGTGACTACATTTCAAACGAGAATGAGAAGCATCTGGAAGCGACCATCAACGAACTGAAACAGAAGTTGGACAACGATACGGTTGCATTGGATCACCTGCATTTGGCATTATACTCATTTCAGGATGCGGTTGTCTCTGCGCTGCGGCTGCACTGCATCAAACCGCATTGGATGTTTGCGTTGGACAATTTAGTTAAGCGCGCCGTGCAGGCAGCTGTTACCATATTCTCACCCGAACTTGGCGCCAATTTAGCGGACAAGGATCTGTCGGGCAATGATGATGAGAGTGTGCATAACGCAGGTCCACAGTCATCGCCAGACAGTCAGGAGAAGCAGCCCCATGCCATTGATAAGATGCAGGCCGGCAGCAACGGCAGCGGCAGTGATCAGTTGGATGGAGTGGGCAGCTCGGTGGAGTGTGTGCGTATCCTGCGAGATATACGCGACAATCAAAAGCAGCTGCAGCTACAGATTATGGAGCAGAACCGCCAGAGTCTGCGTGCTCTGCAAAGCATCAGCCAGGAGCTGGCCCATATCTACATGGGCGGGCGCAAGCGATTAAGGTGGGTTGGGAATCGGAAATATTAAATAATACATTCTATAGAGATTTTATTCATTTTGCAGACGCACCTTTAACGGCTTCAACAAGAAGTGCCATAGAATGAGTCCGAGCGGGGCGGGAAATGCTACTCCGCGTCCAATCCAAAATGCCAATACTCGCCGCCAGCTAACCAAGCCCAATTTCGGTCTGCACGAGATAGACGAGCAATTGGAGCAGTGGCTAGCGCAGCATGATATCGATGAATTCTCAAAGACGCTCATTCTGAATGAAGGTTTCACATTTGAGGACTTCATCTATAACATGGAGAAGCTGGATCTAATGCGTCTGGGTCTGCGGTTAGTATATCTGCTCTCATATATACATTCTGTTATAATTATTCAATGTGATCTCTTTCAGCGTTGGCATCGAGGTGCGCTTGTGGAAACTCATCATACAGGAGCGCGCCTGCACTTCGGTGTGCATGGAGAGTCCGGCCGACCCATACGACAAGCCGGTCAACAACAATACCATCACAACAAATTCAACTGATGAAGATATTATAAACCTCGCCAAGGGCAAGATCAAAAAAAGCGAAAGCGAATACGCTTCTTGCAGCGAATGACTAAGCCGCCCCAGAAACCAATTGGAATTAGAGTAGAAGAAGAGTGAGAGAGGGACAGGGAGGAAGGAGGAGAACGGGAGGAGAATTGTTGTTGTTTTTAACTGATTCTGTTTAATTGTAAATGTTGTCATATCTTTTCGTGCTGCTACTAACAGTTGCAAATGCCTAGCCTTAAGTTGAAAGTTTTTCAAACGCCTTAAAATGAATTTTCCACACACGCACATAAATTGTATATATGTGTGGTGTGTGCATTGTTTTTGCCGTTTATCTGCTATGCATGTTAATTTATAATATGAAACTTAAGTGCCTTTAAATTATAAAAAAAAAAATAATAATAATAATAAACTGAAATACACTGTGAAAAAAGAAGTGAAAATGTTGAGCTAACTAAATAATGTCTTTATATTTAAAGTGGATATAATTTATATGGGAAATTAATGTTAAGACGTAACTGTTAATTTACATTTAATGTAACAGAGTCAGTATCTGCATCTATTAGTTTCAGATGTTTCTCGAGTTAAAACAATTATGTAACTTTTCTAGTTCGTTTGCATTTATTTTTTTTTTTCATTGATTTTTTTAGTCTTTATTGACATTGCAGAAGTTTGAATTTAACATATGTTAGTTAACATAGTGCTGTTATGTAACAAATTGTTGTTATTGTTATTCGAAAGCGTTTCGTTCTGTTGCTGCAGTTGTTCATGCTGTTGTTGTTGTTGTTGTTGATGTTGTTGTTTTGTTGCTGTTGTAATAAGTTGTTGTTGTTGTTGTCGTAGTCTCTTATGCCTTGGACTCAGCCTCGCTAGCTGTCGCTGTAGACTGAGCATCGCTGGACTTGCCATCATCCACCTTGCCGAAGACACAGCATGGGCACTTCTCCTTCAATGCCAAGCGGTACTTGGGATGACTGAGGAGAGAGAGAGAGGGAGTTGTTAAAAATGAAGTTGATTATGACTATATAGAATATATATATTTATATACCTGATGCCGTATACAATTGGATTGTAGCAGGCAGCCGACTTGGCGAAGCAAGCGCCCCAAATGGTGTTCAATGGTGTTAGGCCCTCGAATTTGAAGAGGCCCATGCAGTTGATGACCAGATATGGTGTCCACGCCATGAACCACAGCGAGATGGTGACCAGAGCGACCTTGGCCAGTTTGCCCTCAGCGCTCTTCTCGGCATCCTCGGACGAGCGCAGAGATTTGACATTCATCTTCTTGGCCTGCTCGCGCATGGCTTTCTCGTGAGCAGAGACGGCCTAAAAGGGAAGAGAAAGATAAAGAGAGAGAGAGCTATTAGTGGAAATAATTCTCTCGCAGCTCAGCTCAACTTACAGCAATGATGAACCAGTAGGAGTAGCAGATCAGGAACAGCGGGATATAGTAGACAAAGATGGAGTAGAAGATCAGATATGAGCGTGGATTCCAATCGCGTTCCAAGTAGTCAATACCGCACGATGTCAGATTACCCTCGGGCACGTATCTGCTCGGCATCGGACATAGTTTAGCTAGAGAATATAGATCTCTTTAAATTCGAGCTCACCTGCTCCAGCCGAAGGCGGGCGCCAGGCACCAAATGCTGGACATGAACCATATGTAGGCAATCTTGCCCAATGCCAATGGGATTGTCATTGGACGGCCGGCCATGCCCTTGACAATCACTTGATAACGATCCAGCGATATCATGCACATGGACCAGATGGAGCTGCAGCCAAAGGCCGAGCCCAGGCCGGCATAGATGTCGCACATCATCGGGCCAAGCACCCAGGTCTCAAAGTACAGATTGATGCCCATCATTGGCGTATTGGTAATCATGATGCCGAAGTCGGATATAGCCAGATTGATGACCAATAGGTTAGCAGGCGTGCGCAACGATTTCGTGGTGGCGAATATGTAAATCACCACGCCATTTCCGCACCAGGAGATCATGCCAATGAGGATCATGTAGGCGGTTAGGATTTTTGCCCAGATGGGATCCATGGCGGGGAATTGATTCCAATATGGGCTGATTAAGTGCGCCATATCGGGTGTGACCTGTATGAGATAGTAATACCAGTAAACTCCATTCAACTAGCGTTGTTTCCCTCTCTCTCTCTTTCTCTCGCTCTCTCACCTTGTCTACTACCGATCCATTGGACAGTGGGGCAAAGTGTGGCCCCAGTTGTGTGGCTACTGCTGCAAAGCTGCCCAGACAGAAATGTTTATAAGCCACATATATTCTATAGACACTCTCCCGCTGCTGACTTACCTCTCCATTTTGAATTTGTTTATCCGCTTAGCACTATATCCCGGCTCTAACTTTCACTAACTTCTGCGATTTACATAAAAAGCTGCAAATTAGTTTAAGACTCTCTAAATTTCTAACACTTTTTACATAGGTTTTTGTATTTTCCCTGAATATTATTTCACTGGAGCGGACTATTCGCGGCGATTGGTCGTTGGAAACCTGCGTCTGTGCCTGGCTCGGGCGCCGCTTTTATAGTCTTGCCTTTGCCCGTGCCCGGCCAAATTCAATTAGTTCTTGCACTCAAAGGCCTAAAAATAAAGGCGTTAACAGCCTTTGGCTTATAACGAAACTTAAACAAACATATAAAATATAATATTGCAACGATGACGCGACGACATCCAATGTCAATAGTTATGTACTTCAAAGGCTTCCCAGCTCCAGATTCCAGCTAGGCTGGCAGAGGGCCAACGTTTGAGCTGACATTGTGCCGCTAACGGCAAGAAAGTGGGCGTGGACAGTCAGCGATTTAATGTGTCAATGCAATGTGCGACTATGAAGAGCAGCCGCAAATCAATAGATGCACGAGCCAAAGCAAACAAATGTCCAGAGATTGAACAGCTCAAAAGCGCATTGAGCCCATGCGGCGTATGCGTAATGTCTGCCTGAGATATTTATGTGTTGCGCATACGCAGCGTGGCGCGACTCCGATATAACTAAAACAATTTATTATAAAATAAAAATTTAATAAAAAAAATATAATAATAATCTTTATGTGAGATTTACATAAATTAAATTGGTTATTCAATTTCAATTTCAATTTCAATTTATTTCACTCTTTATTATAATTACAGATTTTTTGTGAATGGTTTCTTACAATAATTTAAGAGTTTAGACTAAAAACTAATCCTTTTCTACTTGGATATTTATTTACAAACATGACATATACGATAACATAATTATTAACATTATATATGTGAATAATATACATTACTATTTATATTTCTTTTAGTTAAATAATTTACTATTTATACTTATTATTTGATTCATTTAATTATATATATATTTAAAATTAATTTATTATAAAATTATTATTTAATTAAAGTCATATATTTTATTCTATGAATCATTTTCTATTTATAATCATTTCTGTTACTGCTGCATTTAATCAACCGTTAATGCTATAAATACTATATCCAGAGATCGAATCGGCAGCATTAGACGTAAGCCGCTTTTCCATACAATGTGCCATCAATAGATCTATTCACACTTCAGTTGTGACGCTCGTGTTCCATTGTTTACGTGTTGTCTCGCATGTCAGAGAGCGTCTAAACAAACATACAAAAATCGCGCGCGCGCTCGTCTGTATGTGTGTGTGTGTGTGCGTGTCCTCTAGGGTGTGTGGGTGTTGGGTTTTTGTCAAATCTTCTACAGCCACCACATAAAGCGCGCTTTGTTTGCTTTATGCGCACAGTAAAACTCAACACAGACACACAAATTGGGTCACACACAGCCAAGGCAGGGCGAGCGGGCAGCAGGCAGCGGGGATGGCGAGGTGCGGGCGGGGCGCCCTTACATGGCAATGGAACGCTGCTTAGTTAAATAGCTGTCAATTGATGAGACAATCAGCCGCTGTAAAGGTTGAGATCTTTTGGTTAAAATCAATTACCGCAAAAGCAAAGCGCGCCAACGAAAAATGAGAAACAGAAACTGAAACAGCAGCAGAAACCGAAACATGCAATAAAGATAGAAACGAGCAGCAGATCAAAGCACAACGCTAACCGGAAGCTGCGCTTCGCTGATGCGGCCAATGATCAACACGATCGAAATCATCATCAGCTACATCATGATGAGCATGGCGAACGTCATCACAGTAGCTACAACACTTGCTTGCGGTTAAACCAACTGTCGCCGCGTGATCTATGTGTGTGAGTGTGGTTGTGTGGGTGTGTGTATGTGTGTGTGTGTGTGTGTGTCTGTGTATGATCTGTGTGTAATATGTAAAATTTGTAAATAACCAAAATGCCTCATCAGACATTTTTATACGACAGAGGTGAGCGCAAATATTCGAACATCGGTTCGAGTTGCTCTAAACAAACAAAAGGCGCCCACCTGCAAAATTCATATAAACAAATTATATTCGACAAAACTAGCAAAAAATACCAAAATGAACAAAAAAAAACTAAAAAAAAAAATAGATAAATAATAAAAAAACAAATGATTGCAACAAACATGTTGAAAAAAAGGCACGACAGAAATAAGTTATTTAGCGTTAGCAAAAACGAAATAAATGTTTCAGGTTTTATTCTTCTTCGTGTCACAGTCAGACGAAAAAAAAGAGACAACGAATATGACAAGCCTGACTAGTGTATACCCTATAAATAGTTATGATCTCATGCTAAGTTTAGTCACATGTTAAATATTATTTTTAGCTATCAAATGTTTAACCTAACAATTTCCGCCTTTCTACAATAAATATAATTAGTTAATTAATTTAATTAATTTATTTATTATTTTACTGCTCAATCACATTTTTTAAATTGAATTAATTTCCAAATAAATATTATTGCAATTTCAGTTTGACCTCTCTGCATGTAAATTAAAAAAAAAAAGGAAAACAAACTAAATTATTCCCAGCTGCAAACTGCATGACGTACAGCATATACCCCATGCTGCTGAATAGCGTATAAATAACAAACACCTTTGCTTTGATTTGTGCTGTTTGCTTTTATTGTTGTTTTTGTTGTTGTGGTATTTTTTGTTCGACTGCGTGTTGTGTGTGGGTACGGCAAGTGTTCTGCGTCTGCGTCTGCGTCTACGTCTGCGTATGGGTCTGAGTGTGCGTGCTGTGTGGGGGTAAGTGAGAGAGCGATGCGAAAGAGAGCATAAGTGAGGCTGTGGTGGCTGCTGCTACTGCTGTTGCTGCTGCTGCTGCTGCTCAAAGAACGCCAAAGTAAATGTCGATGTTGGCGCTGCTGTCATTTGCAATTGAGAGAGCGAGGACAGAGCGAAAGACTGAAACAGAGAGAGAGAGAGAGGCCGCATATGTGTGTGGGAGCGCCCTAATCGTATGTTCTCAGTGTCATTAGCTGCTGCTGCAACAGCTGAGATCACTTCCACTTCGCACACTGGCGACGTCAGCGGAGGCTGCACTGCCCACAGTGACTGCGACAGCGGCAGCGACAGTGACAGCGACTGATGTTATTTTCAGTTGCGAGCAGAGCGTCGGCCAAAGATTTACAGTAACAACACGAAGCTAATCAGCAGCGTTTGGCGGTTCGCGTGCAGCGTGCGCTCGGTAAAAATTCTCTTGTGCGGAACACGGGAATATACTGTTAAATTTAGCGCACCGGTCACAGATTCCAAAAAAATATAAAGAAAATACGAATTTTTGCGCCCAACCAGCCAGATATATGTACGGCGCTATATGTAAATACAGTTACATGTGTTTACAGTTACATCTGTTTTCGCACTTGTCCGTGCTTGTGTGCTTGCGTGCGTTGTTATTGTTGTCTCTCAACTTTGATCGCAGTTAACTTGTTTATCCATTGGCAGCCGAAATGAAATGTCAAATTGCAAATTCGTTGTTTAACCTTTTGTTTAGTTTATTAATTAATGACGAAATTCAACCAACGCGGCGCGCGTCATCGAGACTGTCGTCAGCGCACGCCTAGGGGCACAAATGCAATTAAATCATTAATAAAGCCAGACAAACATCCAAATATACTCGATAGCGCCGACTCCCATACACACAGGCACACACACACACACACACATATGTACATATACACACACGCTAAGTGCAATAGAAAAGTGTGTGGCAAGCAGCACGGAAGCAGCAACAGCAGCAGCAGCGATCACGGCGGCGGCGGCAGCAACTACTTCGAAATTTATTTTCGAATAAATAGTACAAAGTTGAAGAAGAAGAAGCAGCAGCAGCAGCCGAAGCTAAACGTAAAAACAAGGCAAAAATGCCGCAACGGGCAAAGGGGCAGCTCTCAATATATCTTTTTTTTTTTCATTCTCTTACGCGTGCACAGTGAACTGCACTTCATTTGCATTGGCTCAATCGCCGAAGATGCGCGCTCATTTGATTAATTGCCGGGCGGCAAATATTTCGCACTTAGGTGCGAAAACGGATTTATTATTGTTTATGACTGCGTTTCGTTTGCTATGTTAAGTGATTTACGCACCCTTCACTACTGAAACCGCATAAAATTGTCGAGCAAATAAACAAGCAAGATCGAAAGATAGGGCTGCCACACACAAACTCTTAAATACACAATAAATTACTGATATAAAAAAATTAACTATTAAAGAAAGTCAAAATAAAAAATTAAAAATAAAAAAATGAATAAAACAAGTAATTATTTATTTAAATAGTAATTTCTCAGCGAATTAGGACTAATTTAAAAATCTAACATTTTGAAATCTGTGTTGACGTATAAAGCAAATATTTGCCCTTAAAAATATTTTTGCATAAATATTTGGCATAAAACAGTAAATAATCTAAAAATTCCGCAAAAGTTTCTCATTTAGGGAAATGTTCTTATTTGTTGACCACTGTGCACAGTGGTGTGCGCGTTTTACGTATTGAGATGATGCCCCGATCCCGATGCTAATGCCGCAGTTATATATATATCTATATATTCGTCTATGTGTGTGTGTGTGTGTGTGTGTGTGTGTGTGCGTCTGCGTCTACGTTGCGGGCTGTGTGTTTCTGTCGGCGTCTGAAATTAACGAAATAGGAAATTTTGGTATTTCTTTATATAAATAGATTTCGCCATACGGAGAGAAGTTAAAACGAGGAAAATGTGAAAATGTGAAAAGTGAATGAAACGCACGAGGAAAATTTGTAAAAATCAAACCCAATTACAGACCACCAAATACTGAAATGTGAAAACCAAAAACAAGAAAATATATGTATATCTATGATATATATGTGTGCATATGTCCAAAACATTCTGAATCTGTGAAACGTCAGAAAAAATTGGAGAAAAAAATTTTTTTTTTTAAATATACACCGTTTTTGTTCGAGTGTAGGCATAAACACAGACCAAATCGAAAATGTGAATATAATTGTAATTCTTTTTTTTAACAAAAATTGTGCGTGCAAAAAATAAACGATACATAATAACAGTTTAGACGAACACGTTGAACACTTTCAAGGAAAATGCAGGCGTCTTCCACGACAACGACAACAACAACGACAAAAACCAAAAAGCTGAGCAGCAGCGGCGGCGTCGGCGGCAGCGGAAGAGGCAGCACTGTGGCTATGACAACTGCCAGCAAGACGACAACAACAACAACCACACGCAAGCCGGCAACAGTCGCTGGCGCGAGCGCTGGTGTCGCTGCCGCTGGTAGCCAAAAGTCGCCGAAGGCGACGCCGTTGATCGGAAGCGATGAGCACGCCGAGATCGTGGAGCTGATAAGCGAGCAGGCCGATGCCATCTATCACCAGTGGAAGAATTCCGGAGCGCCGCCCGCCGAGCTGCTGGAGACGTACACAGGTACGACGTCCACCGGCGGGAACTTTGCGGATGTTGCTGTTGCAGCGGCATCGGCGAGTGCAGCAACCAATCTGAACAATGCCGAGGGCTTGCAAAAGATGGTCACCAGCTTTGTGAACAAAGACAAAGAGCAGCGCGGCAAGGGCGGAGGTATTAAGAAACCGGAAGTGGGCGTGGCGGTGCAATCAAACGGCAAGACGAAGAAAACAGCAACAGCAACAGCAGCATCAGTAGTAGCAACAACACCAGCAACACCTGCAACAGCAACTGTCAAAGCCGGCAAATCAAGTCAAGTGGAGCAAGCGCTGCAATCGCCCAAAAAGGTTGCTGCTGTCTCTGGGAAGACGCTGCGCGACGTAAGTCTCAACTATGACATTAATCTGCAACTGGACGTGAATAATTTGTCGCAGCAGCAGACACAGCAGTTGCTGCAGATCAGCGAGCTGCTGCACAAGGAGGCGACAGCAGCGGCAACAGCAACAGCTGCCAAAAAGCGACTGAACAGCAGCAGCAACAAGATCAACAGCAGCAGCAGCAATGCCACTCATAGTTTAAGCAACAGCAGCAGCAAGTTAACAGCAACAGCAACAGAGCAGCCCACAAAAAAGATAAGCAAAGTCAGCAGCAGGAGCAGCAGCAGCAACAACAGCAGCAGCAGCAGAAACAGCAACAGCAACAACATAAACAGTAGCAACAATATCATCGATGTGGATGTGTTGGATGCGCCGCGCGTGGGCGTGGCAGAGCTGGATGAGCCAACGAAGAGTGCCAGCGAGCCGGCAATTGGCAGCCGCAAATTGCACAAAACCAAAGAGATCAACAATAGCGAGCAGCACAAGCCGGTGACGGCAGCAACAGCCAAAGAAAAGCTGGCAATAACGCGCAAAGTTGCTAGCAGCAACATCAGCAGCGGCATCAGAAGCAGCAGCAACACTGATAACAGAAAAGTCAGCAACATTGTAGCGAATGCAATAGCAACACCAGCAGCAGCAGCAACTGCAACTGCAACACCAACAGCAACACCAACAGAAGCAGCAGCATCTGCTGCCGTTAGCACGCCAGCAACATTGGCGGACACAACGATGCCAACGTTGACCAAAATCAAACCGACTAGCGGCAGCCGAGCAGCGCTCACCAATGGCCAGGATAAGAATTGTAATGCGAATCTCATTTTGATTTATTAAACACACATCCGTAGCCTAATCACACTTCACTTTTGTAGTGGGCAGACCGATCCTAACACGCGGCTCGGTGGCTGAGCGCGTGCTGCTCTTCGAGAAGCGTCCGGATGTGCGCAACTCGTTTCTCGATATCAAACGGCCAGCGGATGCGCCGCCCAAAAGTTTGCTCAAGGTAAGCTCAAAGTAAAAAAAAATAATTATATATATATATATAAAGTGCGGCACACACCTATAGAAGAGTGTGCGTGTGTGTGTGTGCGTGTGTTGTTCAGCTGTTATCTAACAATTGCAAATAGCGCATGAAAAAATTCACCACAGCCGCACGCCAGCAACAATTGCAACAAATTGCTAGGGCCCCACTCTCCACTCTGCCTCCTCCCCCTTCTCTCTGTCTCTCTCTAGCACTATCTATCTATCTCTCTCTCTCTCTCTCTCTCACTTCATCATCTGCATTTAAAGAAATATCGTGTTATCGAGCAACGTTGATTGATTTAAGGTTAACTCAAGACGCCATCGGCTGCCAACATAGATGAGTCGTTAGAGAGCTGTACATATAGCTAGATATATATAGGGAATATCGAACAATACAAATTGTTAGTGTAACATAAGGGGTGTTCACTGTGTAAAGATGTTCCACAATATTATCTTTGTAAAGTGTATATTATCGACTGTTATATTTATATATGACTTACTATATATGTAAAAAAAAGACGGTTTGCTTATAAAAATAGCTCGGATCCGATATATATATATGTTAGTTGTCCAAAAAACTCGGTTCTAAAAGAATTGGAAGAATTAGTTAAGTATATATAAGCTAGGCCCACTTATGGTACTCAGAATCATTAAAAGAAGAATTAGTTAATAAACAAAGGAGTGAATATTTTAAGACTCGAAACATTCTATAAAGAATCAATTATGAAAATATTCACAGAAAAAAGCTAAGAATATCTAAAGATTGTCCAGCAATATATATACATGTTTTATACTTAAGTTAAGCTCTCTCTAGATATAGCTTTATATATACAAGGTCAACACTTTCTATATTCTCTAAGCTCAATTTCAATACATATTTTCCTAGATATTGAACAAAACCCTTTTAAGGTATTTTATGTTCGGTTTTCAGGTCTTAATTTAAAATCGAGTAAAAAATGTAAAATAAAATGCATATTTTTCTATACAAAATTAGACTGCACATTAGTTTATAAATAGTTTGCAATTTTTTATATAATTCGTTTGCCTTTTTATTTATTTTATTTTATTTAATTTTTTGTTTTAATATTTAATTTGTTCCGCTTTGGTGACTTACTCTATTTAAATCAAAGATACAGAATTTGTATTTTTTTTTTTTGCACTCTTATAGTGAGTGACCCTAATGAGCATGCATACTCTCTCGTATACAAACAATCAAATTAAGCATTTACGATCAGCACGATTGTACATAGGCAAAAAAAAAAAAAAATATAAAATAGAAAAAAAATAAAAAATAAAATAAATTTAAGAAAAAAAAGAACCGAATACAAATACAATACAAGCACATGATTATTTAAGCAACACGAATGCATTTTTTTTTAATGTTTATTGTTATTTTGGGTATTTTTGTTGTTGTTATGAGTATTTACTTTTTTTTGCTATTAAATTATTTGTGCATGAGTGTGAATGAATATCAAGTTTTTAACAAACTCAACTACCCGGCGAAACTTTACTGCGTTTCAATATGAAATGTATTTGTTTTCTTTCGTATTGCTTTCAAGTAAATAATCGCTATAAATAATTCGCATACGAAACTTGGTGTGCGATCGATTGTGCCGTTTGTGCTGTCGAAGCAGGCGCAGCTCTTGAATTCTCGCTGCTATCTATCGCCTTTACGACTTAACAACTATGCGTATGCGTAATATTTAGCTTGGCCATCAGGCGTGTCCGTGCGTATACGTAATAAATGTGCGTGTGCGTGTGTGTGTGAGAGTGTTTGTGTGTGTTTGGTTTTCTTTCATGCGAGTTGAGATTAATATTAATGCGGCCGTTGACAGTTTTAAAATCATGAATGGCCAATGCTTGGTTTATGCTGCTCAGCTGTTGAAGACTTATGGCTAAAAGCAAATGATGCCGCTTATATGGCGTACAAATGAAATGAAAACAAAGATAGACCACAAAGGAATTTGGTAGAACAAAAGCGTACACAAAAAAGATATGCGTATGAGGCGTAAAGATATTTAATTGATCATTTAACACGTGGGTTCTGCCTATTTAAGTTATTATTTATTCTTCCTTTTATAAATGAAAACTATTTTTGATTGTCTGAAAGATTGTTCAAATGTTAATGAATTACTAAAAATAGCAGGAATTTGTCTTCAAAGATTTTTTTTATGTTTATATATATTTCTTTTAGATGAATTATAAATTTTGAATTGATTATTCTGACTCACGCTATGCCATGTTTCAGCGCTTTTAAAACTAAATAGTTCTTAAAAATAAAGTGCTTGAGATTAATTGTTTTATAATTGTTTATGATCAACCTTTGGCTTTCACATCTCCAATCGCGTCTAATTTAATTAATTTCAGAAATTTTTAAGAGCGAAAACAAGAGAGAGAGAGAGAGAGAGAGAGAGAGAGTGAAAAATAATCAGCCGTATTTCAATTTCTATAGATTTCTTTAGATTATTTTTCATTGACGCCAATTAAGATATTGTAAATTTAGCTTCAATTTGCAGCTGAATTTAGCACAATTACAACAACAACAACAACAACAAAAGTAGTGTATGTGTGTGAACTTATTTTGTGTTCATTTGTTATTTTGATTTTCTTTGCGTTGAATTGAGTTTCCACGAATATTTTAAGTGTTTTTTGATTTATGCTCGCACACATACCCAGTTTTTCATTATAATGTTTAAACAAAATTCAATTAACAGCAATTTCTTTATGAAAATAGTTGTTCATGTTTTATAATAAACTCAAAGGGCCAAAATTAGCACAGATGTAAACAAAAGAGCAAAAAACTCAAAACCCTGAAAATGATATACTCTCTCCTTAGCATCAATATTCAGCTAGAACTAGGTGTTGTTTCTGATGGTATAATATATATATATATATATATATTAGAATACATTATATTATCTCTACTCGTACAGTTCAGTTTAATATAGTATATATAATAATATATATATGTGGATAATTCTTTTCTATCCAGATAAGCTCTTAGAAATAAATCATATAAAGTAAATTATAATGTCAATGAGAATAATAATGAACAGAGAATGATAATGAGAATGAAAATTCTAATGATGATAACTTGAATGATAATGAAATGAGAGTGAGAATGACAATTTGAAAGAGAATTTGAATGATAATGATAATGAGATCGACAGCAAGATTGAGAGTGAGAATAAGAATATATTAATATTTGAGAAAATCCTTTAATAATGATTATAATGATAATGAATGTGATAATAGTAGTAAAAAGGATAATGATTATGATAATGGGTATAATAATGATTATAATAACAGGGATAATAATAATTGATCTGAGATGATATTTGAACAATGATGATCATGAAATGTAACAGCTAATGATAATCATGATAATTATAGAAATTATTTTAGCTATAATCACAATAATGATGCTAATGAAAATAGTTTGATTAGTTAGTTTATAGGCATTGGAGATGGCTTAAGAGTATCTGGTAGTCAAACTCATTCGTTATTTAATTCGAATTATTTTCTTGGTAAGCCAAAGAATTTCTCAATATTTATTTGTGCCAAAAGTGTGGCAAATTAGTTTGTAAACAAAAGAAAAATAATTGCTGTTGGCATATGAACTGCGTTCAGAAAGAATTCGAGATGATTTTGATATTATATAAATAACTTAGCATATCTGATAAATGTTGTTGTTGTTGCAGGTTAAGCTGCATGCGACGCCGCCGCCACCGCCCTCCCAGGAACAAAATCTACTGCAAAAGGAGATACGCAGCTCCAAGAGCGTATACATACCCAGGTAAGATTATATATATCTTTACATATAACTTCATATCTTCATCTATGTTTCACGGACAGATTTTACTTTCCACATGGCAAGCCGCAGCCAACCATTGCCATGGAGCGTGTCATACGCGGCATTTTGTCCGCGTTCGATAGCTTTCCCAACAATCAGGTGACCAAGGATGAGCTGCCCCGCATCCTGAAGCTGTGCGGCCTGCCCTTCTATTGGCGCATGCCGGTGATGATCTTCTGCCAGGCGGGCACCACGGGCTTGGTGGAACGCCAGCGTTTTGTCGAGTTCTGGAAGCAGTTAAGTTGACGAAATTTCTTGCCGGGATTTCTTATGGTGCTGATTGTATTTGGTTTTCTTTATCCCCAGAATGAATGTCTATTGCCATGAGGCGGCCTCGCGTTTTGTTTATATTCTGTCGCGCGGCCAACGCTTTCGTTCCTATATTGTGCCAGAGGACTTGGTGCCGATGGTGCAGGATGTGGTCGATACGCATCCGGGTCTGGCGTTTCTGAAAGAGGCCACCGAATTCCATTCCAGATATGTGCACACGGTCATCGCGCGTATCTTCTATTCGGTGAATCGCAGTTGGAGCGGCAAGATAACCATATCGGAGCTCAAGCGATCCGATCTGCTCGAGGTGAGTCCACATGGAAGATGAAACTGTGATTAAACTGAAGCATATTTTCTTGCGCAGATGATTAGTCTGCTGGAGGAGGAGGAGGACATTAACCAAATCATGGCCTTCTTCAGCTACGAGCACTTCTATGTGATCTATTGTAAGTTCTGGGAACTGGATAAGGATCACGATCTGCTCATCAACCAGGACGATCTGGCCAAGCACAGCGACAATGCGCTCTCCACCCGCATCGTGGAGCGCATTTTCTCCGGCTGTGTGACGCGCAGCGACAACAAAAAGGCGCCCGAAGACGAGCCCAAAATGTCCTACACGGACTTCGTGTGGTTCATTCTGTCCGAGGAGGACAAGCGCACGCCGACGGCCATTGAGTACTGGTTCCGCTGCATGGACATTGATGGGGACGGCGCTCTGTCCATGTACGAGCTGGAATACTTTTACGAGGAGCAACAGCAGCGCATGGAGGGCATAGGCATTGAGTGCCTGCCCTTTGAGGATTGCCTCTGTCAGGTGAGCATAGCATAGGCATAGCCCTCAAATGTAATATGATATGATCATGTCTTTGAATATTTGCCAACAGATGCTGGACATGATCAAGCCTGCGAACCGTGATTCCATAACACTGGGTGACTTGAAACGCTGCAAAATGACGCACGTGTTCTTTGATACGTTCTTCAATTTGGAAAAGTATCTGGATCACGAGCAACGCGATCCATTTGCCGCACAGCGCGATGAATCCGTAAGTTAGCCAAAGATTGATGGTGATTCGAGTTAGAGCTCGAATCCATGATCCATTAAATACCTAATTTATGTTATGTTATCTATTTGCAGACCTCCGATTGGGATCGATTTGCGGCACAGGAATATGAGCTGCTTATATCTGAGGAGAGTGATTAAAGCTCGTGCCAAAAATTCGGGTTTTAACAACTTATTTATATGCATACACAAACGCACAATTACAGTCGCTCGTCCACATACACTCACCCACACACCCACACACTCACACACGCGCACACGCGCACACTTTCGTATACACCACAAATATATATATTTATTTACTTACAAATTTTTATACAAATTTCAAAAAAACAAAAAATTTTCAAAAAAAAACTACCACAAAAAAAAAAAAGAAAAACAAAAAAGAATTTTAAAACCAACTGGAATGTCTTAGAGCATGAATGTGCAATAAATATTAGAGCATAAATGTGCAATAAATCTTAATTATATTTATTACTGTGCGCTTTTCGCTATTCAGTCTGGAGTCAACAAAAATAAATGAATAAAAGCAACTAAAAGCTAAACTGAATAGCGGAACACGCCCGAAAATCGAGTTTCGAATATGCAAGTTCTGCATGAGTCAATTTTTTAACGAGTAGTTAACCTTAGTCAATTTAATTTGTGCAAATTTTGTTTTAGTTGAATATAATTAAATAAAATTAATCATAAATTTGTTTAATGCTTTCTTACTTTTATTTATTTACCTATTTTGTATATGAAAAAACATACTATATACAACATATATTCATATATGTATGTGCTTTGAATTGCTTTCAAATGATAAGGCGATTCTATACTATATGTCAAGTGGATTCTATTTGTAGATCGAATATATTGTTTTTGATTATTTTTTAATGAATTTCTATTTTTAGTTTTTGGGTTTGATCGTTTGTTAAAAAAAAAATCGACTCACGATTCGTTGTAATAATTGGATTACCAGAA
This sequence comes from Drosophila meridionalis, assembly GCA_035045145.1. NCBI lineage: Eukaryota > Metazoa > Arthropoda > Insecta > Diptera > Drosophilidae > Drosophila > Drosophila meridionalis. Next base: position 3,299,657 of record JAWNPG010000020.1, on the reverse strand, counting down.
ATCCTATATTTTGATAGGAAACCTAAACTCAACTCTTGAAGAGCTATCCAAGAATTGTATATACCTATTTAGTTCAAAAAATTATTGATTTAATTAAAAAGTTAAATTAAAAAGTATATAAAACACATTTACATATTTTTCATCTTTTTTTTTTATTAAATTACTATTTTTTTTTTTATTATTTTTTTTACGTTTTGTTGTACAACTTAAATTAGTTAAAAATATAATTTGCTTCTCGTCTAATTAATTAGACTACTAAAAATTTGTAACTCATTTTTTCGTTTGCCTAGTTTAAATATATATAAATATATTTGTTTTTTTTTTACATTTATCAAAGTTTATTTATATATAAATATATATATGAAGAACTGAGAAAATTAACGCAACAGTCATAAATTCTTGTTGTTGTTGTTGTAGTTTTCTCTAAATTGTTGTACAATAAGTGGTATTAATGAACCGTATTTAGGAAGTTGGAGTTTTTGTTTTCTTTTTTTATTATTTTTGCTTTACATTTCTAGTGAAAAAATTAGATATTTGATTGTTTTTTACAATTGCCATTTTTGATGCTGCGAACGATTTTTGAAAGGCTGCATTTCAAATTTACGCTGCTTGTCAGTTATGAATCACAGGTGCATATCGAGTAGGAAGGGGACCGATATAGGTTATACATATGCATACATATATATATTATATATATATACACACATAAATATATATATATATATATTTAGATATATATCAAATTGCGAATCAGCCATTCATAAATTGTGGGACAGCGATTTGCAGGAGGTGCTACGTACCGACCACAGTATCATTTAAACGTGACTAAAAATAATATAACACATTAACGATGATGCATATATATATATGTGTGTAAAGAGGGGAGTGGGTCTAAGATTATATGGAGCTAGGCATTGAAAGCATATTTGCAAAGCAAAAATGTTTTAAGAAATATGCAACTCTAAAGAATAGTCTAAAAGTGAATTTGAATGAAAAGCGTTGCAAACAATATTGGAAATGGGGAAAAAACGAATGGATAAGCGTTGCAGATCGTGTTGTTGTTGTTGTAGTTGTTGTTGTTGTTGCTTTTGTTAGGCTGGACGCTTTACAGAGTGTTGATAATCGGGGACTTTTACTGTTTGAGCCGTACTTTTTCACTATCTTCAAAGTTCTTATCATTATCGTTGCTGGGCTCCGAATCTGTAGTCTCCGTCGTTGAGCTATCGCTGCTGGCGCTGCTATCGTCGTCACTATTACGACTGTAAATGGGCTTCGAATTGCCGCGCACATAATCCGCCGTAATGTGTACGCTGCGTATATCTGATCCAGGCACTATGAACATGGGATCCAACAGCAGTTGCTCCTGTGGGATGGATAACAAAAAGCATTATAATTATGAATCCGATTATTATTGCGATTATTCTGATCGGTAGCTAACCATTATGGAGCGCAGTCCACGTGCGCCAGTATGTCTTTCCATGGCCAGACTTGCAATTGATTCAACCGCATCTTCCGTAAACGATAGGTCCACCTCGTCGAGGCCAAGCAGCGCTTTGTATTGAGGCACGAGAGCATTGCGAGGTTCGGTTAGAATACGCACCAGCATATTCACATTCAAACTGTGGAAGGGCACAATAACCGGAAAACGACCAACGAATTCCTGTAGTGAAATAAAATATAATTAATTAATACCGATAAGAAAAGAGATAGAGAGTTGTTGCTACTAACAGGTATCATGCCAAACTCAACGAGATCACGGGCCTGCACCTTGGTCAGGCATTTATCACGCTCCTCCTGATCGTTATCCATTGGACTGGCCGCTGATTGCGCCGCTCGACGGCCCGAGCCGCTAGTCGAGGGCATGCCAAAGCCCAAATACTGTGACGAAGAGTTGCGATTAGTATACATATATGATCTGTAGTTGCTCGATTAACTTACCTTTTCATTTAGCCGGCGGGCAATGAGACGATCGAGACCCGTGTAGGCACCAGATGCCACAAACAGTATGTTCGTTGTGTCCACCTGCACTGTTTCGCCACGCAGCTTGCGCGGAGAGTTGCGCTCGGGCACGTTGACCACAGTCCCTTCCAGCATCTTCAGCATACCCTGTTGAACACCTTCACCGCCGACGTCGCGCAGCTGATGTATACCAGGCACAGCGCCAATTTTGTCCACCTCATCCAAGAACACGATGCCGGTTTGAGCGCGCTCCACGCTGGAAAAGATGACGATATGATTGTCAGTGTTATCATGAAACTTGCTATATATATGTATATGAACTATTTACTTGTAGTTGGCGTCCTGCAGCAACTTAGATATGACACTCTCAATGTCCTCGCCCACGTAGCCGGCCTGGGTGAGCGTTGTGCAATCGCAGATGGCAAACGGCACGTCCAGACAGCGGGCGATTGTCTGTGCAATTAAGGTTTTGCCAGAGCCCGTCGGGCCGAGCATAATGATGTTGCTCTTCTCCAGTTTGACATCGTTGCTCTGTCTGTCTAGTATCTCGGAGCCGGGACGATGATCGCTGCTCCGCGAGGCGTTGGCAGCGTTGCTGTTGTGCAGGCCGCTACCTAGACCGCCACCAGTCAGACCGCCGCCGAGGCCCATTTGGGCTGGTTTTGGCGGCAGCTCGTTGCCAGGAGTGCTGTTCAGAGTGTGACCGATGCCGGTGATGTGCAGCAGATCCGTTCGTGGTATGCCGTCGAGTCCGCCCCCTGAGCCCCCACTCGGCTGCTGCTGCAGCTGTGGCAAGTTGTGATGGATGCGCTTATAATGATTGTAAACGGCCACCGCGAGCACTTTCTTGGCAAAGTCCTGGCCCACCACATGCTTGTCGAGATACTCCATGATCTTTTGTGGTGGCGGCGGTGGCTTGCGCTGATTCTTTGGCTCCTCCTTGATGCGCTGCTTGGTCTCCACATCGGAGAGCACCACAAAGAAATAGTTGCACTTGGCGCACTTCACGAACCGCGTTGAGCTGACAAATGTTTCCACTTGGGTGCATGCACTGCCACATTTCGGACAGGATAAGAACTTATCGCCACTTCCGCCCGTTGTCGTTGAGCCGCCACTACCACCCAGACTCGACCCGCCTCCCCCAGGTGTCTTGGATGCGCCACTTGGACCATTTATGTCGCTGCTCTTTCCAGTTCCCGGTGTTCCGTTGCTGCTGCTGCTGCTGCCGCTGCTGTTGCCGTTGCCGCTACCGCTGCCGCTGCCGCTGCTGGAATCAGATCTGATCTTCACGCCGTTGGTTATGTCGATGTAGGCGGGTATGGCCACAACGGGTTCCAGCAGAAGCTGCCCACTGGCGGCACATTGCTGTGTGGCCAAATGAAATCGTCGCCTGCCAATCCCACTGCTCAGTATTATGCAGTTCGGCGTATGTGGCACGTGGCTGGTTCCTGAGAGAGATGGACAGATGGAGAGAGTACGTTAATAATAAATATATCATTTTTATTTATTTCTTAAATTGCATGAAAGTGAACTTGTTTTGTGGCAAAGCTCATTCTAATCAGCATTTGCATATATATATAAATCAGTTCGAAACAATCAGATTCTACCAAAATATGTCTTTGGTAATTTCTATATTATATTTAACACAGATGCAACATCATCTAGAGTCAATCTCTGCTGACTAACTGGATAGTTCTTATACAATCTGGAAATACGTTCAAGTTGTTGTTTGTTTAGATCAATTGCTATATTATTCATTCATATTGTTCTCGCTACTACAAATCCAAGGCCAATTAGCAGCTACGTAAATTAAAAAATAAACTGTCTCAATTCAATTAGAACCTGCAGAAACTCAAGTTCACGGAAAGACGATTGAGCGCTAAAATAGGGAATATGAAAACTATATAATGAACTCGACAGGTTGTTATTATAATGGTAGCAATGATACTTGCATGTATATCTACAGTGAAAGCGCTATAAAGGAATTTTTATATCAATATTATTATATAATAAATAACAAAATAAATAATTAAAAAAGACAACATACAACATCTAAAATTGAAAAAAATATATAATATAATTAAATATATTCCTTTGCTACACGTGTTCGTCGGCAGTGTTTTTACTGTACTTTAACATTACTTGAATCGACTTGGGATAGTACTCTAACAATTTGCAATTATGTAATTGATGTAATTGGCCTTTTTGCACTTCCGAAAAACCTTGCTTAGATTTCCTTATGGCCCGGCATTATATAAAAAGAGTTTATTGCCGGCTACCGCTGCAATAAATGCCTTTGGCCATTGCACACACGTAAAGTGTATGACAAACAAACAAAAAATAATAATACAAGATCATTGCGTCAAAAGCTGTAACTGCAATAATTAAACCTCGACCATATTTAAAAACAATTCAAGTTCAGTTCAAAAGCGTAAACAAGAAATCGCAACAGCAGCAGCAGCAGCAACAACAAACTTCATCGCAAATACGATACATGCTACGTTGTCTGATTGGCATAACGTAACGACTATGCGCCGTTGACCTTCGACAAAGGCTGTTTGACATGAATTTAAATCACATAATCGAATACGAGTTAGCTCCAAATCAATGGCCCAATTGGCGCGCGTCTTCTTTGTTAGTCAAATGCACAACCTTCAATCGTAATGCTTATAATATTAATTTTGCAGAATTAGAAACGAAATTCTGATAAGCGCACTGTATTAGATTTATTGCTGTTATTCTTGCTGTTGCTTTCGGCTGCTGCGGCTACGTGACGCAAATGACGCAGTTACGTATGCGATTTTAGACAGTATTCGTACAATTGATGTGTGCTTATGTGTTGATGAGAACTGCATTTTCCGCTTACCCTTTGTCCAAATTTTATATTTTGGAGCCAGCAATATGATACGTCGTACCATACTCATTATAAAGCGTTGCTGTTGCTGTTATTACGGAAATCTCAGCTGGCGGGTCGGCTCGCACACACACATACACACAACGCTCTCGTCTTCTTCTTCCTTCTACTGTTCTGGGGCTGCTGGTACTGCTGTTGTTGTTCTTGTTGTTGCCAGTCTGTTCTGGACTATTATGACAAGCAAATATTGCTAGTCATTCGATTTGGGTTTGCACAATACTCTGAATCGCTTGTTGATTTTCACTCTTAAAAGATCACAATTTTCTTTAGCGTTTTTTCCGTTCCTTGTGGCCCGTTGTACGACGCAATTGTTAATTTTTCGCTGCCTGTCTGCTGGTACTTTTGTGTGTGGAAACTGTGAACACTTCTTTGGCGCTGTGTGCGTCTGCATATATGTGTGCGTGTGTGTGTGACTATGTGCGAGTGTATGTGTTTGTCGGTGTGCACGTGTGTGCTTGTGTGTGTTTCGGTTTTTCTGATTTCTCTTCACACGTCGTTTCGTGCTCGTTCGCCAGAGTACGTGCTTCTTCTTTATGTTGTTCGTATTTTGGTATTCACTAGCAGTTGTGTTTTTGAAACCCTTTTTGTTGCAGATCCATGACAGTTTTTATTATATTTTATATATAAACCGTCCGTATTTACTGTCCTGGCCGTAATGGAAATTACGCGGTGTAGCTGTTGCTCATACCAAATCGATTTTATATGATAGGCTCACAAAATACAACGATGTGAGACAGCCAGCTGTTGTTTGAACTACAGCTGTTTGGTATGGCTCTTCTTCTTATCTGTGCCGCGCACCGTGGTACATACAATCACACAAACCGATCAAAATGTTTATCTAAAATCATACACAAAAGAATTTGGACTGTTTTACGGCCAGAAATATAGAAAAAAATTTATATTTATGAATTTAAAAACAACTTGAATTTCGTTTTATCAAAAAAATTTTATTTGACGTGTAATTCTAATTTTTTTTGCCAAACTGTTTCTAGTAGCCAGGTATAATTCGGCCCTTTTTGCTAGCCTTCTTTAGTTTCTTGTTCTTCTTGTCCTTGCTGCGCTTGTCCAGATTCTCCTGTCGTTTCTTCTGGCGCTTCGCTATATCGTGATCCACCTTCTCCTTGCGTTCTGTCCATTTCTTCTTTGCTTTGCGCTTCTCCAACTTCTTCTTTTTTATGGCCTTTTGGAGGAGCTTGGTGTCATCTTTCACCTTCTTGCCCTCAATCTTATCAAAAGCCTTCTTCCAGGCAATATTATTTTGCAACTCAGCTGCCTTATCTCCTTGACCTTGTTCCTGCAGATCCTTTATTTGTTTGCTAGTCTCTTTCAGAGTTTTCAGTATTTCCTTTGGATTTTTATGCGATTTCTTAGCCTTAGCACCTGGATTAGCTGCGAAATCAATTTTGGAATAAACTATTTTCGATTCCTCGTTGAAAACTGGCTTTTTCTCAACGGGCTCAATGTTTGCCTTGCTGTCTGCTGTTTCGTCATCTTCTTTCAATTCTGTTTTGATAATTCCCTTCTTGAGTTTATTTTGTTTTATGTTTTCGTTCTTCATTATTTTCGCAGACGATTGGAGCAGCTTCTGCACTCCCTTGTTCTGCTTTAGTTTCTTTGCCTCGCGCCTCTTCTTTTGCCGTTCTGTGGTCGGACGCTTTTTCTGGCGCAATTTGTTCTTTATGGATGCAATGCGTTCGTCTACATCCTCATCCTCTTGTTCTTCTTCGTTGCCATTGTCATCGTTAGGCTTTGACAGCTTCAACTTGGTGCCTTTTGGCTTTGGTTTGCTTTCATCATCAGACAGAAGATAGTCCTCGTATGTTTCTTCCCCTAAAATGAAGATGTATTAATGTAATGCCTGATTGAGCTTTTATTGCTTTTTACCTTCTTTTTTGGAATAAGGCACATTGTGTATTGTCAATAGACGTAATACTTCTCGCTCAAACCGCTTTCTTATAGTGTAATCGTCTAGCGGTATGGTCTTTTCAACGCCAAATTCTTTGTCGTAGTATTCCTGAACGCTAGTCACGGCGTCTTCATCAGTCATATATTCCATAGCAAATTTTAGTAAAATTCAATACGGTCAATAAAAATCTAGATTAGAGCTCACACGTGCAACTGAAGTTTATTAGAGAAAGCATATTATCGCAAGTGGCGATGGGTGGCATTTGAGTTGCGATAAATTAATTAATCGAACAACATTTTATATTATTTTTAAAGCATTTATTAAAATATCTCAAATGTTGTGATTAATAGTAAATATACATATTTATTTTGTTATTTGTATTAGTATATTTATTCTGTGAAGCCAAGTGTCCGGAGTCATTCGATAGTATTTCTAAGATATCGATAGTTTTCATCGGTTTGTAGCAACATCTTCTATCAGAGTGACAGCCATCGATAGTTGATCGATATTCACATACCTTGACTTTACATCATTTTTCAGTAATTCGTCGTCCGAGAATGACTAATTTTTGCCAGTGTTTAAAAATATTTGTAAATGCCGAGCTAATTTAAAACAGTAATATAAACCACAACAAAGTGCATTTTGTTTTTGTCAGACGTAAAACGGCGGTCAGAAGTGTGTGTGCAAAGCGGCAACAATATGAAGAAACAATTTGCAAAAATTAAAATTGCTGCTGAAAACTTAAGGTAAGTTCAAAGGCCAGGGGGCGCAGGCAGCCGCCATCCAGCGCCAGCGGCGGTAGCCGTGAAGACGCGACGAAATGCCAGACAGAAGCGCAAGCAGCCAGAGGCGGGCGCAGGTGTTGCCTCATAACAACAACAACAGCACGAAACACAACAAAAACAAATCAATGCCAAAATAAAGCGCAGCGCTTACGTTTTTTTTTATATGCATATTTCTTACGTCGCTGATGACCTAACGGCATTCGTGTGTAATGGCATTTACATGTATATCGATGTTTCTGTGCCTGTATTTAATTTCACCTTGTTTTGTTTTGCTTCGTTTCTTCACATAGATCCACAAAATCGGACTGCAAAGATTCTGAGCTAGAGACCATTGAGAAGCAAGTAGACCGCTATCGCGATACCATTGAGAAAATTGTGCGCAAATTACCTGCGCTCAGCAACAGCAGCGGCGGTAGTAGCAGCAGCAGCAATGGCACCGTTACCATCGAAGAGCACGACAAGCGCATCAAGAAGAACACGCACTTCAAGATCGCCCAAGCGCTGGATGAGTCGGCCAAGGAGTTGCCAAAGGATATGCCGTTGCACAAGGTTCTAGCGAATTGCGGTGAGTAGCTAAGTCCAACTGTCTGTGTGTGTGTGTGTGTGATCGTGTCTGTATTGTGTATGTGTATGGGTGTTTTTATCGGCGTCTCGCTGGCTGTGATAAGGGCGCCGCCACCTAGAAAAATTCTAAATTGACAAAAAGTCTAAACACGAAACCGCATAAAAAGCGCAAGGTGTGCACAGTTATGTGTATGTTTACGTGTGTGTGTGTGTGTGTGTGTGTCTGTGTGTATATAGTATATAGGCGCATAAATTTCTATGCATATGTTTTGATGACTGTGTGTCACGGGCTTGCGTGCGCTCTGTGTGTTTGTGTTTGTGTGTTTGTATATGTGTGGCCTCGCCTTGTCTGCGCTTGGCCTTGTGGCATTTACATTTCTCAACAGCGATGTCGATTATTATACCCTATTCCCATTGATAATGCATACAAACCGGGTATATTGCGATTGCATGAATGTTTGAAATGAATGGTGGTTCGTCTCTTTCTACTTCTATATATTGATCGACAACTGCCCCATCTGTGATAAATATAAATATCGATTAGCACAAAGTTATAGAGAATAACTTACAGTTCATATCACAGATTATAATGGCATCGTCCTTCACATTACTAGACACACGTATGCTTAGTGCTGGGTATTTTCTAGTCTTCCTCTGGTGGATCTCTCTAAATCACTATTTACTTGCTGTTGTTGTCGCTGCTGCTTAGCGCGTTTTTTAATCATTATAATAATTTTATGATGATTTTTTTTTCGTAGCTTTCTTTTACACAGTCATTCGCTGGGTTAGCTGCTCTCTGTTGCGGTTTGCCGCTCTTATTTTTATTTGCTTATCTATTTATACAGTTTTTTGTTTTTTGTTTTTTTTTTCCTCTCTTTGTTTTGATTGTTAGTGTGTTTACGTATTTAGGCCCCCGCCTTTACCTCCAGACTTTTAATGCCCTGTTTTATGGCCGTTTTTTTTTCAATCAAACCCTCATTGTGCATTTCTTTCAATTCAAGACAAAAGGCCAGTAAAAGTGATCTGCAATAATTATGTTATGATTATGATAGGTTGAGCAAAGAAGTAAAAGTTGCGCCAAATGAAATAAAATATAAAGTCGCTCACAATCTTCCTACATATATAAATATTCAAAGTAACCCCCACACCTTTTTTTCGTTTGTTGCTATTTCTTCTCTCTTTCTCTCTCTCTCTCTTATTCTCTCTTCCCCCACCCACTTTTTTTTTATATTACTCATTATTGGCTCCACTTACGCTTTTAGCAAGCGAGACACACACACACATACACATGCACGCACAGAGAGGTTCACATACACATTTATAAGCACAGCAGATGCGTGCAGCAATTGCAATGTAGTTGCGCGTTGCGTCAGCGTCGACTGCGGCAGCGGCAACAGCTGCGTCGGCAGCGACGCATCAGCATGCACAGCTTCAAGTTTACCTTGGTTCAACGTTCATTTGATAAGCTCTGTCCACAGCATTATGACATAAAGCGAAACAAACTAAAGCCTTTGTTTGGCCTGTATGAAAAGTAGGTGAACTATGCATGCAAACGCCTCTCCCGTTCTCTCAGCTGTCGCTCCGTCCGTACGTGTATTGTATATGTTTTATCAACTCTATATTTGAATTAACACAAAGTTCACGTACACAAATGCTAAACAAGGAAGCAGATTGTATAAAAAGTATTTCAGTTGGAGAGTAGAGCTAACTAGTCACTTTTTCTTTTATTCCGTTTGGAGTTTCCACTTCAATATTAATGTTATATAACCATATTTGCATTTGAAGTGTGTCAAAAGAAGACAATAACTATTTTTGCAAATTGTATATTTAAAACATTTTCAATCATATATTGTATTAAACTATAAGTTTATGTTATGACTGTCGATCTATTTGAAAGTGTAAGTATAAAGCTAGGGCGTTGGTCTGTGGTTATACATAATTCTTATATGCATAGAGTATCATGTTTTATTTATACCAATTATAATAAATTTAAAGATATCTAATTTCCAAGTTTTCTTGATTGGATTTGCCCCACTGTGCCAAGTGTGCCCTTTTGCAATTTATTTCTTAGCCACGACACGCTTTAATTCCACCTTCTCGTCTCATCGCCTCTGCTTAGCCACGACGAGCATATCTTCAATTTTATACTTCACTTGTGTTGTCGCCATTCCCTCTGCTGCGGGCCCCCGTGTAGTTCCGTGTATTGTAGGCTCCGCTGCCGGCGTCGCACTCAACACAATTATCACAATTTTGCTTACTCAGCTTCGTCAGAGCAGCTATAGTTACGCCCCCGCTCCCGCTGCCACAATGCACGGCCCACAGCTTTGAACCGGCAGCTACAATAACAACATCAGCAACAACAACAGCTTTTGCTACCGTCCTTTCGGCTGCGATAAGGTCTTAAATAAGCATTGACTTCCTCACTTAGAAATACACACACACGCGCGCTTCCTTTACATCATCAAAACAAAGTTTTGTATTTATTTAAACTAAAAAAAACTCTTTCGCAATTTGCAGCCGAGTTGGAGAAGACAATCGCCGAGTGCATCATCGAGAGCGAACTCGAAACGGAGACGAAAGTTGTGCGGCGTTTAAAAAACATCTTAGATAAAGAAATACAAGAGATCTCAACGCTAAAGCGTAATGTGTCGCGCACACTACAGGAATACACCTCACTGAAGCGCAGCCATGAGGTAAGATATCATGCCACGGCCCCAAACTAAACACAAGACAGTAGATAAATCATTGGATCTGTGCATAAAAGGTTGTACACTGTAAAAAATGAATGTTGATTTCAAATAACAAACAAAATTCCAATAATAATAGAATTCTAGAAGTGGTTTCTTAGCAAGAGGTTAGAAAGTCTTTGGATGATAGAAAATATATATGTATGTACATATATGTGAAAAAAAAGAAATATATATATAAAATTGTAAAGAGACGATATCAACATTAATTTTATAGTGTAACTCTTACCAAATATCTTTCTTCATTACTTTAAAGTTAATCAAGCAAAAGAAAAAAGTGCATGGAAGGTATGAATTATAAGCAGCTGTTCAAAAATGATTTGTGATAATAATGAAGCACTTATCCAAATTGTGGAATGCGTGTGTTGATTATGTTTAAAGTGAGCACGATTACAGAGCAGAGCCGAGCAAGGCAGAGCAAAGCAGTCAAAGTGCGACAGTAAGAAAGCAACAAACAATAATCATAACAATAGCAGCAATAACAATAAGTATTTATACAACTTCTCAATTGTGTGGGGCTCGGACCTTAATGCACAGTGGTCTAATGTCACACGAGGCCTCCAATAACAAAGGTGTCTCTTCTAGACACTGTAAAAAGAAACTGTGTATAGTACCTGGTTTATGGGAATTGCGAAAATGGAACTAGGTTTAATATGCTTCAGAAATTTTCAGGGAAGTGCGCAAACTTCTCAAGTGTTATATAATGTCTAGCTCTATATTTATATATTTGTTAATGAGTGATTTTCCTTAAATGAAATATAATAGAATTCTATTTACAATTACTTGATTTGGTTAAGTTAAATTAGATCTTAATATATGTATCTTAATGCTTTCTTTGATAATTTAGTTTATCAAATCTAGACTTCACTTTTTTAGAAGCTATGCTCAAAGTTCTCAATTAGGTTTGCAATTTGTTAATTTGCTTATTTCCGCTCTTCTTTAGCCGATAAACATCTCTCACATATTTTGCTCACTTTTTCGATTGACTTTTAAGCACTGTGCTGTGTGCACGACCGGATGACAAGCGCCGGCCAAGAAAGCAATCAATTCTTTATTTTCTCTCTCTCTCTCTCTTTCTCTTTATAATTTCAGTCTATTTCATTCTTTATCATCTCACAATAGAATTGTTGGCATTGTTGTTGTTGTCGTTGTTGTTATTCGATTTAATACGTCGCTTGGCGTCGCTTGTCTTTATGATATGGTCACAGGATTGTTTGACTTTTTAACGGTTCTTGTTCCAATTTCTCTAGCAACTGGCAAGAGCTGTTGGTAGTACAGTAAAAGCCCTGTTAACGAACAGCTGCTGCAAAACTATTTTTGAAGCAGGACATGAAAAATGTGTAACGAAACAATTGAAAAGTAATATAAAAATTCCAAGCGAAAAATATTAATTTTTTTATGTTCTAGCTATAGATTAAATTTTGATGTAGAATTTGCAGGCAGGTTTCACTGTAGCCCTTTGGGTCTGCTTTTGCCCGTTAACGTTTGACGATTACTTGACAAAATTTGTGAAGACGTAGTCAATACTTTTTCACTTCTTGTTTTTATTTTGATGATATTTCTTTTGGCATTGCTTTCCGCCTTACAAGCCAAGACAACACGACGACACGCTTTCTGCCTTATATGGAGAGTCGGGCAAATCAGTCGCAATATAATTGTTGTTGTTGTTGTTGTTGTTGTTGGGGTGCTGTTTAAGGTGTCGGAAGACGTTCATTGACTTGGCCGGACAGCCAAGTGACATCATAATTGAAAATTGAGCCAATGAGCGAATAGGCGAATGAGCGCAGCAGTCGCAGCTGTCAGACTATTAATTGCCCATTCGTATCATATTTTAGTAGCATTTCTTAGACACCCTACATACAGGCGTGTGCGTATATGCCCCATAATCTTATCGAAGCATTCGAGCTGGCTCAATAAACCGTAATGCGGGCAACCTCTAGCTTTTCATATTGGGAGCGCTCTAATTGAGCTATATATGCGATATATGTCCGACACAGTTGCATACATCATTTTCGGTGTACCTTGCAAGTGCTAACTGTGGAGATGTTTGTAACTGTCCCGCATACCCAGTTTCGACTCAAATGTAGGTCATTAGAGGTTATATTTGTATATTATATATATATATATATATATATATATATATATATATATATATATATATATATATATATATATATATATATATATATATATATATATATATATATATATATATATATATATATATATATATATATATATATATATATATAATATATATTGTGAGTCACACGCTGACTGGCATTGGAATATGTTGTTTGGGGTTTAGTTTATAATTAGATGGTAGATGCCATTGTTTGCTCATTCCCTGTTGCAGATTGATTGACAGCAGCATAGTGGAAGAGGGAGAGGCAGATAGAGCTACTGTTGAGTAAAAGAGAGACGGGGAGGGCGAGAGAGAGCTGGTAATTTGTCACGATTTTGCTTATTTTTAGCGAACTTACGACGTTCCCCTTATTGGAGAAACGTAGAGAGAGCAAAGTGTACGACGCGATAAGGAATATTATAAAGGCAGCATTGTTTGCCTGATTAAATACTCTGTACGAGTTCACATAAAATGTCTATAAGTGAAATACTAAGACGTATTTATGTGCAGAATGGAATGATCTCGTTTTATGTAGATATATAAATTATTCAAATTTATAGCTTAGGAAACTGTAATAATTAAAGTAAAATTTATTTTTTATTTAATTTTAATTTTTTTATTTCTCACAATTTACTCGATATTATTTCTATTTATTTCTAAACTGTACTGCAGGAAACCCTTAAAATATTCATAGAGAACACCCTTCACGCAAACCTGTACGAAATATTATTTATGATTTTCTTATCAATTGCCGTAGACTTAAATCCACTCACTAATGCACAAGCTGTGAGTCAACGCCTGCGGCAGTGTGTGGTGTGTCAATTAGCCGCAAATATCGGTCAGACCCATTAAATGTACGATATTTACCTTGTAAATGTTTCCATTTGCGCGTCCAACAAAGGCATTGATTGGAACAGCTGGCCAAAGGGCCTATTTATAGGCTACTCTTAATGGGGCACTAGTTGAGAGTGCAGCAAACATAGCAACAACATCAACAACAACAACAATAACAATCACAAACACTTGTCGCGCAACAGACGCGAGTTGTAGGTGGGTAAAGAATACAGTAGGGGCACTCAGTGCAGAGAAGCGTGAGAAAATGAAACCCAGTGCAAACAAAGGAAAGACAGTTGAGAGATTTCTTATCGGTGGAATGTTTGACTAAAGTGATGAACGCCTCATTTTTCACTTTCAGGCTGCTATACGACTGGATGAGCCCGCGGCCAAGGTGAACCACATCAAGAGCCAGCAGGAGGAGTGTGAAGTGAAGCTGGAAAAGGAGCGCGATGCATGGGCCGCACAAATGCTGGAGCTAATTGCCAAAGAGGACGAGATTGTCAACTGCATTCGGGAATATGTGCTCAACCAAAGAAACTATCATGAGCGTGCGCTGCAGCATGTGAATGCATCGCTGGCGCGCATTCAGGACACCATACAGGGCACAGAGAAGTCGCGGTTTGGCACCTCGCTCAAGGAACACTTGCAGTCGACGCATCGCGATATCTCCTACATTGTGGAGCTGTGCTGTTGCTGCCTGCTGGAGCATGGCCTCGAGGAGGAGGGTCTGTTGCGCGTGGGCTGTGCCAGCACCAAGCTGCGGCGCATGAAGCATGCGCTGGAGGCGCAGCACGTGAAGACGCCCCTGCCGCTGGAGTATCAGGATCCACATGTCATCGGCTCCATACTGAAACTGTATCTGCGCGAACTGCCCGAACCGCTGCTCACCTACGGGCTGTACAAGGACTTTATACGCATTGCGGAGCGGCACACCGAGGCGGAGCGCAAGACGGAGATTAAGGCTATTCTGAGCAAGCTGCCCAAGGAGAACTACGCCAATCTGCGCTACCTTACACGCTTTCTGGCCCTGATGCAACAGCGGGCCGTGCACAATAAGATGAGCTCCCAGAACTTGGCAATTGTGATGTCGCCGAACATGCTCTGGCCGCGTGTCGACAAGAGCAGCAACGCAGCAGCTGACTATATTGGCCAGGTGAACAGCTCCTCGGCGGCTAACATCATTGTCGAGCTGCTGATCAGTCAGTGGGATTACTTCTTCGAAGGCGATGTCGAGTTCTATGTGACACTGCAGCGCCAGAAGCTCTTTGTGGAAGGCAAAAGCAAATCGAATTCCTCTAATGAGCATTTGGATAAGCATGAGGGTGGTGAGTATTAGGGATTGGTATATTTTTTGAGCAGCTGTTTAACTGTCTTTCATGTCATCCTAGAAGTCATGGAGAGTCCGCGCTATGGCACACTGCGCCGACAGAAGCCGAATGCTCCCTCGCCTCCAACTAAAACGGAGGCCACCAGCAATGGTGTTGGCTCCAATCATCGGCCACATGCCAAGGAGCTCTTCCCGCAACAGGATGACAAGCCGGAGAAGCAGGAGAAGCAAGAGAAACCTGCAAAGCCTCCGCTTCCCAATCTACCGTCATTCCAGCAGCCTGCTACAGCTAACCAGCCATCGCATACGCAGCTGGAGGCATTACCGCCGCCGCCAGTGACGCCCGCCAAACCGGTTCCAATGACGCGCACACAGTTCTTTGGTCTGGACAATCTGCCCTCGCCCACAGCTGATCGGAGGAGCATCGATAGTATTGGTAGCTTTCGATTAAAGCCCGATGTGCCCCAAAAGCCGCAGTTGCCCAAACGGCCCGTGGCGTTGGCTGTGGGGAGTGGCGGAGGCGGTAGTGGTGGCACCAAATACGAAAGTAAGAGCGACGACGAGGCCATAACGCCCACGCAAGCGATAATTGACAATGGCAATGTGCGCTTCACTACGGAGAAGTTCATAGAGAAGTTACGACACGACAATTGTGATACAAATGGCACGCGGGAGGAGGGAACAGCGGGAACAACAGCCAACAGCACAGCAACAACAACAACAGCCGGCACAGAACACAATCATAATCACGAGCATCAGCAGTCAACGGGGGAGAAGGAGCAGCAGAACATGCCTACCACGCCCATATCGCCCAATTCATTTCACACACCCAAAAGGCCAACGGTGCCAGCGCCGCCGCCGCCAACAATACGCAAGCAGTCGGAATAGTGTAGTCAATAGCGAATCCTTAGTTAACCGGTGGCGCTTTCTAT
Organism: Drosophila meridionalis; assembly: GCA_035045145.1. NCBI lineage: Eukaryota > Metazoa > Arthropoda > Insecta > Diptera > Drosophilidae > Drosophila > Drosophila meridionalis. The sequence continues at coordinate 3,283,561 of JAWNPG010000020.1, read as the reverse complement.
ATGTTAACCGTAAGACTTGAACGCACAGTAATTTAGTTAAAACAACAACAACAACAACAACAAATCAAACAAAGCCTTTCAAAGAGTTGCATTAAATTATATAGCTATATATACATATTTATATATAACTGAGTGAAAGCAACTTAATATTCTGTATTCAGCATTTGTATTCTTTGCAATTTAAACGATATGTGTTTTACTTTAGCCATATGTGAAAAGATATACATATATATAAACATTATATTATACACATGTATTAGTTTGTAGTAGGCATTCATGAATTAACTCAATTTTTGTCGAAATTTACGCAATTTTTTAATTATTATTGTTATCCTTATTTAAAAGGTTGTGATACACAGAAAAAGTTGAGAAGAAGAAAAAATAACACGAAGGTTTGAGTTTCCTTAATTTTGCTTTGCTCTGTTCCCCACTTTCTGAAAGACAACTTCAAGTGTGATTTGAAATTTAAAAAATTTGTTGCCTTCGTTTTTAAATTTGTTACGCTTTGTACTAACCGAAATTGAACTGTTTCGTCTTCGAAATGCTTCGAAAAGCAGAGTTTCGAAGATGATAAAGCAACGCTCGAGCGTTTTTCTATGTACATAGTATATATAAATATATTTTATTGAAAGTCTTATCAGTTTTAATTTGATGTACTCCGTATTTCTGCTTTATTAATTTGTAATGCAACTATTAATATTATTTTTTATCTATATTAAACCGATGTATGAATATTTGTTGTGTATATAAAATATACATTAAAAGTCATTTATGATTTCATAAACTATTTAGCTATTTTCTTTCGTATATTTATTATTTAATTATAAGTTGTAATCATGAATATAATATATAGTTAAGTGTTTATTCAGGGCACATATGAAATGAAAGTATTGGTCAAAGAAAATCTGAATGATGTGTGTATGAAGAAAATAAGAAATTAAATGATCGACAAGCTAGACGTTTGCTTGGCTAAATATCGCTTTATATGGTAAGCAAAATGGAGATGCATGGCGCTAAACGGATCGTGTTTATATAACCAGCTACACTGAGTTTTTAGCGCGAGTCTGCTATGAACTAAAAAGCAATATACCTATTCTAACAGTTAGTTAAATTTATTACAAAACTTTCAAAACTCTTGATCTATTTTTCCAAATCTTTTCTACTGTTTTTTCTAGTCTTTTTTTTATATACTTATTCCTTTGTAAGCTGAACTAGTTAAAAACCAGGCACAACTAACCATAAGTTCTATCTTTAACTATTTTTCAAAACATTTCCATTTCTAAAATAACTTAACAAGATGTCGGATAAATCGTAATATTTGTGCCATAATTGAATTGAATACCTGATTGAACATCTAAGAAAAATATAAAATTGCCTAAAGCAAAGAATTTGCACCTAACATCATCTATCATATCTACACTATATATTTTCACACTCAAGAAGAAAAGATTATATTATATAAACGATTTAACTGAAGGATAGAAAGAGAATAAGAATTATAAAATTTATATAGATGTCAGACCAAATGAATCAAAAGTTGAAAGCACATCGTACACATATACATGCATATATATATTATATAGTATTTATAGCTGAAGAGTTCAGATAATGTTGAAAAATTTGGAAATATATATTCTGCTACAATTGAAATAAAAAACGCTCTAAACATTTGCGACACAAGCGCTTGTTGTATTCTTTAGCAAAAGATTAGATCAATAAGTATAATATAATCTATATAGTATATAAGAATAATATAGTATGTAAAGCTAACTTATTGGACTGTCTGCGGCGCTGCAAATATCAGGCAAGACATGGACGCCTGTGATGTAGAGGAAATATGACAGCTTTTGGGATTGTCCAATGTTTGATGTAATGGAACCTTTTACAACAGTTGGAGCTGCCTGTTTCGCTGGTTGTTCCTTTGTTTCCAGCTCACGCACATAGTCCATAAAATTATCCACATTTAGAGGCGTCTCCTCGACAGCCTTTGCCTCGCCGCCAGATTGAAGTTTACGTTGAAATTCGCTACGATAATAATCATTAATCATGGACATCATGCTCTTGGAATACCTATAAAGATGATATGTAAAACATGGAAGTTATATATGTGTGTCGGAGCTCTACCAATAGATAATGCCTATCAGCAAAATGCCCTGCATAAAGGGGCCCACCATCTTCTCCGTCAAGTGCGCTAACTCAAGTATATCTCTAGGTCTATTGTTTCTGTTGCTGCTCCCGAAAACTTTCCCACCATTGGTTTAGCATGAAGAACTGTTCCTTGATATTCGGCCAGGCCATGGTCACAATCAGCATCACCGTATTGGCAAAAACAAACAATTTCATCATCTCAAATGCTGGCAAGGACGAGAAAAAGGATTGGAAGGCATACTTTTATATACAGTGCGTTCTTACAGACCCTCCGGCGTGCGCAGATAGTCCCCGAAGCCGGAGTTCAGATCCTTGTCCTGTTCATTCTTTTGCTCTGGCAGCTGCTGTTCCTTGCCCTGTTTGCCCTTGCCTTCGGCCTTATCCTTGCTGTGGGCGTGGCCCTTGCCGTGACCGCTGTGCTTGTGCCTGCCGTAGCCCGTAGATGTGTTGGCAAAGGCCGATTTCTTCGATTTCATTGCATCCAATTGGAGCAAAGATGACAGCTGCTTCTGCTCCTGCTCCTGCTCCTGCTCCAACTCCTATTGCTGCTCCTGCTTGCGATCCAGCGCCGAGTACGTCCTAACGCCGCCAAAGCTGCTCCAACAATGACATATCGCCACAATTGGCGACCCATTGCCGAGACTCTGGGCAATTTTATGGTTTCGTTTTTATTGATTTGCATCGCTTACTGCTGCTCGCGTGGCACCGGGCGGCGCTGGGGGCGAGCAGGCGCATTCGCGAGCTCGTACAAACAGTCAGTAGAGCAATGCGCTTAAAATATCTATGCCTCTTATATTTGTCAGCCCGAATTGAATAGCGCACGGAGGGCGCCTAATTGATTGCCCGAGTGTGTTAACAAAGCTCTAAATAGATCTGTGTTTATACAGCTCTACTTGGATACTTGGACATAAATTATGTAATTGGGTAATGCAGGAGAAATACATTTTTTATGCTATGATTATTTTTAATAGAAATTAAATATGATTGAATTGGTAATATTTTTAATTTTAATTTTATATATAAACATGTTAAAATATTATTGAAAATAGAGTATTTATTTAACTTTATATTTTTTGTATTTATTGTTTTTTTTTTTTAGACATTACATTAGAGTTTTCCATTAAAAAATGGAGTTTCAGTATTCTTAAAATTTTTATTATATTTTTTGTTATTTTTTTAAGTTTTATTTTGTGAATTTCATATAATATATTGTTTCTATATATTATAAAGTATAATAAATTTATATATTTTCTATTCTGAATATTATGAATTTCTTTTTGGTTTTTTGGATTACACCAATTAAATACAAAATTATTCATTAAATTTTTTTTCACATAACAAATGAAATAATAAATTCAAATATTTTTATTTCATACATCTATAATATATCTCTCAAATAATTTTTTTGCAGTTATAAACTGATTTGTAGATCTCATATTTGATATCTTGGAATAATTGAGCTACTTATGCAAATAACGCGTCATTCAAATACTTAGCACATATAAATTAAGGCAACAACTACTTACATTACAGCTAAATACAGTAATTAGTTACGATTATGAAACATTTTCAATTATCACATATAACAAGTGCGTGCTGTAGCAGTCAGCTTCCTTCTGCTGCAGCAGCTGCTCCTTACGAAATTATCAATATTACAAGTGCGTGTTGTAGCAGTCAGCTTCTTTCTGTTGCAGCGGTCGCTTCTTACGTCCTCTCTGCCTCTGCTCCCTTACTGGGGGCGTACGTAGGCAGCAGGTGCACAGTCCGCCCAGTATGACCAGCACGCAAAAGGCGGACAGCGAGAGGGCGATGTTGAGCTGCTTGAGTAGCGTGAGAAACGAGGCGGAGAGCAGCCAGACACGGGCCCAAGTGAGCACAGAGAAGGCGAATGGAGCGCGCTTGCCCGCTGGCAGAGACTCGCCCATGCAGGCCATGAGCATGGCCTGTGCGCAGGAGACGCCCACCTTGGGCAGCACGGTCAGGCACATCCATAGCATGGTCTCGTAAAGGTCTGGCACTGAAAGCACAAGAGCGTAAATCATTTGTAGACTGGCCAAGCATGCATTAGACACCTACGCTGCACGTCGTCCAGCAGCCAGCAGAGGCAGCCAACGCAGCCGCCCACAATGCAGAAGCCGCCCGCCCACTGCCACTTGTGGGCGTCGTGCCTGCGGCACAAGTGGACGGCCAGCAGGCAGCCCAGGATCTCTGCCAGGCCAATGAAGATGGTGTTGGGCGTCAGATAGTCGCGGCCAAAGGTGCGCACGTTCAGCAGCAGACCCATGTGGCTGATGAGGAAGGTGGCCAGGGCCATGTGGGTGGCCAGCATGTGCAGCTTGGCGCGCGGATGGCCGTGCCACAGCTCCAGCCAGCGGGAGGCTGGCGGCTGGGAGCGCAGCCTCTGGCCCAGCAGCTCCAGCTGCAGCCACAGATCATCCGGCAGCCTGGAGCAGCGCTCATTAATGCGCGCCGCCTGCTGCAACAGCTGCTGCACATGCTCCACAGCCGCCGTCGGCTCTGCGCGCTGCAGCAGCCAGCGCGGCGACTCCGGCAACCAGGGCAGGAGCAGCACAATGACCACGGGCAGCGAGGTGATGCCCACGTAAACCTGCCGCCAGCTCTGGGCGAATGCAGCAATGGCGGGCAGCAGTATGACGCCAAGGGACCAGGCGGCGTCATAGAGCAGTAGCACGCCCTGCCGGCACTTGCCCGCCGTAATGTCGCAAACTGGAGAGGGTAAGAGAAGAGAGATGGATATTTGAGACTGCGGCGTTATCAAATGATTGCTTGAGGATTAGCTCGTACGCACATATGACTTGCCCGGCTGTCATCATGAAGCAGCAGCAGACGCCGGACAGGCAGCGGAAGGAGCAGTGCAAGCTAAAGTCATTGACCAATCCCGTGGCCGTGCCGCAGCCGAGCAGGCCCCAGATGCCGGCGATGTACACGCGGCGCGGACTGAGCACACGCATCAGCCGAGTGGACACCACGCCGCCGACGAACATGCCAAAGAGGTGCCAGTACTGGGACCAGGCCACGAAGATGTCGCACAGGCAGACCAGATCGAACTCCATGATCAGCGAGCGAAAGGCGTGAGCGTAGTTGAATTGCAGGCACTGTCGCATCGCATAGTTGGCCTCGCCATAGGCGACCAGCACGTAGCACTGATCCTCCGAGACGCTCGTGTTCTCTGCCCCGCCATAGACGCTCGTGTCGCACCAGTACTCCTCATTGGGGTACAGCTCGGGAGCTGTGAATACGATGAGGGCCATAAACCAGGCGGCGGGCAGCTTGCACAGAAAGATGATGAGCACGGAGCGCAGCTGCCAGATGCCAAAATCGCCCAGCACATGGGAGATGATGTCTTCAGCTGCAGTCTCTGCCATCTCCTGCTCCTCCTCCTGCTCCGCATCCTGCTGACTGCTGTATATGTAGCTGAGGCGAGCATGCGCCTCTGCCGTGGGCGTGGGTCGACGCTTCTTCCACTTGGCCTCAGCGGAACTGTTGCTTTCGTGCATTCTCACATATGCTGAATCGAGTAACCACGTCTTGCGGCCTTCGAACCTCCAGCATAACTGCGACTGCGCTTCAGCTTGGCGCCGCCATCAGCAGATCTCGACAATTGCGGAGCAGGGCCCACAGCTGGTGCTAGTCGACGATATCGTCGCTAATCAAATTGTTACTCAAATTGATTTCAGATGTCCGACGACTGCAAATATTGAAGTGGGCCTAAACGATTATGTCAATAGGGGATTCTATTTATTTTTTCTTTTCTTTTCTGATCAAGTTTTCCATTATGGCTAATGTGTATACATAGACTTTTGAGCGGTACTGTTGACTGATTAATGAAAAGATAGTATTCATGTGACGTCCTTTGGCTGAAGTGTTTGCTAAGTAAAAGGTGGCAGAAGTAGGCGTGGCAGATCCCGTGATGTCTATAACGCTTGATGCTATCAGATGAAATGAAGTATATAGCTAGTGAGTGTGATATGCAGCCGAGTTGATATATGTAGATCTGTGGGTCCCTCTGCATGAAGGCTTCGATCTAGAAACTTAAAAGATCTAGAGATTTAGAATTATGGCGCAGTATACATACATATAAGCATATTTCTTGACTAGTGAACTTTTATTTCCTTACATTTAAATACTAAGGCCAAACAAATTCGTTAATATGAAAATAACATTTACAATATAAGTTTATATATTTAGAATAAAAATATAAAATAAAATATATATAGAAATTTATATTTATTTTATATTATTATATTTTACATTTAACAGTAATCGGTTTTAAAATGCATTTAACCAGAATTTAACTATGCCTTCTGCAAGGTTAATATAGATAGGCTTTCAAATTAGTTATAAAAATTTCTTTCTTTAGTTATAGCCAAGTTTTGTTTAGCTATGACACCAACCCACTATTTTTGTGCAGCGCCATCTAGTGGCTTTGCTGGCCAGTCTATTCAATTGGAGCGCAGCAAAAATTAAAAATGTGACTTTAAATTGTGAAAATGAAAAAAAGAGAATATTAATTAAGAGAAATTATGATTTAATATACAAAAAAAAAAAAAAAAAAAAAAATAAATAAATAAATAAATAAAAATAATTAAAATAAAAAAAAAAAATACACAAAACAAATGAAAAGTAAATTTATGATTTAATGAGCAGATTTATTAAGTTAATATAAATTATATTAAAAAAAAACAGCTGAAAGGCAAACAAAACTTGAATGGAGAATAAATAATTTTATAGTGTTAATAAGTATGTATATAAACATTTCTTATTATATATATTATTGTATATAAATATTCTATCAAACTAGAACAATGCTTTGGGTCAGTTTAAAGAAGCGACGTGAAATCTTGGACCATTCAAAACAAAACTTATGTAAGCTCCGGCAGAAAGTGTTACGTGAGTGTTGTTTACGTCGCACAGCCGAAGCCAAGTGAAGTCTAAGCTTGAGTTAGGAGTTTGCGAAAACGTGTTTTGATAGCACAGCCAGTTGGTGGCAGCTTTTTACTTTCATTGCAGCAGCAGCAGCAATTAGCAGCCGGAGAGAGCACAGCCAACGGCGAACAGTTGCAGTTGCATTCGCGCCAGCACAGTGGCCACAACGAGATGGAAGCCCAGTTGGATATCTACAAAGATGCCGTCGTCTTCATAACGGGCAAGTCTTGACTCTGGAATCATCCACCCATTTGCCTAATGCACTCCACTCCATAGGCGCCACTGGCTTCGTGGGCAAAGCTCTGCTGGAGAAGCTGCTCTGGAGTTTTCCCCAGATCAAGCGCATCTATATGCTTATCCGCGCCAAGGCTGGCGTCTCTCCCGAGCAGCGTTTCCAGAACTTCCTGCAGAACGACATTTTCCAGCGCTTGCGCAGCTCGTTTCCAGAGCGTCTCAAGAAAATCGCATATTTTGCAGGCAACATCGAGGATGATTATTTTGGTAAGACGCAAGTGAAAATATTGAAGAAAAAACGGATTTGAAAGCTTTTCTATTTCTCTTTAATTTCAACAGGTTTGAATGAGCGCGATAGAGGTGAGCTTTGCGCAGAGGTTAATATTATATTTCACAGCGCCGCGACAGTAAGTTCCAGTTGGATATAGTCTCTTCATATAGTATGTCTATAGATAGCCATTGCTTACAGGTGCGCTTCAATGAGTGCCTCAGTGTGGCAGCTCGCGCCAATTCGCTGGCCACCTACAACTTGCTGGAGATGTGCACGCAGATGAGCCGACTGCAGGTAGGTGATAGACTGGACTTAAGATTAAAGGTGGATTAATACTAGATAATGCTAGAAAGAATTTAGTATACGTGAGAATAGATTGATATGCAATAAAGCTTCCAGCTTTACACTTTAATGTGCTTTTCCAAAATTGAAGTTTCTTTGTTATAGTATTTGATTATAGTTTTATAGGTCTTTGAAGGTTTTAGCTTTATTGTGATTTAGAAACTATAAGTATATCATAATTTTTATTTAATCTGAGCAATTTGTATATTTATTTATTTATTTATTCATATGATTATTTTTACATTATTACGAATCCTGATAGTTTCTTTTTAAAATAAAGTTTAAGTTTTATTATCTTTTATACTGTGATAAGTTAAATTTGTATATGTACTGCAGTTACTAAAAGGTATAGAGACAAATTTTAATGAAAAAATCCCTTTAACCAGAGTTCATATAGATATGTATATTATTTTCCTAGTATACCCTTAAAATAAATATAGATATTTGATTCCAATAAATGCATTCAGTTAAAGTCAGAAAAAGAGTTTAAACAACTTTTGATCAGTATATATATTTATATCTCCATATATAGTATATATCTTATATACCTGATAGTCATTATATGCTCCCCTCTCCAGCGCTTTCTGTACGTCTCCACTGCCTACTGCAATCCGGGTCGCAAATACGTCGACGAGTGCGTTTATGCCACGCTGCCGCCCGTGGATTGGCGGCAGTTCCTCAGCGCCATCAAGAAGATACCCGAGGAGTATCTGAATCGGCTGGCCGACTACATCAAGGGCCCGCACGTGAACACTTACACGTTCACCAAGTCCATAGCCGAGCAGATTGTGAACTCGTACCGGCACCTCATACCCATTGTCATAGTGCGGCCCTCGATCGTGACGGCCGCCTATCGAGAGCCGTATCCGGGCTGGATCGACAACATTCAGGCGATCAGCGGCATTATGATGGAGATCGGCAAGGGCGGCATTAGCAGCATTTTGGGAGACAAGGATCTGATTTGCGATATTATACCCGTGGACTTTGTGGTCAATGCAATGATCATGATGGTGCACAAGGCGGAGCTGGGCAGGTGAATGGAACGAAGGGCAACTCTAGAGATCTGTGGAGAGTAATTTGGGTGTCTCTCTTGCAGCATCAGCATTTGCAACGCCACCTCAGGCGCCACGAATCCCATCACCTGGCAGCGGCTAGGCGAGCTGACCATGAAGTGGTCACGCATCTATCCCACCAAGCGCATGATGATGTTTCCCAACTTCAAGTACCGGCGCGGCGCCTTGAGGCACGAGCTGGCCGTGTGGATGCTGCACTTTGTGCCCGCCTTACTGATGGATCTGCGCACCCTAGTGCTGGGCTCCAAGCAGCGCTTCGTGACGCCCATTGCCAAAAAGTTTAGGCAGGCCTGTCTGGCGGGTAGTTGAGAATTACGAATATATTCAAGATCATTATTTGATATGAATCCTCTGGCTTGCAGGCAGCTTCTTCTCGCTGAATGAGTGGATATTCAAGAACCGCAGTCAGTTCTACTTCAAGCAGTTGATTGACAGTGGCACTTCCGCCGGGCTCTACTGGAACCTGGATGAACTGGACTACGACGACTACGTCAGACGTCACATGATCGGCATCAATAAATATTTACATCGCGAGAAGTTTACAGTCGATGCCAACAAAATGCAGGTGACCAGGTGAGTTTTATAAACAATGAGAAAAAAAATAAATAAAAGGAAATAAAAAAATAATAAAAAAAATTAAAATGAATTAAAATAAAAAATAGTATAAAAAAATAAAATTATGTAAAAAATCAATAAATTAAAATTAAAATTAAAAAGAAAATAAATACAAAAACAAAGATAAAATACAAAATACAGAATAAGCAGAAATAAAAAAAAAAAAATAAACCAAAAACAATATTGAATATATAATAAAAATAATAATACAATAAAATAAAAACAAAATAAACACTACCCTGAGCCCTGATCCCTGTGAAGCGAATGTGGCGTGGCATCCAAAATCTAAAGATTACGTAATCTCCGTCTGCATTACACGAAACTTCGCTATGTAAATAGCCTTTTATTATGTTTTCTAGTTAATGTATACAAATTATATACCTAACTATTAATTACTAAAAACACAGCTATATTTAAACAACTCAGAGTTAGAAAGGAAGTCGAAGTGCTAGTCGAAGAGCTAGTCAGGCTCGCCTGACTAAAAAATAGTCTTAACGCAGATACGGACTGCCAAAATCCTTGATATTTGCACATATGAAGAATTACTTCACATTTGCTAAATGATCGTGTCTTAATGATCGTTAAAATAATTAACAATATTTAAATTTAAAATATATTATATTTACGTTAAATAAACATTAAAAGTATAACTTTTACATTTTCGCTTAACATACTTAACAATTTTAACACTTACCAACAGACAGAAGAAGAGGAGAAGCACCGCGCTGCCCTGGACGACGGACCACAAGAAGATGAAGAATGCGACTGAAGCTGCGCTGCAGCAGGCTTGCCTTTATATAGGGCAGCGCATGCTCCACTCAAGGCAAGCTCAACTCTTGAACCTCTTTCTGAGTCAGTCTTCACACTCGATCATTAGGCGACCAATCAGAAGATGAGGAATACGACTGAGGCTGCGCTGCAGCAGGCTTGCCTTTATATAGGGCAGCGACCGATCATTAGACCAATCAGAAGATGAAGAATGCGACTGAGGCTGCGCTGCAGCAGGCTTGCCTTTATATAGGGCAGCGAAAGCGACAGCTCCACTCAAGTCAAGCTCAGCTCTTGAGCCTCTTTCTGAGTCAGTCTTCACACTCGATCATTAGGCGACCAATCAGAGCACTTTCTGCTGCAGCTGCTGCAACGAGCAGCTCTGCTGATCTTCAGCTGCCTTTATATAGGGCAGCGAGACTTCCACTCCAAGTCGAGCTCAACTGTTAAGACTCTCGTTGAGTGAACGTAAGCTAAACTCTCTATCAGTTAGCTGCCAATCAGAGTATTTTCTGCTGCCTCAGCTGCATACATATGCAAACTAACATCTCCTCTTCAGAACCTTAACTCTTTCTAAGCTGTTCTTCTTTCTGGTCTATTTAGTAAAAAGAGCCGGTATCCAAAATGTAACACAAACACTAAAGGTGTAGGAGATATAATTTGAAACCCTGAATTCCCATTTTCAATGGGCGCATGGTATAATTATATAAAAAATAAAATACAAATAAAAATAAAACAAAAGAACTAAAATAAAATATAATTATAAAGAAAATAAAATAATAACACAACAAAAATAAAAAAAATTAATAAATAATAAATTAAATAAAAAAAAAGAATGATTAAAATCTTTTCCTCTTTTCCTTGATTACCTGTAGAATCTACTGGTTCTGGATATTCGCTCATCTGTGCTTCTATATGCTGCTCGCGTACGTGTTGCTGTAATCAATCAACAATAAAGTCTTCGCTTTGAACTAATCACAGAGAATTGAGTTTTATTAGCTTAGTTAATTAATTAATTAAGAGAGGGAAAAAAGGGAAGTTGAAGCTGCTCTTGGGAAGAGCTCTAGAGGCGCGTATTGTGCACATCCGACTCGATGGTCCAGACGGGCGCATTCAGGGGCGACTGCTCCTTCTTGTCCAGCTGCTCCTGCTGCTCCAGCTGCGGCACCACTGGCGCCGTGCTGGTGCGCGGCGTCAGCAGCAGGCAGGTGCAGATGCCGCCCAGAATGCTGAAGACGCTGTAGGAGGTCAGCGAGAGGGCCGTGTCGATGCGCTTAAGCACGTTGAAGAAGGGCGCGGAGAGCAGCCAGACGCGTGCCCAGGTGATCACCGAGAAGACGAAGAGCTGCTTCTTGTTGGCCGGCACTAGCTCGTTCATGCAGGCCAGGAGCATGGACTGGGCGCAGGACACGGCAGCCTTGGGTATCGTCGCTATGATCATCCATAGCGAGACCTTCAGCTCAGCATCCACTGCGGAAAAGGAAGAGAGATTAGTTTGGGTTTGGTTTTCGGTCAAGGAAGCACTCACTGGAGTCGGCGCCCGTGAATAGCCAGCCCATGCAGCCCAGCATGCCAGCGAGTATATTGAAGGTGCCTGCGCACTGCCACTTCCACTTGTTGTGCTTCAGAGTGAAGTGCAGCGCCAAGAAGCAGCCAATGATCTCCGAGAAACCTGAGGGAGAAACTCCAATAAATACCCTGCTCTGCAGTCAGAGATCCCTCAATGCCTCACCCATGGCTATGGTGTTGGGCACCAGGTAGTCCCGGCCAAAGGACCTTATGTTCAGCAGCATGCCCATGAAATTGATCACGAAGAAGGCCAGCGCCAGGTGCGCTGCGACCATGTGCGTCTTGGCCCGCTTGCCCTGCCAGAGTTGGGTCCAGGGCGCGGGCGCCGGCGCTGTCTTCAGCTTCTCGCTCAGCTGCTCCAGCTGCTGCCGGAAATTGGGGGGTATTTTGAAGCAGCGATCGTTGATCTCGGCGCCTTCGCGCACTATCTGCTCCACATTGGTGATCGAGTGGTGATCCACTGCGTGGCGCAGCAGCCAGCGTGGCGAGTCGGGCGTCCAGTACAGCAGCACGATCAGCATGACGGTGGGAAACGTGATGCCCACGTAGATCAAGGACCAGCTGTTGAAGAAGGATGACAGCGTGGGCAGCAGGATGACGCCAATGGACCAGAACGTGTCGTAGAGTATGATGGCGCCAATGCGATGCATGCCAGCCGTAATGTCCGTAACTAAAGGGAGATGAGATAAAGGGTATTAAAAGTTTACTTTTGACAGGAAATTAAATATCCCCAATCAATTGATGGGGATGTGTGCTTAAGCCTGTTGGAGAAGAAATCTCCTATACAACTATACAATAAAGGGAACTCTTCACTCACATATCGCCTGTCCGGCCGTAAACATAATGGCGCAGCAGACGGCTGAGAGGCAGCGGAATGCGCAGTGTAGGCTAAAGTCCCTCGCATAGCCAGTGACCACTCCGCACAGGATTTGAGCAACGGCGCCCACGCAGTAGGTGCTGCGCGGACTGATGCCCAGCATCATCTTGGTGCCCATGACGCCGCCAACGAGCACGCCGAACAGATGCCAGTACTGAGTCCAGGCAATGAAGATGTCTCGCAGGCAGACGAGATTGAATTGCATAATCAGGGAGTCGAAGCTGGAGACGTAAGTGAACTGCTCGCACTCGCTGCGACTGCCGGAGCCGTCGTCCAGCACATAGCACTGGTTATCCGAGACGCTGTAATTGGAGCCGGCGCTGCTGTTCAGGTAGCTGGTGTCGCAGGTGAACTCCGTGCGCGGGTACAGCTCCGGCGCGGTGAAGATGATGCAGGCCATGAACCAGGCGGCGGGTATTTTGCACAGGAAGATGATGAGTATGGTGCGCAGCTGCCAGATGCCGAAGTTGCCCACCACATCCGTGATGATGTCGCTGCCGGGCGCCGCAGCTGGAGCTGGAGCAGCGGGAATTCGAGCAGCCTCATCCTTTGGGCCGGCAGGTGAGATGTGCCTGTGCGACAGCTGGGGACTGGGCATGGGCGACCGACCGCCGACAGTCTGAATTGTGGATGCCTGATTGACCATTTCCGCGAGCGAGCCTCGGTTCAGTCTAGCGCATTTTCCGCCGCGCTTCCACGTCCTCGCTAGCTCTGTGAATGACAAATCGAACGGCGACAGTTTCCATCAGTTGTGCTGTGCGTGACACATTGTGTTCAATTACTATTTTATTTATGGATAAATATTAACATACGATATACTACGAAAACATTTGGCCCGCCCGCCCCCACCCAGCCGTCGCTCAATTGAAATCAATTGAAAGCGGTTACAGCTGAAATCAGTTGACTTTCCACGGCAGCCGGCATTGAATAACATGCCGAATTCATCAAATGCCAGCAGCTCCTCGAAACTCGATTCCGTTTCGGCAGTGCGATTTAAGCGACAAATTTGTGGACGCGTTTGACTTTGTTATTTGATATAATCAGAGTTGAAAGAGCTTGAAAACCCGAAAATAAAAGGAATCTATAGAGTGTAGAATATCATCAAGATTTCTAGATATGAAAAGTGCCTGCTGTAAGATTCAATTAATTTTAAGAATTCATTGAACAAATTTAACACCAAATATTTGAGCATAAATTGATTGATTAGCTTTACAGTTATTTTTGTCGCACTGTGATCAAATTACCTAAAACAATTTAATTATAAATTAAACAAAATAGTTGTATATATAGTTTGTTGTATATATCATTCGGGGTAGTCCTACTTTTATTCCTCTTTCTTGTACTTTCCTTGACTGACCGATCAGTCTCTGTCTCGATCTACCACAATCTAAATGAGCTTAGCACCTTTTGCTTAATGCACTTTATTTAATTTTCTCTTTTATTTCCTCGAGCACCTTATCAAAATGTGTGAAAAAGATCGTATAACAAGAACAATAACTTTATCGCGATTTTTATTGTTATCTATATCTTAAGGTTCGTCTGAGCCATATATTTGTCAAATATAAACAAGATACGATTCGCCCTACGTGGGTTAACTGAAATCTTTCTCATATATACTTTTGGTATTTGTTCGTTAATATAGAGAGATAGGCTCCTTGACTAATGCCCACCTAATTTAACTAATTTGCAAGTATTGTCTTGTCGGATATATCTATTTGAGGCGCTAATTCCGAGTGATCCAGCGGCCTGAGTGGCCAATTGTCAAGTGGAGCATATGCCGTGGAACAATGCCCTCGTGCCGCCGACATCTGTCAGCTGTCGCCGTTGGGCGTGCAAATATTTTAATTTCGAATTCAAGCGTTAGTGTTAATTGCAGTGGGCAATCGGTAACGGGCATACGAAACTGGTTCCCCAATATCTCATATTTGAGTTTTCCATATAGTAAATTCCAATTCCGCAGCAGACGGCGGCGGCCGAGGAAATGTGGGGAGGGCGGGGGCTTAATTTAGTTGAATTACTCGTTGTGCGAATGCAAATTAATTAAGCCTGATATCAAAAGGGGGGATTGGCAGGTGAATGGATTGCAATCCACTAATGCTTTGTTTTGAATATTTTATATTAAATTTATTAGCTGAGCCAATTCTAGTTTTTAATTTCCTTAAGTGGAGCAAGGCATATAGGGAACTAGACATAGAACTAGGTCTTACAAGCCAATGCAAATGCTGCTGAAAAGTTGACTAAGATATAATATATATAGAAATATAGTAAATAAGGCTAAAGTGTTTGCACTTATGTGTAATATTATAATATTATTGTCATTATTATAGATCGAATAAACTGTTTGAGTTATGGCAATATAATCAGCTTATGAAAAAGCTGAATAAAAACGATATATATATAAATTTCTATATTAATTTGTTAATCTTTTCAACTAATTATTTTATAAAAATATTATGGAAAAATACAACTGATATTATGATTTATATGATATATAAAGACTGTAGAAAATTTTAATTTATTTTTAAATAAATAAAAATATTTAATAAACTAACTAATTATGTTCTTTAATGTTTATTCAGATTATTGAAATAAAAATATATTTATTTTTTTTTTGTTGCAATATTTAACATAAGTATGATCTATGAAAATATTCCAGAAATCTTTGTAGTTATGTAATATGCTGCCTGATCTTTACATTAGTCGAAGGCTTGATTTTTGGGCAATTTGTTTAAGCAATTTGCGTGTTTTATAGTCTTTGCTCACTTTTTATGCAAGTCGCTCAATTAACACCCAGAGTTCGTCAATTTATCCCGCTGAATTTATAAGGCAATGCTTCTGTTCTGTTTGTATACAAATTAATATCAACTTATTGAACACGAATATACAGTTTTTTTTATGTTCAATCGGATCGTTTGTGGAGGGTTATTTTGTTTTATTAATTTGTTCGTTGCGCGCTCTTTCTCTGTGTGTGTCGCGCGAACGTCTCAATCGGCCGAGAAGCGGAATCGAACTGAAGCAAGAGCCGCACGAGTCGCCATATCGAAGACGTCGTCAATGTCGGCTCGATTGTCGCATTGTCGCAGCCCCAATCGGCGCGTTAATTTTCTTAATGAATTTGTGCAAATAATTAAAAGGCATTTGCTAGGAAAACGTTAACCGAAACACTTCCGTTCGAACTGGTCGCTCACTGGAGCAGCCCCAAGGCTGCGGGCAGACGCCTCCTGTTTTGACAGGATACCATTACAAGTCTGGTATTGTCGAGGCGTCTCGATAATTTCCGCACCTAATCAATAGAGCTCTGTTCACTCTGCCAATGCACTTGACACGATTGGCTTGTCTACAGTTTAGATTATACAGCTATCTGCAGTCAATGGATCAGAATGCAGCTATTGCATCTGCCACTCTAACGCGGCTGCCTGATAAAACACTTTTCTAATTGCAGTGCCATCCACAACTGCGGCGGGTTTTCTATTTTAATCTTTATGGTACGTACCTGGCGCGATTCGCACTTGTTTAAGCCAAATGACACACTCGCGTTTATTTTCGACTTGCTGACATAGAACTTCTTCTCTCTCTTTATAAATAGGGCCCACTTTTAATGTAGTTTATAAATAAAACTATAAAAAATACGCCAGGAAAAGTGATGAATATGCAGAAAATTCTGAAATGGAACAATTAACTGCCGGCTATACAAAGAATTTGTCATATTTTTATGGCTTAAGAACAATAATTAATATACTAAAATTAAAAAAAAGTGTTTTTTTTTTATTTAGCCGTTAATTGAAAAATTATTTTAATTTTATTAATATAATAAATATAATATAATAAATATAATATATATTTTTAAATATGATATAAATTTTTAAATATTTTTATTTTAATTACATTATATTTGCATATTGTTATTAACAGATTGCAAATAGAAATATAAATTTAAAAAAAATATATTATTTTCGAATAACAATTTTTGGTAAATTGAATTATTTTAAATTAAATAAACATATATTTATTAATAAACAAATATGTATATAATTTCATTTTTGTAAAATATATTTGAATATAATTTTATTTATATAATATAAATAATATGTTATATATTTTTATTTTTTAATTACATAATATTGCAATATTTATTCGAGTAAGAAATTTGGAAAATTTGATTAGATTAAAATAAATAAAAATTCATAAATTAAATCCATAAATATATTTTTTCAAAATTATAGCAACTGTTGAAAGCTATGTTGTTTAATATAAAATATAGGAAAAGTTTAATGTCAGAGACGAGCCCTTCTTATAAAAGACTTTAAGTCTTTCTATACATAAATTATTATCAACTAGTATTCTAATTGCTTAACCTTAACTATTTAATACAAGCTACTAAATGCATCTCTTAACTCAACAGCATCAATAGATCAATGCGAACTTCACCGTTGTAGTCTTAGTCAAGTCAATGAAGTCTCTAAAGGCACCTGTAATGCCTGTGGCCAGACTTGCAATAATTTATGCCAGCGTGAGCTGTTGACATTTCGATCATCACGCGCTTTGATTATTTTATAATACTAATTGAGTTCAGATATCGCACATTAGTTTAATAATAATTAGATATAATGAAAGTCGATGTCTTTAATTTAATTAGCAGTGAATTGACGCAACATTTGAGGCATAGACAGACAGCAAACCGCAATTTCAATCCACTGACCCGACTGAAATGTGTATGCAAACATGTGTGAAGGGTGTGGCTTTGATACATTTATTTCTAAGTAGCTGTACATACATATATTTTTATATCTATTATATAGAATCTACAACTTATGCGCCTATAATTTTTTATGGCATAAACTTTTGTTTAAAAAGAATTGCCTACTTTTAGGCGGTGCCTTAAAATTCAAATGGTGTGCGTGCTCTGTGATTTGTTGGGCCCGTCGCCAACCTCGTTGATGCTCTCACACTCTTGGATCGTATCGAAGTTGATGTGCCACAGGTCCGCGATGCTAACGGCAACTGTTTGCTCGAAGTTGTGGAGCAGCTCGTTGCTGTAGTTGCTCACGTCGGAGCTGGCGGTGCTGCAACGCCGCAGGATAACAGCCGAGTTGCGGCGGTAGGTATTTGGCGTTGGCACCTGACCCACCTGCAGCTGCTGCGTATTCCAATAGTAGCGATTGAGCAGCCGCATGAGCAGGCCATACACCCAGCCCACTGTCGCAATGATGGTGATGGGCAGCAGCCGATGCACCACAGTCAGCGTGCTCAGCAGCGGCGAGAACACCAAGCAGAGCCGCCCAAAGCTGACCACTGAGAGCATGAGTAGCATTCGCTTCTCTGGCGACACCATTTCGCCCGTGCACGTGGTCAGCACAGCTATGGACGCAGCATTGGCAAACTTCAGCAGCATCCAGAACGTGAGCTCCAAGCCGACGCGGCGCGAGTTGCGATCTATGGAAGCGAAGGTAAAGGGAACTGAGAGGTAAAAGGGAGTATACATTGATATGCCATATGCCCACCTGTCTCTGGCAGTAGCCAAACCAGATAGGTGCACAGTCCCGCGACGATCATCAGGTTGCCCGCCCAGCGCCAATAGCGACGCGTGTAGAGTATGAAGTAGAGGCCCACAAAGACGCCCACCATCTCGGCGAAGCCCAGGGCAGCGGTGTTCACATGCACCTGCGCCTCGCCCAGGCTGCGAATCATCAGTAATATTATATTGTACAGCACCTGGGCACAGCCCCAGATCAGGTGTATGTAGATCAGCTGACGGCGCTTGGTCTCCTTGTCCCAGATCTGGCAATAGCCGATGCGCGGCTCGGCGTTCAATTCACTGGCGTAGATGGTCAGCCGGACGTCCAGGGTGAGGGGCACCATGCGATTGTTGTGCGTGGCGGACTCCAAGAGCAAGCGCAGTGCTGGCTCCACACGCTGGTGGCGCAGCAGCCAGCGCGGGGCGTCCGAGATCCAGCGATGCAGCCAGACGAGCACAATCAACGACGAGGATATGGCCACGTACAGATGGCTCCAGTTATCGAAATATATGGATATGGCGGGCAGCAGCACCAGGCCGATTGACCAGAAGAGCTCCGATAGCGTAGCCACCAAGATGCGTGCCTTGCCCGAGGTGATGTCCATCACTAGTTAAACCAAGAGCTGAGCAAGTTTGTGTCTTAAGTCTTTCGTTTGCTGTTGCTTACGTATGAAGTGTCCGGCCGTGTACATGAGCGTGCAGCAGACGGAAGTGAGGCAACGGAAATAGATGTGCAGCTGATAGGTGTCCACCAGGCCTGTGAGATTGCCGCAAAAGATCTGGCCCAGCATGCCGAGCAGCATCAAGCGACGCGGGCTGATGCTAGAAAAGGAGAGTTGACATTGAGATTTATGGAAGAGACAGTCTCAGACTCCGACTCACTGGCGCAGCGCCTGGTATGCGAGCAGACCGCCAATTAGAGCCCCGAGCGCATGAAACGACTGGGTGAGCGCCACCAGCATGCGACGCGAGCAAATCAAATCGAAGTCAACGATCAGCGACTTGTACTCCGCATGGTGCTCGACGCGCTCGCAGGGCATCACCTGCTGCGTGCCGTTCCAGCTCCTTCCGTAGCGCTGCACAAAGTTGTGGGACAGGCTCTGCGCATAGGCATTGCACACCTGCACGCTGAACAGCCGATCCGTGTTTCGGCTCTCGCTAGGCAACGACTCGCTGGCATTCCAGCTCGCCGAGCGACAGACTAGCTCCCCGCGCTGCGGATAGGGCGCTGTGTAAATGATGCAGGCCATGAACCAGGCCGTGGGTATTTTGCACAGAAAGATTAGGAGAATCGTGCGCAGCTGCCAGCGCCCGAAGTTGCCATTGATGTGCTGCACAATGTCAACGCCAGGTGGCGGTGCAGAGGATCTGCGTCGCTTACAGATCGCATCGTTGGCCTTCATCATCTTCAGTGGCCGACACTAACACGCGCACTGAACTCTCCGGCCTCATTTCCATCGACGAGGAAAAAATTTCGAGTTTGTTTTTGCTGTTAGCCCAACGGGAGCGACAAATTGGGTGCAAATTAGTTGCCGAAACGATACGAAAATCTGCTACATCGATTGGAAAATAATTGTATTTATTCGTACGCCCTGTTTTGCACATTGAAGAAAGGTATATTCGCTTTTTTTTGCAAATATTAATTGGAATGATATCTGCACCATCTGAATATTTTGGATTACAGCAAAAACACGTTTCTGCTGCATTCAACTGTCTACTGCAAGTAGTGTATTGCGCAGTCAGGTTGAGTCGATCACTTCGTTTTTCCAAGCATTTTTTCGCTCACTTTGCTTTGTTTTGTTATGACAGCGACTACGTAAGACCTTAAGCAAATAACATGGGTTAACTAAAGAATTTACTTAAATAATAAAATGAATCTATTATTTTCTATTTACAGGATGTGTCTGGGAAAAATGTAACAAAAGCTGCGACATAATGGAACCAAAGGTGATAATTGCAATGCTATTTACATCGACTATGTAAAATGAGAAATGTTTAGTTAAGGTAGCTAAGCGCTTGGTGGGGGACAGAGAGGAATCTAGAACACAAAATATATTATATATAATATAATTAATAAATAAAAGATATCAGCTTATTTCTCAGTAAACTTTTAAATGAAACAAAACATATTATTATTTTTATTATTATTATGTATTTAATTTATTCATTTTGACCTGCATTTTATTATGTATATATATAAATATGTATATTTATATATTATTTTTTCTTTCTCATGCCCAAAAGTCTGTTTCGCTGTATTTGTTTGTATCGTTTAGCAAATCGCAAAACTTCCAATAGTTCAGATAAACATTTGCTTACATTTTCCGCCTAGTCATCTTGGTTATTTGTTTATTATTTCAATCTAATTCGGTTTATTTTGTAGGGTTTTTGTATGTGTTGCTATAAAATGGCACAAATCAGTTGTCGCCTTACTGTATATATATATATATATATATATATATATATATGTACATATATATGAAGTTTATGTTTGAGCCAATTTCTATAATATATATACATATTTGTATGTATATATGCATAGGCTCAGATTCAATGATTTCTTGGGAGTTTTTATTCATAATTCGTTGGTTTTGCGTTAAACGAGGTTTTGTTTTTCAAATTTGTTGCAAATACAATAAATTGTTTTTACTTTATTTTTTTCAATCAATTATTGTCTTAAATAATTATGCCAGCTAACAATATTTTAACGCTTTAGAAATAATAAAATGTGTAAAAAAAATATATTCAAAATTAAAAACTTAATTATATTATGTATTTTTTTATGGTATTTACATGTGGTGCTATATTATTAAATAAAATAAATGCATTTTGGATCGAAATCAATATTTGTTTTTTTGTTTTTGTTGGTTTTTGTTCTCATCAGAGCTATGCACTAAATGTAGATTTGGCTTTACGTAACAGAAGTTATTAATTACAAAACATAATTACATTTAATTAGAGTTACAACTAAATTATGGCGTGTAGTTTATGCGCTGAGTGTATTTAAATAATATTATTACTTTACTTGTAGGATACGTAGCTCTATTTACAATATACGAGAGTGGATGCGTGTGTTCGGGCACTACGACTTATCAGCAAGGAGTGTAGTTTGTTTAGACGTATGTAACTAGGATAACTACCAGCTGTTTAAGACTACAATCTGGAGCCGCACATAGAAGTGCGCACTGAGATTTTTGTTACATTTATGAGAGCTGTCAATGCTAATTCTGCTTTTTGCTGTGTTAATCATTAGGTTTGCTGTTTATGTATATATGCATCTCTATATATATAGTAATTCGATCTTTTGTTTATGATAATTGTTAACATTATGCTTAAACACTAATTTAAAGTCCTTTGTTTTGTTTTTCTCTGTTCTACTGCATTATTTATGCTTCTCCTACTCATTCTCATACTCATTCACATTTTGGTTGAAGACGATTCGCTTTCCTTATCAACTAAATGCTAGACATTAATTTTTGGTTTTGAAGATCCATTCAATGATCCGTGCTCAGCGCATCCTCGATGTTGCTATCCCAATTGAACTCCGTAACGCCCTGCTTGTAAAATATATTGCCCAGATTAGCAAAGCGCTGAGCAAAGTTAGCATCTTTCGCTTTCAGGTGCTCAAAACTGAAAGAGAGACGAAGAGAGAGAATTTTTGTTTAATTAAGTGTTTAAAAAGTATTTATATTATGTTTCATGAAAGGTTCAACATTCAAATACCATTGGTATTACGAAAGTGAATCAATTGACTGACAAAAATATAATCAATCAAAACATAGCATTTTTGATATGCAAATATTCCTATAATATATTATAATATCTGTAAAATTCAGTTATAAGATCCAATCTTTTATTTATTTATTTATAGTAAATAATATTATACTTGTATAGTATAAGAATTTACAACCTGAATTCAAATATACATGTACAAACTAATTTTTAATAGATAAGCGCATATTCCAATATTATATTACCTAGAACAGTCTAGAAATACTCTTAAGAAGTGGAAGGAATTATGATCATTGGTATGAGCTTAGCAAAATAATTTTAGACTATGCTCATACTTTTAAGCTGATAAACCTTGGTAGGACAATTGCTATTCATCTAAAATCTTTTACACGGAATTCTATTATACACAAAGAAAACTACCTGTATATGCAGAAATTCAGCTAAATACCTGACCTGTGCCGGCTGCTTAAGTAGGTGAGCCTCAAGACGTTTACAATGTGAGCGGAAAAGTTTTGTAGAAAAATTTTGAATATACGCAGAAACATATGTAGGTGTAGATATGGATTACAGCATAGCTACATCAGATCAAACTTCTATGATTTTCTCAGCTTTTGGCACATACTGTACCTCATTTCGAAAAGTTCCGAGTACACAACCTAAGTTTTTCGTTCTTCACGCTCGAGTTACAGAAAACTCAAAGGTAGAAATACGATTTGTTCGGTTTGAGAACTTTCTCAACCAATTCAACCCTCTGTCCCATGTTTACCTTGTTTTTTTTTATGTGTATTTTTTTCTTTCTACAAAGTCTGCCTAGTGGTAAGTAAATCCTCAAGCCAAATCAAAACCCAATTGTTGCTGCAGCTGCGCTCGGTGCAGCTGTATAATTAGAAGGCAAGAAGAAGAAGTGCATGGCCCGGAGCCATTGTTGCCGCGTAATGTCAAAGGTCATCATCAGCGGCAATTGTACAATGCAGAACCTGAACACGTACAAAAACAAGAAGGTAAAAACCCAAGACAATGGGCGACAGGCAGCAGATTTTACAACAGTACCTTGAAGGAAAAACCCCTCTAGACTTTAGACAGAGCTTGTTGCTGTTGTTGTTGTTGTTGCTTGTGTTGTTGTTGCTGCTGAGTGCCCACCCTTAAGCCACGCATGCGCAGCTGCACAGCTGCTGCGCCTCGAGCCGCATCCGTTCCGCCCGAGGAAGTGCCAAGGAGGAAGTCGCAAGTCTGAAAAGTTCCCATTGACTGATTCGTCTTTGCCTTTGCTTTCCACAGAGGGTTGGAAAAACTTGTGGCAGGAAATCAAAACGAGTTTTCTAATTGTTGTAGTTGCAGCAGAGCACATCATGTATTTCATATATGGTATATATGCATATAGAGAGTGTTGGGTGTTGTCTTAACTAGTTTATAATTTATGGTTTAAGAATTTAGCCTAAAGTTGGAGTTTTCGTAGAATGAAGTTGAAACATTTGCCTACATATTTCGCGCCTTGAGCACTTGCTTCTGGGGCGGACTCGGCACGTTCTCCTTGCCGGCGGCAAAGATCAGCGACTTCTTCGGTGTGCTGGCCGCGGAGCGGGGCGTGCGCGGCGTGCGCGGACTGTGGGGGGTGCGCGGCGTTCGAGCCTTGGGCGACTTGCAGGCGAGGAGCTCGCTGAGTTCGGAGTTGTTGTCCTGGCGCACGCTCTTCTCGGAGGAGTTGAGCAGCCACGAGGTGATCTTGTCGCATTCGGCACGCAGCTCCGAATCGATCAACAGATCCTCAATCTTCTCCAGATCTGTGGTGTTCGGCTTGTTCGCCTTGCTGGGCGTGAGCATGGCCACGGTGGGCTGCTGCTTGGACTTCAGCGCGATATTCTCAAGCTTGAGCTGTTCGCACTCCTCGCGCACCTTGACCAGCAGCTGCTCCTTGTTGTCCAGCTCCAGTTGGGCGAACTGCAGCACGGTGGCGAACTCATCCAGGGCCTTCTTCATGTCCGCCATGTACAGCTCGCGCGTCTCGTCCTTGCGCTTCAGATCGCTGTACATGTCGCAGTAGTGGGCCAGCTGTGCATCCCCGTCGATGCGCTCCTGGAACGAGTTAGCAATCTTATTGAATTTGGCCAGGGTATCCGATTCGCTGGCTAGCAGCTCGTGCAGCATGGACTCTTTCAACGATACCTCCTGCTGCAACGTGGCCGAGGAGCTGCGCACCGCCTCCAGTGCCGTCTGCGATTCATTGAGCTTCTGGCGCAGCTGTGTCGCATCCGCTTGCAGCGTCAAATAGCTCTGCTCCAGCGCGCCCTTGGCCAGCTGCACCGACTCCAGCTCCGCCTTGAACTGCTCCACGTCAGCATCGGACTTCTTGAGCCGCTCCATCAGTATGTTAACCGTGGAGCGCGTGTTGTTCAGTGTCAGCTGATAGTTGTATTTCTCGGTGATGGTCTTGGCCATGTCCTGCTTGAGCTGGACCAGCTGCTGCTGCAGTGTGTCGCTCAGCTGGATGTAGTAGTCGATGCCGTTGCGCAGCTGCTCCTCGCACTTCTGCAGCTTCTCGTCGCGCTGGCGCAGCATGTCGTTGGTGGTCTCCAGCAGCACCATCACATCCTGCTTCTCCAGCTCGATCTTGATCAGCTCGTTCTCGGCCAGCTTCTGGCGCTTGTCCAACTCGGCGCGCCAATAGCACTTCTCGCGCTCCACGGCGCTCTCTAACTCGTTCTCCACCTGCTGCTGGGCCTGCTGCTGCTCGGTGTGCTTGGCCTGCTCCTGGCACAGCTGGCGTATGGTGTCGCAGTGGGCGTCGATCTCGCACGCCTTGTCCAAGAGCTCGTCCTGCAGCGAGCGTATCAGCGTGCACTTGTTGGCCAGATCGTTCTTCAGGGTGTTGCGCTCCACGCGCAGGCACTCGAGCTCCGTCTGGCTGATCTTCGTTTCCTGGCCGTAGGCCAAGGCGTCCTGCTCAATCTGCTGCTTCAGCTGCTCCACATTCGCCAGCACCTCGGCATTCTTCGCCTGCAGACTCTCGATCAGCTGCAAGTGCTCTGTGTTCCGCTGTTGCTCCGCGGCGCAGTTGTCGCGCGCCTTGGTGACCTCCTCTTGGAGTGATCCGAGCTGCTGCTCCAGCTGCTGCTGCGCCGTCTGCTGCTGCTCGCACGTCTGCTGCAGCTGCTCGTTAGCCAATTTGTAGGCTTCGTTCTCGGCCAGCATGCGCTCCACTTGCTGCTCGTGTTCCTCCCGCTGCTGCTGCATCTGCTGCTCCAGCTGGGCGTAGCGCTCCAGCAGCTGCGTCTGCTCTGCGCTCAGCTGCTCGTTGCGCTGTTTGTGCGAGAGATTCTCACTGCCCAGCGCCTGTAGAAGCTGCTCCGTCTTGGCTGCCGTCTGCTCGTGCTCCTCGCGCATTTTCTGCTCCGTCTCCTTTAGTTGGTCCACGTGACGGCGCACCACGTCCAGCTGGCTCAGATAGCTCTCGATCAGTTCGTTTTTATTGCGTATCTCCTGCTGCAGCGCCTCCTTGCCCTTCAGGCGGTTCGCCGATTTGGCCTCCTTCACGGGCGTCGTCGTGGCCGAGTGGAGAGGTGTGGAGGATGCCGTCGAGGCTCCGCTGCCCACCACATGCTCCGCCGTGTGACTGGCCGCCGGACGGAAGCGCAAGCGCTGAGGCAGCGAGGGTGTACGAAAGAGTCGCAAGCCCTTCGACTTCTTGTCCTCCTTGGGTATGGCGAACTCCTTGGCGTCCTTCGAGCTTGAGGCGAATCGCACCGCATCCTTGAAGAACTTTTCGATCTGCTCCTTGCGCTCGGGCTGTGGCGGCGGCTGAGCCACTGCAGCAGCCGCCGTGGGCGTGGCACAGCCCGTGGAGCCAGCCGAGCTGTTCGAATTAGAGGAGGCAGCTGGAGAGCCGCAAACGACGTCCACATCGTTGAAACGCTTCAATTTGGCTTTGGAAAATGACATGTTTCTGTTTCGTTTCTCTTTTTGGTTTTCGCTTTGGTTACTTAAACAATTTAACACTGTTTTATTTTATTTTAAATATATGCTTTGTAGTTAACAATTCGCTGCTCAATAACAAAAACTCAATAAAACAAATTTAGTTTTCAAACACAAAACATGAACTCTTATATAAAACTTGTTAACAAATGTCCGTTGAATGCTTCGTTGTACTGTTTAGTCCGTTGTTATTTTTGTTTTTAATGTATTTTTTTTTTCTTTTTGTAAGTTTCCCTTTTCCCGCTTGCCCCTTTTTGCAGCTGTGTCTGGAGCTGTGTTCCTACGCGTTCCGTTGTCAAAACCTAACTGAAGCGTTGCTAGCTGCGACGGCGCAAATGCAGCCGATCTCAACGCGAAACAACCCTCGCACTGCTGCCTAAAAGGTAGCCGAGGGTTGCCTTTTTCGGTGGTGGTTCGTGCCACACGCGCACACACACATACACACACACTCACTCACTAGCTTATCGTTATCTTATGTGAGCTATAGAAATTTTACTTTTGGCGCGCGCAAATGTTGCAATTGCCAAGACGGCCACGGCATACCTTAAGACACACAAACAAAAGTACACCTATGTGTGTATGTGTGTGTGTGTAGCTAGACAGCTGTGCCCAGCAATCACATAGAGCACACATACATACATATACCTATATAGCCGTTAGTGCCCCCCACTCTTAAAGCGAAAAAGGTGCCGCCGCCACAGCTGGCAGCCTGCATAAAGTTGACACTCGACCCGCATCATTAAAGGAAAACTCGTGGAAAACCAACTGTGTAAATGAAAATGCAAAGCGTCGCGCCTGCGCCTTTTCATTACAACGCATGGCAATTGGTTTGGCTGAATTGAATTGCGCTTATAGCGCATATAAATCGATTAAAGACAACTATATAGCGAGAGGTAAATGAACTGCTAATAAAATTACTGAATTGGAAGATTAGATGAAGGAGCATATACCAGGTAGCTCTATTTCAGTAACTAGTTTAAAGACTTAGAATTTATGCACCAAATATTATATATAATATATATAAATCAACCTTGAATCAACTATATATAGTTGAATTTATGGTGCACTCAGAGGAAAAGCGAAAATGAATAAAACACTCGGAAAACATTGAATATATAGAAATGAAATGAATGGATGTAATGAAGAAAAAAGGATCGCCTTAGAAAGACAGGAATATTGCAATAATTATAATATTATTTAAATAATAACATAATTTAAATTATAATAAATATTTATATATTCTTTATTATTGAATGGCCAAGATTAGACTGTAATCTTAGACTAACATCAGATACAGCTTTGACTAATAGTTTTATCAATAGGTAAGTGGAATACCTCAAAAATATATTTATATTAATTTTAAACTAGATATATATTAATATATATATTCACACATATATTCATATACATATTCAGCGCTCAGCGGGATTGCCACAACTGCCAAAACTGCTGAATTGTGCAGATGTCAAAGGAATTGCGTCTTAGAGCAGCACAGAGGGGTTCCTTTCTTCCTTGCTTCCTTTTTTTTGTACCTTCCTTTACTGCATTACATTATGTACTATGCTTATGAGTGAACCCTGTTTGCTGTTTGATAAGGAGGCGACAGCCAGCCTGGCCTGTCCAAAGTAAATTGTTTATGTTTTACAGACCCAAGCAATCACAGACAGACAGAGCATTGGTATAGCCAGCTGCCCAGCTTGCTTTGCGTGCCAATTGCAATAGTTTGCATAACTTGAACAGCTCAAAGGGTGACAAGAGCTTAGTTAGCCACAGCTAAATGCTGATATCTGCAATTGTATACTGGTCTCAATTACTTATGTGTGAATTGAAGCTGAACTGCAGTCGATTGTTATTGTAGATTTTTTCTCTATTATCTATCTAGTGATCGTTATACAAGCTCCTCTTTTTCATTCAAGATATTTCCTTTCAGTTAAATTATTAGCAGATCATGAATGAGTACTCAACAAAAGCTACGAGTCTTTTCTTTTACGCAACTCGGATATATATGATTATTATTGATCAAGAATAACTGTTATTCTACTAAGATATTTCTGTTTAGCTACTTTTTCTGAATATCTGATCATTGACTCTTCAACAAAAGATAATTTTCCCACTTATTACACAACTAGTTTATGATCAGTATCGAACAAGCAGAACTGTGTTCAGTTAAGATATTTTCGTTTAGTTACTTTTTCTGAATATCACATGATCCTTTCATAAGTTGAAGATCATTAATGAGTAACGAAATTGATGATATTTCTTTGAGCTATAGAACATCGCCGACAATTTCCCATGCCTGATGAGGCATAACCAAATTTCATTAGCACTCAATGCGCCAAAAATAACCCCAAGTAATTACAATAACACGGTTTCCCTTAAAGGTAGCTACAGACACCATTGTGTTGCCAAGTTCGTGTCTGTTGCCTCGTCTTGATGTCAATACACTGTGATCGCCACACAAGAAAGGGTTTTTGCACCCTCACACACACACACAAGGCATAAAAAGGACTCACAATGAGTCATCGACCTAAGCAGAAACTGCGCGATTCTTTTCCATTGAGGAGCTGCGCAATAGACAACAACTGAAAAGAACCCCAGAACCAGGATCAGGTTTCAGCGTCCGGATAAACACGTTGTCGGGAGCAGAATACAAACTAGCAAAAACAACTCTGAATCCATTGGAGTTTCACATTTATGCCCAAACAATGCTCCTGTCTGCATAAAGCCAATTACTTATCTATTAATAGAGGATATATGAATAAGCCTTAAATTCTGATGATGCTATTGATTCAAGGGGAAAGGAAAAGTGCTAAGACATATGAGTAGCAAATATTTACTTATGCCTAATGGGATTTTCCACTCAATGAATGAGGGTTAGAATTTATTATTGACAAATATGTGTGCTACTCTTATATAGAATCTTAGTGCTCCAATATCACTTTATTTTACTTGATCAATAATATCACAGTAATTTTTGTGTTAAGAGTGATCAACAGTTAAAGACTTCGATATTATTTTTGTAAGTTTATCTTAAGAATTTAAAAAATCTGAAAAGATTCGATTCTATTATGTCTCAAAAGTAAGTGTATGATTTGGTAAATCTTTTAGATGTTCATAAAATACTAATACTGTTCTCTTTGCTCACTGTTTATTTTATGTTATCACAGCAACCGGGACATTAATGTATTTTCTTAAATAGTTGATTAACACTTTTTAAGTACCTATATTCTTCTACACATGTCCTTCAAGGACATATTTTATTATGTAATCAAAGCTATACATTTAAGTTCCAATCTTATTAATATTGATCGATTTTTAGCTCTAATCTCCACTCTTAATTACAAATCTTTTGACTTACCGCTGAAATAGCAAATTCTTGGCAAATGCATATAGCTCAATGTCCAGGCCATTCAGCTTTTCGATGTGGCGTCGCTGATCGGGACGCAGGTTCGTGACGGCAGTAGCCGAAATTGTGGCATTGTGCTGCTCGAAGGGTATGGCGAAGCGCAGGTTGAAGGTCTCCTCGAAGATATATTGGGACATCTGCAGGGCAAATGGGTAAACTGTTAAGTGATGCTCGTTAAATCAATCTAGCTCGACTTACCTTTTGATATTCCGTCAGTCCAAAGTAGGCCATGGCGGCCAGATTGCGCTTGGCGCTGGCCAGCATGACTCGATCGCGCTCGTGCGCCGGCATCGAGGACTTGTTGTAGCAGCCCACCAGGGCGAGATCGGCCAGCATGCGAGTCTGCCGGTTGGCAGCCAGATTCGACTCACAGCCAGCAAACTGATCCAGGTCGACATCGAGCCAATCCTTGCCCTTGTAGCAGGGCGGCAGCTCGGCGGCCGTGGCCTGCCGGCCCAGACACCAGTGCCGCGAGCCCTTCCAGGTAGCGCCGCGCCTCACATGCCGGTACTCGGACATATAGCGCGAGATCGGTTCGCGCAGCAGCGAGATGTAGAAATAGCGACGCTTGGCTGTCTCGCCCTCGTTCTTGTCCAGCTCCACGTCCACGCAGCTGGTCAGCTCCGTCCAGTCGGCGTGCAGCCCGCACTTCCAGCCAGTTGAGTATCTGGAGAAGAGCCAGTTCTCATTGCGATGCGGACGGAAGCAATAGCAACGCTTGCGCTGACGCTGGCACTCACAGGGACGCTAACAGTGTAAGAGGGGAAATAGTTAGGATTATCTTTATGAGGCATAGAGTTGTGCACTCACCTTCAGGTCCAGGTCGCGCACCAAATGCCGCCCAAAAGATGTACCGCCTGTCTTTTGTATATGCAGAAATACCATCACGTCGTGCCCATCCATATCGAATTGGAAATCATCGTTCAGCACATCCTCGTAGCTCAGCCCGGCATTGGCTATAATATTCTGTGGCGCTGAGGCTTTCGACGTAAGTGCCGTGCTACCGCCCACATTGTTATTGTTGTTGCCGTTGCCGTTCGCCTGAAGCTCATTGTAGGCCATCATGTCCGACGATTGGAGTATTACGGCGCGTTTGGATAGTGCACATACCTGTGGTTCGCGGGCAAAAAGAGCAAACGTTGAAATACATTAAAAATGCGCAGGCAGAAAATTGTTAAATTTAATTTTATTCCTCCTGATATTCCACACACACACAGAGAAGAAACAATAAGTACGAGTGGCTTAAACTCAATTTATTGCCAGTAAAAATTACATAAAGACCGCGCTGTGCGGGTGTTTATTTGTCTTCAATATTAATTAAATGAACAGCAGGATTAAATGCCAATTTCTGATATATCCTCAGGCATGTTAACGCTGCATACTGCCTCCTCCTTGACCAGACCAAATAGTACTCGACGATACATTCTTATTTGCCCAATGAAATGGGCACGTTTTTATTTATTTATTAATTTCACTCACTCAGCGGTTATTAAGTGTGCGCTTGTGCTGCACTCGAGCTATTTGATGCTTTTATTTACTCGTTTTACCTTTCTGCAGGCGAAATTAATATTTTAAAATTTCCATTGCATACTTTTGGGCGGGCATTGTAATTCGTCACATCGCATTTGGGGGTGGCTAATGGATTTCTGATGTGAATCCAATTGGAGTGTCGAATGGGATTAATGAAGGCACGAAGTTCTTTGTGTTGTGCTCAGCACCAGGCAAGAGCAGTTGATGTAAGTGAAATATTATATTATTAATATTCTCATTGTTGAAAATGTTGTGTGTAAGCCATACGCCATATATCATATATTGCTTTAAGTAATTTTTGCTGTTTCAAAAATGACTCAAAAAAGCAATTAAAGTAAAAACAACAGCTAAACTGAAACATGTTCAACAAATATATGAGCTGTACATTGTTTTTGGCTGCTCTTCGTGTCCTTGTTGCTCTGATTATTTTTGTCCTTTGGAGTCATCAAAAGCTGGAGCCAAAAGTTTCTCGATTAAAATGCGCAACTTTTTGCGAAATATCCTCTATCTCGTTCTCTTATCTAACTGTTTCCGCTGCTTATGGCCAGCAGCGAGCACATACAACTAGCCAAAGCGTAAGCCGGAACCACTAACAAGTCGAAACAACAACAACAACAACAACGACATCAACAACAACAA
Source organism: Drosophila meridionalis (assembly GCA_035045145.1). Classification (NCBI taxonomy): domain Eukaryota; kingdom Metazoa; phylum Arthropoda; class Insecta; order Diptera; family Drosophilidae; genus Drosophila; species Drosophila meridionalis. Next base: position 3,251,926 of record JAWNPG010000020.1, on the reverse strand, counting down.
CTAAGAGAGCAAGTGGGCGAACTGAGCAGCTCATTAAACAATTGGCAATTGGGTTTCAACGGAATTGGTGGGCAAGAAATTAAGCAGGCTTTGAGGGGATTGTGGCTGCTCTGTAGGCCTTATCTTAAAGTTGAATGCGTGTTAACTTGGCCAAGCAGCAGCCGCCAAGGGAATCCACAGCCGAACTGTATATATTTACAGCTGCATGTGGCAAAGGTATAGCGTTCCGGACAGGTGCAAAAAGTTTTGAATTTATTGTGCAGCAGGAATAAGAGAATTCGATTATCAGCCAACTGCTAGAAAAATGGAGCAAAACTTCTGAATTGGCGCCCGAGGGAGTGCTGAGGTTTTGTATTTGTCAGAGCTTTGTTCCATCATCAATTTATTTGCTTGCCAAATTCCTGTGGTTTCTATTTGCCAATTTAATTTCACGCCCACGCATTTATCAACTGGGCTTAAATAAAAAATAAATAGAATACAGTTATGCGCATTTGCCGGGCCGAAAATGAGGCGCAAATCTACCACTAATGAGTAATTTAATTTTATTTCGCGCCCCACAACACATTCCACGGAAAATAATAACATTTCCGCTTCGTGTGTGCGTCTGTGTTAGATAGAGCTCGCACTTTGCTGGCCATTTAATTGCTTTTTATAGGCGTACATAAAAAAAATTATATGCACTATGGCCACACACCGCAAACCACCAACCACCGACCATCGTCGACTAATGCACAGCCCACCAACATGTCCAGCCTCAGCCGCAGTTTAGGCAATGGCCGCAGCGTTCCGTAATAATATAATAATAGTAATCATTTAGTGGGCAAATTGGTTCGCTGTTCACGCGCCCAACGCATACCCATTCACACACACACAAACACACACACACACACACTGAGACACATAAAATGGCATTGTGTTGGTGTCACGCATGTGCGAGCATTTATGTAGTGTTGTTAAATGCTTGCACACCCGCAGAGACACACTTAAATAGAACATGTTTCAGTTGGAGATGTGCACGTGACACGATGATGTATAAGACATATATTTATAATTTTACTGTGTATAAATATATATATATATTAAAGTATATACATATAAATATATATATCCTTTGATTTGTCATTGGCATTGCTAAATTTACAATCCAATTAATATAATAAACATCTTGAAAATGAGCTACTACATAATAAGTGTCATATAAAATAATATCAATTATGTACTTACGCACAATATAACATTTTTTCCTCCTTTAACAAAGTTGGGTTTCTTTTCTAATATAGCTAGCATATATTGACATCAATCATATGATTAATATTTACCATAATAACTCTCAAAATAAATGCAATTACTAAACTATCATTTCAGCTGTACTAAGAATTTCTACTTTAATTCTGAATTTGTAGTGCTTACGATATAAAATATTGTGAGTACTGCTGTAGCTAATTCAACTAGCAGCGGAAAATCTCATTTTCATTGCTTTGCCGATCCTTGACATTCGCAATTAATTTAAGTGCAAAATATGCAGGCAACGCAAACAAGTCGCCGGTCTCCTAGCATCAGATTGCGACAAGGGCAAGTAAGAAGTAAGAAATAAAATAATAAGCAATTTGGTTTATGCTCACGATAGTCGTAATATTTGCTATCTATGTGCAATGTAGGCTACTAAAAAACAGCTGAGAGAACACAAAAGTCAAATAAAACCGCAAGTTTGAGTTAAGTAAATTAATATTTACGAGAGAGCAGCACACAGATTTAAGATTTAAGATTGTGCGCTTTATAAAGCACAAGGACTAACAACTGCTCTAAAGTGTACTAGACACATACACACACACACACACACACACGCACACATGTCTGTGAATACTCGTAAATTTCCAGCACACCAAAAAGTAAACAATAAAACTTTTTGTAAAGGAAGAAAATGGTCCTGCTCAAGATTTGATGCCGAATGGCCATAAAAGAGGAAAACGAAATAGAACAGCAAGCAAATGGATGTTGTGGAGAAATACGTACTACCAGGCACATAAAATTTTACGCAAATACAGAAAATAAATTGAAGAATCTACAAAAAATTGTAGACGTACACGCAATTCCGTTTATTGCTTCTTTTTGGAGACAGCATCAAAAAAGCAAATTTTATTTATTTTTATTTTTTAGTAACACAAATATATCTCTCCAGTAATTTGGCGTGTGCAAACTATTGAAAAAATGATATGTGAATAAATGAAATTATTTTAATTGAAAAACTCACGAATTCTATTCCTTATTTCGTGCGTTTCTGCTATGACATCAAATGGATTCGGCTCGTCGTTCGCCTCTTCTGCCTCTGGCTCCGCTGCCCGCAGGCCCCAACAAAGGCTTAAAATGAGCAGCAGAAATAAAGGTAACTGAGCTGCATGCATGGCTAGAAAGCTTTGGCAAACCTCTTACCCCAAAAACCAGCGAAAACTTTTCTTTCAAGCCTCACGCTTTAATACAGTTATGCAATTATGTATACAAAGCGTAGAGTCTATTGCACTCATACATGGACACACACTGATAGGTGGGATCGAAGCGCACGTGGCCGGACTTGCAGCCACAGCCCAATTGGCAGGTGGAGCTGCACCTATGGTCGTAGGTATAGGGCACCGAGCAGCTCTCTTCGTGGCAGGGCAAACAGGTAAGCACCTCGTTCTGGCCACAAGCTGCAAGAAATCCCATACTGTCGCACTTATACATCTACACAGCTTATACGCTTACGTACGTTGGCCAAGTGGAGCTGCCTGCAAGCAGCTGAGCAGCGACGCAAATGCAAATAACAACATGACGCAACAGCATGCGGCAACAACCTGTGCCCCACAGCGCCGTCTGGCTAACAGTGCGCTCGTTCTTCGCGCTCTTTAAGCGCTGCGAATTGTGTGTTATGGCAATTAGCCAAGTTTACATTTGCTCTGCTACTGCGCTTTATCCCAGCTTGTTTACAGGGTATACAAATGGCAAGGAACCGCTACGCTTTCACTCAACCGAACTCAGCGATGCAACACTTGAGGCGAAATTGTTAAAAGAGAGTTGAACGGTAAGTAAAACTGAGCTTGCTCATATACCATATAAACTGACTTAATCGACTCCTTTAGGCATTAAGAGTCGACTTGAATATTTATAAAATATATTATACAGAATTATACAGAATACTATTTCTAAATATTCTCGATTTTGTGGAAGCTCCCAAGCTATCGAATATAAAATAGATCGAGTTGTAAATTTAAGGTCTTTATTTCAAATTTCAAATCTCTTCATATTAAGAGGCTTCTTTGCCTAACTCGTCTGTCTTTTATAATATAGGGTAAAGAAATGTGACATTTATATGCAAATATTTTTATGCTTATTCTAAGTGAATGATTTGAGCACGTAATTTTCTATTCAAGACACAAAAAGCATCAATATACATATATATACATATTGACTAAATACATTTCATGTATCTATATGTATGTACTATAATAAACACAGCAAATTTTCAACTACTTAAAGTCAACTCAAATACAAAAACTATAAAACAAAGTTTTATTAAGGCTCCATAATCCATTGCACTTGCTGCCCAAACTTATGAATAGCTAAGCATTGCTAAATATTGTACTTAAGTGTTGCTTTAATTATACATATTCTAACAATTTGGCAGCCATAATGGCAAGCATATATACATACATGTATATATGTGTGTGTATGTACATATTTAACGATCCACACAAAAGGAATCTGGGTCCAAAATGCGCAACCCCAAAAGTGTGCTATCAAATATTTATATGCCGTCTGCTAATGGCGTGACTTTGGGTTTCTTTTTCTTTTTTTTTTTTTTGGCAAGGCGAATGGTGAATGCCGAAAATAATTCACATTTGCCGTGTAATAATCGCATTGGCATGTTCAAGTCGCATAAGCACCGTCCGCTTTTATGCACAAAATTTACACACAAATTTGCAGTTAAAAATGTGCTCCACTGCAGAACCCTTCCACTTCCTTGCTATATTTTCGTATATTTGTTTAAATGATAATAAAATGCAGCACTCTAATGTAATTTATCACTCTCACAGTCTGTGAGTGTGTGTGTGCAGTGTAGTGTGTGCTGTAGCCAGTGTTGTGTAATTTTTATATTTCCGTTTTCATGTCAGCCGCATAGAGGGCATTGGGTTTTATGCGATTGTTCGAGTCCTGCCTACAGCTTTATTGTTTACCTGACAGGCTCAGTGGGTGTCTGTGTGTATGTTTGTGTGTTATCCTCTTCGGTTGGCCATTTCGTTCGCCTGATTGTATGTGTATTGCGCTTTGTGCCTGGCCATTGAATTGTTAGCCACAGAAATGGTTTATGACAGCATCAAAGCGGCTGCCCCTAACTGCTCTTAACTTGACCCGATGCTGTGCTTATATTGCAAATAAATACGTAGCTTAAGCCCAGCAATTGTCATTGCACTTCAGCTCAAGTGTGTGAGGGCATTGGAATTGGAGTTCGGACTGAACTGTTATAAGGTGAGAGCTTTATTTATGTTTCTCACCTTATTGTGATTTGATGTGTCTATTTCTGTTGGCCGCAAGCTGTTTTTATTTAAAATACTCTTGAATTGAATTGAAAGATTAAAAGCTTAAAGCATTTGAGTGGCTAAGACTGGTATTAGCCAAGAGTATCAGTTATTTGCCTCTAGTCTGCTGCAATTTATTTGCTAAAATAAAATTGAATAAACTTCAGATAAACGTTTTAATCTGTGATAAAATCTATCATGACAATTTAATTATGGCAATCCGTAGACAAACTGAAGATGCTTGCAGACCATTTGAGTCAAAGAATAGCCATCAATTTGATTATACACTGAGGATTGATGTTTTCATTTTGTTATGCCTGTGTGTGTGCGTGTGTGTGTGAGTGTTTGTCATTTCATTTATCAAATGGAAACTCAAACTTTGTGGGTTGAGTACTGATTGGAGGCCTTAAATCATTGACAGTTGCTCATGTTCTTAGAAGGGCGTAAAAGGAATCGAAAAGGGATCAAGCCATGATGGGCACACATATATTATTTTTTAAAGCACAGCGCTGAAAGCTAATCTATTTTAAGTGTCTGCAAGGCATTCAACCGACCGATGTGTGTGAGTGTGTGTGTGTGTGCACATTAATGAAATGTAGCATAATATTTTTAGTTTAGACATTGGCCGACTACACTAAGAGTGTGAGCATCTATGTGTGCGATAAGCGTTCGTGTAAATCCCCAAAATAAGCAGAGACACAACACACAACACGGACACACACAATCAGACACAAACACACGAACACTCACACACATGGACAAATCCCCTATAGGAGCTGAATAGCTTTGGATAGTCCTCAGCTATCCGCTCGCTTTTGGTCACTGACCATAAATTCAACTAAAATATATTTTGACATTTTGCACGCAAAGCGCTTGATGAGTGGGGTAGAGCAGACTCTGGCTGGTGAGAGTGAGAGGGGATGAAGGGACGGGGCTAACTAAGCGTATTGGCCTTCCCACATCCCGGGGTGCAAATGGGCCAAAAGGGAGGGCACACAGTTATATAAAGGTCATCGCAAGGACCAGGCCGCATTTCCTATGAAGTGTTAACATGCGATAACAGCTAAAGCAGCCGCCCCTCTCCCTCTCTCGCTCTTAGCCCACAAACACAATAAATGATGCCAAATGCTGATGATGGCCCAAAGATGTTGTTTTCTATGCTTTAAGAGATGAAATGTATGTCGAACGTTGGCAAAACAAAGCACGATGACACGCAAGCTACACGCACGATGTACGGACAGTGAAAAAAAAAATTTTTATATATATTTATAAGAAATATAAATAATAAAAAATATATATAAATATTAATACTAAAATAAATATTTAAAATATAAATAAATAAAATCAAATTGTAAGGAATCTGCCTAAAAGATTTCAAGTTTGTTTTGCAGTGTTGGGTAACGTTAAAGAGTGGATAGCAAGTCAACAAAACTGCAATGTTGACTAAAGATTGGGTGATTGAAGTATTTCTTAGAAGATTCGAACTTTTTACAAGTTTTCGTGTCACGCATTTCTCTAGCTCTTCCAGCACTATCATAGAATTTCCAAACTCTCAAACTCCTTCACTTTTCAACTCCCCGAATTTATCGTTTATTGCACCATCATTTGGCATTGTTTCGGCTTAGCAGCAAGTGGCCAAAGCAGCAAATGAAGTGAAATGGGCTGAAAACGATGATAAAGCAAATCAATGACAACACATTCCTCAGCTTTATCATAGACTTCTTTTCTTCGGTCGAGATTGTTGCAACAGCGAAATTAAGTGAATGTTGCATTATTCGGGAAATTTATTTAGTTTCCGTGGCATTTTTATGCATCCACAACTTTTTTGCTGTGCGCTCACCAAAGCATTTTAATTGCGCTTTTTAACAGCAAAAAATGCTTCTCCATGCTCGTAAACTGGTGTAAGAAATTGTTGTGGTCGGGCTTTGAAGGGGCGGCTGGGCACGCAACGGGATTTGTGGGGGCGTGTGACATAATTGGAGGCCGCTGTGCTGAGCTGTTGGGTTTCTCAGTCAGGGCCATAAAAATGTGCAAAGTATTCCGTTTTCCCGACTACGCTATATACATATATATATATTTTTTAGCCGCCTTGGCTTGCTGGTACTTTAAAAACATAAGAGTTCGCGACCTGGCGCTGTTTTTTTTGCCAATATTTTTTCAAGAATTTTCATTTTGTTGTTAAGTAAAGTTTTTTTCTTTATTTATTTTGGTATTTTCGTTTTGGTTAATTCTCCTCAAGTTTTCTTTTATTGCACTCAACTTGGCGCGAAAATTTAAATGAAAAGTGATTTATTTTTGTCCTTGGCCAGCTGAAAGTTGTTCAAATTACTTTTCAGATACTTTTTCTGTTTGTTAGTTAGTTGAGTGTAGTAAATCATAGCTTGGTAATCCCTGAGCTCTGGCTGAGTCACTTAGTTCACGTGAGACAGCTTGTTGGCCCAACTGTCATAACACACAGTGACAAGGGTGCTTAGCAGAGCTTTAGAAATAATTTCTCGAAAATGAAAACCAATCTAAAGTATACCCTGTAATCAGAGCAGTCAACTCGGTTCATTTCACCCCCTGGCTTAGGTGTTTAATAGAGATTTTAGATTTTCTCTTTTTAGTCCTTCCGCTGCTTACTCTGTGAAGTTGGACAGGTAAATCCCCTCCCTTCGTCACAAATTATGACACAGATAATCCTTAAAAGTAAATTCATATTTTAAATTATTTTTAAGTTTTTTTTAGACTTCTTAAATCTCTTCTGTATTAAATGTGACTTTCTCTCTTTTTTTTTTAATTTTTTTTTTTTATTTTTGGGATACAATTCAATTTTGCGTGACATGGCCAGGAAAAATGGTCAAATGTTTTCAACAATGTCATTTCCTTGATGTTTTCTTTTATGTTCTTAGAAATTCGGTTTGAAATGGAGCGAAAGAGAAATAGACAAAAGAAACCCAAGCTGGACTAACTGACTGAAGGCATGATTTTTCGCTTTGCCTTTGTTTGATTTGGTTTATTTATCTTTTGTTTTGGTTCCTTCTTTTTTCTCCTTTGGCTGATTTGATTTGTTTTCGGGGCCTGCCTTTGTCCTGGACTCAGTTTTCCCTCTCATTTTTTCTCTCTTGTAAATGTTCGCACTTTAATCAAATGCCGGCTAATCTTTTGAGCTGTGCTACTGTTGTTTGTTGGCCCTCTGGGATTTGTTTTCTTAGGCACACCAGCTAGCCGAAAGTCGTTTAACGCATTACGCATACGCCATGTTGTGTTTTGCGGCTTGGTTGCAACACTTGAAGTGGATGCCTAAAGTGTTGGCCAACTTAATTGAGCTTTGGTATGAAATTTCAGCTGCTGCCAGTGCTTAAATAATAATTTAATTAAATTCTCTGAAACCCTATGCATATTTATTATGCTGCCAGAGACAGTCGAAAATTCTTAGGCACACACACGCACACACATTATAGACAAGGTCCTGTAGCTGTTTTAGTTGCATGCCAGACACGTTCTCAGCTTGCAACTGTTGTTGCAGCTGCTTTACATGTGCAACAATATGCCACAACAATGGGCCGAGTCGTGCAGCAAGTCCGTGCAACGAGGCGTATGAGTGTTGACTGCCGCCAGAGTGGGGGCGTGTGTCTGTGGCTTATTATGCCATTGCATGCAAGGCCGCAACAAATCATGAAATAAAGAAAGACACAAAATGCTCAAATTTCTATGCATATATATAAATATATATATATAAAATATATATACATATATGTGAGCAAGTCTAGATATACATATATGAAAAATGTGAAAAACATGCATGCAATTGTCTTTACACGTGCTTTGTTGTTGTTGTTTTTAGTTGGCTAACAACTGCTACACACACACACACACACACACACACATAGTTAGACACTCATACGCACGTGCTATTTGTTTAACTTGCCTCCGTTTGTCTGTTTATTTATTTACTCAACTATGCGGCGCCTTTTTGTGCTGGCTCATAATGTGTTTATGCCAAGTGTTTATCCAATAACTTTTTTTTTTTTTTGACCACAGTTGTATTGTGTTGTGTGTGGCCCATAGGCTCGCTTTAAGCTTTTAAGTTCATACGCAGTGTAGGCTGGCTTCGCACTGAAACTCTATAAAACGTTGTATGTGCCCGCATCTGAAGCAAAACTTTAAATTGCCCGTTGCTATTGTTAAAAGTTTTTTCGTGCACAATCTATTTTACGCCTTTTATCGGCGTTGCGACTGACTAACGCAATGAAAAACGTTGTCAAAAACAACAACAAAACAGCAAGGCAACGCAATTGATGTTACACTGCAGTAGAAAACATATTTCTAAAATGTTTTTCGTGTCGTGTGTCATTAGCACTAATTGTATTTATTACATATTTGAATGATTTATTTGTTAAATTGCTGAAAAATATATATATCATTAAACTAACAATAAACAACAACTGTTCAAGCTTTTAGATCTAACATGAAATTAATTAATAAAAGCATGTTGAGCATTTAAGTCTTCTTCTTTATCCATGTTTATCTATTCTATAGTATATTTGGTTCATCCAAGAGTTGACTATAACTGGATCTTGATTCGTTACAATAATATTTACTATTACTTCGCTTCATTAGTCTATCATTAAGCAAATAATTCAATTAACAACTGTGCTATTAACATGATATATATATATTATCTACATATATATTGGATAATAGCTTCCTATATGCAGCTACTTGACAATCGCACTATTAAATACCCTCTACAAGCTGGCAGCAAAAAGGCAATCCTCATATTTAAATCACACTTCAAATTTAGTTGAGAGTAGCACTTGATTAAAATCAATAAGCTGCGAAATCAAATTCAAGCATGATTTCATTTCGGTTGAGAGTCATTTCGCACTAAAACGGCTAATTGGCACTTCTGAAGAAATTTACGTACAAGTGCTTGACCTCTCAACCGCAGCTTAGTAAGTGAAATGACCCTTAGGTCGTGCACAGTGCCTAAACAGATATTCGGCAAATGTAATTAAATTAGCAATTAAACTGCTGAGCCTAAAAAGCTGACTCTATATATATAGTTTAATGGGATTTCATCAATCCTTGTATTAATATTTTGTAATATAGTTTCTGAGAAAATTTTGCCACCAATTTTTCACTCTGTAATAACTTTTAAGGGTATTTCATCATCAAATATCCAATTCTAGGTACTGCCCCTCCCACAAATATATACGCAAATTATCTGATTAATTGGCAGCACAAAGCAAATTGTGTCGAAAAACGAACGAAAAGGCACAAATGACAGTCGATTTTTGTTGTTTTTTTTAGCAGGCCATAAAAACCAGACTGCAGTCCGATAAGCTTTCAGTTGCACAGCGTGAGTTAAATTGCAAACAGCAAACAGGTAGCAGCTAACAGGTAAAAGCTCAGCCAACATGACTCGTGCACTTATCGCTATTGGCCTTTCGCTGCTGTTCACTCTGGCTGCAGCCAGAAATGAGTGAGTACCGAGCTGAGAAGAGTGTGCGAAGCGATTTTTAGTTTTTGACTTTCTCTTTTCACAGCTTTTATTCAAGTGAAATACTTCGACTGGGCTATAATCCCACCTATGATCTGTGGTACTTCAATCCCAGAGGCAGACCAAGTAAAGTGAGCGAAGTAGTCAAAGCTGCCTATAGAGAACACAGACCTGGTGGAGTTTGTTATATGGAACCAGATACGTGGATATTCTGCAAAACGTTTGAGCCGATCAACTAAGAGTGAAATTCGGTCTTACAATCAAGTATTATTACTCACAGCTGTTGAATTTAAACTTAATAATTTGTGTGTTCCATTAAATATACCTGCAAATAGAAAACATTTTAATTCCATTAAAATATATCATTCAATTTAATAATTGATATTTTGTATAGAGTGTTTATCTCTCTCTCTCGCTCTCTCTCCCTCTCTCTCTCTCTCTCTCTCTCTCTCTCTCTTTCTCTGTCTCTGAGTAAACATGTAACAGATGACAGATAACAATGCAAGTAATGTTTAACAACTTAAATGCTTTTATTTAATCAATGCAATTACTGCAATTAGTTTTAGGAAAATGATGAATAATTGTCATTTAAACAATTTGCAATATTTTTGCATGATATATTTATATAAATTATATATAAAAAGTATCATAAATTATATTATATAAAAGTATCATGACAAAAAAAAAAATAAAAAAATAGTTTTATTATTATTATAATTTTGATATATATTTTGGAAATTTATTTTTTAAAGAATAAATCACAAATTATACAAATTATGTAAAATATATAAATAACAAATGAAGATCAAAAGTGGCAAAGCAGTATTATCTGTTATTATAGTACTTATATGTAGCCAGAGCAAGAGTATCTAACTCTCTTCAATAGCCTTACAGAATTTACCTATTTGGCATTGCCAAGCCGAAGGAAATTGAAGTTGCAGTTGACAATATTATATTTACTTTGGGCGCGTAAGGCGTTGAATCACAGAAGCAAATTGCAGTTCGCATTCGATTGCGACCCAACCAACCCATTTCCATATACATTTTATATATATAAATATATTTATATATATTGTATGTATGTCTTCTCTTTTTTTGTGGTGCTGTGGCACGCAAAGGAAATGAAATATGAAATAATTTATGAAATAAGACGGCTTCAGCCGAAGCGTTAGGGTTGTGCAGTCAAAATTTATGTTTGTGCTGCCAGATAGTAGCCGTACGTCGGGTTTGTGTGCTGATGACTCACTTATTGTTATTGTTATTGTAAGCGTTAAGTTTTTGGCTTTATTAAAGTCAGAGCAAAAGCTGAGAGCTGACATGCTGAAGGCAACACAACAGAAAGAGAAGAGCAACAAAACAAGCGGAAATATATTTCTATTGGAATTTCAAGAGAGTATTCGGCATTGGAAATATCCTAGAAATATGTCTAACCTTCAAATAGTGTGATAATATTATCTATTTCTAGTCTACTTACATTTGGATTGCCGAAATTTTTTTTCAGAATATTTAAAAAAAATAAAAGCCATATATATATAAAAAATATATATTTAAAAAAAATATTATCAAAAATTCTGTATGCAGCTCATTAAATATTATTTCTATTTGTCATTCAAAATTCAGTCTTAAATAATCTTATTTGAGCGTCTTCCAAGTCTCTTGTCAATCTCAATCCACCACTTCAGCTTTGATAAACTCCCCATCCCAAAACCAGACTGCATTGTTACAGGGTATAACTTGACTAGTCCATCCAGTGTAACATGCAACAAAAGCTGGTAACAGACTGCGCTTGCAAAATGAAGTGTGTGAAAACGAGTCCATTTATTACTGTTGCTGGTGTGCAGCAAAAAAAGGGCAACAGCAAGGAAAACAAGTCAAGTTTCCGACAGACGTTGTCATCTGTGCCGAATTCTCAGGAACCCTGTCATAAGACCCAGCCAACGAAAAAAAAGAGATGAACATTTTGAAATTAAAGAGTTAAGAGAGCTGGCCGAGCGCCACGCCCCATATATGCACATTATGCATACGCCGTGTGGCCTGCATTGCCAGAGTAACTAACTGTTTCTGGACAAGTTTCCACAAAAACTTCAAACTAAGTGTAATCTTTGTATATTATATATTAAAATGAATATTTTCCATCAACTTTTGGCAAACTTATAAGCTAAGCGAAAGTTTTTAACTAATATTGAGACGACTAATTGGCTTTTGCGGCACTTTCGTATTTTATTTAAACTTCGTATTGAATGATACAATTTGTGACCAAAAACTTAGCATCGAAAGTTTCTTTCTTTTAATTTTTTATTTTTCTTCCTTTTTTAATTTGATAACTTAGCAATTTCGTCATTCCCAAAGTTTTTGCGGTAGACCGCACAGAGAACTGTTTGCATCTAATCGAATTGGCATGTTGACTGCCAAACTTTTGGGCACACAGACACAGGAACACCGATTGCCTCTCAGTCGGAAATCAAAGCATATTTTCCTTGCAAATAGCGCACAAAAATATGTAAAAATTGCATTTTGTAGCTGTGTTTTTATATGGAAACAAAGTGCCAAATATAGCATTTTTCATTTATTGTGCCACACACACACATACACACACACACTCACGTATGTCCACTTATGGCTACACACACTTTTGAGCATTCTATCGCAATGGAAAATTGAAATTGTTTCCAGAGTTTCATTTGCGACCAAAAACATTTTACGCCAGCCAATTTTTGCCGTAGAATTAGAGTGGAGCGCGTGTCGATAGTTGCATGCGATATTTGCATACAGCTTTTGATCGACAGAGCGAAAATTGTAAGACTGCAGTCCCTATAAGAAATTAACTTGATTATTCTACAATTTCAATTATAGGGTTCAAAAGTTGCTACAAGAACAAACTAATATTGAATGTTCTGTTCAGTTCAGTTAGAATTTTCATCATTCATGGCACATTTAGTTCATCTCCAGTTTTGAAGTGGGTTTTCAACACGTGAAGCTTATTGCTTTTCAATGAATTTTACTGCCCAGGAATTTGATATTTGCTAAAGAGTTTTTAATTGTTTTCTCAGTCGATTGGTTTATATGCACTTTGCCAGATTGCATTTGGCAATGCTGTGGGCCGGGATTCTGTGGCTTTTCAAAGCGCAGCAAACGCTTAGAGCGCTTGGCTCTGGGTTGCGAATAGATCAGAATTCGCTTTTTGTTTGCTGCTTCATAAATATTTATGAATATTTTGAGTGCGATGCAAAAAAACAGCGACATAATAAAGAATAAAATTGCTGGAAAAAAAAAATAATGGAAATGCCAACCAAAGCGCAGCGCAATCAAATCAGTCAGAAGAGAAGAATATGGTAATGGATGCGCATGGGAAAAATGAGGAGGAAGAGCATGAAAATGAAAAGTAGAATTTGTTGAAAGCAAACCGCAGCAGCAGCAGCAGAAGTGTAAATATAAACTCCGTTGACAATAAGCAGCCACAGCATCCGTGGAACTAAAGCTTACAAAATATTCCAGCTCATATTTACGACAGCGTGCAAAACATGTGAAATCTTTAGACATGTTAATATAAAGCTAAAATCACGTATATTAAGCTGTTGCTAAACAGCTTTAAGAGCACATATCTACTCTATAAGCTTGAAAGCTGCACATCATAAAACCTCTGTTACTAAGACAGATTTTGAGGATTACAATTAGCTATGTCTTTTATACATATATATATTCATTGGCTATTTCTTCTTAAGTAAAACTTCAACATTCAATTCCCCTTTCACCTCGAACTTATTCCCTGCAGTTTGGCTCGCCTCGTTAACCTGGTTTTCCACTTCACTGTATTCAGATTAAATTTTGTCTCTGACACATTTTCAATTTTATTTTATCTAATTTCTATATTTTCTAATGTGTGCGCAGTTTACTGAAAATTTATGTTATAAACAAATTTGATTTTTCGTCAACATTTTTGTTTACAAAATGTGCATCGAGTAGGGAAAAAGAGGTTCAAGTTATATTGTCCTTTTTAGCTGCGACAGCTTGAAAGTGATATTGAATATTGAATTTGTTTTATTGAGCGTGGCAGAAGATAAGAATTTGTTGTAATTAAATCATTTTGAACATATCTACAGGTTTACTAATTGCTCACTTTCATTTAAGTTAACAAATTAAATTGATTTTTTTTTTTTTTATTTTCAGCTTGTGCCATTAAGGCACACACCCTCTGCTGCAACATTTATGTTTAAGTGAATCTTTTACCGTTCGCAATTGCCGCATAAAATTTGCATTTCTTCTGTTGACACAATTGCGAATGCACCATAAAGTTTGCCCCGCAATGATAGCGCCAACCCCAAACAAACACACACACACGTATATACACACACATACATATATGAGTATCTGCATACGGTATGCTTTGGCCAAGTGGCGTCTCTGTCTCTCTCTCTCTCTATCTTTTGTTATTGCTGCATTGGGGCACGTTGGTTGGCCGGGGCTGCTCCTGCCACAGCTTTCAGTTCGCTTTGTGCCGGATATTTACGATTTACACGTATGCGAAATGCAACGACAACAGCAAAGGCAACTGCTGCATCGACTACCGCTGCTGTTGCTGCCAACTTGAACGCTGCTGGCGGGCGTTAATGGTTTCATGTTGTTGCCGCACAACAATAACAAAAACACAGCAAGACAAATTTGCGGCACCTGCAGTGAGCTGAGCCCATGCAAATACCCTGTAAATGTGTTAGGGTTTACTTAAGGTAACTGAAGACAGACAGTTCCATATACCCCACACTGCCTACGCGAACAGGGTATATAGATAACAATGGCGCACCAAACCAGCCTATGGCAAATAGTGCGCAATGCGCTGGCTCCTTCAAGTATGCAGCACGAGTTGGCTTGACAATTATTGTGATGATGCCATTGAAATTCAATTTCGTATGCTGCGTGCGCCACAGAACCCAAGTCCCAGGGGCCCGAAAGAAAAGTGACCATTGCGTTGGGGCCGGGCTCTCTTCTTTTGTGCCACTCACTTTTGTTTACGGAATCTGAAATTCTGCGCACAATACAAAATGAGTTGTGGCCCAGCTTGTGTTTTTATGGCTCTGCAAGTGCAGCAGATTTTTGATTTATTGCTCTGGGTGTTGGATGGGCTTCTCCCCAGTTGAATGTTGGCATGCCATGCATTTTTAGGCTTGCAAGAGGGAGTTTTTAAATTTCAATTAGCTCTCTGGTATTTGCCAGCACAGTCGAGCGGAAAAACATTGCTATTGACAAAACCTGCTTGACGAGTGCAGCGGGTGCGTATGCAGATTGGATGTTATTGCTAGTCAGCAGGAGAGAGGGAGAGAGAGAGAGAGAGAGATGAGGGTGAGAGATAGAGAAGGAGTGCGATTGAGATTGAGCCAGCCTAACGAATATGCAACCAGGACAACAGACATTTCAAACGTTTATCAACGCTTTACACATTTTACTGATTGACTATAGTTTGGCATTCTGGTTATCCTTTATAAGGGAATGGAATCTGTTAACTGTGTTTCTTGAGTTTTGTGTGAGGAAAATATGTTTTTATTATGCCTAGATTATATTTTATATTATACAATAATCCATGCCGACAGCAATTATTAAAAATCTGTGATTTCTTCACTGCAATTGCTTCTACTTTAACATTCACTTTACAGAATCTAAATAACATTCACATTGCAGAATCAAAAGATATTTAACTTTACAGAAACAAAATATGTTTAACATTTCATTGACTTCAATTTAAAGAATCTGAATTTATTTCAAATACTTATTTTCATTTCTATTCAGTATTATATCAAGTCCAGTTTATTTTCTTATTAAAAAATTTGGTCATAGTTAATATTTTAAATATCTCTTTCAATAACGCAGAAAAAAAAAAAATTCAACCTGCTCGTCACATCTTTTCCATTTCAGTCTGGGCGTTGTCTTTTCAATTTCAGTGTATCTCAAAATAAACTTCAATTTCCATGTAAAACAAATTTCAGTGCTCCTTGTAGTCGAAGCCAATGGGAGGATTATACCTAAGCCTACTTAGGCAGGTTACGTTTTTTTTCGTGCAGATAAATACATTTTGGGAAAAAATACCAAAACGAGCAGCTCATAATTGATATGTAGACTGAATTTCGTTTGTGGCCTGGTCTTGATTCGCTAACAAAGTGGACATGTATCTGTGAGTCATTAGGCAAAGCCAAAGGTCCTTTGCAGCATTATCAAGTCGGGCATTGGGAGGCCAAAGATGCCATAAGAATAGCATGAGGCAAGATATCATGGAAGAGAGCCAAAAACGAAAATATGCAAATTTATTTTCGTGCTTTCAGATGTTTTCTTTTGTCTGCTCTTTGCTGGGATTTGCCATTTGCACACATCCTGGGAGAAGCCCTGGCTCCTGGGTCCTCGACATGTCTTGACAATTTGCACCGTGCTTGGGCTGCCCTGCGGCTGGCTCCTGTTGCTCCTGTTGCTAGGTGTGCCAGCCGTGTTGGAAAACGTGGCTGGTGTTTGGCTGCTGATGCGTATCATGACGCCGGCACTTGCAGACAGACAGCTCGGGGGCCCATACACATGTTAGGCCACAGAATGGACAACAGAATCAATATGCATATAAATATGTGGAGGGAATTGCAAAGTATGTAGTTTGTTTCTCCTGTCGAAACAACATTTGCATAAAGCAGCTACTGACAGGTGCCATAAGAGCCAGCCACAGCCATTTACTGAGCCACACGTTGCATGTGTGTGTGTGTTGCGGGCTGCAAACCTAATTATATAGGTTGAACTGAAACTGAGACTGGCACCAAATAAATCCCAGTGCTGTATCAGCGCAAAGTCCCAAATCCAATAAGTAATCCGTAAGCCAAAGCGAATGCGAACCGAAAGCACAGAAAAGAATGAATGAAAGCAACAAGGAGAAAATAAAAGCTGATAGCAAATGAGCTGCTACGGCGACAATTGCCAGCAGAGCGGACAACAGACACACGCACACACACACACACATGTATCAATATACAAATACACATACACACACACTGGGTCGCCGATCCCAATGAAAGTCATAATAATAAGCTGTGGGAATACGTATAAAGTGTGAAAAATATGTATGAACTCAGCTACTTACAGTTTATGCTATCTAGGAATACCCTATAAAAGATATACAGTGGAGGGTAGGCATATTATATACATATTATATATTATTTCAAAGAACTTTTCTGTTTCTCTAACCAATCTACATATAAGATGATAATTAAAATATTGTATAATAATAACAGTTTCTCCACAACCTATGCTCATTCTTTTACAGGGTATTTTGATCAACAATATGTGCTACGTAAAATTATGCGACTTCCAACGAAAAAAAAATCACTTAGCGCCGCATGTGATTACAAGTAATTAAAATACGAGCGTTGCTTTTGATGGATTGCTGTAAGCCGATGACAAAGTCGACGCGTTGTCATCAAAAGTGATTAATTAATAAGCATGTGTGTGTGATTATGTGTGCGTACCTTCTTTTGTTTGCATTAACTGTGAATGTGCATGTTGGGCAATAAGGGCGTAAGCCTTGCCAATAGGTAAGTCACAAATGGCTTACAACATTTCAATGAAGAATTCCATAATTAATTATTAATTATAAATGTTTGGTTACAGTTATATTCATAGCTAATTATATACTATATAAATGTATAAACATATATAAGAATATGTTATTATGAATTAATAGTGTGAGATGGATAGAAAAGTATTTACACAATTTTTGACGAGAATTCTTTCCACGTTTGCACTAGCATTAGTGAGAAGCCGACCGCGAGAATAAATAAATATTAATCGAGGGAGATTGCGATTTTCATGTACTCCACTCTCCGAGAGAGGGAGATAGCGAGACAACGCCTGTAATGCTTGAGCGTAATTTCGGCTGCTAGTGAGTGAGAGTGAAACGCCTACTTAGGTTCGCTTCAATGGACAAAGAGAGAACGTGACTGGAAGTGGCGTCTGAAAGAGCGCATAATGTAAAGGAGAACAACAGCAATTCATTTTAAGGCAGAGCTATAAAGTGATTAATAATTTATCAATTGAATAAAAGGCATTATAATTGGGACAGGCAAGACATATATTTATATACATATTTCCTTATTTGCATAAAGTAAATTTATTTCATAATATTGCAATGCTGTGAATAAGACATAAATTGAAAGTCCTTCAATTAGTTTCAAAGGACAACAGAAAACTAATAGCCTTAAAGGACAAATCTTTTCAATTACGTTCACTAAGCTTCTTCACTTGCTCTTTCCGTAACCCCTGAAATATGAATTATAATTTTGATTCTCATCAAGCAACTGAACTGTTAGCTTATGGCATATCTTTACCATAAGCAGCTTACACTGAATGGACTTGCTTCATAATATTATGCCTGCAACCCATTCAATTCGAGCTCAATGTGCGTCAAAACACTCCAACAACAGCAATAATGCCAACAACTAAATTTGCATAGCTGTTCTGTAAACTTTTGCACAAGTCTCATTGATGTTATATACTTTTGTTGTTGTTGTTGTTGCTGTTGTGTTTGTTGTTGTTTTTAAAAAGTCCTGGGACCGAAAGCTGTGCAAAAACTTTCGTCGAGGGGCTCTGCATTTGACGGACTTCCAAAATTTGATAGCCAAGTAGCGTTCTGCAGCCGACTTCATCTCAACAACCAGCAAATAAATAATAAAAAAAAGTTGTAGTACAATAAGAAAAAGTGAATGGCACCGCGTTAATATTCAAAAGCGCATAAAACTTTTCGGCCTCAAGCCCTTCGGCCGAGTGCCTAAGCGAAAATGTGAAGCATTCGCAGTTGAGGAAAAGTTTTTGCGCACTTCACGTTCGCTGAATTTTGCATGGAACATAAATAATAGTTCAAACCCCTGAATATTTGTTCACTCAAAAAAAAAAGTGGCGAAATATTTTTTATTTTTATTTTTTACTTTGCGAGACTGCACGCCGCCGGGCCACGCCCCAAATGAAGCGGTGCTGTGGCTGTGAGCTAAATTAAAAGTTCGCGAATTTTTAATAAACTCCGCTCCACTAAATGCCACAGAGCCAGGCCAAAACGTTTTGTGGCCGGCAAGCGATACGCATACGACGTGTGAGCCGGCGGCAAATTTTAATTGGCCTGCCACACTGGGTGTTTGTGTGAATGTTTTTAGTCCATTTGCTGAGCGTCGAGACAGTGTGTGTGTGAGTATCCCT
Source organism: Drosophila meridionalis (assembly GCA_035045145.1). Taxonomy (NCBI): domain Eukaryota; kingdom Metazoa; phylum Arthropoda; class Insecta; order Diptera; family Drosophilidae; genus Drosophila; species Drosophila meridionalis. The sequence goes on along the minus strand of JAWNPG010000020.1, from coordinate 3,232,684 downwards.
GCGTGCGCTTGAGTATCCCTGTGTGTGTCCAAAGTTCAAGGGATTCTGATTTGCAGTTGGTTTGATTAAAAACTTCGGATAGTTTCCGTTTTTTGGAATTCCCTTTGTTTTTCCTTTTGCAGTTGGAATTTTGTTTGGTTTAGCTGTTTACTGAGATTATTGTAGCAACTTTGTTGCACGAACAACTTGACGTTCAAAATTGGCCGCACCGAACAATTACATTGTCTGTAAAGTTGGGGCCGCCTTTGGGGTTGGGGGTTTCCGCCACTTTGGGAACGTTGCCTGGAATTTGTACGCGCGCATTTTCTATTACAATAGTTTTACCGGGGCTGAGAGGCTGCGAGAGCCAGGTAAAAGTTTAGGTTTTTAATTAGTTTTAGTCGCTTAGCGCTAGGGCAATTTGTTACATGAAGCCGAAGCTTAATATATATAAATCTTTACAGCTCAGCTGTCGACTTTGCGGTTGATGAGGGCCTTTGCTTTCTTATTGTTCTTCTTGTTGTTTGCATTTGCTTAGCCTTTTTCCTGCCGGTTGCAACTAATTGGCTGAAACTTGTGCAAAACGCTTTGTGGCAATTTGTAAAGATGTGGCTAAACTCTACGCCTTGGTTGAGTGGCTAAGAAAGTTGCTGCTTAGACTGGAATACAAAAGATATAGGCCTAGGCATAAATTTGTATTTGATTGGCGTGGAAATTTAAGATAGAATTTTGAATAAAGATATAAAAAAGCTTTTTATGGTTTAACAAGTTTGATTCATAACTACTGATAGTTAATATGCTTTCCTTTACAAATCAAGCAATCCATCAGGTTGATGTCTATGTCGTAGGTAGGACTTGGCTCAGTTTGAGTTGAGAGTTGCAACTGGCAGCAAATTTTCCTTGTGCCACTTATCAAGCAATCAATCAAACAAAAATCTTTAAGATAATAGCTATTTAAATATCTTGGATTAAATGAAAAAAAAAAAATGAGTTGCATTTAATGGCCACACAGTTAAAGCCAAAAGTACTTAATCCTTACCTCAATTGGCTGAGCTAAACACTTAAGGAACTCAACTTCATTTGTCTATTTATTGTATATATTGTATACAATTGTATACTTCAATTTCCATTTAAATTTCCTTTAAATTTAAGCATTCATCTTAAAAGTCTTCAATTTAAATTGAAGCATTCGTCTTGAGTTCGTTCAATTCGAACTGACAGCTGTTTGGACTGAAACTCGATTGCAATGTCTATTGAGTGCTTGACAAGGCACTCACTTCACTCTGAGTACATTTAATGAAAGCGAGCATGTTTTGTGTGAGGTTCTGAGTGTGTGTGTGTGTGTGTGTGTGAGTGTGTGTGTGTGTGTGTGTGAGTGTGTGTGCTCGCCTGTTTGATAGCAAACATAGAGCAATATCAAATAATGCACATTTCCGCATCCGCTGTAAAAATATCGGCGCCATTTCGAGCCCAAGCTCTTCATATGGCAAATATTAGCTCACTGGCAATGCCTTTGCCTTCGAGTCTCTTGCGTGCCAGCGCTTGTTATCCTTGCTCGCTGCGAGATGTCCTGGCAAGTGTTTCAAAATAAACAGCTACCAGTGTAAATTGCCTTTGGGCAAGTTTGGTGCCAATGCTCGCTGCAGACGGAGCTTTGACTGGAAGTTTTAAGGCTTGACTTTGCACGCGTGTGAGATGAGCTGAAAATGTATGTGAGTGTGTGTGAGTACACCAGTGTGTGTGTGTGTGTATTTGTGTGTATTTGCCACATCCTTCTTGCTGCTGTTACTGCTGCCATTTTGTTGCGCCAAGACAAACAGCAGCAGTTGCTCTGGCCAAACATTAAGAAATCAACTTTAGACGCCGGTCGTGTCAGCCAACGCGCGCGTCTTTTGTTATGCTATATATATACATACGAGTGTATGTGTGTTTGCGTGTGTGCGGAAGCTGCGACTGCTGCTAGCCCTACGGTTTGTTTTGGCAACAACTTGTGCAAGTCTTTCGCATATCGTTGTTGTTCTTATTGTAGAGTCTTCAGAAAGCTACAACATAAACATAAAGTTATTATATAAATATGAAGTAGCTACGAGTGGGCGTGCCGGCAAAGGGGCGCCAATCCACAGTGGGCGTAACGCTGCAGGATAAGCGCCAAATCCAGATGCCTGCTGCCTGGTAGCCAAAGGAGTGACTGAGTCAAACTTTTAGCCAGCTCCAAATTTTGCTTTGCGGTTTTTCGCGCATTCGTTTTGGCTTTCACATTTCGGGGTCTGAGGCTTAACAAACTCTTTTTTTTTCTCTCGCATTTCCCTTTTTTCCGTGGTGTCTTTTGTCGTACAGCGGATTTGAATTATGCGGCAGATTAAGTCACAGCGTTTGCCCTTGGGTTATTTACAGCACAGAGATTCGCTTATGATAGCAGACAAAATGGTTTTAGATTTCTGCCAAAAATAAAGTTGACCGAAATATGCGGAGCAACCACAACAATTATCGACTTATATAGGTTTCGAAGCAGGATTAAATGATGTGGTTGGAATAAAATTAAATGCACTAAAAATAGGCTTAAGCAGACATAATTAAGATTGAAATTAAGTACTTCTTGTAAAGATTTTCTATTTCTATTTCTGTGCAGATATTTACCTATCTTAAATGAAAACAAATAAGATATATGCAGATGGGTAAGATAACTGATTGATAATATATGATATAAATATGAATTATATTTATATCGTATATTATTAATCAGTAATCTTACCCATCTACATATATCTTCTTTATTTTCGTATCAATATCTATATGTACCAATGATAATCAATTTAACTACCTATTTCAATTTATCAATATAAATAATTGATATATGGTCCTAGAGTCCGTATAAATGCCAATTTAAACATCTTTTTCTTTCAGAAATATCTCACATAAATATATACTCAATTTACAAGTTTCCTCTGCAAAGTTAACCATCTATATATACCTAATCTCTAGCGCATATATCTTTAGTTTAACAGCATTCAAATAAAACAATTTTACACATTTTTACTGCACAATTTATAGCATGAATATCGTATATTCAATTTAAACAAACCAATTTGGCATAACAAAACCTCCCAATATGCACACACATACACACACGCACGCACACTTGAACACTTGCATGGTTTGTTAAAAGCAATGCAACCGCAAAATAAACAACAACAAGAACGAAGCCCGCGCGCGCTCAGGCCAAAGCCATTACTCATACGTCATGTGGCACAGCCAAAGGGAATACAAATACAAAATGCATGGGCAAAAACTACTAGAAGCACTAAAAAAAAAACAACAACAAATACTATAAAAATACTGGGGAAAAAACAAACAGGAAAACAAGTAAATCGCTTGAGCGCCAAAAAATAACAACGACAACTAGACGCTGGGGTATTCGGATTGGGTTTTGGTTTGCCAAGTGGATCAGCATTTCCAGCACGCTGCTGCCGTTGTTGCACAGCGGCTTTTGAGGCTTTGCTTGGTTGTGTGCTTTACACACACACACACACTCACACTCACTCTTGAGTTGTTTCTTCTGCATTTACTGCACTGTTTAGTTCGCTTTGGCTGGCAAACGGCGTTTATTTCTATGCCGCAATTACACACGTTGCCGGGACGACTTGCCTCCCTTCCCGTCTCTATGCCTGCCACGCCCCCAACTCACTCCTTTCGCACATTATTCAAGTTGTGTGCGTAACCAACTGGCTGCACTTGTTGTTGCTTACGACTAACTTGCGTTGAGCCACAAATTGAATTACCCAACAGTTTACCAGCTGCGTGATGTGCCCCACTAACCACCATCTGCCCTCAGCCCTCACGCTGCCTCCTCTCCTAGCTTACGCCTTCTCTTTCTCTTCGCATTATTATCAATTGCTGCGGGAGCGGCACGCGCTTGGCAGCATTCAAATCTACAAATGCACTGGGGCCACACAACGGCAGCACGTGGTGCCGCCCCTCCTCATCCTTCGTCCCTCCCACACATACACACACACACATACAGGCCTTCGTAGCTCCCTTAGACCTCACAATTGTTAAGTGGCAAATATGTATTTGCTGCCTTGTGGATTTTAGTGAATGTTTTCCCTCCATTTATTTGTTAGCACTCAAATGAGTACAGCAGTTAGCTAAGTGCGTCTGTGTGCCGTGCATACCTGCAAGAGAGATGAAAAAGGAGGGTATTAGTATTATGTTTAATCTACATATTTATTGTAATAATAAGCAATAGTTGAATCAACCTAATGCTATAAATCTAAGGATTTTCTATTTTTTTTTTTTAATATTTGTATAATTTGAATAAAATTAAAGCATATTTGAATTGCATTAAATGCAGATGCACCAAAACCATCTTTAAATATTGATTCTTCGTATTGGTAGGGATCAGAAATTGGTCTAAAACACCCAAATTTAAGGCCTGCCATTCAGATATCCGTTCGTTATTTAAAATGGTACACGATCTCAGATTAAGCCAACTCAATGTCGAATCATTTCCGTTTTACCCAAACCATTATACTCATTTTACTTTGTGAACGAGCATAATTGCCTTAATTTCCCAGCATTTACCGTTCTGTGTATGTTTTCTTTCCCTTGTCTACAATATGTCAACTAAAAACTGTTCAATCAATCGGGTATTTCGAGCACGTAGCTGCTAGAAAAAATACACACAGGAATTACCAAAATCAGCAAAGCAAATAAATAAAATATTTATGCGAGCTAAGGGAAGTTAGTACCCGCTCTAGCGCCCCTCGCTCTCTCTCTCTCTCTTGCCCTGCCATTAGAATGTGTAATCTATGTATAGCTGGGATTGACGTAAACGTTGTCCTAACTGATTTCATCCTGTCGTCTGTTGTTGTGTCTGTCAACATGAAAGGAACGACAACCAACAGCCGGGCAAAAAGTCAGCCTAATTGCAAAGTATTCATCACACGCGCGCCCATGCGAGCAAACGTGACAGATGCCATTCGTGTTGGCCGGCAATATATGCGCATGTTTACAGAGTGTGTGTCCATATGTATCTATACTTAATCAAAATGCACTGCATGCCAGTTGAGACAAAAATAAACAAGATATAAATGTTTCAGATCTGAGTGCTGGACAAAAAGATAACTGCAAATCATATCCTTATAGGCAAGTAAACTCTATATAGAACGATTGCTATGTTAGAATATTTATATAATATTTCAAAATTATTTTTTATTTTAATCAAATCCATCATTTTAATCAAATATCCATCCGTTATCGAGTTTATTCTCTTAAATTTCAAAACATCTGTAGCATACTTTTCAGCTTACTAAATATATTTTTTTTACCATCTTCAAGTCGTAACCAGAACTGGCCTTAAATTCGTTGGCGATGATAATGGTACCCCAATGGGCTAATCTAATACGTTTTTGCTGTTCAATGTGAAATGTGGCGAGCATGGAAGAAAGAAATCTTGGCAAGCAAAATGTGAAAATGTGCAGAGTGCAAAAAAAAAAAGAGAAGAAAAGCAAAACGAAGAGGAAAAGGAAAAGGTTGCTTGGTCCCTGATATCATTCACATAACTTAGATGCCTTGCGAGTTGGCTGCAGTCAAATCTTGAATTATGGACTTGACTTAACTTGATGTGCTTGCAAATGGCGAAAGGTAAAAGTGCTAAGCGAAGCCATTTTGTTGTTGCTCCCACATCTTAAAGCTTCTCAAAATCTCAGAGAATATAATGCTTAGGTTAGATTTAGGATTGATGGAGTTTTAATGTTTTATATGTTGAGCAATATCTAATTTTAGACAGCTTACATACTTTGTTATTATATATGGGTTTCTTCAAAGTCATTTAACTAGTTTAAAGTACTTTGGTAGCTAATCGATACTAATTGATAGCTAAACAACACAAAAGCTACTAATCGAAGAATGAATTGACATACCTTATCAGTCATCTATCAAAAACTGTTTTCTGTGATGAAACGGATTTGACATATGCGAAGCGCTCAATTTGAGGCTGAAAATACTGCAGCTGCACGAGGTAAAATCCGCACAATCTAAGTCTTCCACACACACACACATACAAATACAGACACAGACAGTTACACAAACAGATTTGCAACGTTGTTTACGTGGCGTATGAGTAGCAAATCAAATGCAGCCCAACCAGAAGCAAAATGCCTGATTGGCAGCATAAATCAAGTGGAGGCAGAAACAGACACACGCGTAAGCTACCGCCGTGCAGTTGGCATAATGAAACGCAGCAGCATCGTGAAGCGCCATTGCAACAGAGTTTGGCTTGACTGCCGATTTCTTTGAGTTAGTCACGTTGCGAGCAAAACACTGAATGACTTCGTTAGCAGCTGCAATGCTGCACTGCTGCACTGCATGCGGCGTACGCAGCTGCCTCTAAAACTGTCAGAACTCGGAACTTATGCAAAACAGGCAGGCAGTCGAGCAGACAGACAGCCAAACAGTCAGCCAGACAGACAAATCCGTGCACATTTGTTGGCGCTGGGTTCAATTGAGCAGCAAATTGCCGAAGTAACAAAAAAAAAAAAAAACAAAAAATGAAAACCAAAAAAGGGGAAACCCTAAAAATAGAGGAGCAGCACCAGCAGAGTGGGCGTGTCAGCTGAAATTGTTAGCGCAAATAGAAAAGGGGCGGACAAAGTCACCTGCAACGTGCAAACGTTTTCAAAATTTATTGCCAGCATTTGCATGCCACAGTTCGCTGCCTGCTACCCACATACACACACACAGACACTCACATGCACTCATCCATCGACACATCCCCAAACACACCCCATTGCTGGCAGTTGGCGCAGTTCGTGCGCTGCGAACATGGCGCAAATTCAGTTTGCACCGCAAGGGCTAACTAAGTCGCAGCGCTGCTGCCAATTGAAATTGCGTGAAACTCAAGCGAATGCAGCGCTGTCAACTTGATCGAATTTTAACAGCGTTACAAACACGTGTCGATCTATAAGTACCACAGATTTGCTGGCATATGCTAGTAGCTGCGAAGCTGTTGGCGGGCTGCCAACTAGGTTTAAGCAGATCGAAATCATTTATGATAGTAAATACATATAAATATATATACTAGATATATACTAAATATGAATATAATAATGTAAACTGCATATATACTAAATATATATCATTCAAATTGTATATTTTTGATACTAAATATATATAATACAAACTATAATATATATATAAAACTTACTATTAAGAGATCTGTAAAATTTGCCAGAATCACATAACATTTTATATGATACCCCCAAACATAGCTGAACAGCTCGAATATGATATACTTAGAAAATTTTCGCAATTTTTGACTTTACAGATCTTTTAAAGTATGTGTTGAATACAATAACAACAAAAATTGTGGAGATAACTTATAACATGCTAGAATCATGGCTGCCAACTTGTGTTAAAGACAAGGCCATACGATTATATTTGCTTTGATAAAGATGAATGAATTTTTCAATCCAATAAATTTATATAAATTAAAATCTATTTTCGTAGATAAACATTAAGTTTATTGCTGAAGCGATTTCCATTCTTCGTACTTGACACAGCTTGAATTGAAGCCAAGCGTATCTCGAATAACTATGCCAATCCCAAAGATACAATTTATGCTTAGCTAAACTTGTTAGCTCTAAGTGCTGCTGCTGCTGCATTTGCTGACTTTTGCTGCAGAAATCGACGAGGCGAAAACCTTATTTATTTGTCGCACCTTTTGCCAGTCAAACTAACTGAAATTCGATTTTAGCTGCATCAAGATTTTTCCTGTTCCCATTTTGTCTTCTTTTTTATAGAAATCTTCGTAGTCCGATTTGAATGCAGTCCATGTGCGAGTTTTGTTGTTTTTTCCGGAGATTTAGCAGCTGCAGATCCCATTCGAGCGGGGAAAATACAATTTCGGGAGGTGAACCGTCTGAGCAGTTTGGTCTTAGTGTTTGCCTTGGTTTTTAATTCGGAGCTTATTTATTTATGTCTTTTGGCCGTTTTGTAGCTGGGCTTAAAATTGATGTCGAAATTAGAATGCAGCTCAAGTGGGGTGCGGACTACGGATTCGGATTGCCGGCTGCAGACATGTATGTATGTGGGTTAGCCAAACACAAACTGCAGACAGAATAGAAATGTAAGTCCCCAATTTTTAGCCAACTCTCACCCTTCCTCTGTCCTCTGCATCCCTTGTCTGTCTCTCACTCTCTCAGTCGCCCTCACGTGCAGCTGACGCCCTCGAGCTAAATGTAAGCACTTCTGTGGTTCAACAATTAAAACGTTGCATTTGGGGCAGAGCTGTTCGCCTTGTTGTCTGCGCCAGTTCCGTGTGTGAGCGAGTCCCTCTGTGCGTCTGTTTGTCGTTATTTACCCCTGAGGCTACGTGTGAATCTGCACGAAATCTATGCTCGTCCTACTGTCGCATTGTGCTACGTCAATTGTTTTCTATTGTTTCTCCATTTAATTTTTTTTTCCTATTTTCTTTTTGTTTTGTTTTATTTCTGTTTTGCTTTCTGTGCAACGCAGCTGTGCGCAGTTACTGAATGCCCCAATGGGGTGTTTAATGGGTATTTGGCATTTTTGGGGCTAAAAACATTTCGAATGCATTTTACATTTTTAATGCCTTGGCAATGCTGAATATCTATATATGCAGGTATGTATTGGGAATTGCATGTGCTGTGGCACGAGAGATTCTTTGGAAAAATTTTCCCAACCGGAAACTTAAGCTTTTAATACTACATATATAATAATGCTTTTAAAGCTGCACTGAGATTATCGAAAGCAAACTGTAAATAATAAATAAAATTGTATGTTGGCTTCGTATTTTGTGTATTTGATTTGAGAATTAATGAATAGGTTTCGGCTTAAACATTGTTTTAAATATACTGTGATTGTAAGTATCTGTCGAAAATGTTGTAGCTTAAATAGAAACATTTTTAAGTACTTTTAGTTTTAAACGTATGCTTTTCTTTAATGTCTTGATTGTTTAACACAATGGCTAAAGCAAATGTAATCACACTCGTATTCAGAGGCATTTAATATAAAGTCTAAATCAAATTACAAGTATCACCCCATTTATGCCATAAGTCGACCGAATAAATAAGCCTTCGAAAAAAACTCGATTACTGGGAAAAGGCATTTAAGCCTGCAAGCAAACTCCATATGTGAACTAAGGGATAAGAGTGGAATACTATGAAATTTGCCTGATAATCCAATAAAGTGAATGGCACAAACACACACGGGGGAGTCTTGCAGACAGAAAGTGGCGCTCGACTAACAACTTCATTGATACACAGCAAGTCGACTGCGAGTCGATCCACATACCACGAACACACACACACATACACACAGAGATGAGGAGCTCATGGCACCACATGCTTACAACAGGCGAATGGAAGTTAAACCACATTTATAAGTCGAACTTGGCATACATATGCAATGCCATGTCACTGCTTGTCTCCCTCTCCATCTCCCTCTCTCTCTCTCTCTCTCTCTCTGACTCTGACTCTGTCAACTGGCTTGTTGACATTAGATTGTGTTTAAAGTGGTTGCACACACTCATACACACTCACACACAGTCAGACACACGCACTGTGGCTTGGCATACATAATGCCTCTAAAATTGTCTACTTATATATTTATGCAAGTGCCTCAGTCAGCCAGTGTCGGGATCATATGCCACATTGTCGCACATCCGACTCGAGGCTCGTGTCATAAGTGTATGTGCGTGTGTATGTGTGTATGTATGTACATATGTCTGTTAGCTGTTGTCTGTGTGCGTGCATTTGACAATTGTTTGTTAATGCTCGTGCGTTGGCTGTAGCGGAAACGGAAACTCCAAATGACACTTACTCAATTTGCGCGCAATTGATTTTGGCTTTTATTTTTATTTTTTTGCACCCGAAAGCCCAAAAAAAAAAGAAATAATAACACATAAAAATAATCTCGGTACGTGACTTTTAACTAAACAAAACAAAATGTACAAAATACCCAATATATTCGCATATGTTTCAAATGAGCAACAGCAGGCATGAAATCAAATCCGATTCTAATCGACGTTTCGAAATTGAAAATACCGCATGGAGAGTAGCTGAAGAAAGCTGGAGAATGAAAGTTATATATGATATAATGTTAAATATGGAATACAGAGAACCAAAATATATTGATGACAGCTAGAATAATTATCTAAAACATCTGAAATATAAGTCTAGTATATTAAATTTGAAATATTATATTTTTATATCTATATATATATATATATATATCTGGTTTATTATAATTTAAATAAAAAACAAGTAAGAGTGCTCTCGACTAGGAGATACCCTGAGCCCTGTGAAGCATCCAAAATCTAAAGATTATGTAATCTCCGTCTGCATTACACGAAACTTCGCTATGTAAATAGCCTTTTATTATGTTTTCTAGTTAATGTATACAAATTATATACCTAATTATAAATTACTAAAAACACAGCTATATTTAAACAACTCAGAGTTAGAAGGGAAGTCGAAGTGCTAGTCGAAGAGCTAGTCAGGCTCGCCTGACTAAAAAATAGTCTTAACGCAGATACGGACTGCCAAAATCCTTGATATTTGCACATATGAAGAATTACTTCACATTTGCTAAATGATCGTGTCTTAATGATCCTTATAATTATTAACAATATTTAAATTTAAAATATATTATATTTACGTTAAATAAACATATAACTTTTACATTTTCGCTTAACATACTTAACAATTTTAACACTTACCAACAGACAGAAGAAGAGAAGCACCGCGCTGCCCTGGACGACGGACCACAAGAAGATGAAGAATGCGACTGAAGCAGCGCTGCAGCAGGCTTGCCTTTATATAGGGCAGCGACAGCGACAGCTCCACTCAAGCCAAGCTCAACTCTTGAGCCTCTTTCTGAGTCAGACGTCACACTCGATCATTAGGCGACCAATCAGAAGATGAGGAATACGACTGAGGCTGCGCTGCAGCAGGCTTGCCTTTATATAGGGCAGCGACAGATCCACGCAGGTCAAGCTCAACTCTTGAGCTTATACTTTGTGGGGTCTACCACGCCTCTTTCTGACTGTTACGTGCATTTAACAAAACCATTATACTCTGATTTCCCATTTTCAATGGGCTCAGAGTATAACAATAAATTTTAAATTTTAATAATTTAATAGTATACAACAAAAAAATTTAAAATCTTCAAGAACTAGAGATTAGCTTTAACTTTATATTTTAGATGATTATTTCTATAACTAACTAGCTAGGTGTATAGAACAAGTCTGTGTAGACTTATTTAGTTAGAGTATATAAATAATAAAAAAGGCAATTCACGCACTTTGCGACACATTTCAACCACTATTACGCTCCGATTGAGAGAAGGGGACGGAGAAAGAGCGAAGGGCGAGTTGACAAGAGGCGCCTGCTTTTTATTAACTTTAAAAGGCAGCTTTCACACAAGAGCCGGCTGCAATTTTTCACTTTTTTCTTGCAGCTTTTTTTCTATCCCCATGGGCCACAAAGCCAGCCACAATGTGTGTGTGTGGGCGTATGGTCTTTGAGGGGGTCAGAGTTGATTGTATTCGATATAATCGCACATTATTGACACATTATTCTAGTGCCACTTTAAGCAATTTCCAGAGCAGCCGCCCGGCTGCCTCTGCTCCAAAGAGTTCAAAGTTCGCAAAGAATTTATTATTTAAGTTTCATAAGTTCACTTAAGTAGTTTTTTTTTTTGTTCATTTGTTGAGCGTAATTATAATTAATGAGCCAATTTCTGTGCATATGTTTAATGCATTTGCTCATCAATTATTATTATGAAACAATGCATATGCATGTTTGCATAAAAAGCGCTACGCATTTACAATGAATTATATATATGCCGCTTTTTATCTGTCCGATTTTATGCAATTAACGCAACATAAATCAATTGTGCGTTGCATGCGCATTCTTACTCATACATAAATGCATTTATATACACACAGATATATATATATATATATATATAAATATATGTTAATTAACGTGTCACATTTCAATTTAAATAAAAACCTTAACATATTCAATTGTGTTATTTAATGGAAGCTTTAACAATTGTTAATTTAATTGTGCTGTCTTTATGCATAAAGCGCTGAGTGGAAGCAATTTGCATGAGAATTGTATACGTTCAGTGACGAGAAATGGTATAAATAATAACAATTATAAGCACAGATAAAATGCCAGTGATAAGAATCATATAACATGACAATTAATAAACTCTCATTTCCTAACTTTCACTCCAAATCAAATTACTATGTAATACCCACATTACATCAAGCTCTCAGATATGGCTGCCCGGTAGATAGCTATATATATATATATAAGTATTTTGTTTGCTCAGTGGAATAAATGCGACAAGCTATAAATCACTCAGGACTTGCCACACACACACACACACACACACATACACAGGCACTCGGACAGCAAATAGGACAAATAGTGTGGCAGCTCATGAGACTAATGTGTGGCACGAATGGCAAGATTCAATCGAGAAATGGCTGTGCAGTTGCAGGACCAGGCGGAAAGCCATTGCTGGGTATTTGCTTATAAACAAAATTGAATTTTTATCGCTGCAGCATCGCAGGTGGAAATAAAAAATGCGATGAGGAATGAAGCAAAAAATGAAAAAAAAAGAAGAAACCAAAACGTAAACATGCCAAGCAAAGCGCATGAGAAACGTACGAATCAATGAACAAGAAAAACGTAGCCAGATACACGTGTGTGTGTGTGTGCACACCTGCTAATACACTCACACACAGAAACACACACTCACATTCAAAAAGCATGCAGCATAAGTTGAAGTGGTGCTGCCAGGAACTGAGGGGGTTTGGCATGGTTTATACGTGACCCAGTTGACGGGCATTGCCAGAGAGCCAAAACACTTCAGAGTCCTAGCAGAAGAATTGATATCAAGTAGATACGTCGAGTATGCTGGAAATGGTTTCAGTAGCCTTGCAGGATTATATTTGTGTATGCAAACTAGCAATAACTGCATAAATGCTGCGAGGGGCAACAGGACAGAGCGAGAGAAAGAAAGGGGAGAGGTAGTGGCTGCTGTGGCAGCAAATCAGATGGAAATTATATATACACAAGCTGAGCAAATGAAATGGCATAAATGAAAAGAAATTGCTTTAAGGCCAAAGCTGACCTCATGAAAACGGCACCAATTTGTTATGCTGGACACGAGACCCAGACCCCATCTGCCCCAGCTCAGCTCTCTCTCTCTCTCTCTCTTTCTCTGAACCAACTAATCCTATCGCTGTGGCCATAAAAACTTTATGTGTCAAATGTCATAATCCGAAATCACTTTGCAGGAACTGGCGGCAGCGGTCAAAGCTCATAAATTTAGCGACCTTTGAGCCATTGGCTTTTCGGTAGTCCCGAGTTACCATTTAATGGTATTTGCCATTTTTATTATTATTTATGTTTGCACTTTAGTTTTGTTAAACGGGGCACGCACATGATATGCTGATAAAAGTTCAATTCCCTTTCAAAACATAAAAACAATAAAAGCGGCCACGTTGCGTATACGCAATGTGTTCTGTGCCTTTGCACTCCATTGCGCATTTTATGGCGCACGCATTAGGAGCTCCAAACCCGACCTCCAATATCGCACTCATTAAATTCAAATCTCAGCATTATTCAGGCTTTTTTGAAGCCTTTTTTAGCCGCATTCCAATTGAAAATATGCATATTCATATTCTGATTGTCTGTCCACTTAAAAGCTTTTGTCTTAATTGCTCTTCGACGCTGTTCATTTCGTTGGGATTATTTTTGCCAAATTCCGCACAGAAATATGCAGCCTTTTAGCGTGTGTAAGCGTATTTGCACACATTTTTAATGGAATGGGATTATGTGCGCTCGAGCATATGCCATGAGGAGGTTTGAGTCGATTTTTGCTATTAACAAAAGTTTAAACTGAAATTATTAAAATCGTGAAGAGCTAAGCATAAATTTTAATGGCTAATTGATGTTGAAATTCAGTTGTGAACTAGTTCGATAAGCTTTCAAAGGGAAAACTTTCATTAAGCGGATTTCAGATCCTCACTTTATTAAATTTCCTGCTTCAACACCTGTTTTTTGACCGGGGCTATAAATAATCCTGAGACGAGTTAATGGTCCATGGAAAAACTGCTGCAAGGCTGAGGCATACCTCTTCACCTGAACTAACCCATCAAATTTTATAATCCGCGCATTGTGTCTGTCCTGTAAAATGCAGTCATGAGAGCCTAATAAAAAATAAAATAAAAATAAAAAATTACGAGGTAGCTAGACTCAATTTAATGCTCCATAAGACGCTTCGCTCACACCCCACTAAATCCCTGAAAAACTCTCAAATATTCAACCAAAATCCGCTGCTTTTCCTTCATATTAAAAGCCTTTTTTTCGCTCTCTAGCAGGAAAAAGATAGCCATAAATCACGCTAAACATTAAATTATGCACATAAAATGGCAGCCAAATCCGCTACCGGGAGACAGAAGCCGCCAGCACTGTCTGGAGTGAACGCAGCAGTAACAACAACAACAACAACAACAACAATAGCTACAAGCCGTAGACAAAGGCGAAAGAAAAAGCTGCTACAATTATGTGTTTAATGCATAAATCAAAAACTCATTTAAAATTAAATCACAGCATTCAACAAATCACAAAACAAAGTCGCAGAAAAAAAATGAAAATACACAGCGATATGAAAGCAATTATTATACACAAAGGTTTGGCTGTCTGTCTCTCTATGTGAGTGTGTGTGTGTGTGTGTATGAATTATTCTGGTATTCTACATGCATATAAAAAATTCAAAAGCCAGCCAGAAACAGCAACAGCAACAGCAGCGACAACAACAGCCAACAGTTGCCTTCAACGAGTGTATAAAATGTTTATGCAGAAATAAATTGAATGTCGCGGAAAGAGACGAGCGCAGCGTAGCTGCCATCAGGCAACAGCTATTAAAATCAGAAAGTAAGAATCTCTAAGCGAATATGACGAATAATATATACTCTCAAGAACATAAATGTGTAAAGGTTGTGAAATGCGCAGTAAAGCTTTAAAAGAGAATTTTCCATTTTTAAGATTTATAAAATATATTTCAGAATATGAAAATTTATTTCCAAATTGCTTAAAAATTACTTTTTTAATTTCCTTACATTATAATTCTTATATATATTAATTATATAATATAAATATATTTATAATAAGAGGTAATAGCAAGAGAAATTCTCAATCAATGGAATTAATTTTCTAACATATTCTAATATAATTCTCGTAATTAAATTGAAAAGCTCACAAGGCATTCATTTGAAAGCTTTTATCGATCATCAGCAAAGATTAATTTTATATTATATATATCGCTAGTCGACCGAAGTTATCAAACCTACTGATAGAAAATATATACTCTAGCCGAGGGCGCAATAACTGTAATGTAACTGTATTTAATGCCAGGACACCTACGCACATGGCGAAATAATTTAAAGGAGAAAACGCCATTACGGTCTGTGTGGTAGGCATGAGGGTGCGCAGATAGGGCCAAAGGGAAGTTTGAAGTCTGAGTAGGGGGTGTGGCTATGGGGCATGAATAAGTACGACAAGCTGGGCTGCGGCAGGACAATGTTTGAGTATCGCACGTCAACTGTCGGCAGCTGCGCACATGCAAGTCAGACACTTCATGGCACACACACTCACACAGATGCAACACACACACTTGCTAGCAGGAAGTGAACGCAACACTCGACACTGCCGGGCCAGGCCGGGCATCAGGGCACCAACTTCAACGAAGACTTGAGTACGTGTCGCGTTGTCGCAGCTTCAATGCAATAGGGAAACAGTGGGTGTTTGTGCAGTGGGCACAGTGGGCACGGTGGGCAAGGCAATGTTGGTTGCAAGCAGCACAATTCCAACAGTAGAATGCGCTCAACTGTGCATATTTCAGCGTCCGCTTTTATGATATGCCCTGATCTATCCACGCAAATGTGCTGTCAGAGCTGTCAGTGGCACAGCGGCAGCTGCTTCATCAGCGCATTTGCCTGTTCGCCTAATGCGAACATCTACTTTGGCCTTTAGCCCCGCCGCCACTGCCACTGCCACATATCATTTACAGCGCGGCAGCATGCGTCCACCTTACCTCCCCTCCTCCAACCCAACCCTTTCCCCTTTGCCTGACAATTGTGCTGGATGTGCCAGCGCCTGGCTACAGCATTATAAAGAGCCAATGACGCTGGCGTCGCAGCGTGTGACCATGTCAAGGGTTCAGCATCAAATGGTAGCAGCAATTGGATTGCGAACGAGAGAGAGTGAGGGATGGGCAGAGGGTGAGGTAGAAGGGCCACAAGTCCTTTTGGCACTGAAGTCTCGCCGAACTAGGTTTAGAGAGCAAGCTGCGACAGCTCCTCAGCACAGCACAATGGGAGCTCAAGTGTTTCGAGCAGCCAACTAATTCATTGATGCCCAAAAATGAAGAATACTCCATAACAACTATACGCCATATTGAGTGCAATAGCAAGTTGACAAGGAAAACTATCTGGCTTCAAATAGTTGGGAGATGTAAAGGCTCAGTAAGGTTGTGTATATATTAAGTTGTGATATATTAATATATGCTGATATGATTTATGAATACTCAAGTTTCGAGCATTAATACTGCTAAACCTGTATCTTTTCTTAGTAGGAGTTTTTCAAATGATGATTAGGGGTGTGTGCGTTTAAATATGCCCATGAGAATGCTATATAAATTTAACGTACACATTAATTAATAAATGTGCTTGATGCTAAGTATTGAGATTCCAGGGAGGATAATGGAACATCAAAAAGCTCTGGCTCTTTATAATAAATACATATATTTAAAAAACAAATTTTTATATAAATCTAATTTGTACTCATTAATCACTCCAACAAAATATAATCACATTCACGGCAGTCGAAATACCATAAAAGGCAATTCTCAATTAAGGAAATTTTCTGCTGCAGTATTTTTTTTTTTTTAACTGCCCAAAAAACGTATAACTGTTTACAAATAAATCTCAAATTACTCCATGGATTCACAAAAGCTCTGCTGCTCAATCAAAAAAAGGCAACGCCTCGCAAACCCTTAGTATAAAGTAAGGCATCACTCCATCATGTCTGTGCTATTATATACATCATTAATCAGGATAATCTACACTATTATCTCAAGCTTACACTTCAATTTTCCAATCATTTATTCACAGACATCAGCAAATGATGCATTAAAACGCTTGAAAACATGCAATTTAACATAAAATATACAAAAGCCCACACGTACGCACTTAAAACTGTGTATGAAAATGATTTACAGAATGTTTTCAAAAAGTGTATGCCAATTGCTTTAATTTAAAATTTATATGCAAACATTTAACAATATTTTGCAACGCAAACTTTTCTCCGGCCCAAATTCAATTTATTTGCAGCAAAATAGTGTCAGAAAAAATGCACTTCAATTATCAATAAATGCAAACATTATATAGCCTGGAGGAAATGCGTGTAATATGAATACGAGTATATATGAAATATAACTATGAAATATAATCAATGTAACTGTAAATCAATTTCTTGTTATCGGCTTACTGTGAAAGCCCTCTGATCTGCGTAGAAAAGGAGCAGCTTAACATGTAATATATATGTACATAACATATTTTAAATTGACATTGGTTTCATGCAATTGAGTTGTTATGTTGTGAGCTGAAAAAAAATCCTTTTTTATCCAGCAGCTTTATGTAAGATAATCGTTTGCAATAATTCATAACCATAAAATATCAATTGTTGTCTACAGTTTCAGCAGGGCGGGCGCTTGTCTGTTATCAACGCGCATAAATTTCAATCTACACATACGCCCCACACTCCGTAGGTGTGTGTGTGTGTGTGTGTGTGATTGTTTGGGTGTGTGTGTGTGCAGCAGTTGCCACAACAAACAACAGGAACTATGCACAAAAACATTGACAATGACGCTTAACTGGCGAGGGGACGGAGGACAGCAGTCAAGTCGAGTCGAGTCGAGTCGAGTGACACGGCAGACAGACAAGTGTATCGAAAATAGCAGCAGCCGCAGGAGCAATGACAACGACAACGACAACAGCAGCAACAAGGAGACCAGGACAAGGACTATATCATAAGCAGTCAACGAGCATATCATAAATATGTTGAGGTTTTTTTTTTTTTTGGGAGTGCCTGCCACTGCCTCAGCATATGTTTTAATGCTTAGCAATAAAAATTTATGCATGATTGAAGTTTTTGAAGATTGGCAAAGGCAGCGAACACAAATTGTTCAAATACGTGGGGGAAGCGAGTTATGCTTTGAATTACGCTGAAAATAAATGGCGTTTTTATTTGCCAAATCAGTACGCAATGGCGCAAGGCGAGACTCGAGCACAGATATGAAAGGAAATCAATAGACAAAGCTGCATATATTATTATAAATAAATATATATATATATATATATATATATATATATATATTTAAGCTAAATTTATTTAAAATTTTAAAATAAATTAATGAATACTATTAAATTGAATAAAAATATAAATAAGGAAAAAAAAACAATTTAAATGTTTAAAAATGTATACAAAAAATTTAAAATAAATTTATAAGGCATTAATAAGTGAGAAAAACATGGACTTTAATTATTTATTATGTAAAATTCATATATACGCTGAAAATAATTTCATTTAACACTAATAAATCGAATAAAAATATTAATAAATAAGAAATATAATTTTTAATTATATAAATGTCATATAAAATATTTTAAGTATAACTCATATACAAATGAAAAATAATTTCTAAAATCTAAGTAAAAAAAACTATCAATTTAAATTATCTTAATCTCAAGTGTAAGCAACTCAATGAATATAAATATGTTTCTCTCTCTTTTAAAATAAGTTTAATAATTAATGTGACTAACACAAATTAAATACCCTGCATAAATACAACAGTCTGTGTACACAAACAAATGAAGCAATTATCCTGGCTGTTGTGTTAGTCGTGACTCCTGCCACGATAAGCTTACAAATTACAAATCCCCTAAGTGCCGTATACAACTGAGGCGATAAATAAATAAATGCGGCCAGTCAAAGAAATTTATGCGCCAAATTAAAATCTTAGCTTTAAGCCGAACTGATGCGCATTAGTTCAGCCCAACCGCAGCACAGTCGAGTCTGTTTTATTTTTGTAAAAAACGAGAAACAAGAAAAAGGAACACGAAAAGAAATGGCCGCAGCCGAAATGCCATTAGAGTGGAGGCGGCAGACAAGGCCGCAAAATAATCTAATTGGCCGAGTTGGCAACGTTTTGCTTGTGGCTTTTTATTTCGGTACAGCTTAATTGTATTAAACTTGCTCGTTGTCTCGCTTCACATTTAAAAAGTTCAAGTTGGTGGCGTATACGCAATGTTGGCGTTACACTATGCGTATGCTTGATGCCTGTGCTCGAGCTTCTGCTTGTTTTATTGTTTATAATTCAATTGAACAGAACCATTTATCATGTTCTACTTTTCGATTTCGCTTTACGTAGAAAAATGTAGACCAGCAATTTTCTTGGTGCTGAGTGTGTGTATGGGTGTTTGTGTGTTTGCTGGAAAAATATAATTTATCACATTGACGCTGATGAATTGTTTGTTTCACACTATGACAACTTTATCGTGTTGCTGGGTAACGAGCCACTGCCACGCCACTTCCTCTGCTCCTGCTCCTCCTGCTGCTGCTCCTGCTTCGCCTGGAGCTGCCTGCGTCCACTTACTCTGTCCCCCTCCCACTCGTTTGCTGCATCATTTGCTCGACTGCTCTTGTCTCCTGTGTTGAATTGCTTGTAAAATGTTTGTAGCTGTCACACAAACTGTTACTGTTGCCGTTGCCGCTGCCGCTGCCACAGCTGATAATGATTTAATATCAGCTGCCGCTCGCTGCATATTTCATAATTTATTCGCCACGTTCCGCCGCATTGCAGCACATAAATACATTTGCGCATTGCATTTTCGGCAAATTGTTTGCCTTTTGTCTGTAATTTATACAAATTATGTCGCATTGTCATCACAGTGCTGAATGTTTTGCATGTACCATAGCAGCAGTTAAAAACTGCGACAGCCGAAGGGACTCGCCATGATTGTTGAATAAACAACGAGTTTTTTCAGTCTGGTGTAAATGCTTTAAATAGTTTGTGGCAAAGTTCATAAAAGTTATTCTATGATATTTAATCTGCTTTTAATAAAGTGTGGCTATTATGTTAAAATATTTATACAAAAAAAATATTTATATAAAGTATAGTTACGGCTATGTTAAATTGGATTACTTTAATATATTTTATTTTAATTTATTTGTAATCACATAATATTTATATATTTATAATACCTCTCAGTCTGGCAATTAGCAAAATAATTGTTATATAACTACAAAAGCCCGCAACAAGTTTTAATTATTTTAAAATAAGTTTCCTCATTTGCTTTTTAATCCCTTTTATATTGAAACCACATTTATGCAAGACTTGAGTTTTCAATTAAAGGCTTTGCCATAAGCCAGATTTAAATGGGAAAATGCTAAATTAACGCCCGGCATCAGGTGCAGTTAGTTAGCTTGACGCTGGAGTCAGGCAACAATTAAATTAAACTTCAACCGAAGTTTCTTTTTTAGTTTGCTTCGTTTCTTTATGCCTCAGTGGCAGATTCATGTAGCTGCGGGCCATGTCTGAGCTGTTTGGCCAAGTCCAACTAACTAGCTAACTAAGCAGCTCGTCTGCCTATCTAAATGTGTCTGCCGCCTGCTCTGGCCCGGTCTGGACTGGTCTGGTTCGGTCTGCTCTGGCTGACAGTTTGACGCATAACCAGAGTCAGAGTCAGAGTCGTGGCCCAGAGGATGAGTCGAGTTGCGCCTACTTTGACTGGCAGCTGTTGACTGCGTCTATCATAGCTGCCAACGTACGATGCCGGGTGACGGTCTCGCCCCTAGGAGCCCCCTAACCGCTTTTCACATGCAAATGCTGGGAGGTTTGTGCCAGCGACGTTTTTGACATATTGAATTAAAAATATAAAAAAAAAGTCATCCACCCAGACGACAAACACTTTTAGCTAAAAGCAAATTACTGTCACTCGTTAATTACTGACGCCTGAATAAATACTGATTTGCATTAGATAAATGTATAGAAATCGGGCACTGGGAAATAGCAAAAACAGGCAGCTAAGAATATAGAAATTTATGCAATTCGACTTTTATTTATAAGGTAATACAATTTGAAACTTAGAATTTCTTTTAATAAAACTTTTTATTTCGCCAAAATAATAAATTGGATATTATAAATAATGTAATATATACTGAAAGTACAAATGATTAGGAGGTTAGAGCCCTAAATAGGTATAAAATATCTAAGATTCAATTACTAAAATATTAGGTAAAACTTTTTTTATTTATTTAAAAATGTAATACATCAATTTTATTCAAAATAAAGTAATACAGAAAAATAAAAAATAAAATGTATTGAACTAGATCTAGATGTAGAATAATTTGAAAAATATATACAAAAAAATTTTACTAAATATTTTAGTAAATAAATTTTATTAAAATATCCCTAATAAATAATAGTTTGTACTTTAATAAAAATATTTGAAATAATATTTCCTACATAAAAAAATATTTTAATAAAAAGAATTTATTCAATTTTCAGCAAATTGAATAAAAAAAAATTGTATCAATTACTTCCTCCGTTGTTTTTACATATTTTATTTATATTCAAATTGAATTTATGTATGAAAAAATGATTTTAATTTGCAAACATCAAATGCAAATGCAAAACAACAAAAGTTACAGTATTTCATCCAATTTAATTTCAATAAAAAGAAACTAACTAGAATTTAAAAGTTATGCGCTGCACATTAAACGAAAAACTCTTTCATGGAAGCAATTTCACTATAATCGCTAATGAATATGCCTTTCACTAGACTAGGTACGTTTATCTACTACATTTAGCAGCCAACTGTATGGAACCCACGAGTAATTCGCAGTTCGAAATTCGCAATTAACTCGCTGTCCAAATTTTTCCACGTCAATTTACGGAATTTAGTTGCATGTGCAACGCTGCACTAAATTCGGATGCATCGAGCCCTGTTCGCTGGCAATTTTATTAACTTAAATGAGTATCAAATGAAGTGGCAGCAGTAGCAGCAGCAGCAGCAGCAGCAGCTGTTGCTGTTGCACTTTTAAATGAACTTCCAACTGTCAGAGGCTGCCGGCTGAACGTTCGCTGGCTTATAATTAAAACAAAATATTTTAGTTTGCAGCAGATTCTACAAAAATGTAATTGCAATTGCAAGCAGAAGCCAGAAAGTGCACAGAAACCAAAAATGGCCAAGCACGCACACATGCACACATGCACACACACACACACACACACAAACACACATTTTTGCACACCTATAAACTCACAAGCCCGCCTGTACTGTGCGGAGTGAGGTTGGCTGGTCAGCCGCAGACATCTTTGTATGTTCGTCTGTTTGTTTTTTTTTTCATTTTTGTTGTTTTTGGAATTTTTTATGCGTCTCTAGCGCGCAGATGGCTGAGTGCCGATCCCTCGCTGGCATCCGGCTTCCTGCTGCAGCCCCTGCCCCACATTGTTGTGGACGTGTCGGCGGTGCAATTTCGCTTTTAAATTTATCACCTGACACAAGAGAACACAAGCTGCAATTGCTTAGCCAAAAACAAGTGTGAAAATACACATAAAAGAGAGTAAACTCTAGTGCTCAATAAGACTAGCAATTAGTAATAGAAGCAATAATAGGAGTGAAGCCCTACTTTTCACTTTATCTGTTTGCATTAATAATAACTTAATAAATATGTATACAAAGATTTTGTTCATTTAAATAATTAAAGTTAGAAAAATCTAGATATCTCTCTAGATACAAAAATCTCTCTAGATATAAAATCAAGACTTAACTCTAATAATTGCAGTACTAACGGATATGACTATATATTGGCTGTTAAGCCTGCGAAAGCATATATTCAGATATATAACATATATATGATATATTACATATATCCAAGTGCTTCTCCTTTGCATAATGCGTTTCTCGACCAAATTGCCATAGCCTGGACAGCACTTAGATCTAGATTAATGCCGTCCCCTTAGCTTCCTTTTTGCTTTCACCTTTATCTCGCATTATTGGATATACATTTCTTTATATTTTTTGTTTGCATTTTAATGGCATCATTTGCGTTATCCATGAGCAGCTGATTGTGGGGGATTTTTTATTTATTCGTTGTATATTTGCAATATTTCATTTGCATTTAAATTTGTTTGGCTTCTCGCTATTTTCCGCTCTGCTCATGACATGTTTATGATCTTCGAAGTTAAATATATGATCAAATTTGCATAAAATGCTGTCTATGTGCAAATAGGAAGCGCCTTGCCTTGCTGAGGCTATCGATTGTTTAGGCCAAAGCCATATTGTCACACTGTGTACAGCATCAAGCGATTATGTTGCATGTGATAAGCGACGCAACAAAGTTGCTTTAGCTTAGAAGGACCAAAGCGAACAGCGAAATATTGTGTAAATGAAAGAAAGTGCAGAGAGAGAGCGAGAGAGAGAGAGTGAGTGAGTGAGTGAGTGAGAGGGAGAGAGAGTGAGAGAGTGAAAGAGAGAGAGAGAGAGAGAGAGAGAGAGAGAGTGAGTGAAAGAGAGAGAGAGAGAGTCAGAGAGAAAGATAGAGAGTGAGAGAGAGAAAAAGTGTGTGAGAGGGAGTAATGGCATTTGGTTTTAACATTCCAGTGATGCTTTTAAAACGCATCTTTTATTAAAACTCTACAGAAAATGCCACCAAAATCCGATTTACCTGGACAGCATTTTATTCACCACGCAGTAAAAGGAAGCAACAAAATTATAAAACCAAATTTGCATTTGGCAGTCAGTTTATACAGCATACAAGATTTATGAGAAACTCCAAGTTGTATTCGGTTGACAAAAAAAAAAAAAAAAAAAAAAAAAAATTGTGCTTGGAGCATAAAAAGAGGCTATAAACAAGTTAAGGACAAATAAGCGCTCTAAGCTGACGGCACACAGTGAGCCAATTTATTATAATGGAAAAATAAGTGAGGCGATATATACGACAGTGGGGGTATGTGTGTATCACTGTGTGTGTGTCTAAAGGGCAAAAACTATAATATAAACAGTCAGAGCACAAAAGGTCATAAAAATAAAGCAACGCGTTAATTGCAATTCCCAATTGACCACAAACAGAAAATTTGAGAGCATAAACTGTGGCTAAGCCCACAAGCTGTGTGTATGTATGTATTCGTGTGTATGTGTGTGTGTGTGTGTGTGTGTGACTGTCACATAAAGTAGCTAATTACTGTTAGTTATGTCGCTGCCCACAAAATGCCGCAATTTATGCGTCTGTGTGCGGCAATGTTTCTGTGTGTGCGGCTGCTGCGGTTACAACACCATAAAATGTTGGCTTACAATCGATGTGTGTGTGAGCGTAGTTGTATGTGTGTGTGTGCGATTGCGGTTTATGGCTAAATGCTGTCAAATGAACATTTTGCATCTGTCTTCTACTTTGGCTATAAAAATGCTTTAAAAACAATTGGGCCACCCCCACTGCCAAAGCCTAAAACTGTCGTTCAAATAAACTTCATTTAGTTGGCTTTTCGAATGCAACGAACCTCCACCGCCTATTCCTTATAGACTTCCAAAAACTAAGAGATACCAATTAGTGCATGGCCCTCGGCCCAAAAATGTCTGAATGCAAGCAATTTTGTGCTCATTTGTGCGTCAAAGAGAAGTTCGAGTCAGGAAAGGTACTACTATACATTGAATACTCTTGCAACTATAAATATACCTATGTATATAGTTGAAATATGAAGTAATCTTTTTGGAGATAAAGAATTATTTCTCGACTAGTTGTTCGATAAACTTGGATTATTCTTATAGTAGTGAAATAATATTATAATTGAATTATGTTTCGATATATTTCAAGATTTAGAAATATAAGACTATAGATTTTAATTATATTCTTTAATTGCATTCAAGTGCTGTAAATCATTTCAATTTTCTTCTATATGAAACATCAGGAGAGTTGCAACTGTGCACAGCTAAACTCTGAATAAACTAGAATTCATGTGTTTCATTACAGAGAAAGGGTATAATTGGAGCTTTCTACTTGCAGATTGAAAAGGCTCAGCTGAAACGAATGGAAAACTATTTAATTAGGCTAATCTGTTTGCATTGATAGCAACTGCACGCAGGCCCAGACAGCAGTTGTCCAATAATTGACATGGACAAGCGTTGGCAAGCACTTACATGCCCCACAACACACACACACACCCACGCCCACACACACGCAGAGACAGAGACAAACAAAGAGTAATCTAAAGTATGCAATGCACTGCAACACAATAAAAGCTTGCCCCAATGCGTGGCACACAGCGAGACTCGATTCACATTAAGCTGAACAAAAATCTACCCAGCGACTTTGTCAACTCGAAATTTAGGGCAGGGAAATGCGAATTACGTGGATGAGCAGTTGGAGGGGCGTGCAAGGGCTGCGGGCGTAACAGCGGGTATCGGCGGGTTTGCTGTGTCAGTTTCGGGCTTTTATTGAATTTGCTCAAAGTGCTTGTTTGTCTGGCGTCTAAGTGGCTTAGCGATTGACTCCAAGCGTGTGAAACTGTATATGAGTGTGTGTGTGAGTGTGTATGAGTGTGTGTTGCCAATTGTCGGCTTCTGCTTTTTTATTGTATTATACTAAAAAATGCTCTAGTGCTTGCTAATTGGCATGCACTTAGCAGGCATAGTAACTTAAGAGATTGAACTAGATTGAGAACTTAAATATGTAGAGTATTTTCTTTACAAGAGCTAAATCTGTCAAAATGTCATAAATTGAAGTAGACCAAGAAGTAAGCTTCTATTTAAATATCAATCAAACTATTAGTAATTGAATTTATTGACAACTCAAATTTTATTCTGCTTAGTAACAATTAAAAAGTTTAATTTTTAATGTGTTCAGGTTATACAAAATTCACATCAAACTATGCCAATAAGCGTTCAGAGAGAGTAGTAGAAGCTTCATAATTAAATTTTAAATGCATGCCACACACACACACATTCATTAAATCAAGATAATTATCATATGTGTAGTCCTTCTGCTATTGATTCTATCACCTTTTGCGTAGCTTTTTTGCTCACACAGATTGCGCTGGGCATTTGGCTAATTTAATTAAATTACTAATTGTTAATTAATTAGATGCTGTAGCTGTTGCTAGGGCTGCGAATGAAATTAATGAGGTGTGTTAAATGGACGGTAATAATTGATATAACTGCTGGCCCACATCAAACAGAGCGTACGCGGCGTATACGCAACGTCGCAACTGGACCGAAACTCATGGCTAATGTAATTGCCCATTGCTCATTGCTCGTTACCAATTGCCAATGGCCAATGGCCAAGTGGAAATGCAAATGCGGAAAATGCAGCCACAATTATTGCATCGGGCTATTTGATTGGCATTTGCTCGGACAGTGCGCATACGCCGCGTGGCGCCACACAGGTGCTGCACTTCGATTTCGTTTTCGTTTTCATATTTTATTTGATTAGCTTCGAGTCGAATTGACCGAACAGCGGTCAGTTGCCAGTGGTCACGTCTGTGGCTAACCATATTGCATTTTGACCAGGAATATTCAATTTATGTGTGTGTGTGTGTGTTGACCAGGGCACTGGCAAAAACGCAAATGGCTAACTTTAATTATTGCATTTTATTGTAGAAATTATTACCATTTGGTTATGAGCAGGCATTTATTGAAATACCCTCTAGTCAGCATGTGATGGGGTATATTAGGATAATACTCCATAAAAAATCTGATTGATTTTTTTCTATATTCCCAATGTTTCTTATCAGCTTCCGACAATTACGTTTCATTTCTTGACTTTTTATAAATTTCTTTTAAATTCCTAACATTCACGAAAAAGAAAAATGTCTCTCCTCATCCACTTTGATTAAATGCAATATAAACATAATTAATGTATGCACAAATACGAAACTGTTTGGAAAATCAACAAATTTCTGACATAAGCCCCATTTATTTTTCGCCCTCTTTTTACGCTCTAGCCACATACGTGTATAATTATGAATTATGCGTCGCTTGTATTTGGTTAGTTGGAGCTCACAGCGGAACAACGAGGCAGTTTTCACATGTCATATAATCAATATATTTGCTAAGCTGCAGGCTTTGCGAGTCAATTAATTAATATATTTATATGCTCAATTAATTGCATAATCTGATGGCCTAACAAATTTTTTATACAAAATATATGTCATTCAAGCGGCAAACAAAATTAAAACTATGATTTAATGAATTTCCAATTAAATTTATTATAAGCTTCGTTAGACAAATTTTAATAATAAATAATACAAATATGAGTAATTTCTTGCCCATATTTACTATATCTTTGCGTCATATGTCAACTCCAGTGAAAACCCTTTCGCAGCCCAGTTCACATGCAAATGTGCATTGTGTGCATGTCCGAGGCAATGATGAGTGCTCATATTTCGTGTCGTTGCGAATCATGCCACGGCACAGCTGGCAAAGTTGGCAAGAAACGAAGTTAAGGACAGCAAAAAAGAACAGGAGAAAAGAGTAAGGGGAAGAGAAATGCACTGACGAACGTCAAGTGTCAGGCCGCAAATGTCAGCAAGTGACAAGTCAAGCAGCAAGCGGGCAACCAGCCAAAACCTGTCACATGTCGCCATGTGATTTATGTGCAGCAGCTGAGGAGAACGAACACCACGACTAACGGGACTAACAGGAATCAGCAGGAGTTAAAAGGAACAGGAACAGGAGCAGCAGCAATATGGTGACCGCGACGACTAGCGTTGAGTGACAAACATTTCGAAATCGAAAACGTGTGGGAAGCGGGGGTGCTCAGCGGACAGGTACCCAGCACATACTGAACTATATATGGAATATAGAGTGTACTACTTAGAAATAGAATATAACATGTAGAATATAGAATATAATATAAAAAATAGATATAAATATATATTAAATATTTAAATAAAATAGATAATAAAAATAAATAAAATATTAGATATTTTAATAAAAAAAGAAATAGATTCTATAGAATATATATATTTATATATATATATATATATATATATATATATATATATATATATATATATATATATATATATATATATATATATATATATATATATATATAAATATTAAATATTTCAATGTTTAAATATTTAAATAAAATAAATTCTATAGAATATAGAATATATAATTGAAAATATAGAATATGGGTTATATAATATAGAAAACAGATATAAATAAATACTAAATATTTAAATAAATAAAAAATTAAATATTTAAATAATAACATTCAATTATTCTGCTGTGGAGACTATAGTCAATATGTATTGATGACAAAGTATATGTCAAAATATACACGACTAGTTAAATACCCATTAAATAATGTTTTAAATGTAATTAATTACTTAGATTATTTGAAAATGTTTGGTGGGACATTGAGTATAAGTATATACTTGTAGCAAACCACCTGATACAATGTTCTATTCACAGGGTATACAAAAACTTGCATAGCTTTTGCTTGCCAAACTTTATTTTGAAGTACTGCCTGGAAAGCTGGCCTAGCTGTAACTTTTGCCTGTCGTTGTCTGCTACTCATGTGTGGAGAGAAACGTTAATGATATTGCGTATACGCAGCATCAGCCCTCCCAGCCTCTGTAAAAGCGCTGCATACGCACACGTCGCGAATTTTGGCGTGCATTTAATTAGAATCAGTGCACAAAATGAATGCAACATCAACAATGTCTGAGCATTTGACTGTCAGTTATCTGCAGCGAGCACTCGCTGCCACAGAACGCACAACTAATTTGAACGAAATGTAATGCGATTTGCGCATTAATTATAATTGAATATTCATATCGCTAATTGGCAGAATGGCGGACTTTGGATGCATCATGGCGGGCATTTATGTCGTTAAGGGAAAATCAATAAAACGCTGTGGCAACTAAACTGGAAATAAGCCCCACTTGGCCGTGGCTCAATGTCAGTATCATGGCCAATACACTTGCTAGCTATATAAGTGCATCAAGTACCCAGACTTGGGCACACAGTTTTCAGCCTGTTTATACAATGGCTGTGTCAGCAGTCAAGTTCGACGACTTGCGCCAGGGCGGTCAAGGGCGCCGATAAACTGCACTTAAGTTAAATGAAATACTGATGTGGCGGAAAGTTACCCAACAAACTTTAGGTTAACAGCCCGCAATCAAATTACGGTTAAATGTATCAGGAGTCAACTCTGATTAAACTCAGCTCGCACGTTCACGGCGAATTTTTATTTAACAGAAATCGGTACAGCTACAAAATGCATTGAAATTCGCTTTTAAGAAAAGTCTTCAATTCCCAGAGTCAAGTTCTGACACAGCTTCACAACTTTTTTCCAAAGACGAATCGTTCGACAAGCTAGTTACTGTGAGAGTCATAGATTGTGTTTCAAGTTTGGGAAACACTTCAAAGCTGTGTCAAAAGTTGCTTGCTGCTTGTATTTAAGCTACATAAATTCAAGTGCCAAACTGAGAACCTGGTTACAAAATGACAACCAAGTGGCTTAGTGCCGTATCCTCTTAAGCCACTCGAACAGGATAATGAAATTTGGTACGTAAGTTGGTTACATGCATTGGGACACAAGTTGGATGATAAATTCCTGGTATTTATTTCAAGAAAGCTTAAGTTGAAATTGTTTTGAAAATAACTTGAAAGGCATTTACCACAAATTGTTGAACCCCTTTGACTTATGATGACTTAAATACTGTGAAAAATGGAGCTGAACGTGATTTGCGTGCTCGATTTAGAACATGATTCAATGACTCTGACTTGATCAATCAATTACTCTCTCAATCAGCTTTCAATTAACCAATAAGCATTTACTCAGTGAGTCAAGCGTTTCAATCACTTAGTCGATTGATAAGACCCAAGGACACAGCAGAAGTCGCGCATCTAGTTTCAATATCTCAAGTAATATTTCTCTCAACAACACCTAACTTTAGGCAATAAATGTCTTCAAGTATCAGTTAGATGCGCATCCCAAGCTGGTAACGAGAAAAGTTGTGCTGAACTCTGGCCTGGCTCTCGGGAGATACAATTTATATGTTAAGCAACAAAATTGCATTAAAAATTACCATAAAATGAAATGCAGCGGCGAATACTCGAAATTTCAACGTTGACCGCATCGAAAGGACCGAGCTCTCTGCCACACCAACGCGAACTCCGGTGCCTCCACACGGAGAATCTGTCCTCTGTCGTCTGTTGCGAGTCTCGCGCTTTCTTCGTTTCCCGTAGTCTCGCACCCCGTCTCCATTTTTCACTTGGCACAGACTCGGCATCCAAGCGCATTTGTATTCATTAAGGAATTTCCGCAAGTTTTTCAAGTTTTTTCCTGTTTGCCAGTCGCTCGGCCGTTGCCTTGCGTTCCCAGCTTCGTCTCTGTGCGACTGTTTAAGCATTTGCTTCTTGCACTCTTGCTTAACATTTGTTGCTTTGCGCCTTTCTTGGTTCCGTTTCGCCAACCCGACCCCAAAACACAACTCGCAGCTGGCATGGTTGATTAAAATGTCAAATGCCGTGCATATTTTAAATGCCGTCGCGCCTCAGCAAGCATAAAGCACAGAAAATAAACCAAGACGAGGCCCAAAATGACAAAAAAAAAAAATATATATATAAATCGAGCCAAATGGCCAAGAGCACAAGCGGGGCAATTAAGACATGAAAAAAATAATAAATAAAAAATTTTAACAAGCACGAAGCTTAAATACCCTAATAGAGCTACAATCAGATATATTTAGATATAAAAAAAATATATTCTATACAAAAATAAATCAAAAAATCTATATATTTATTTAGCTACAAAAAAATCAAGTATATAAAAATATTACTGTATATCAACACTGTTTCAACTCTCGTTCCACTCAACATACCCTTTAAATTGAAGTAATTAAGTAAGTGCATGGGCAAATATAGAAAATTCGTATAACTTAGAAAAGCTTTGCTACAGATATAAAACACAAATATTCTTGGGGCCAATTTGCATTTGACGCAACTTTTTTTTTCTAAAAATAAACTTTATCTGAATTTTATTTTTCTTGGTTCCTTTTATTTATGCAGGACTAGAGAGCAAAAGCTTTAATTAATTACAGAATGAAACACTCGGTCTTAAAGCTGTTAACGGTACGCAGCCTTCGACCCCTTGACTCGCTTTATTCACACTCCCACACACACACACTCTCTCTTACACCTTTCAACAGTTTAATTAGCAATATTATATTTCATCAATTTCGAATAATTGCTTCAATTTGCTTATTACAAACTATAATATTCAAGCATTTATTTGTTGTTCGTTATTTGTAGATTTTATGTATTATATTTATGTTAATTGC
The DNA here is from genome assembly GCA_035045145.1 of Drosophila meridionalis. NCBI lineage: Eukaryota > Metazoa > Arthropoda > Insecta > Diptera > Drosophilidae > Drosophila > Drosophila meridionalis. The sequence continues at coordinate 3,201,247 of JAWNPG010000020.1, read as the reverse complement.
AACCAAAAGAAAAAACTTTTAATTACAGAAACCAATTTTATTAGTTTCTTGAACTTTTGCTTTCAACATTTGCAATTGCTAGCAATTTGGATTCGGATACTTTTATTGCAGAATGGCATAAAATACTCAAGAACGCAGTTCAATGGCAGCGACGTAGCTGTAGCCAGAAAATGTGCAAAATTCAGTCGGTTTCTATAGAAATTCGTTTGATATTCGATTTCAGCTCTGCTGCTCATCTGCTCACCTGTTCACCGGCTGCCAACGTGCAGACGCCAGACAAAAGCCAAAAAATGTTGCCGTGGGGCGAAAACTTAAACAAAGAGCCAGAAAACTGCAGAAACGAGAAGAAAAAAAGTTCTGCTGCTTTGCTCTACAGTTGACTACATTATTGCGGTGCCGTGATTTATTAATGATTCACAGCAACGAGCTGCCAGTGCTTAAGAATGCGGCCTTCTGGAGGAGCTCTGCTTAAAGCTGCATTTGCGGCCAGTTGCAGTTTCAGACTGCTTGAGTTTTGTGTGGAAAGTGCAAGAGTTTGAAGAATGTAGTTGAAGTAATTTACATTCCTCGAAGTTAAGACTCAAATATATAATTAAGCTTGAAAACACAAATAAATCTTTGTTGTTTTAATCTTAGATTTCATCATGAATTAAAAGAAAAAATATATAAATAGTTTGCATATATCGCTCTACTTAACAGTTATTAAATTATTTCAACACTCGCACAAGTTTGCCTCATTATTCCTGTTGCATACCTAAAAAGATAAAGAAAAACATGGTGAAATTAGTAAAAGCGAAATACAACTTGCATTCATATTTTTCAGTCGTAAAAGAGTAACACTGCAAAACAAACTAAAATTAAAGCGAAAACTTTTGCTGAGACGCTTAAAAATGGCAGCCAATGGGTAAAGTTTTTCTTATCGAGTCTAAAAAGCTTGGCCCAGGCGAGAAAACAAATTGTTGTCATTATTATTGTTGCCAGAGGCTGCGCAGCAAATGGGGTTGTAGATAAACCCTGCCATGTAGCAAACCAGGACGACAAATGCCAATTTTTACGAGCCACGAGCAAAGGAAACTGTGAGTCTTAAAAGACAAAAAAAAAAAGAGAAGAAACAGAGAAACAATTAAAGCGAAAGTTAAAGCCAGTCGAGCGTGAAATCAAGGCGCTGACTTTGACTTGTGGACATTCGGCTTGATATATGAAGCTCAAGCGAATCGCTCAAATTTAATTGCCAGCCAAAGTAATTACCAACCACAATGAGAATTAGGCAGCAGCTGCAACAACAACAACAACAACAACAACAACAACAGCAATGGCAATATGGCGAATATCTCGCTCTAGATCAACTAGCGGCGCACTCATAACTCATACGCCACGTTGACAGGCAGCGGCAAAGTTTGTGCTTTTGGCCAATTTAATGCAAGAATGCGTCACAAAAGTTCTATTTCGTGCAACAGCAAAAAAGCCAAGCAGACAAAAAAAATTAGAGAAAGAGGTAGAATGAGGTATATCAGTTGAATATACCCTGTTTTCTATGGTAATATTAGCGTATATAGAAATTTAATTGAAGTCAAATAAAGTAAATGTTATCTATGATAAAAATTAATGTTTCTTATATGAAGAGTCAGTTTAGCACTGTGAATTATAAATTCTTAAATAGTAACACATTTGTTAAAAATTAAATATTATTTATTATAATTATAAATCTAACTAAGTACTATATTAGAATTAAGCCTCAGTATCATATACCTTTACCTTTTATAGATTTTGAAAAGATATGAAAAGCTGTCTTCCTCTCTTATAATTTACCAACACACCCATATACCCTTTCAACTTGTCTGCTTGTAGGGTATATGAAAAGTTAAAACGTGCAAGATCATAAATCATTTGAAATATATGCGAACGCTGCTTTAGTTGCGTGTGTGTGTGTGTGTGTGTGTGTTTGTATGTGCCGGAAGCACGTCAGCATGTTGTGCACCGGAAGCTGATATACGTCAAGAGCTATGCAGCAGCTGCCAAGCCAGCCCCAAACAGTGTGAGTGTGTGTGTGAGTGTTGAATATAATGAGGCACTGATTGGTGCATGAGAAATTGCCGCATGGAGCGAAGTCTCTCGTTAGGTTGCACGCTTTCTATGTTGATTATTTTCGCCAGGGCTAAGTAAATCAAACAAGTTGACACTTGGCCAGGGCACTTGGACCACATTCTGGCGGCATGCGACATGCAACTCATAACTTTGCCACTTTATGTGGCACTAGCGTCAAGAACTTAACCTGCATCCTGTTGCAGACGCCACATTACACGATGCCACTTTACCTTCCAGCAGCGTCGACGCTGCTTAACCCATTACAATGTGCGACATTTTTCTTAAACCTACCGCCCGCTTCCTGCACAGCCTCTTGCACTTTCTTGTTATAGAACTTGCTGCATTTTTCAAGTGGCAAACGCTTTGCTTTCTGCTTGTCTGCCGCTGCTCTTGCACTTTGCATAACTTTGTTGCATACTTTTGCGCGCGTCGTCTCCATCTCTTTCTTTCTCGCTCGCTGCGGCTCTGCCACATTATGCATTATAAATGCATAAACATTGTGCCTGGCGTTTACTTAATGCTGCCATAACTTGAACAACGCTCGGGGGCTAAGAAACTAAAATAAAATATAATAAAATATACTCTGATCAAAATAAAAGTTTTCAATATTATTTTCTTTTTTAGAAAACTTGAGTTGAGAGCGAATGTTTGTTGGCTTCGAGTGCTTTGCTAAAGACGCTGTACTTATTATGAGCACTATAATTTTGCTGGTGCGGGCATGCAAAAGACTTGGCTTCCACTGCAAGATGCTTTTAAGAGTTTTCTCATTGTATTAGACCTACAGATTCATAAATATATTTGTATATATATCAGACTTATTTCAGACTTTATTCATTAATTTCTGCTAAAAGCTAAAAGCTGTTAAGTTATTCTCATTGATTGCTGTTTAAGAGCAAACACTTTATGTTAATATTTTTAATGGCACTTTCTGATTTCTCCCAAGGCCGTTACATTGAACGACAATTTGTCAAAATATTTAGCTTACTTTTGTCGACATCAAAAGCCAATAAATAACGCCCGCCAGCCATGAATGCTAAGCACCAAATGCGGGTAACGAAACTTCAGATTTAAATTATTATTAAATCTTAAAAGTGAAATACTATCAATTAAAAGTTGTTTCTTTGACTGACAAGCAGCAGCAAGGAAACTCAATTTACCTCAAACCTCACGCGGCGTATACGCAATCTGGCATTTGTCGAATATCACTCATACGCCATGAATGACGTAAAATATAAGAGTTCGCCATGCAATTTCATGAAAAATTTCAAAAAAAAATAGCAAATGGAAAAGCCAATACTCAGTTCATCTAGGCCATCAACTTGTTATAACCCTAGGCCCTAGGCGTCAACGGAAGACCTGATTGCCTGCTTTCAACTAATTCCGTTCAGTTTTGTGTGCCAACTGGGGCAGGTAAGGCAGGTGGAGGAGGAGCTTTGTGTAGCTTGACAATTGGATTTGCAAGCAATTAAAATCGGCTTAAAGTCGCTACTTTTCTTCTCCCTCTGCAGTGCCGCTCCGCGCCGTATTCTTCTCCATTTCGTAATCTGATTGTATAGCGCATGGGTAAGGATTTATTTACGATTATGCCCCGACTTACTTGTTACATTCGTTTTATGCACATTTACTGGGTAATTGTAGCAGCTTTGCAGGGCTTAAAGCGCAGCGAGCTGCTCCTCAAAAAGCAAACGAGCAAACAAGAAAAAAAATATGTTTTCTCTGCGACTGCGAGTTGCCTAAGTCGTAATCCCCTTGAGCGGACCCTTTCTATTAGAAATTATGCGAATTGCATAAATTTCAATTTAATTAAATACAAATAGCAATATGCCAAGCAGATTAAATGGCCTGGAGATATTGCATTTTGCAAGAATAAACTGACTGAAGGAGACAAATTTAATATAAATTTGAGAATAGTATGCGCTGAATATTAGTAAAGGATTTTTTTTAATATTAATGCAAAAATGTTGCATTATTTAGGATTGAATTTTAAAATTTGTTGCGTTTTTCAGTTATTTATCAGATTTATCGATGACCGATAGGCTAAAGACAACAGATAAACTAACAAGATAAGTTATATATATATATTTATAGTTTGTATCTTTATTATATATTATTAGCTTAAGCGTTTACTTGGTTTACTATAATCTAAGGCCTGCTGAATCCATATTGCAGCTTAGCCAATATATTGCAGTTAAAATAAACCAAAGCCAAGTGTTGACTAACAATGCACAAGAATCCTATGCATTAACTGCTGTTGTCTTTATACAACTAGAGCTTCCTGTACAGGTGCGCAACTATGTTGTTAGTCAATTGTCATAAATGCATAGTGTTTGAGTGTGTGTGTGGTTAAAATAATTCTCTAACATGTGCATGAGTCAGAAGCGCATAATCCCATGTCAAGCTGAACTACTGGCACGCATTGTAAATGAGGCTAACAATGTGCCGAGTGTGCAGTAATGTGTGTGTGTGTGTGTGTGTGTGTGTGTGTATGTCAAAAGTGTAATTAATTACAAAATACGTGTTTGGAATGCACAAGCACTCAAACAACAGCCAACTGGCTAAACTGTGCGTTAACTAACATTCGCACTTCAGCAAGCAAATCCTCTGAGCAGCTCAAGTAGTTGCCAGACGCCGTCTCAAGTATTTGCGCGTGTGTGCGTGAATGACTTACAATGATTATGTTGCAACAGCCATGCCTACTCCTAAATATAAAATCGTATTAAATAACAACTTAAAGTTTCATGGCAAAAAGTCATTCTTATAAATGACTGCTGCCTAGTTATGATAGTTGCACGCACTCTCCCTTTCTCTATCTCTCTCTCTCTCACTCTCTCTTGAGACACACTCATCTCAGAACTACTATCTGTCACTTCTCCACACCTTAGCCACAGCACGTGTAAGATAAATGTGAAAAGACATTCGAAATATGCTGGTAATTATTTTGTGTTGAATGTCCTTCAGGTTTTGTCGAGTGCGAAAATTTATTAGATAGCTTCTGGGCAACCCGGACAGTTATTAATGTGCAGGTTAGTTGGGCGATGCCCGAAAAGACTCTTAATATAAATGGCTTTGATGCCGCAGTACATCAAAAAGAAAAACCAGCCACGCCTCAATAATGCGGGAAGCAATTTCCTTTGTTTTTTTCTTCAATTATAATTTTACTTCAGGGCTTTGCTCTGACTAAATACGAGTATATTTAATTGATAAAAATGTTATGCATTTATTTTCATAAATTATGTCAACCCCTAACGAAGGCTCAACACAAAAATGTGCGGATGAAAAAAAATCATAAATAATTATTAAATTAAAATAAAATACAAATAAAAACAAATGAAACCACTTAAGAAGCTCTAAATATAATTCAATGTAAATTTATTTATGCTAACATTAATACGCTTTTATTGTGAAAAGTTATCTTTCCATATCAGAAGAATATATCAAGAGTGTATATATTATTACGGTCTAAAGTAAACACGTTCTTCTCTTGCCATCTGTTTAGTCGCCCATTTTGTAAAAGTTTTCTTCTATTTTCTGCATAGAAAAAAGTTCGTAAGTTTCCATGGAACATATGTCGTCTGCTGTCGGTTATTACTTTTTTATTTTAATATTATTTATAGGTTTATTATATTTTCGTTTTGCATAACTTCAAATCGCTGTCATTTGTCGTGGCCGCCACAAAATATGCAACAATATTTGAAAGACAAAAGTAGCGGAACAAGACCAAAACTTGGCTAAATGTCAACAAGCGTCCGAGCAAAGTTTTTCTACTTCGCACAAACTTTAAACGCGAAAAATTCAGCAAACACGTTTCCTCCTCTCACAATCATACGACTCTTATGCTCTCTCTCTCTCTCTCTTTCTCTCTATGTCTCTGTCTCTATTCGTTTCTCTTGTTATTTTCTCACTTTTTTGCCGTCTCTTTCGCTTCAGTGATGTCTCTGTCAGGGGCAAGCTTGTTAGCCACTTTTTGTACTTTAGAAATGTCCCCAGAAAACACGTGAACATGGGGGAAAAAGCTTCCAATTTTAGTTCAAAGCGCTTGCAGATGATTTTGCGCGTATATTAAACAGTTCTGGGTGCTTTTTGCTTGTTGTTATTGCGACCTTTGACACCCAGCATTCATAAATGGCATACATGAGGTAGGCTATATTATGTTTGGAAGTTGGAAGTTTTCCAGCCTCTCAGTTATTTATAACGTATTTAAATGTTATTCTTCTCTATCACAGACATTGCTTTCTATCACTTTCTATCATTAAAATATTAGATAATTTTATAAATATTTAAGTGTATTAAAGAAAAGTTTTTGTATAATCTTAGAACACTTCAATAAATGAGAACAGATTATTCCGTAAAGCGCATTTAATAATATTTTTTTATTAGATATATATTATACAATGCACTGCATACTATTGAGCAGTTCCAGTTCTAGAGAAATTTATCATTTGTATTTGTTTATTTTTTAATCGAGATCAATCGACTATACAGGGTATTTTCTAGACAACCATACAGAGCTGTAAGCTTATTTTTAGCTTCTTTTCCTTTAAACATCCTGTTTTTTTTTTTTTTTTTTTGAGTTTACTGTTGCTTTGCACTTGGAAACAGCTGTCAAATGCACACCGGCGCGTGTGTGTTTATGTGTGTTATTTGTGTTGTTTTTTATGCTGTCGTGCCTTGAAATGTGTTTGAAACATGAAATTAATAAAAATGTTTGTCGGTCGCTTTCGAATAATTGGCTTGAAACATTTATTCATGTTGCAGCGCAAGTTAAATTTAATGCTTTAAGTGTTTTTAAATAATTATGTAATTATTTATTGAAGCAAAGCCCTTTCAAGTGTTATTAAAAAGAAAAATAAATAAACATTACAATAATTAATATTTTTATATCAATATTCGCATATGAATTGTTTGTTTGAAAGGCTCTCAATGAAATGAGCACAAATCCCTTTTTGACCACAGCCAAACAGGTTGAAAAGTTCTTCAATTAATTTGATTGAAAATGTTATGTAATTAACATAAAAGTTGTTTCGCGATTCACTTTGCCTTTATCGCAAAGTGCTTTGTTGTAGCTAGCGGGCGGCCTGATTTTAATGGACGAGCTGACGATTATTATGATTGCACAACATTATGTCAATCAATATAAAGTTTTTGGGGGAGTCGGTTAAGCCCCTAACCGAAACCAAACAGCCAACAAAGCAAAATCATTGTTACGTTAATTTATGCAAATTGAAGTTGGTTTTGTCTACTCATGGGATGCGACACAGTATTTGCTTTATGGGCAGTTTCGTTAACCTAATAGTAATTTTACAGACTCTTCAATAAAATCAATTTTATTTTAAATATATTAACTATGTTTACATTTATAGCAAATATGACTATATGTAGTAGAACAAGTACTTTTATGAGTACCATTATAGGTAAAACTATTAAACAGGATGAGTTCTAGTATACGTATAAGTATACAAGAAAGCGTATCAGTAACAGTATAAGTTCTAGTATAAATATAAATATTTGCTGTTAATGCCAATGTACACTATAACAGAAATTCAGTTACGTTCGCCCAACCTATTAACACTCAGCTGCTGATCTGTCCATGTAGGCCCTAAAGCGACCTAAACTAAAGTCGACAGTTTTCCAGTTAACAGCGACTAGCTTATGTAGGAGCTGCAACAGTAGCCTGCTAACAAATTCTGTTATTATGGTCAGTCGTGCTGTCTAAAAGTTCTGACAATAACATTATCAACAGAATGTAGTTGCACTTTTGTTGCAGCTATTGACAGACACGAAAAAAGAAACTCATTTCGATATGGACTTTAGTTAATATTCTAGTAACACCTTGCAGATGTGACCAGAGCAAAACTTGCAAATGGCAGCAAAAACTCTGGAAAAAAGAAAACTTTTGTACGCTCGTAAAATGCGAAACGTGCCGGAATTTCACTTTGTTATCGACGGCTACCCCTCTAAAAAGGGACGAAAGACGGGGTGCTGTCAAAGCCCATGACATTTGATACAAAAAAAAAAAAAAACTAGGAAAAAAATAGAAAAACGGTGCACTCTGCGGAGTACGGGTTTGACTTGGTCTTGGAGTAGAAAGCTAAAGGCCTTTAAATAGAATGACGAGTTTGCCCTATAAATGCGTCATTGGCTCATTAGTAAATGAACTGTAAATGGCTTTGAAAGCCTGTCAGACGATATGAACCCTTGCTATTCGCATACACACACACAAACCCATATACACACACAAACCCATCCGGCTTGAGTGGCAGCTGACTCTGGGTTAAAGTCCATTCAATTATCCCCTTGAGCAGCGACTTTCAATGAATTTTGAGTTGGAAATTTGAAAATTAATCTGTAGAAGTGTAGAAGTGGGCACGACTCGAGAAAGTCGTAGTGACTGGAGCTGTTCTAAATAGAAACGTTCAAATGACAGGATGTTGCTCTGTGGTTGCCAGCAAATTGCGTATTTCAATGCAAAGTTTATTAACCTCAAGACGTTGAGGACGTTGAGTTAACGGAGCAAATAAATAATTAAAATATGATAATTATAAAATGTTCAGATAAATATTTGTTAAGTATATACATATAAATATTTAATAAGATCAAATTAGAAGAAAGTCCAGTTGGAGACGATAGAAACTAAGTTAGGATACCTAAAAGTAAATTTCATATACATAATTATTTTGAAAAAAGATAATATTATCAAACGCAAAGCTGTCCTGGCTGGATATACTTTTATATTTATAATTTTGTTGGTATATTAGTATATTACAATATATTATAATAAGCTAAAGTTAGTTATAAACAAGCCATCAAGGCGTTATACTTTACGAGCGCTTACTGTACTACAGCTCGACACACGAATAGGAATGCAAACTACAATACAATAGCCGTGAGCTACCCAATCATTAAACACTTGGAACTTAGTAGAGGCGTCTAGCACCTGCTTTCAGCACTCGACAAATTTACGCCATTGAAACTCGGAATTCGCACACAAACTATTATTAATGATAATCACAGTAATCGCATTAGAACTAAGCCCAGGCGCCGCTGCCCAATTACGCACAATATGGGGCGTGGCCGCCGGGCAACTTAAGTGTATATCGTGTTTAGTTTCCTGCTAGGTAAGTGGGCTCAATGTGTATTAATTAACAGCACACACACAAACACATACATCCAAACATATAAAACACACACGCATCATTACACAGAGTAAATTCAATTAGAGCAACAGAGTCGAGTTTGTATAAAACAATGATTGCAGTTAAAGCTCGGCATATTTGTTCAGCAATTGTGACAATTAACATCAAATTGTATTTGTGAATTGGTTTGGAACGGAATAGGTAAATAAATAGATAAAATGTATGCATCAGGATACATCTAGTAAAAAATTAAATGGATTTCATTGAAAATATTTTCATATGGAATATATATCAAATATGTAAATCTATATATTTTCGACATATTTCATGTATATCTATATATTTATCAGACCTATTAATTATTAATATTTATATTTTGTAATAATATAATTTTCTAATGTATTTTTAGGGATTTTTAGATTTAAATATCAGATTATAAAAATTAAAAAAAAACACATATTTTTTATATTTTATATATAGTATAATTTAAATGTTTTATATGTATATTTTTGTAAATTAATTTTTAATGCCTATATTTTCATATACTTATATTCATATTTATTTGTTCATATATATTTTTATTCATTTTAGCAACTCCATTAACCAAATCACCCCATGCTGCCTAGAGCAAACAATTGAGTCTATAAATAGCTAACACTAATTAAAAATAACTACTAATTATCTATTGATTCAATTATTATTCGATATATTACAGTTAAAGCAGCTTTAGTTATTTAAATAGTCTACTTTGTAATATTCTATGCTCATTTTTGATTGATTATACTCTATACAGTTTAGTAAGCTGCATGCATAAAACAATTTAATGCGATACAAGTAAGTAACTAACAAGCTCTTATCTAATTTGAGCTCACTCACACACACACACACGCATATGATTAGCTTTAATGGCGAACAAAATAAAAATGGACTGTGAGCTCGTACGTCACATGTCAAATCAACGATGCGAAACGGCGGGCAGGATGAGGAGCGCTGTCAAACAATCAAAGCTCATAAAGGGAAAAAGTTGTACGTTTGGCTGGCGCTATAGATAAGGCGCGAGTGGAAAATAAAGCATGGCCATAAAACGTGGCTTATTTTAAGTGCAGCGCGACATGGACCACCGACCGGTTTTTGTGGGTCCATTTACTGGACGCGCGCGCGTCTAACCTGATGCCATGTGCCGTTATTAACGCACCAACACATTTAGTGAGTGAATATGTGTGTGCGAATTTGTGTGCGTGTGAATGTGTGTGTGTGTGTGTGTGCATATAATGGCAGACATGTCGCAGGGCGGACTTGTGGTCATGGCCAGCTTAATATTTGCTGCTACGTGTTGAACATGGAATTTAATTTCTTTGGTAATTAATTGCAATCGTGTTGGCATTACGTTTAATGTTCTAATTGGGTAAATAAGTGGGGGAGTCCCAGGTCGTTCGAGTGTGTGTGTCTGTCTAATTGTTTGGCTTTCAGTTTGGCGTTTTATTTGACAAGTCAAGGATGTTAATGAGAAATGCAATGCACGCTCCATTGATTTTATGATTTGCCTAATTGAAGTTTGATGCAGACTGTATCTATATTGTGTGTGTATGGATGTGTGTGAGTGAGGGATGTGCGCCTTTATATACATACATGTCATCAACTCATTGTGTTAATGGCTGGGATATCGAATTGGGTGGGGAATTCAATTAATTTAGTTTTCTATTGAGACTGATATTCAATTTAATTGAATGAAAAGAAACGGGACAGTGCATATAAAATATAATAAAATATATAAGGCAGATAATCGAACTGGGCTGCCAAAATTGTATCAATTGCATGTCGCATGCAACTTAATTAATTAATTCAATTAAAAACTGTTCAGGTCTGTTGCTGTGGAGCTTTGCATAATTAGATTTCATTGGATACTTCATTCCCATCTCTCTCAGTTCAGGCTGAATACTTACCTCACAGAGTAAGAGTATATACTTGAAAAATCCCACTTGAAATTTGAAAAAACTTGCATTTACCTGCAACAAGAACAAAATACAGATAAAAGAAGTTTGTTAAAAAATATTTTGTTTGTGTAAGCAAAAAAGTTGAGGGAAATATGATACTCAAGGAGGAGGGGCAACAGAGGATGAGAAAGAGAATCAGAAACAGAAACAGAAACTGCTAAACGGGCAGCTGTCACAAACTGAGACTCTCACAAAAGCCTATTAAAAACAACAAGAGGATAAAAGGGACACAGGACCCTCAAGAGAAGGAGAAGAAGAAAAAAAACGTCCGGCCGCAGGACAACAAAGCAATATTTGTGTAGGCGCTAAAACGCTTGACACATTTGCAGCGCACAAACACCAGGGGGCAGCGCTCATTACGACGCGCACTTAGGAAATTTACGTATTAGACGTTAAGGGTCGCCGGACCAAAATTAAAATGTAATTTCCGAAACTGACAAAATGGGGAACTTTAAATGAAAAGCATCTGAAAAAGGTAGTGCCATTCAAATGAAGGTTACAATTAATCGACCTGACTGAAATATTATGATCTTACTAAGCATATAATGCTTAATGTATTTGGCTCAGATTATTCTAAATTAATAGCTACTCTTTATATTACGTACACCTACACATTTAAAGGTGTTACTTATCGAAATATTTGTTTTTAAACAGCCATTATTGAAAACTATAAATGATAATCTATAACCTTTCGCTATAATCCGATAATCTTATATAGGCCATTATATAATATATATCGTTGTCCACATGTCAAGCGACGCATGCAGATGGCAAAGCCTCTAACATTATTCGCATAATAAATATTTATTTTATGCAAATTTGTTGAGCAAAAAGGGGTTTACAATTTAGCGAAATTCATCAAAACCTGAGCTCTGTTTTAAAGACTCATATACATTTTTACTATGTATTTTAAGGCTAGGCTGGGCTGCATCAAATTAGCTGCCTCTTGGAGGTCCTTAAAAAAGAAAAACACACAACGAGAGCGGGAACGGGAAGAGGATGAACAACGGCAGCTACTTTATGTTTTCTGGTCCAGAGTTTTTCCTGCTGTGCCATGTCGGTTGACCGCAAATTAAATTAGAAGAAAAGCGAAACGAGAACGTAACAAAAATAACGAGTTGTAAAAACAACAACAGCAACAACAACAACGATGACGGGGACGACGGCAACAGCAACAATAGCAACAACAATAACAAGTGGAACAAGCGGAAAAACCACAGGCATTCCAAATGCCTGGCATTACGGAAGCAGAGCGACAACCGTCGAGCACCTAAAGTGGACCAGGCCAGAATTAAAACAATAGCAATAGAGTCAAGAGAGAGAACTGCGCTGCAAACAAGTTGGCAAGTCCGACATCCTTGAGCTTAGCCGGATAATTACGTAGTTGTAGCTACGTAAGCACCGCTTACGTATAACAGACACTCATTAAACCTATGCGCCCTTCCCATTATCGAGCGGGAGACCCTGTTCTAATGCTCGATTAGCAATTAGATTTTTTCTTTTATTTTCAATGTTGTATATATTTTAAGCGCTAACCAGGGCTGCAACTTTCCCAAGTACTTAAAAACTTAAGGTAGCAAACTTGTTTTCCTTTTTGCTGGGTTTTTTCCTGCTATCTTCAGGGAACGGGCACGCCGTTGCTATCTAATGGACTTTAAGTTTTGTGCGGCAAGGCATGAAAAGGGTTTTTGCAACTTTTTGGGTTCTGTAAGAGGCTTACATGAAAAGGCCTCAAACCACACAATTTATGCATACAAATTTGTAAATTGTACATATTGATAATAAATGACTGACAAAAGCAGAAGCCCTACGAGAAAGGAAAGTTTTTAATTAAGGGGTAAATAATTAGTCAAGTGCTAGAAAAGGTTTGGTTAAAAGAAGCCAAACACTAATTATGGGCACCCATAATAACATCTTCTATCATCAATCAAGGCTGATTTTAGGCCAGATGCTCTGCTGATAAATGTTAAAGAATTAATTTTTCCAATATCAAGTCTCAACTTGGGAGAGAAAAACATAGATATAGCTTTAACAGTTTAAGTTTTGATTTAACGTCGATATAACTAAAGTTTATTCGTTATTTGTTTTTCAGAACTTTTTATAAAATAATATACAGAGTCCCTTACACAAACGTTTGTATTTATGAATGCATTCGTTTGCAGATTTAAATAACTAGAAACGAGAACAATTTGTCTGGCCTATAGAGGCTGGCTGAAACAAAATTGATAATTGTCATTGCAACAGCCAAGTTGTCAGATAATAAAAACACAAATATGCCATGCATAAAATAAATAAAACATAAAACACAAACACACACACACACACACACACACAGCTGCCAAAAACAATGACAGACAAAAACTAAATATCAGAATAATTTATGCTGGCGCCAAATCTGCGACGCCGTCTCCAACCGTTCCATTCAGCATTTAAATAGAGCTGGAGAGGGGAGCGGAGGTGGCGGAATTCATTAAAATCAAATAAAAAGCTGGTAGAAAATCACAAAACAACAGGCAATTGTGAAAAATGTGTTAAACATATGCAAAATAAAAATTAAACAAAAAAATATATGTATAATAAAATAAATAACAAAAACTAAGAAATGAAAAGAAAAAAAAAAACAATAAAAATGTCACTAAGCCTCGGCCTGACGTTTCAAATCACAACAACAACAAAAGCTGGCTCAGAATGTTGCGACAAAGTCATTAATTTTGTTGCTATTATTTATTATTTTATTTATCATTTTCTTTATCTTTTTAAGTATTTTTTGTTGTTTGATTTGTCTTCTCTTGATGACAGCGCAAAATATGTTTGCAGCCATAATAATTCCGATTGCAAATGACAATTTATCTCACGATTGCGATAGCGCCCATATGTGTGTGTGATAACAAGCCAGAAAGGTTAAGGTAGGGTAAGGTAAGTCGACGATTATATACCCTAGCTAAAACTAAGTATCAATAAAGGATTTAAATTTTAAGTTCTCACACACTAATTAATAGCTTTTAAGCTGGAGTTGGAATAATATTAGTTCATATATGTATTTCTCTATTTATCCTCTATACTCTTTACTCTATACTTTACACAGAAAGTCAGCAAACTGAACTCGAATTTATATATATACACATATATCACGTGTGAACACATCAACCAACAAATTGATATTAACCTCGTCAAGGGTATATAGAAATGTATTTGCGTGTAGGGTTATTCGATTTTCAGCAGGCGTTTGGTTTCTGCACTTTTTTTCGTGTGGTCGGATCGTATCACATGGGCTCAGCCTTCCTCAGTTCGTTGAGAGCTGTTAATAAATCATTTCATTTATGGCAGCCACGCAGCTGCTGAATTATTGGCGACAATGTGGCAGCGTTTCAACTGCTGCGACTGCAGTCAGCCAACGGCTACTGGCGCCGCAACGTAAACAGGCGAAAGATATAAATGATAAAATTGTGGGCAATATATGATGATCAAGGCATTGGTTGCAACATGTGTCCCCCGTTCGCATGACTATCGACTTTGGCCAGCGAATCTGTTCGCACTTGCTTAATGAAAAGCAAATTGTCATTTATTACACTAAACAAACAGAAATGTGGAAGATCTTTTACTAGTCTAAACTAACAATTGATGCCCTTTTAAACGATAGAATATACAAAACTTTGATACTTAATCTACTATAATTTTCATTTAAATATCTAACCAGAGTTGTGAACAGAATTTGTTAGCTTTTAACCATTAACTACCCTCTCCGTTTGCAGTGAAAACTTTAGCTTTATCCACAAATATTGACTATATTATTTATGAACTCAGTCACACTAAAGCAAAGAAACAACGCATTTATGAAAGCTGCAATTAGCAGCCACAGCTGCTGTGGTACAATTTAAATATGGCAAGAAAATGCAGCTTTCAACTTTCAACTTTATTTTGTTTCCCACAAAAAAAAAAAACAAGCAAAAATACATAAACTTATACATATATATAATATATATGTATATGTATTAATATGTACATGAATATATAAATGTATATATGTGAGTCCGGTCGGTCATTATTACAATTTCAGCACTTGCACTCAACTTTGTACCCAAAAATAATCCCCATGACCAGCTGGCAAAAAACAAAGAGCGACCCATGTAAGCTCCCTCCCGAAAAAAAAGTGAACCCAACAGAAGCAAAGAGCCGAATAAACCACACCAAACTGCATGCAATTGCATGAGTGTGACTGAGTGTGTGTGTGTGTGTGTGTGTGGGGCAAGGCGTTAACAGCAAACCACACTTTGTGTAATGGTCTTTTGGGTGGTGCTAAAGAAACGCATATGCGGGCGTACACGCGGCGTATGTGTAATATCGTGTTGACTTTACCAACAAGCACCCTCGCATACCAATGCCTCTATGCCTCTCGCTCTCCCTCTCTATATCTCTCCCTCTTTTCATTTAGTACTCGCATGCAACTGAATATGTGCATTGTTTGTTCACACACACACACACACACTTTGACCCACATGTCGGGTTTGGGCACGCACCACGTCTAGTTGCCAGGCTTGATTCTCATTTGAGACGCATTTCCTAGTGGCCCAAAAGGAAGCCATTTTCTTTCGCAGAGCACAACCAAATGGAGGTCATGGCTTCCGGTTATTACTTTCGTATATATTTTCATTCGCTTTTTCGACATTATTTCTTATTTTTGCATAATTTTTTTCTCTTACGTCTTAGTTAATGCAAATTATTCAAACTGCAACATTCTGGCAAGCAGGCAACCAGACAGAACGAAGCAGACTGCAATATTCGTCGGGTTGGAAAAACGCGCTCACTTGTAAGGGGAATACACTGCAGTTCGTGTTGGCCTTACGGCTATGGGCTATAAAAAAATATAGAAAAACAAGCTGAGTTTCAGTGGATTTAAGCGCAAACATTTGCCTGCTTTTTGGAAATGCAAATTGGAGAATCAGAAAAAACGTAAATATGATGCATTTTTTGCTAAGAGTTTGTTTACATAAGTATATAGCTGTTTGAGCTCTCTGATAGACTGATGGAATGACGGACTGACTGACTGTGGATTGAATGATTGAAATTTTAAGTATACCACTCAGAAGAATTTCACTTTATGGCTTAACATATATGAAGACTTGATTGATAAATAGGTTTTTATATACAATATATATTTCACATTAATGATTCTAGAAAATAATAATTAAATATTGCACAGTTTGTAATAAATATTTGAATAGCATATGGAGTTTTGCTAGTCAAGAAGATGGTTGTCAGCTCTTAATTAAATTCCCTTTCTATTATTAAATACTCAGAATTTTCCTTACGTGCAGCATAAACTGATTAAAATCTCTACAAAAAACCAAATCTGTTATTATTATTATTTGCAATTTAATTTTCAGCGTAATCCAAACATTTTATGTTGGCTATAAAGCAAACTGAGCTAACGCAATTGTCTCTCACAAGAGCTCAGGCTTAATTCAGTTGCGATTAAAACGAATAATGCTGCACCTTTCTTATCAGTGGCACGTGGCAGATAATACAATTAACTCATACGATGCTATAATTTGCCAAGACACGACCTTTACCTGCTGATAAGGTTGCTCCTTAGCCTTAGTCGTAGCCATAGCCGTAGCCTCTCTTTGGCCTCTCGGCTGTCTGACTGAGCGTTAAACTAATTTTCTACGACTGCACATTAAACGAAATTTTTCGGGGTAGTTATTCCCCTGATGTCCTCGTGAGCAGCTTGAGCCGTGGCAAAGGCAATTATGTATGTAGTTATATATACCATACATACATATATAAATGCGGTGTATGGCATGTGGTCTATGGTGTATGCATGCGCTGGGCGTGTGTAATCCCAAATGACGCCAAAGTCAATCTTGGGCTGTGCCTTTATTACAATTTCTACACAAAGGCCTCCCAAATTATGCAACAGAGCCCTTATCAATATTCATAACTTTGTTAAGGCGAATGTATAAGAGGCTCGCGGCCAAACCTAACCATAAAATGAATTCAGGATTCAAAGATTTATGCTTAAGCTTGTACAGAATTAAAGTTTTAAGTACACCAATGTTCCCGTAGCATATTGATATGAAGACAGCAGAGGGAGCGAGCGTTTTAGCGGGAATTGTTGTTAATTTAACGCTGCTTCGACTTCAATTTAAGCGTAAACAGAACAAAAAATAGAAGCACATTGAATCAGCATAAAATCCGCATTATGAAAAGCCAAGCCGAAGCATTACGTCGACTTTTATTAAACTCGGAACCACCTTGGCTAAGCGCCAATAGAAATTTACCTGCCACACAGACACACACAGACAGCACGTTCTTTCGGCCCTGCCCTTCTCTGTGTTTGCCCATTTGGTAGTCTCATAAAATTAATAGCCAACGCCTGGTTTACTACCAAGTCGCCTAGTAAGAAAAAAAAAATAAGAAAATTACGCCAAAAATTTGCCTAAACATTTTCTATTTTTTTTCCTTTCTGTCGAGCCTGGGATAATTTTATAGTCTCTGGCGCTCCAACATCCTGATAGGTATCATAGAAAACTTTACGTCTCAGCAAATTCCAGTTTGTCTAGGCAGACACACGAAATTTCAACGTGATTTTTCCGTAAAATATGGCCTAATATCAAGCGGCATTTGGCTAATTTAGTCTGCTGCCTCAACGAATTCCATAAGCGCGGCAGCATGTCAAGAGAGAGATTTTTATCTGGCATGTTCAGGCACAAAAGCTATGAAGCTGATGGGCACACTATGCTACAGAAATGAGAAAGCTAAAAATAAAAGAAAATTTGCCTGATAGTAAAAGAATCTTCATTAGACTCAAACTACTATCTGATGAATACCACAATATTTTGTTTGCATCCAATTGTACCACAACTAATACCTATATAAGCAAGAGCTCTTTAAGAGTTCGCACACACTTGCATATATAGTAAAAGCGACCTATAAAAAAAAAAATAAAAATAAAAAAACTCAAATGCCGGCACTCAGCAGCAACTACAATGGACTCATTACTGCCCAGCACTGAAGTTCAGTCGGAGCAGCAGCTGCACCTCGGCACATGGCCGGCATTTAGCAAACATGGGCAACGTAAATAAACAGGGGGAACAATAACACTGCTTATCGGCAATTAAAGACACGCCTCGGCCAGCGGAAGCGAATGCAGAAATGCAAAATACAAACACTTCAGCAAGTCGATGATGATATAAAGAGCACATTTAATGCGCTCCACTGCGCTGTGCCACAGTTCTAATCATTTACTAAAGAGTGAAGAGAGAGATAGAGAGAGAGAGAGAGAGAGAGAGAGAGCGAGTGCGCGAAAGGGAGAAACTAGAAAGCAAACTTATCGTTAATTACTGTACAAAATGCTGGCATGGGCGCACTGTAACAATTGCCCCATCGTAATTGTTGCACTTTATGCAGTTTAACGCACAGCCAACTTTTCAATTGTTGCGACATTTTTATTGCGTAATTTATGCAGCAGCATAGAGAGCAAAGTATAAAGAGTAGACGAGACATAAAACATATCCTATAATCGTTGTAAAATAATATATATATTTCGTACTATCTTGCCACAGCATGGAGTAATTAATGTTTAACTGATTATCGACCAGTTTTTTGTTTACTTACAATATTATATATGTTAAATATATCCTAGAATTATTATTAAATAATATATACTTCCTACTTTCTTAATGTAAGCATAACCTAAACGCCCTAAAGAGCAATGGAATTAATTAATGATTAACTGATGATCGATCATACTAAGCATTATATAAGTATTTATTTAAAATATTTGCTATATTTTGTTTCCAGATCTCACATAACACATAAATAATTATATATTTAAATACAGCATTCTGGTTTTACAAAACCAAGCATGCCATATAATATTTTTTTAAATTATTAATATTTTCTATTAGATAATTTATTCTATAAGCCTTTACACAAAGTGTTAAACACCCAATTTCACAATCTTTCATATCTACAGGGTATATGAAGTAAGGGAACAAGAACGTGTGACCGATCGCATCGGGACTGGACGTGCAACGCACTGCTGGCAAAAAGTTTTGCAACTTGGAATTATGTGCAGAACACACACACATACACGTAGTCACACACACATACACACACATACGCAGCCGCAGTCACACACACACGCACACTAATGACAGCCACAATTTACGCATGAGTATGTGTTTGTGCGTTTGCTGACATTTTGAATTAAGTGTAGTTAATGTTGACAAACGTCAACATTATGAGCCTCGCTTGCCACAACAACAACAACAACAACAACTACAGCAAACAGTAGGAGATGAAGAAGAACAATGCCTCGCAGCCTCTAACCCACTCGGATGTCACACAATGTGCGACAATGTGTGGGTCCCTTGGGGCCACATTGAAGTGGCATTAGGCGCTTGATTGATGAATGTTTAAGTGTTAGATTAAGATAATCGACATTTCAATAATAAAATATTCGAGAAATGAAAACGACGCTCGTTTAACACAATGGGGCAGGGTGGGGCGGAGCGGAGCGGTGCGGTGGCGACAGCAGAAAATTCAATTGAGTGACGCTTGAAGTTGATTTAACGCATTAACGTGATGCTCAAATTGAAATGTTTAGTGAAACTGAATATGTATGTATATATACAAATATACTTATATTATATATGTATATATATTTATGCGATGCCTTGGAGTTCGCAACATTATGCAATTTAAGTGATCAAAGATGATTATTCACTTGATAACACTTTATGCGTGTGAATTGAAATGATAAGACTTATGATGACACGATATTATATCATATTGTATATTATATTATTATTAGTATTATTACTTTATTTTTTATTATTATATATATTTTATATATTATAAAAATAAAATATTAACTTTATATCTCATATAATTCTGTAGTGTTTAGCTTCCTCTTTCAACTATTCAACAATTTGGCTTTTTTGACACTTTGCTCCTCTGTTTTATGCTTTGTCTTACATGCTCTGCTCAGCAATTCAAATGCTGACATAAATTACAAAAAAAAAAATGCATAAAACAAAAGGAATTAAAAGGTTTTTGTCAAATAACCCCATTGTAATACATGTCAAATTTAAATGTAATTCAAAGCAATTGTCACATTTAAATGAATGTTTTTCTGGATGTCATTGTTGTTGTTGCTGTTGTTATGCAATTTATGCGCGCAGTTGTAAATGGGAAGCCGGCGCCAAGAGCTACGCAAAATACTGGACAAATGTGCGACCAACGAGGCGTCAAGAACCCGCTGAAGATATGCAAAATATGCTGTGACTACATGAAGATAGATGTATATATAGTATAAATGTATATATGTGCATATATATGTACAGTATATATAGTGAAATATACATATACATATAATAGAAACATTTCAAGGCGTCACGCGGCATTTGCAAGAGTTAGTGGAACGCTTTAGCCCTAGTTGGCCCAGGCTGGGGATGGCATTTAACATTCAGCCATTTGTCGTCAGCAAATGCGGGTTGGAATAAGGAGAAACAGAAATTATTAAGTAGACAGAAGAATTAATACCCTCGGCTTAGTTTTGAGATAACTAATGAAATAAGTTTATCAACTGGTTGTATATAGTTGATAAGTTTTAAACTAGATTTAGATACATTTAGAATTGAATTTTATTTTAAAGTCTACACTAAAACGCACTCAATTTACCCGTTTTCTCTGCCCAACAGGGTATAGAAAAAGAGGAGAAAATAAATTAAAATTGGCATGGTCTGCCAATGCATTTTGCACTGGGGCAATGTCAATGCACTTTTTGAAGTCAAGCGAAAATAGACAGCGAGAGGCAAAGAGTTTACGAAATCAAGAGAGAGATAGAGATAGAGAGATGTATTCAATCTGTCCGTCTAGCTGCGACTGGGCAAAACACTTAAGAACTGAATGGGCAAATTGTGTGGAAATGCTTGTTAAGCAAAGGCAACTCAATTAGCTAGAAGCGAAACGTTTTGAAACTTGATAAAAGAAATAAATGAATGGCGAACTGGGAACAAAAAATTTATTTAAGAAAAGCTCAACTGGCGCTTGATTAGCAGGCCAGCAAGTGACGTCTTAGCCAACTGCTCAACTGTTCAACTCTTATTGTATCATAAAAACCCGTTAACAAAATTTACTTCAACTGCATTACGCCACATTTCGTATGCATTAGACAGCAGCACAATTAGCTGGGCTCAATGAAATTAACAATTTTTTGAACTTAAACAAACCGAAGAACAACAATAGAGCAGAGCTCTTCAAGTTTTCGAACAGACATAAATCTAAGCGGGAAATATTGCGGCGGTACGTGGACGTGTAAGAAGCATTTATAAATTTTGGTCACGCCTTGATTTCCTGTTTCCACAGTATTGACTACAACAACGTCGCGACGTTCGTCAATTTCTATTAACACATTTTTTGGTCTGAGGCGCTGTCAAAACATTGCCACCTGCAGAGCCGAGAACCGACAGTTCGGCGAGCAGTTCGGGCTCTTAGATGCCATTGATAAGCAGGCATCGACCTGGCCGCTGGCCTGGTACGTGGCTATTGTGTTTGGGCCCTTCGCTTGCCTTGCCGCATCTGAGCGCCGGTTTATAATCCGCACGTATCCTGCCGAGGCTTAGCCTGTTTTGTTTCATTGATTTTTGTTGGCCTCCTTCAGCATCTCAGTGTCTGTGTGTAGGTGTGAAGGTGTGTCTACTCTGAGCGCGACAACCACTCAACGACATTTTTAGCTGAGATTTAGCTGCGCCACAAGGCTTCAAGGTAAAAAGTTCTTATCGATTTTACTCTGTCCCCATCCCATTGTTTCTCAAATATGAAACAAGAATTTAGAAGGCTCACATATTATTCGTCATATTTTATACTCGTATATTGTATATGCAGTTTTAGCTGTTTTTCTTAAATTTCACGAACTTTAAATCGAAAAATCTAATATATAAAATATAATATAAAAATTTTAAATTATTAAAAATGAAATTCAAAATATAAAATCTAATGAAATTTAAAATATACATATATAAATATATAAATTATAAAATATATAAATATAAAATATAAAATAAATATTAAATATGAAACTTTTAAAATATAAAACATAAAATATAATATATAAAATATATAATACAATATTTTGAAAAGTTCTAAAAATTTTCTATTATAACTTACATTTTATCATAATTTACAAGTGTATCTGGTTAATATGAAAAATTATTATTGTACTCATAAACGTAGAAATCTGGCACATCTATTATGAAAAGAAATTCCCATTAACACAAACAAAGACGACCCCGTAGTCGACCCCTGTGCGGCTGCGACTCATTAAGAGTCTTGCCTGGTGGCCTTCAAGAGAAACAAACCACTGATAATAATAATAATAATAATAAAGAAGAAGAAAACACATTGCAGACTGAATGAAATGCCTTTGTATTGAGCAGAGAGCCATTGGCTGTTGTTCTGCTTGTTGCTGTTGCTGTTGCCTAAGGTGCTGGAAAATGTATTTGCGTAAATAATGAATATATCCATCAGGAATATAAAACGCTACCAAAAGCTAATTCATAATTCAATGGATTATATAGAATTTTAAGGCATTGCAAATTAAAATTTTTATGTTTTCAAGACGAAACAGAGTCTATTTAAATAATAAAAAAGATTTTCTCAGTGCTGAAGATAAAGTGTCTTAAGATTTTTTCCAGAAATTCTTTTGAAATGCTGTCCAACATTAAGTGCAAGAGATGAGTAGAAAAGAGCATCGCTTCCGTTTGGTTTCAATTGCATTTCGGGCTGCAGTGGCTGCTTCTGTGGCAACTCTTGTTGCAGCGAGCAGACCGGGTGGCAGCGCTGTCCTCACACTTTGTCAACATGTGTTCAACATGATCACAAACAAGCCGGCTATTACTAGACATCAACATAAACATTAGCAATCCCAAAACGCAAAACCGAGCCCGAGCATCAGAGCAGAGCATTACGAATGCGTACTTTGATGGTATGCGACGAGTAAATACCCTGTTTAAACAAATTTTATAACAGTGTATCTATAACATATGCATTTCTTAATATAAAATATTTTTATTTTATGCAAATCCGAATTTTTGTTGGCAATTTCAAATAGAATGGAGATCTATATAATAAACAAAAATTTCTGATAAGTAAATACTCTCCTTATTTGATATATACTCAATATATATACCATTAATAATGCTGTCTGATTAAATATAAAAACAAAACTATAGTGAAAAATCGCAGAAATACAGGGTATAGACATAGCAGAACTACGAGTGCAATTTAAGCAGGAGCAATCGGGTAAGAGGAGTTTGGAGGTGGGGCTTAACAAGCTGAACTGCATTGGTTGTTGGGCTTTTGGGCTAGGCCACTTGAGAGGCGCATGCTAAATATGCAAACACATTTTTGTAACATATTCCACAGATTCCCGACGGCCGCTGCATCTTGATGTGTGGCATTTCGTGGCACTCTAAGTGATATATAATAGGGCGTTGAAATGCTAGAGTCGAGCATTTTCTATGCTCTGTTCGAATGGATTCTCTATTGTTTCAGATGTGATGAATTGCTGGGCTCTGTGCTGCCAAACTTTGATGCCTGCCACTCGGCAGCTGTTTGTGGCACATCGGTCAAGATGAAAGACGAGCAGCTATTGAACCGGAACAGCAGCCCAACACTCTATCTCGCTGCTCCTCTCTATCTCTCTCTGTCGGTCCTCACTCTCACTCTCTCTCTCTCTCTCTCTCTCCCTTTGAATGACTTCAATGGGTTAATGCTATAAATATGCACATATATGTGCATATTGTAGTTGGTTCACACTATGACATTTGGCTAGCCCGTCTGCACGTCCGTCCATTGAACATGTCTGGGAGCATTATTTACGACTTCCGTGATGAATTTTCAGTGGCCACTTCTGCAATTGCCCCACCCCATCCTTCTCTCACTCTATCCCTTTCCTTCTCTCTCTCTCTCTCTCTCTCTCTCTCTCTCTCCCTGCAGACATATGCAATCGGTATTCATAAAATACCTCGATTTTAAATATAAACCTCAGTGTGCGTATTTCCTATGCAATTCACGATTCCCATGTCTGCGCTGTGAATGCGAGTTTTAAATGTAAGAGAGGCAGAGAAAGAGAGTAAGAGAGACACCAGTGCGGGCGGTCTGAGATAAGCCTATAGGTATAAACTATGGCACATGTTCAGAGTGGAAAAATCTGAGGGTTGCATTAGAGACAACCGGAGACAAGAGAGATGCGGCTGGCATAAAAAAAGGATAGCATGACAATTGTTGACAGAACTGCCAAGAACTTATAATTATATTGGAGAATGACATTAATTTGAATGTAGTTAACACTCAGCACAACTAGAATTATTGTATAGTATTGATAAACAACAGGAAAATGAGAAGTAAAGCACCACGAACTTTCTTCCTTATTTAACTGAATCTCTTAATATTAATGCATGATTACAATTTAACTTTTTTCATATTTATGTATTTCAGTCGCTCCTACAAATAATTATCGAAATAAAACATAAAACAATCTCCACTATTTCTCACAAACATTAATATAAAATTGATTTGATACGCTAAAGCCTCGACATAAATCAAATAATATATATGAGCCGCAGCTAAGGCAAAAACCATTCATAAATCAAACAAAAATTATCCACAAATACCAGCAAAAAATACACGAAAAATATAAATCATTAAGGATAACGCGATGCAAGTGACGTACAAAGCATTTTGCTAATATTTTCAGCATATTTGGACGATTGACCAAATGAAAAAAATGATGAAAAACGAAAGAACATCAAAAACAAAACATGCTTCGGTCGATAGCTTTGCTGTTTTCATCGCCAGACTTGCTTTTTTCCTTGTGTTCTTTTCTTTTATATCTGCTGTCGTCGTTTCCACTCGAGCAATTAATACGTGAGCAAACTGGAAAATACTTCAAGCAGCGAGCTGTCAGCCAAGTGCAAAACAATGTTAGACCCTGATGTATTATACAGTTGAAGAAGGGATGGGACAGGGGGGCTGGGGCAAGGAGAGTCTGACATATAGCGGGTGGATTGGGGCTGAGAGCAAGATTTGAAGCGGAGACATAAGCTATAAGCCATAAGACATTCATTCAATGTCGCGCCAACGTCTCGCGTAAGTCGATATCCCGAAAAAAAAAAAATAATAATACGGCCTTCCTCGTACCCCGCCGCAGTTTCCTCTTCTCAGGCCTCTTTTGCTTCTTCTTCTTCTTCTTCGTCTTCTTCTTCTGTGCACTTAAGAGCAAAAACCATAACCATAAAATCGTATTATGTGTAGTTAGCATTCGTATTGCAATTGCGAAATCCAAACACGCCTCTCACATTGTCACATCGAGCCCGGGTCTATATTTAGCAGTAGTTGCCTTTCCCCTTTCCCTTCGCGCTTTTCCCTCATTCCCCTCCCGTTGTAATTATCATGCGTGCGATTCATGATGATGTTGATGTGCTTGATGATTATCACAAAACGAAGAAATATAACACATTTTCCACTGCATAATAAATTGTGAGACGGCTTTTCCTCGACATTACATTGTGGAAAATATCTGCTCATATTTCAAGCAACCAAGCGGAAATCCTTTATCGCAACGCCCGCTCCCAAACATTCTACACATAGATGTACATACATATATATATAAATATATATACATATATATATATATATATATATATATCATATAATATGCTTTACATTTTTGCAGCTCGTTAGATTGGCGACAGCATAAAGTTATTCATAGAAATCCCATTGTTGCTGCTGTTGTTGGATCTATTCTGCCACAGAACTAACTCATTGTTAGCCCGACTTTTTGTGTGTTGACTGTTTGGCTAGCTCGGCCACGCTGACTGGGCAAATTGTGTGTGAAACTTTTAATTGGATGCTCATTGCACAATTTGCTATATTTTTAAAATAGCGCCACGAGCCAAATAGCAAAAGTTTTTCGATGTCATTAGAGTTCATTAGGCATATAAAACTAAATTAATGTGCGGCTAAAAAAATAAATCAAATTAGCTAAATATATTTAGTTAACGATAAGCAAAGTAGAAATATTCCAAATTGATTATGATTTAAATAACTCAATTAATGTGATAATATAATAAAAATTAAAACAATACCAACAAAGATCTCTCCCTTATTCCTACTACTCTCTGTTTATATATTTTTTTTTCCTATAGAAACATAATTTATAACCCTATCTGATTTATCTGCATAAACCGATAGTAAAATCAGCACTAGTAATATATTATAATTAATATTTTTTGACAGAGCAACCAATGTTTGCCCATACCTCCACCATGATTAGGCCATTAGGCAAATTGCGGCATTGAAAATATTTGAAATTACCAAAATTTGTCCAATTAGACGTGGCTTACATGCGCGCACAAAAACCAGACTAAAACATTTCCAATGAGAATTACAAAATGCTAATTGCATTTAGTGAAACATTTCGAATTGAATTCATAATTGGCTATGGCTATGCGAATATTATTGGGATAAATGCAGAAAGGACGCAGCACAATATTCATTCATGGAATATGAAAAAGTTATTTTGGCAAGGCAAATGGCCAAATGGAATTCCCATTAAGAACACTGTTGCTAAAAATAAGATATCAGATGGCAAATTGATTTAATTGGTTATATAATGCCACCCAATTAGCCATATCCATTAGGCTGTGATGCTTGCCTCAACTTGACTTGACTTCACAGATATCCTACACGGGTAACCTAAACTGTTATGCAGATGATGCCGCCGCTGCCAAACGTTTGATCCTCTCTGATGAACTGCCCCGAAGGGCCTAAATCAAAGCAACAACAACAAAAACAACACACACAAACAGACACACACACACTCAAACAGAATAAAAGCATCTACCTGCATTGCCATTTAAGCTCATAAACGGCTATCAGCTTACATTGCTTTCAAAACTTGAGACCGCCAGACGTTTAATAATACTACTACAAATTGCGATTCAAAGAACTTTCGATACCCTAACTGCCACAATTTGCAGCCATATAAAAGGCATTTTATTCTATCCGAAGATCAAATATTGAAGAATTGTTATTTTAAAATTTTGAAAAATTTTTAGAGAAGAATTTGAAATATTTTAAATACAACCGATTTTATAACTTTTAACTTCAATTAAAGCAGAATAATAATAATCAAATAATCAAGAACAATTCAACTCTTGTGTAATAAACCTAATTTATTTCATTAAATTATTTATTATGTTTAAATGATGTAATTTTGATAAAACTTTATTTCACGGAAAGCCTTAGTTACACTCTGAGAAATAGTTCAAAGATTATTATTATTTTTTTTTTTTTTTTACTTTTTTCCGAATTTTTACTATATATTTAGCATGCATAAATTTATAATTAAGCATAATTATTTTTGACTTTAATGACCGATAAAAGCTTTTGTTCTTTCCAAGTTTTTCCTACTTAAATGACAATTTACACCTAAACGCAAAAGCTGGACTCAATCTTAAACCTTTCAACTCTTATCTCTAAGCGATTCGAATCTTTTTATTGTAGTGTATCCCATATACACACACACATACATATGCGAGATAAACGTAAACCTGTTCTCGTACATGAACCAGACATTGGGCCCGGCCTTAAAAAGCAGCAACAAAAAACTGTCCGAAGCTATCAGAAAAGTTTTATCAGAGGAAAAAAAAAAACATTGAAAAAAGCTGAACTCTGGACAGGGCCGAAGTTGGACTTTTAGGCCAGTTAGCTAATTTGTGCCAGTCCATATTATGAATTAACAGAGCTAGAGTGAAATGGTTGCAGTCTCTCTCTCTATCTCACTCACACTCGCTGACCAAATATCAACGATCTTTTGTGCACGAATTAACCTCAAATAGGCGTGAATAATGCGCGTTGATCTTTTTCGAAAATCAGCTGTGCCCCCCATTGTCTTTTGGATTTGGGATTTGAATCGCCGAAAAAAATATTAAGAAAACCGCAGCACTAATCTGAAATTCATGTGCCCCATTGTTGGAGCGGATGGTACCACATTAAAGTGCCGCTGACACGCGTCTTCTGGCTTATGACATGTGCGGTTTTTTTATGCCCCATGCCCCATGCTCCATGCTCCATGCCCCATGCCCCATGCCCCTTGCTCCATAGCCCCTAGATAGCTGTCTTTCCTCATTGCCGGCTTCTTTTGCTTTTCGCCTGGATTGAGCATGTGATTTTTTTTTTTTTTTCATTCTTTCATTTTTTTGTATCTCAGATTTGCTGATAGTTTAATTGGTTTCGACTTGATATAGCTCTCTGAGTTCACATTTTTCAGCCACTGGTTTTACGTTACGGATCGTTAGGATGATTATAAAGACATCACATGAGCAGCATATTGATGGTAATTGGCTCGACAGTCCAGCTTTTAAACAGCTTTAATTGAGCAGAGTGTTAATTGGCGGAATTCCAAAGCAGGAATTATATTATATGTAGAATACAATATACCACATATAATAGATATATATATATATATATATATATATTACTTTGACTTGTACTCAAACTAGTTGCAAATAAAAAGGCAAGCTACGTAGTGAAGCGTTAGGCGCGCATAAATTAAGATAAGAAACTTGAGCACATTTCGTAAATATCATTTACAAACGTTGAACATTAAGCAGGTTAATAAATCAAAGGAACTCGTTGAGATTTCATTAGAAAGACTATTTAAATTGATAAATTGTCTAGCCACGAGGTAGAAGCTTGTGGTTTCACTAGAAACTGTCACATAAAACGATCGTTTAATTTTTTCAATCAATAAATCTTAAGAGAACTAAGCAGTTAGAACTGTGAGCAGCCAAAAAGTTAAAGAGGAACAAATATATAAACAAAAGTGATAGTCAAATATTATTTTAGGTTTTTTTTTAAACATTTATTTTGTTTCTGCCCACAAGTCTGTAGGTAATCAAATTGTTTCTGATGTGTATTCTTTATAGCTACAGCATCTTAATTTAACGACTCTGTTTACATTATGTGTGGACATATCTCGCCGTCGATGTGTTTGAGTCCGACACGCAATTAAATTGATTAAAGTGCGGCGCACCTTGTACGAAAAACAACGGCTTCAATAGCCAAATCAAACTGGGACCATAAATTGTCGCACGATCATAAACCAAATCTATGCTAATAAAATGTCCAAAGAAAGATTAGGAAACCGAAACATTATGTACATTGGCTGCCGTTGAAATAAGAAGTTTTGATTTTTACGACCAATCAAAGCCAGTTGTCTGTTTTTTTTTAAGAGCGTGCAGGACAAGTGTTTGCAGTTCCCCTAATACAGCAATAAATTTGTAGTAAATATTGAAACCACAAAAACAGAAAGAGACGACGAGGAGGCAGACAGACAGAGAGAAAGAGAGAGAGAGAGCTGAACTTTGCTGTATCCGCAAGTACGTTAAAACAATAAAGAGAAAAACTTTATTTGTGGCCGGAAAACTAGAAAAGCGAAAAACAAAGCATTGTCTTTATGGACTCATGCTCACGCATATTTCAAAGGGAGAAGAGAAATACTTCAACATTTTATGAGCCAGGCCAATGTACTAAAAACATGCTCATAAATACATGTAGTTTAACATTGGGTCAACAATTACGAAAGCTCGTGCTCATAATTAATACGGAGCAGACACAGCTCAAAGTTCGAGCAGTAAGTAAATGAAATTATTTTGAAAAACACGTGCCTAAATTAAAATGAGCGGAAACCCAATTGGAGACTTCAGTATTGTAATTTATTTTTGTAGCTTTGGATAATTACAACGCTCCACTCCCCCATTTACAACGAAAACAACTCAAAACAACGTCAAAATTTAACAAAAACAACAACAACATCTACAACAACAACAACAAACGCTCGCATTTAATTAATGTGATTTTTTTACCAAGACAATAATAATAAACAATATCAATAGAAATATACGACACGTTGTCCGGCTGAAGTTTACCGTCGTCGAAATTTGAATAAATGGAAATAGATGTGAATATAAAGAAGCCGTCCGAAGTTGTGGCATATGCCTAATGAATATTCAGAGTAAAAGTGTTCAATTTTGTTTGTTGCTTTTGTGTTTCCGATAAGTTTTTAACACATTTTTGTTGCGCTACATGGAGCTGAGGTTGAGGCATGTCGGTTTCGAGTAGGTTTCCGTAAGTGAAAAATGTTAAGCAAATCGAAGTGGAAATCCAAACAAATGCCAGCAACCTGAGTGAACATATTCCAGTTGCATAAATAGTAAACGAGTAATAAAATAAAAATATATATCAAATACTTTAGGTAGAATAATATCTGTAAATAAGTATAAGGAAGTGTGAGACCGTTGAAAATAAACCTAAAAGGCATACAAAATAATTGTGGAATACCTTTCTATTTAGATCAATAAATAAATATAATTAATGAATCAAAAAATAATGAAAAACTCGAACATTGGAATGCACAAAAGCATTATAGACTGAAACTCAAGGGATGACAATGTTAAAGCCAGATAACATAATACAATACGAAATTTTAAAGTAGTAAAAATGTTAAAGGAAGATAACATAATACAACATGTTAACTAGCACAGTGGCGTTGGTCGAAAGCAGTAACAATGTTAAATGAAGATAACATAATACAACAATATTCACTGTGACAGTCTAGCCGTTCGAGACATCAGTAAAAATCATAATTAACAGCAAAGTCACGCTGCACTCAAATTCAAATAAAAATGCATAATGTACAGAAATTGTTGTTTCAAATCATATATATGTCTATATTTATAACATTCACTTAGCTCAGCTCTTAGCCTATTTCAAATCATAAAGAGAACTGTCACATTTCTGAACTGACATTCAGTCTAATGTATTCATAAATAGAGCATTCATTTAAGATATAGACATATATATATATTGTTAATCATCTGCAGTCTTAAATGAGCTTAGCTCTAAACACATTTGTATTTTTCTACCCCCAAATAAATCTGCATTCGAGAGCAAATGCGTTGCAACAAAAATGAAATTTGGACACGCAATGCACCCACGCGTTGCACGACTTTAATTTATTTCGCTACACTTTTCATTTGTCGTAACGCGTCGCTAATTAAGCTATTTTTGAAAAAACATATATACATACATACATACATATATGTATATATCTAGTGTATGTGTGCCTCAGCTGGGCGTGGCGCGTGTCTGCCATGTTGTCTCGCTAGAGAGGACAGAAAAAGAAGAAGAGAATAAAAAGAACCACCACGACGAAGTGTTCAAGATCGCGTGTTGCCCCAACTGGCAGCTGTGCCCAATTAATGTCACTTTGCTCACCATTTCAATTTGCTATGAGTGCTGCCTATGAGCATAAGAGAGTACAGTGAAACCCCTGCTAACGCACAATTTGTTTCGAATACAGTTCACTCTGAGTTGGTCAACAAACGTGCTACATACTTCAACTAAAGCTAAGAAAATACAGATGCCGTAGCTGTTCGCTCAAGCGAGACTTCACTGTAGTCACATCTTGATGTAGGCGTACCAAACATGACTGCAAATTAGCTAAATGAAATATAAATAGACCAATTTTTTCACAATGTTTTTGCAAGACATGTACCAAAATAGATTTTGCTGATAAGCATCGAGTTGGCCAATTGATGTGTCAAACGTTATAAATTCCTTAACAAAATTCACAGCTTTTTCTGATGTGACAGTGAACTCATTTTCCATAAAGAAACGCACGCGCCCACAACATGCTTTCAGCTAAATATACCTACACAAACATAGGTATATATACATACATCTAAAATATATTTGGACACATGGCAGACGTTCGTGACTTTTATAATTATATAACACAAATATTTTGGGTTTTATGGCACAAATTAAGTTTGCAATGATTATGTCAAGAGAGGAATATCCTTGCTTTGCTCAGCTTTTTTTTGGAAATAGTAAAAGAGCTTTATAGCCAAGTTTATTAGAATGAATATATTATAGAAATTAATTAGAATTTATTTATGAAAAGGTTATATCAGAAATAAGCAATGATTATATTGTAATTATCAATAATTATTATCATAAAAGATTATCATATAAATTTTAAGTTAATAATTATAAAATTAATAAACGGAAAATACACGTAACAAATATATAAGTATTAATTGATTGATATGTATCGATTAATTATTAATTTATCGATATTTATCGTATTGTATCATAGTACATAGTACAAAAATTAGCAACAAATCGATAAGTATCATTTATTTCTTTACTATTATAGTTGATTAATTTATTTACATTTATTTAATTAATTTATGCTGAACATTTAACCTTAACCGGTAAGGATATATCCAAGTCGTTCAACAAAAATTAAAACACTTAAAAAAACTGCGTCATAAAAGTGCATAAAACTGGCGCGCATTTCAAAATTTATGAGCTCGCCTAATGAATTTATAGACGCTAATATTGGAGATGACCTGGCACGACGATCAATTGATAATATATGTACATACATATATACACATATATTTATATATATGTATGTATATGTATTTGTGGGGCTGTAATGTGAATGATGGCCCGCTGAGTTTAGAATTTATGCGTTTCGGTGGCCGTCAAAAATATTTGTTTGAATCTGTTTTTTTTCTCGTAGGCCGAGACCCAGTGCACTCTGCACCGCAGGCGCCCCAAAATCTTATATGCACCATATTTTGAATGATTTCGACATATTTAATGCTTATCGTAAAGAGCTGTCATGTCAACAGTTCATTATGAGATTATTTTTAATTGAGCAATCTTTGAACTATATTAAAAGTTCTATTAAATCTAGGAATTTCGAAATATTATTTATTTAGAAATATATATTTCAAATTCTGTGTAAAACAGTTTAATTTATTTATGAATATTATGTATTACTGATAAAACTCAACTCACAATCATTTTATTTTATTTTCATTTCTAGATCAAGTACAGTAAGAAGACTTATTAGAAAACTCTCAAAGACAAAATAAGGATTTCTCTCAGGATCACGTAAAAATTTCCTCTAAGGGAAATGTTCTCTGAGCACAGCTACTCATGCACGGAGCGTTCATTGTATTTAGCCCACTTTCTGGTACCTTTTTAGTAAAGCTCTTCTGTGTATTCCAAACAATTGAAAGTTTATGGCGCCAATGAGGTCTTCAAACAAAGCAAAACAAAAAAATAACACAAAAATTTCACATAAACAACAAATTTTTTTCTCGTATAAAAATAAAAATTCGAGAATCACATTTCGATATGTGTAATCCGCTTGAGAAACACGGAGGCTAATAAATTCTTGACTTTAGCCAAAAACAAGTTCTTTTCTTATATTTATTCTTTTTTTCGAATTTGGCGACACACTACGTAAATTCCGAGAATTAATTATGGCACAGACAAAAAGTAAGTTTAATTAAATGCAAACATCAATATAAATTATAAATTTTAACAGTTGCTAACTGATTTGCATTGGCGCCAAGCGGAGAGACAGAAGCAAACCAAGAACAACAACAAAAGTCGAAATAGATGGGGTTTGCGTCAGCGGAATTCGATAATAGATCGATTAAGGATCGATAAACTTACCTGATCTTGACAGAAGTAGCCGAAGCCGATGATGCCCGCTATGGCTAAGAATAGGCAAAACAGAATAATTGTTCGTATTTTGGGGCGTGGTTCCATCTTCTTAATCTCATAAACTCCGCTGGGTAGCAATAAAGCAAAATCACTGTCAACTTGTACGGAAACGTTCTTATGCATATCCACGGGCATGTTCCATAGAGTCACATCAATTGATCGCGTAATCTATAGTGCATCTAACACTCGTGCGATATTCACGTGAGTAGGCCGAACAATGATCAAACATCAGCAAGTGTCGCCCAGTCATTGTCTGATAACAAGCAGCGCCACCTATCGTTTACATTTGACGACAAATATAAAAAGAGTAGCAGGTGTTGGGATATACCTAAAAATATAATAGGAATATATTAATTATAGGAATATGCATATTTATATAACTACTTATTTATTTCTTTTATTTTTTCCCTCTTTCTTTTTTTTTGCTAATTAATGACCGACTTTGATTAGAGAAGTCGTACGTAACAATTTGTCTATTCTTATCTGCAATCGAGTCTTAAAGCTCCAACAACAACGACAGCAAGAAACGAATGCATTGAATAAACAAGTCTTGCGAGTCGATACTGAAATTTATAGCAAAACTGAACTGATTTAAAATCAAAGTTAAACAGCAACAAAATAATTGGTTACATTTCCAGTTCTAAGCGCTTAAATTAAAAATTGATTTAATTTATGCAATGCTATGAATGAATTCTATATAAATCAATTAAATGAACAGCAACAGAGCAAGGCAATTACCCAAAAAAAAGAATATAAAACAATTTAATTTAAACAAAAAATGAAATATTTTAATAGGATTTCAATAGTAATAAAGGTTCATTAATTCCATTCCATTATTTATGTATAGTTAAATAACTCTTTAATTAAATCTAGCCTTTTTTCAGTCATATTTAGCTATTGCTTTGGTTGCTCTGACAGCGCATTCTTTGTATTGCCCTCTCTTTCCCACTTGTGGCGTTAAACAGAAGCCGGTTAGATAAAAAATAATCTAATAATTACAGTAATGCACTTTTAAAGCACTTTTAAGTGAAATTTAATTCAATATAAATACTAAATTGCAAAAAGCGAGTATCTAAAGGAAAAGCCGGCCACACTTCACAGTTTGTTAGCATAAACCAAATTTTTTAGCAGCAAAACAAACGCCTTTCGATAAACAAATCAAAATAAGAATGTATACGCGAAGTGTACGCACAGATAATGAGCATAAATAACAAAAAATAATACAAATAATAATAACATATACAGCAACGAAATTGGCACGCTACAAATAGATGGCAAAGCGAAGGCAGTCTGTTTGCCGCCCAGGCGACGTCATCTACAGTGGGCTGCTCTCAATTTCCGCCAAATGTAAAACCTATCTGTGTGTGTGTTTGTGTGTGTGTGTGTGTGCGTGTGTGTGTGTGTGTGTGTGTGTGTGTGCGTGTGTGTGGATGTTTACGAATTGTCGGCTCTGCAGTTGTGCCAATAAACAGCGAGTAAATAAAATAAGTTGGCAGCATAGCGCTAACTGTAAATTGCAAAGAGAACCGGCATATTAAAGCAATATTTGTGTTGCATGCCGACCACGCTCCGATTGGAATTTAATCCAAAAATGTTTCAACATTTGCTCTTACAATTAAAATTTGTGGCACATTAACAGAATTCCTATTAAATTTTTCTCTTATTTCTGAAAAAAGTGGCCTACACTTAAATATTGAGCAATATAAATTTAGCACATTTCTATCAGAATTTAATTGCAAAAACTAGCGCAACATACAAGCAATAACATTTACATGGCAAATTAGCAGCATTCTTATTGGCCAGACATGCGTTTGCCAATTGGAGTTATGCTAATAATTGCCAACTGCACAGTGGGCTGAGGTGTTAATGTTGCACGTGCCCGTGTGGTTAACGAATAAATTAGCAACACTTGAATTACATCTAGCTGAGGCTGATGTCATAAGTGGCCACACGCTGTGCTCATTGCAGCGCGTGAACCACAATAAACAAATAAGATAAAACGAACAATTAAACAACTTATAAACATTGCCACGGCGTGCACGCAGAGCGCAAAACAAAAACAGAACGAGCCGTCAAAGCAGAGACTGAAAAACAGCTGTTCACATTTTATATGCGAACACAACAGAATTAATCTCAGTTCGAAGCAGGGTTCAAAACACTTCAAAATGCACTTACTTTAGTCCGCCTTGTTCAACACTTTATTAACCATTAACAACTTAATAATCAGCTTTGGTTTATTTATTTACATTTGTATTTTGTACATTCTGGCCGCTCGCACGCTCATTTAGCGCATCGTTTGCTTTGTGTCGTGCATTCGCCTTGAACAAAACGCGCCACACTTCTAACACTCACGCATTATTCGCACATAAATATTCTTTTAGAGACGCACAACACATAAATTATATAACTATAAAGGTATTTGTTTTATTTTTTAACAATTACACGCAAAAATGTTTTAATTTTTGGTTATAACACGCGTAAGCCCATCCAACACGACTGTTTTCAGCAGCAGCGGCGGATATACTGAGCAAAAGGAAAACAAATATGCTTGCTTTAGGACTGCCAATCTGTTTCGCTCACGCAGCTGTTATGTTAAATAACAGTTTCGTGTTATTAACATTGACTCTCAACAATGTAAAGGCTATCGATAACACTCATAATAACAGTAGTAGCTGACTTCGCCCAGCTGGCAACATCAATGCAGTGCGTTTTAATTCAAAAAAAAAAAAAATTAATTTGCCGCCAAATTTGAAATGCGTATTTTGATGCTGTTGAGCGCTGTCTTTGCAACTTTTTGCGACGCTAGCTTCGATTATTATCGCCTGCCACGCTCCATCAAGCCGCAACACTACAGCCTGCGCATCATGACACATCTGGAGAATCCCAAACAGCTCATTTTCACCGGAGATGTGGAAATTCTGCTGCGCATCATCCATTCCACCAACAATATCACGCTGCACGCCGGAGCCGACTTGAATATTGGCGAATGCAACACTGGCGTGCAACTGGCAAAATATCATTGCAACGAGCTGGTTAAGATCAAAAGTATGCAGCGCCAGCCGAACTTTCATTTCTTAATATTGCATTTCGAGCAATATTTACAGCGTGGCCAACGCTATATGCTGCGCCTGCAGTTCTGGTCGAGATTGGGGCACAGCATGGCTGGCTACTATGTCAGCTCGTATCAGGACAGCGCAGGCAGTTGCTGCCAACAGTTTGTGACATCATATCCAAGATTTCCCCCATCCACTTATCTATTCCTTTCAGATTCATGTCTGTGACGCAGTTTGAGCCAGCAGATGCGAGAAACGCCTTTCCCTGCTTCGATGAGCCCGACTTCAAGGCCACCTTCAACATAACCATGGGCCACCACGAGAAGTACAATGCGCTCAGCAATATGCCACTACTGCAGAGAACGCCCATGTAGGTGTTTGGAGCAAGTGCATCCGTTGGTAATGTGCTCTCTTCTAAGATTTGCAGATGCGATCGAAAGAATTGGCTGTGGAGCACATTCAGGCAGACAGAGGTCATGTCCACGTATCTGGTGGCCTACAGCGTCAACAACTTCGAGGGCTACGTCTCCCAGAATCACGAGAGTCGCGTCCACTTCACCACCTGGGCACGCGCCGAGACCATCGAGCAGTGCCACTATGCCTCAGAGGTGGGGCCGAGGATCTTGACCAAGTTTGAGAAGATGTTTGGCATCGACTATCCCCTGCCCAAAATGGATCAGCTGGCAGTGCCGGACTTCAGTGCTGGCGCAATGGAGAACTGGGGTCTGATCACCTACCGGGAGGCAGCGCTGTTCTACGCCGAGGACGCCTCCTCGCAGCTGGACAAACAGCATATAGCCAACATCATTGCCCATGAGCTGGCCCATCAGTGGTTCGGCAATCTGGTTACCATGGAGTGGTGGAACGACCTCTGGCTGAACGAGGGATTCGCCACATACATGGCCACGTTGGGCATAGAGAAGCTGTGCTGCCAGTGGCACGCCTACGACGAGGACATGCTGGACAACGTGCTGGCCGTGCTCAATACGGATGCCTACTACAACACCCGGCCCATCCATCAGGAGGTCAATCGCGCCAGCCAGATCTCCGAGCTCTTCGATGCAATTACTTATCGCAAGGGCGCCGTCGTCATACGCATGATGCACATGTTCATTGGTGATGAGGCCTTCCACAAGGGCCTCCACTGCTATTTGCTGAAGCATGCCTACGCCAACGCCAGGCAGGAGGACTTGTGGCTGGCGCTGACGGAGGCGGCACATGCTTGCGGCAGCATGCCGCTCGATCTCCAGGTGCAGACTGTGATGGACACGTGGACGTTGCAGAAGGGCATACCCTTGATCCAGGTGACGCGACAGTATCTGAAGAGAACGGCCATAATTACGCAGCAGCGATTTGTGATCCACCACGATGATCGCGCGCACAAACGATCGGAGCAGCCACTGGGCGAGAATGCCTGCTGGTTTGTCCCGATTAGCTATGCAACCCAGTGCAGCTCCAATTTCATTGCGCCCGAGCCGCGGACCTGGCTGCGCTGCACAGCCCAGCACGAGCCTATGCCGCTGCAGCTGCGACAGCTGCCCGGCGAGGACGAATGGCTGATCCTCAACATCCAGGTGTCGGCGCCGTATCGCATCAACTACGACACCGACAACTGGGAGCTGATCAGCAGGGCGCTGCACAGCACCGACTACCATCGTATCCATGTCTTGAATCGCGCCCAGCTGCTAGATGATGCACTGGCTCTGGCTTGGAGTGGCCTGATAACCTATGAATTGACCCTGGACCTGTTGACCTACGTCAAGCAAGAGCACGAGTTTATGCCCTGGCGCGCTGCACTCGATCAGATGTATGCCATCTATCGCATCATTCGTTACACAGACGACTTCGAGGAGTTTCAGGTGTGTTCGAATCCCTCTGCTAATCTCCGACCGTAACAAATCTCATCCCTAGCACTTCATGCATCATCTGCTCTCGCCCATATACTGCCAGCTGGAGGGCATGAAGGACGATCGACATAAACGCCATCATGTGGCCCACAAGACATTGATTACCAAGTGGGCGTGTCGTCTGTCCCTCAAAGATTGCGTGAAGCGCGCCCTCAAGTACTATGATCGCTGGTTAATCTGCAGCCAGCCGGACAGCACGAATCCCGTGCCCGTCAATCTGCGCTCCGTGGTCTACTGCACCGCCATGCAGCATGGCGATGGTGAGGACTGGACGTTTCTCTGGCACAGATATCGCAATAGCTCCCTGGCCAGCGAACAGCGTGTGATTCTGTTAGCCCTGGGCTGCGCCCACGAAGAGTGTCTGCTGGAGCGCTACCTGAGGATCATCTACCATGAGAAATCCTTCATTCGCAAACAGGATGCCTCGCTCATCTTCGCCGCTATTGTGCGTAGTGAGGTGGGCTTCCGAGTGGCCAGAAATTTCTATTTCCAGAAGTTCCAGCTGCTGCGAAAGTAGTAAGTGTTACGAATTTAATACCAATAGAGAATATGCAGGAGTTGAGATAAGCAGGATTTTTTGGGGTGGGATTTAAATCTGGGATTCACTCAACTCGTTGGAGATGGTAAAGAGGCGTGATGGGAAGGAGACGTGGCAAGAATATATATAAAGTATATATTTCTGATCAGTACGACGAGCTGAGTCGATTTAACCTTGTCCTTTAATCGTGTCCGATCTGTAAACAGTTAAAAGTGGCAGTTAAATTTACAAAATATTCTAGATATATCCCAATTTTATGCAACCTTTGAACTATTTACATCATATAAACTATAGCTTGATTTTCAATAGCTATAGCTATAGCCCATTCGATATATTAGCATATTTTTAAGTTTAATTCCCTCGTAGTATTTCTTTAATATTAATGTCACACTCCCTTTCGCAATCTTCCTCTCCCCATTGATCCACACAACCTCTCCCATCTCTCTGTCTCTCTTCTCTCTCTCTCTCTCACACTCCTCTCTCTAATTCTCTCTCTCTCTCTCCCTCCCTCTCTCACCTTATTAATCTCAAATTCTATATCTCTCATCCCCATCTTTCTCTCTCTCCTAAGCTATCATTCAAATACGCGTGAATTGATTTCACTCCTCAGCCTGATTGCCCAGCACAGCAGCTCCACGGAGGACTATCAGCTGCTGAGGACGTTCATCGATGGCCACCAGGTGGTGCTGCAAAAGAGTTCAACGCGCAGCCTGCTGCGCATCGTGGAGCAGGTGAAAGTGAACATGCGTTGGCGCTACCAAAAGCTGCCCGAGTTCGCCAGGCAGGTGGCGCTGTGCAATTTTGACTGAGCGTGCGTTTATTGTGAATAATTTAATTGTCGTGTATTTCATTAGTATTAAAAACATTGAAAAAGCTCAAGGTATGCGCTAAGATTAATCACAGTACACCAGATCCGTTGCAATTAGTTCGCAGTGGCTGCACCACCACCACCGCCGCCGCCACCTGCACCACCTGAGAAGGCGGTGCTGGCATTGCCGGCACTGGCCGCAAAAAGTCTTCGCAGATTCTGGAGCATGCCCCACAGCACGGTGCCCGCTGTTCCGAGCGTTTCCAGCAGATCGAAGCCCGTGCTATCGATGGCCTCCTCGCGATCCTCCTCCGTCTCAATGGCCGGCGAGGTGTTGTTGCTGTGCGGATGCGTTGAATGATGCACCCCGCTGTGCCCGATCAGCCGATGCGTGTTGTTGATCACATGTGTGTTGTTGACCCCACCACCACCCACCGTATTGACCAAGTGCTTGACCGGCTCCAGCACTGGGATGGCCAGCTTGATGCGGTGCCACGTGTTCGGCTCCTCCGTGGAGCTTTCGTGCTGCTCACTGACCGACTCCATTAGGGTCAGCTCATCGTCCAGGGTATTGCGCTCGCTGTCGCTCGCATCATCCGTATCCAAGCTGTTGTTGCTGGGTCCCTGCAGCTGCAGGAGGCTGCCGAACAGCTGCTGCACATGAACCGAGTTGATGGCCTCCGCCTCGTTGCGCTCAAAGTCGAACTCGGCGTGTGGGGCGGATCCACGCTTCGAGTTCACAAAGCTCACAATGTGCTTGTTACCTGTGCTTGTGGGCGTGGCAGCGTCAGCTGGAGGCGCAAGTGAAGGCAAGCTACTGCTGCTGCTGTTGCTGGACGCTGGCTTCGCCGTCGCCATCAGCAGCCACACGAACTGCATAGAAATGAAATGAAAAGCAATTAAAATTGGTTGCTTAATTACGGAGCCATAAGCATATTTTTTGTTTCCTTTCTGAATTCTAATTAGCCATTCCAAATGCGAGAACAATCGTATTTGGGCACACGCGACGCGCCTTAATTTGATGGCTTTGCTTCGCCTAGGAACATCCAAATGATTCGATTATGCCCTAGAAACTACATTCAAGGTCTTCAAAAGTGATAGCTAAAGAACTTCCAAATATGGGCTGGGTACAAAAAAAAAAATAATAAAACAAATATTACGTATACGCAGCTATAGACAACAACAAATATTACGTATACGCATGCATTGACTATAGAAGGAGCTGGCAATTAAAGGGGTTAAGTATTCTTGGAATTCTTATTGAAAACGTATTTAGACTTATAAACAAGTTATTCGTAAGGAGTATGTTTTGGAAACGAATATTTAAGCCAATGGAATTTCATTGTTTGAAATATATTTCAAAGTTTTCTCGAAATCATTGCTAATTTGTATTTAGATTATGAAAATATTCTTGAAATTGAGATTTATATATTAAAAGTAGAAGTAGAAGTTGAAGTATAGCCCATCCCAAAGAGTATTTATTGTTGATCAGAATCAACAAAACAGTGGATTTATTCATGTCAGCCAGAACGCATATAATTTAAAACTTTTGTGTGATATAGCACTATTTTCTATTATTTCTATGGAATATATTTATTTTAAATTTATTTAAATTTCTTTTTTTTTTTTAAATAAATTTCAAAGTTTTTCAAAAATCTTTGTATTTTATAGTAAACTAATTAATTTTAAGAATTAATATAATTTTATATTTTTATAATTTTTATATTATATAAAATATATATATTGCATATCAGTTCAGTTTATACTCAATCGCGAAATGAAATAAGTTAATTTATTTTATTTTTTTTTTATTTTTTATTATTTTTAATGTTTCCATACTTAACACCAAGGCTATATTTCAAATTATTGCTGATTTTAACAATTTTCAGGGTCAGAAAGTATTTGAATTATTAAAACAATGTTCAGCTGAATGTCAAAGACTGCAGTTGGCACATTTTATAAATCACAATTCAAGTAGATGCATATATATATGTATATATACAATACATATTTTTGTATATATAAAATAATTTCATAATTTAATACATTTTTGTTAGGGTTTTTTTTTTTTGAGTCACACGCTTACATGCAGAGCAACCAGTAGACATATTGAACTATATGTGGAGCTGGACAATCGCGACATTGTCAATGTTATATATATCTCTATAACTATATAAATCGGATTGGAATTGAAAACGCCAGCGAAGTGCTTACAACGACAACTGAGCACTGACTGACTGATTGACTGAAGTGGGCCCGCTGGAGGCGGCCCAAAAGTAAAAACAAATAAATCTGAAGGTAGCCAATAAACAATTAATTAATATACAGCGAGTGTGCCAACAATTGTTGTACCTAAAATTGAATTAAATGTGTTATAAAGAGCTGCATAGCTAATGCCATCAAAATCGAGAACTGTCTTATGCTGGCTCTTGGCCTCTCCAGCTCCGTCTCTCCCTCTCTATTTCTATATTCTTCATTCATATTCAAATGTCAGGAACATAGAATACGTTTCATAAAATTGGAACTGCTTCACATCGTAGTGGGCGTATTTTGGGTTAGTTAAAAGAATCTGTTAAAAAAAATTATATACTAGTGTATTTATTCTTCACATACATCTCTTCGAGAAAACATCAAAAATAATTTTTTTCAATAAAATAATACACACAAACTAGTTTCGAAATTCCAAATTTGTCCTGTAATGTTCTGATCACATAGATAATACATAGTAATTTCAAGGCTTCACAGCTTTCGCCAAAGTTTTGGTAAATGTTTACGCAATTTTATTCCTTTCGCTCGTCAGACACATAGTCTCAGATAGTATTTCCGAAGAATGCGTATCTTCGGCAAAATGACACATTTATTACACGTAAGTAAAAAGAGAATAAAATTTGTATTGGCAAGACACACAGAGATACCTCGGAGAGAAATTCAAACTTCACATAATTATATATATATATATATATATATATATATATATATATATATATATATATATATATATACATATACATATATATCTTGGAATAGAAGCTGCTTGAGAAAAAACCTTACTCCCTCTTAAGCCTCTTCTATGAGGACGAAAAAAAAACTGATTGTGAGAGATACATGAATTATAGTTTATACGAAATTTGAATGGGTGTTGGATACTTAACGGTTCTTATTGAATCTAGGCAGTTTTTTGTTTATATATAAATTGATCCTGAGCAGATTTCAAACCGGTTTAGACTTGAAATCCAAGAATGAAGAGTTCTAATCGATCAAAATATCTATATATAAATATACATACATATTTTTATACATATTTTTATATATTTATATGAATTTATATATCTATATATCTCATTGCCTCACTTGTGAGAGCATTACATACGTACAGCACCGACATCTAGAGCAACTATGCTCGAAACACAAAATCCAATTCGTAGTAAGCTTTGGAATTTTTTTTTGGTCCTGGACATATCAATTGGAACAGTTTCTCAGTCAGCTTCTATACGTCAACTGATAAACATTACTTTTTTTTTCGTTTTGTTGTGAATTTTTCTTGATCAAAATTAAGCGTGTAGCCCCCCATTTATTGACATAACAAAATTCAAAATTCGTCGTTTAAGGAAAAAAAAAAGTATTGAAAAGCAAATATTGTACACGTATGGCGACATATCTTTCACAGATCTCCCGATGTTTAAGCTATCATGCGCCCATCTGCCGTCCCCATCGACTGCTTCATGGTAGTTGCAAGCAATGGAAGAAGATCTGCTCAAAGTGCGTCTGTTGGCAACCAACGCCGTCTCAGCTAATCGAGCTGCTGCCATCACAACCCACTATGATACACGTTCAGCTGTATTCGCAGCGTTCATCGAGTGTTTTTACCCCCCACACGAATGTAGACATGTTACGGAAACGTATTAGTTTTAGTGGAGCGCCATCCGAAAGCGAGGTCGCAGAGGTGGCACCCAATGTGGTGCCTGTCGGCATCATAATGCCCGAGGCCAAGGATGGCAAGCAATTGAAGATCGTTATTGTGCCGCTCGATTTGGCCAATCAGGATATCGAAAGCCTGCGCAATACGCTCGAGGCACTCAATCAGCTCCGCATGCATGCCAGTGAGATAGACGCCTTCACCAACAGCATGATCGAGGACCTTAATGATGAGACGGCACAGTCCGCCAACGAGACACCAACAGCCATCGAGGAGCAGGCGGAGGATAAACGCAAGGTTAGTTTCTTTGAGGGATATGTGCAAGGAGTCGAAAGTGGATTCAGCGAGGATGCAGCCGATGCTGTTGCCATAAAGGCATCCGATATACGAAAGGCCGTGAGCAAGAATCGTAATCTTTCCAGCGGTTTTCAAAATGCGGGCAACGAACCCACAACAATGGCGAGCGAGGCTGCAACGCGAGCAGCTGAACTCAGGCAGATAGCAAACGAAACGCACACGCATGTGGTCTCATCGATAGCACGTGCACAGAATGCAGCAATGGAGACAACCTCATCGCTGCCGGAGGCCTCGCCCGAAGCAGATATAACGCCAATGACGCCTGCGCCGTATAAGCCGTCCGTACCGTCAGCACCAAACCAGACGCCACCGGCACC
The DNA here is from genome assembly GCA_035045145.1 of Drosophila meridionalis. Classification (NCBI taxonomy): domain Eukaryota; kingdom Metazoa; phylum Arthropoda; class Insecta; order Diptera; family Drosophilidae; genus Drosophila; species Drosophila meridionalis. The sequence goes on along the minus strand of JAWNPG010000020.1, from coordinate 3,156,477 downwards.
GATCACCACGCCTGGCTCACCACCTCAGACGATGCCACAGACGATGCCCCTCGGTGATCCGAAAGAGTCGCAGATTAGTGCAGCCCATGGAAATGCCATGCAGGCCGAACCAGAGAAGGCTAACGTTGACTCCAATGTGGATCAAATAAGTATCGAAGTGCCGGACTGCCTGGGTCAGCGATTGAACGACATGGCGATTGCCTCGATGCATTTGTCCTTCGAAATGGACATGACAAATGTGCGCGATGCCATACTGAATGGTGAACTGGCCCACAAGCCGGAGCCGACGTTAGGCAGTGATGCGATGGTTTTTCTGGAAACCAAGGTAGAGGCTGATCCCGAAAATACACCGCAAAACACAGTGCCACTGAGATTCAATGCCTTGATCAAGGGCATGGTTCAGATCGATGCCGATAAGCTGGATCCAAATCATTTGAGCGATGAACAGTTGCCGGAATATAATGATACGGTTACCTCGATTGCCGCCAGCATATGCAGCACTGCACTGCAGCGTGGATTTGCATCTGAAGCATTAATTGCTGCCGAACAGCAAGCACAACAACCACAAGATCAGCTAGATCAACAAGAACTACAACAGCAGCAGCAGCCGCAGCAGCCGACGACCCAGTTTGTTGACTTGCCTGTTAGTACAGACGAGTCGAAGGACATAGTTGCGATCACGCCCACACGTGCTGGCGGCAAGATAGCGACACGTGCAGGACGCATGGCATTGAAGCGCAGCCAGGAAATGAAGCGCATGAAGCAACAGCATAGTGCGCCAACAATGAATGCTGTGGCCGAGCCGATCGTTGATGATCAAGCGGCGGTTGCTAGTCCACAGTTAAAGGATGGCTGCAAATATCCCATTATAAAGAAAAAAAAGAAATGCCCCAAAAAATGCCCGCTGCTCGATGATCCCTGCAAGGAAGATAAATGCAAGCGTCCGCAGCAGCCAAAAAAGCCGGAAAAGAAGGCGGTGAGCACGACTGAAATCGTGGCTAGTGCTAAAGGCAAGGATCCCTGTGGCAATAAAGGCGCAAAAGGTGGTAAGGACGAAAAAAAAAAAGACCCCTGTGCCAAAAAAAAGGACGATAAGAAAGGATGCGGTGGCAAAAAAGGCGGAAAAGGGGGTGGCGACAAAAAGGACCCTTGCGCCAAATTCAAGAAGGGGGGTGGCAAAGGAGACAAAAAAGGTGGTTGCGCCAAAAAGGGGGGAGATAAGGATAAGAAAAAGGATCCTTGTGCCAAGAAGGCAGGCGGAAAGGACAAGAAGGATCCTTGCGCCAAGAAGGGAGCTGGCGGAAACGACAAGAAGAAGGATCCTTGCGCCAAGAAGGGAGCTGGCGGAAAGGACAAGAAGAAGGATCCTTGCGCCAAGAAGGGAGCTGGCGGAAAAGATAAGAAAAAGGATCCTTGCGCCAAGAAGGGAGCTGGCGGAAAAGATAAGAAAAAGGATCCTTGTGGCAAGGGAGCAGGCGGCAAGGATAAGAAAGATCCTTGCGACGTATTCAGGAAAGGTGCCAAGGGTGGAGATAAGAAGGACCCTTGCAAGAAAGGAGCCAGCGGCGGTAAAGGCGGCGGCGGTAAAGGCGGTAAAGCCGATCCCTGCTCCAAATTTAAGAAAGGAGGCGCCGGCGGCGGCGGTAAGGGCGACAAAAAAGATCCCTGCAAGAAGAAGTACTCTACATACTCTAGCCCCGTTTCCAAATTCTACCATCCCAATCGCTCACATTTTCACTTCACCCGCACACCCAAACGCTTCCTATCATCACTACCATTGAATAACCCAAAAAATATCGCCAACAAAAGTACCTCCAAACTCCTACTGAAACTGCGACCCTGTTTTAAGACCTACACTACCCAAGTGTGTCGCAGCTACCTCAGGAAACCAATAAATACATCGAACTGCTCCCAAAACACCTCCTTAAATACACCTGCCAAGTTTCGAGTGTACTCAACCCTAGTGCGTCGTCACTATGGAGGAATGCCCTCGTCCATACAGATGACGGCCTGGGGCATTACGTCGCAGAGTGTGCGCGACCAGATTCAGCGTGGATACAGCAAGAAATCCAAGAAGAAGAAGAAGAAGCCCGAGAATAGCAAGTGTGTAGCACTGCAAAGCAAAGGCGCGCCTAGGGATCGCAAGCATATCAAGGCGCGCACTTCTCTGCGTACCGATTGCTATGGGATCTCGAACGAGTGTCCGGTGAACCGTTGCACTGGCAAATGTGACATGGTCCAAAAGCCACGCAAGAAATGCGATAGAGGAAAGAGGCCGCCTAAACCGAAAATGCCGGTGAAGCCTAAGAAAAAACTCCCCGCCATTTGTATGGTCGGTAAAAAGAGCAAAGCCAAGAAGAACAAAGGTGCGTAAGACTACAGATATTAGCCTAGAACACCTATAGCCATAACCTATACCCATAACTGCCCTATAATTATGTTCTAGATAGAAAGAAATAAACTTCTAGCCGCGGGCCAAATATTTTATAATCAAATGCGTATGCTTACCAATAAGGCATGTAGCACAAAGCGATACATCTGCCAAGCTCAAGCGGCACCTCTTACTAAGGATGAGTCCGCCGAAGATGATTTATGCGCAATGGAAGTGATACGCATACCTGCATCATACCAGATAAGTAGAGAGCGCCAGCCAAAACCAGATGTCAGACCTTTTGGTAAGTTGCCCCAGTTGCTCATCAATTGATGATATTCGACTCTATCCATCCGTCCCATAGATGTGCTTATTGACATCGGCTCTGTTGCGCTTACTGGCTCAGACATACATGTCTATGAGAATGCGAATAAAAATATGGAGGGAATGACCTTGGGACATGATGCCACTGGCTTTGTTGAGAAGGTTGGAAGCTGTGTCAAACATTTGCATGTGGGTGATCGTGTTGTTGTGGAATCGGCCCTGTCCTGTGGAATTTGTAATTACTGCAAACGAGGCTTGTATAACATCTGTGCCGATCTGATGTATAACGGCTTCTTAGCCACACACCAAACACATCCAGCAGACCTCTGTCACCGTCTGCCAGAGTCCACCAGCTTGGAGGAGGGCACCCTGACGCAAACCCTGGCAATGGGCTGTCAGGCGTGCTTCAAGGCTCAAGTATCGCCCACAAGCAACATTCTAATCATTGGGTCAACGCCCACAGCTGTGGCAGCAGCACTGTGCGCAAGAGCGATTGGTGCTCGAAAGGTTACCATTGCGGGGAACATGCGCTCGTCGCTGAAAATGATTGACTCTGATTTTGGCTTCAAGACCATATATTTTGATTCGAACGCACTGTTCGGAGAGGTGCTCGAGGACGTATACAGCAAATTCCAGGAGTGGCCCAACTGCGCCATCAACTGCGCCATCTCTCCGATGACCATGAATCTGGCCGTAATGGCATTACAACCATGCAGTTCATGTATCCTGACAGAATGCGAGTCGGAATGTGCCAGCTTCAATGCACTTGATATACTTATGAAAAACATCCGTCTTATCCCAAGCTTTCGTTCAGCCAATATGTAAGCGCATAAGCACCTATTATATATGAATTGTCATTACAATCTATCCTTAATTCTTACAGGTACCCAACGGCATTACAGCTAATGAAATCTGGTCGCGCACCGATGCACAAATTCATTGCAAGAACCTTCTCATGGAGCATGCTAGAAGAAGCGTTTAAGAGTGCACAGCACGAGTCAAACATTGGCTTACGGAAAATAATCGTTAATAATACAGAAGAGATAAACATTGGGGGACTGTTCAAAAAAAAATTTAAATATCACAATTAAAGACCAAATTTGAGTAGATAAATTTTTTTGTTCGAGTATCCTTATGCTGTATAAAAAGAAGGCTTTGTAATTAAACAAAAAAAATGAAAGAACCATTTTTTAAATAGAATTTACTTGGAAACAATTTTTTTTTTAATTTCTGCTGTTTTTTTTTTTTTCTTTTTGAAAATACACAATATTCAACATATTTTTTGTTTCTCAGCATCTATAGAATCTCTCTCATTATAGACTATTTAACGACCTCCGTTCGTCAGTTTATACATATATAAAAATTATTGTACTTCGCTGCTTACAACAAACTATTTTACAAATTTACATACACAAGAACTAAATATTGAGTCGTGCGTTTAAGTTGTATGCTAAGGAAGGAATCGAATGTACACACGAACAAATATATAAAACGTAAATTAATCATAAGAATCAAACATAACGTAAACGTTAACATAATCATTAGCATCATACTGCAGTTAGTTCCCTGCAAGCTTCAGAAACATATGTGCTCGCATGTGGGTATTGAGTATAAATAATAGTTTGTTTTCTTTTAGAGCTAACAACTAATCAATATGCAAAGATATGTATTTAGGTATGTACGAGTGCATCTGTGTGTGTGACTGACTAATTCTGGATTGCATCTGGTTTCAATGTCTCTGTTAACATGTAATTCTTGTTCCCTTTTGGTTTTGTTTGCTGTTCTTGTTCAACTACTTGCGTGTGTATACCAAAAAGCAGTTGAATTTGGCTAGATCAAAACGCTTACGCTATAAAGTAAGTTATGATAACATATATGTATGTATATATATAATTATAGTATAGAATCGTCAGTTTCAAAAAAGTAGCTAAGCTCGCCGCTGCGGTCAAGCATTCATTTATGAAGGTAGTTTGTCTTTTGGTGTTTTTTCATTTCTTCACATTACATTCATTAAACTTTTTGCAAAAAGTATTAATATTGGCAATTGAACTGTAAGCCAGCTCAATTTCTAATTATCATGAATTTGCATTTCCAGCTCTACATCCGAGAGATTTATTTCGCGCATCGAATTGATATACATGTAGCGCGATGTGTAGATATATAGCCAACGGAACCATTTCATTTGAGACCGGTGCTCCATCATGGCGCGTCTGACCACTGATGCCTCCTTCCAGCTTAGTACGCACCTGCAAAGCTCGCTGCATTAGATTAACTCGAATTGAAATATATAGCAAAATACATACCAATGCGTCGACATAAAGCATGTGCATAGAAAATCGAAGACGGATAGATATTTGCGTACCAAGTTGATCGAGTCTAGCGTATAAAACTTACAGCCTGATATTTGTCCCATATAAAAAACATATATATATATATATATATAAGAAAATATTAAAAATTATCGCAGCTATAATTAGAAAACGTAACGTTGGCAAAACAGCAACCTCAACAAAAGCAGCTACAATTAACATGACAATTAACATGTGCAATACGGTCTGAAGACTGTTTTGTTTTTATTGCTGGCGCTGCCAGCCAACCCGTGACTCACCCTTAGGCAATAAATTGGCTAAACACAAAGAAGCGGCCGCATAATACACAGCACAATGATTGGGATGCGAGCTGACCCCATCGCGATCGAAGGTGAATATCGCTTTTATATCAAGACTCTCAACGGTATGCAATATAAAGCTGGCAACCGCATCCGGTCGCCATTCAACATTCGGATCATCTGGCAAATTGGTCGCATTCACCAATATAACATTCGATTCGGCAATGCCAAGACGATTACATGCCCGAAATAGCTCCTCTCGACGCGATTGAGCCTGTTGCTCGTAGTTGCCTATAATGAACATCGTTAATTAACTTTTATTGCAAGTATTGTTAATCGCTTACCATTCGACAGGCATAGCACGTACACCTGACAGCCATCACGCTTTGTCAGCGAATAGATCAGCGGGCCAAAGAACATGCACTCGTCATCCGGATGTGCGATGACTAAAAGTACTCGGCCCATTAACGCAGCCTTGGGCAGATGAACGCTACGTAACCGTAGACCTTTTTGTAACGTATTTCGCAGCCCGTTCTTTGCGGTGTCTCCGGTGACATTGTGCTGTTGCTGTTGTTGTTCCTGCTGTTTCTTCTTTGCGCCTGGCACGCCTGTCACCGATAGCCAAAAGGTCAACTTGTATAGGCCAAGGCATACTAGAAAGTATACCGCACAGGCAATCAGTATATGCTCCAGTGCTTCAGCCGATGTGGACTTGATGCGGCAATAGATAGCTTGAGGGGTGAGCAGTTCCAGGCGTACTTCTGCGAATGGGCTTGCAATAGTCTCGTATATACGGCTACCGTTTATTATATTGGCCAAGTATTCGCTTAGCCAGTTCAATTTCATTTCATTGCGTTTACTGCTTTTTTGCTGATTTTCGTTTGGGAAAATTCTTCACCAAAAATGGACATAAATTTAACAATAGTATTTCTGAAGCTTCAGATGATTTGCGATTTCAACCAATAATTTGGTAACACTAGACTAAAATATGAACACGTAAATAATTCAACTTATTGTGTAATTTAATACTTTAAACGGCTTCGTAATCTACGCGGCAGCACTAAAAAATCGCATATTATTTTTGCGCTGCGTGTTTTTTGTCGGGGGCAACAACTAGGGATGCGCGCGTGAAGTGCCAGAACGCAAATATCGTGTTTATGCGCGTATGCGATAACTAACGACTGATCTGATTAATATTTTGCCTGGCAATTCGTCGAAATGAGTCGAGGTTGTGTCCTTTATCACTTAGTTTTTAACGCGGATTCCATTTCCAACCGCGGCTCTTTACTGTGTATCGTATAAATAAGCTACATAATTTTCCCGATAGCAAAAAAGCGACATGATAACGAAAATTCGGGTATCGTTGATTCATTTCACGATGAATTTTTCATAGAGCTGGCCAATTCTTTGAGATGAGCAAGAATCAGCTGTACGCAAACTAACTGTATTCCACGTCTAGTATTTTTAATTTGGCGCACTTAATTTTTAGACTTTTATATATTTGAAATTTTTATAGGTAACTGTTTACAAATTCGACAAAAAACAACAAAAACCCTTTCAACAAAACAAACTACGAATCAATCACAAATCAATATAAATACAAGCCTTAATTACATTTTAGTTTGCCAACAATATGAAAGATACACAATAATCAACACAACTACTTATATAAATTGTTTTTATTCCTTTCTATTCTTTAAAGAAAATGTTGGAAATTATTGTTCTTTACCAACAGTATATAAAACAACTAAAGCGAAATAACTTAAATAACAAAAGTGTACTCGTATTGCCATCCCCAGCTGTCTGGACGCAGCTGATCAATGTATTTTCGATAGACGATAGCCCGAAGATAAAAAGTCACAACAACAAATGTATCGCTTCTCATGCACCTCTAGTGCCGAATTTGTGAAGAGGCAGCAAAGTTTTTTTATTCAACAAAAATTAATAGTTAATAATTTGTACAATTCTTTAATCGTGTGTATTTTGTATATCCAAACTTGCTGTCCAAATTCCCACTAGAGTGGTTTGCATTCTACCCAACGCAACAGACATCGCAACGTACCGGTTTAATTCAAGCGGCATTTGGAAGACAAAAAAAATCAAAGCAAGCGTGTTACTTGAGGCCCGCTGTAATTAGGTTAAAAGTGGCAACGATTGGCAATAGCAGCAGCAGCAGCAGCATCAGCAACGTGTGGCGTGTGTGTGGTTGGTTAGAGTGAGGCGCCTGCAAATCAATCAAAATCATGGCACACCAGCAGCAGGGCATGGATACGGCATTGTTCGAGCGTCGACTTCGACCGGTCTACGGTAAGTCTAATTGATGTGCAATATATATCATAAATATATATAATTGTTTTCAATTTATAGACAATCTTGAAGTGGGCAACAATCGCAAGGCACTACAGGAATCAGAGAAACTGCTACGCAAACATCCAAATTTACTTTGCGCACGTGCTCTCAAGGTAAAAGCAATTATTGCGAAATAAAAACATTTGAACTTAATTTGATAAATAAATCCTTGATTTTTCAATTTCAATTTATGTATAGGGCTTATCACTTCTACGTCTGGGACGCTATGAAGAGAGCCACAGCTGCCTGCAATCCGTAGCCGAAGAAAAGCCCGTGGACGATTCCACATTGCAGGTGCTCTCTTTTTGCTATCGTGAAATGGAACAACGTAAGATACAGACGGCGATACAGAGAAAGAGATAGAGACACGTAGCTATATAACATTGACGACCGTTTCATATTTATAAGTATATTTCTTGGCACGCGCACACGGTCGAACAATTAAAATTGCCTTCGCACTCGCTTTCATTTGCACAGAAATTAGCCCCTCCGCACGGGTGCTGGCGGTGTAGTAGCTGAACGGCGGGTAGAGAGTGAAACTGTAGCGCGTGCCAAGAAATCAAAGTGATATTTTTGTATGTGTGTACTTTACGCACTTTCCTCATAAATTGGCTAAAACGGTTCTATACGAAGAAACAACCAAGTCCACCTGTCCGCCTGTATAAGCCTGTCAATCTTTATCATCAACTGAAAAATTTGTACAATATTTATTAGACTGGTACATATAATAATTGACTAACATTAACCATTTTTTATATTTTAGTGGACAAAATCGTCGAACTCTATCAGCACGCTGTCAAACAGAACCCGGGCAACGAGGAGCTGCTGGCACATTTATTCGTGTCGCATGTGCGCGTTGAGGATTACAAGGCGCAGCAGGCCGTTGCCCTGCAGCTGTACAAGGCGCAGCCAAAAAATGCCTATTACTTTTGGTCCGTGATCAGCGTGGTGTTTCAGGGCATTCGAGGTCCCGAATCCAGCATACCTGAGAAGCGTAAGCTCTATCTGGCGCTGGCGCAGCGGATGGTGGACAAGCACATCAAGGAGGGCAAGCTAGAGACGGAGCAGGAGGCATTCCTCTATTTGCACATATTAAAGTTGCAAAACAAGTACCAGGACGCCTGGGAGTTTCTTACCGGCGAACTGTGCGGTAAATTGTATCCTGGTGCCCCCGTTAGCATGAAATTTGAGCTGCTCAAGGAGCTGGGCAATTGGCAGGAACTAAATAAGCTGCTGCAGGAGCTTCTCGATGCCGAGTGAGTGCTAGCTTTATCGTAATAGTTGATGACTATAACAATAATATATCAAATCTTCATTAGTCGGGATCGCTGGGACTACTACAAGGAGTATCTGCAGAGCTGTTTCGAGCTTTTAAAACAGCAGCCTGCGGAGCAGCAAGAACCAATTTATTCGCTGCAAACTTGTCATGAATTCCTGTTGCACATCATTACGTCTTCGACGCGCAAGACGCGTGGTCCTTATTTGGCACGCCTTGAGCTGCATCAGCGCATGCGTGCCCAACAGCTGCCTGCGCAGGAGCTAATCGGTGACTTTGACGAGTTGGTCCTGGAGTATTTTCACCTGTTTGGCGATAAATCTTGCTGCACTCACGACATAGCATTGTTTTTACCCTCAATTAGCATGGAACAACGACAATCTCTAGCCAATAAACTGCTCACAGAGAGCGGCATTACCTCAAGCTGCTTGCCGCAAAACGTTAGTAATATTATAACTAGACTTTTCTAATTGAGTAATTTAATAATTTACATTATCTATGTTGCTTGCAGAAGGAACACATGCAAAAGCATATTTGTGCGCTGCAAATTTCCCGCATGTGCGGAGCTCACATTGAGCTGTCCACAGATCACTTGATTGCCTTTTATACATCACTCAAGTTACACTATGAGCATGGACACAGTACGTTTGGCAAGGAACTGCTGTCTACGGAAATGGGACCCTCGGATCCGTATGCACTACTGGCAGCAAATGTAATGTACGACGTATCCAAGCGAGAAAGTAAATCGGAACATTTATTTGAGGCGCTTTGCCTGCTGCAATATGTACTACGTAACAGCACTAGCAATTTTCATATTAAGCTGCTCAGCCTGAAGATCTATCACATGTTTGGGTGCATGGTTGGTGCACAGGAAATGTATGACTATTTGGACATCAAACAAATTCAACTGGACTCGATGGGCTATGTGCACTGTAATCTATTGCCGCTATCCGGCCGTTTTTCGGGCGCTCGGAATTGCTACGATACCACATTGAAGTTCTTCACAAATAGCTATAAGGAGCGTCTGGAATATATTTCGTTGACTTATCGGTTCTGCACATTCTCGAAAATGGAGGAGTTCATGAACTTTAAGGAGCGCCTGACAAACAGTTTAATGTATGTGGCCTGCTCGGTGGAGGCGCAACTGTGCGACTTAGTTTGCTGCTATGGAAGCATCCAGCAAAATCTGTCGGCCTATATGGCGATGAGCATAGAACCCGCTGACGATCGTATTTCCTGGAATGAATTAAGTGACAATCGAGATTTACAAGCAATTATTCGCTGGGATCCTCTGCATCAAGATGATACAGAAGCTGAACGAAAGGAATCATATGAACAGGAGATTGAGGTGCTGCAAATTCGCTCAGTACTTCTCCGCTTGTTCGCCTCATTCATTGATCTTTATCATGCACCCCAAAGCGCCAAACTGGCCATGTCGAATAACAAGACGACACCCCCTGCGCCGGGCGACGATATAGCTACAGTGGAGCTGTTACGCACATCCTGGACTGGCCTTTTCCAGCGTCTTCGTCTGATGAACTACAAACCGCTCTCGCAAAGTTTTCTAGTCAATTTACTGCCGACACGTCTTCATCTACTGCTTGAGCTGCCTTATGAGCGTTTCTTCGATGATTTAGCGCAACTGGTGCTGGATTTGTACAGCGGTGCATCGCAACTGGCACTGCAGTGCAAACAGGTTAGCGAGAATGTCGTCTCTGTCATGGAGCTGTGCGTGCAGACGATAACGGAGAGCAATGAATGGAATGGAATGGATGGCCTTTGGAAGCGCCGCGAGCACCAACAAAAGGTGGCGGCCAGTTTGGAAGTAAGCACAAACATTGATTTGGAATAGTTTAACCTATATAAACATTTATATGAACTTGCAGATACTCTCACTTTATGCCTTTCTATTGTCGGTGCTGAATGACAAACTGCAATGCAGCGCAAAGACAAAAGCAAAGAAAAAACCATCAGGTGATAACAAAACGCAGGAGCCGATTAGCGAAAAAGAACGTAGTCAAATGCTCCAAGAGCTAATACGTCAATTGAAGCATAAATTGGAGGCCTGTGATGCAGCCATTCGTAAGTAGTTGAATAACACATTGCAGCATGACTATTGAACCTAACAATATTTTTTCCTACAGGCATATGGAAACCGCCTACCCTGCCGCGTGAACTTAGCTCATTCATGGCCGATATGTCACTGAAACCGGAGGTGGAGGCCACGTTAATTGGCGATGTGTCCGCCACATTTAAGGAGTCCCATGAGCTGATGATCACCGAATTGCGCAATCTGTTAAAAGACAAAATACGCATGATTGGCAAATAGGTTTCACACTTAACTGACTTTGCTGTGCAAAGTCTTTGTTTATCTTCCCAACTTCTCTATACATCATTTCAATCATCCGATGCAGTCCAACCCAGTTTGTTATTTAATATTTTAAACAAGGCCATTTATATATGCCCCGCTCGCTAATCCCAACTCCATTGTGTCAGCTACTTACAATCACCAATCAAATTAGATTCTTGTGCACATTTTTGAATTACATATTTTCGGCATTTTTGTACAACAGGTAAGAAGTTGTAATCTTGTACCGTGTTCGGTTAAAAAGTGACCAGAGCGATACATAAGTTGAAATAAATGAAGAGTAAATCATATAAATGTGCATCACTTTAATACAGTTAACATAAACATATTCCGATGTACCAAAGAGGAGGGCATGTTTTAATATACATATATATATATTCACAACCAATGAGGCGATGTGGCTATGTCGGAATATAGCTTCTAGACGTGCCAATTATTTCGATCAAAATTTTAAAGGGAAATATCTGGTATTCCTTATATTATAATTATTAACTTAGGCACTTCCCAATATCGCTCAGCCGTTTTCTGCGGCCACATGGCTGATAGCTTTCAGAGTTTGTAAATAGGCAGCAGCACGGGGATCGTTAATATGCTGTTGCGTCTGTAAATGCGCAACTAAATTGTGATTGCGTGCGAAACTTTTGTTACATAGTCTGCACAAGTGCGGCTTCTCACCGGTATGCGTTTTGTAATGCACTTTAAGCACATTGGCGTATGTGAATGACTTGCCGCATGTGCCGCAAGAATAGGGTCGTTCATTGCGATGGGTTCTAAAAGTGAAGTGGACCTTTAGATAACACACATACATATATCCATCATTGTCACCTACCGTTCATGCTTGACCAAAGACGTGCGATCCGTAAAGCTGCGCTGACAGTATTCGCAGTTATAAGGCCGAGCTCCTGTGTGCTGGCGTATATGGCGCATTAGCTGATAGTTGACATGAAAAGACTTTTTGCAGATTCTAAAAAGAAAAGAGATGGCTTTAATTAGGCATCTGCTTTAAAGAGTTGATGTAGCTCAACTCACTCGCATTCATATGGTCGCTCATTGTTATGTCGTCGCATGTGCGTGTCTAGCGTGCTCTTGCGCGGATAACTATTGCCACAAATGTCACATACATGTGATTTGAAAGCGGGAACATGCGTGGTCACCGCCTCTTCAGTTGCCACCAGAATAAGCTTTGTTTTATCTTCTGCAGGAGGCACTTCGTCAATTATTTCGTCATTGCACCAAATACCTTCTTCCAGTACCTCCACCTCGACTGGCTCGTATGTTTGTGTGGACGGTGTTTCTATCGCCTGCTGCACTAAGTCCTCTCTCAGTTCTTTGCAAATGTATTCACGCAGGAACCTGTCTGAGTGCCGACAAATCTGTCGAAATTTGTGTGCCAATGCTAGAAATGAGCGACATTTCAAGCAAATGCGAGTAGGCAGCTCAGAAGTGCGAACAATCTGAAAATGAAAACGGAACTTAATATATCTTATAAGTAGAATAAGGCAGAATTACCTTGATGCCACTGCAATTTTCAATTTTCTCACAAATAGATACTCCACGTTGTTCGTCATCTCGTTCGTATATGGAAACCATATGTGTATCGCTATCCTGTAAACAAATTCGACACACGGTTTCAATGTCCATTAACAATTCAGTTGTTGCCATAATTATATATCAATATGATTTAACTTGTTTGGACGATATTTGTGTTTTGAAATATATCATATTTATTTGTTGTATCGCAACATAATAACTAACGTTATCGTTGTTAGTTAAATATCGAGCGCTGTAAATAATCGATATAGCAAAAATACCAATTGGCGTTAGATTTATAATTATATATCTATTTTCTACCTTAGACGATTTCTATTATATATTGAAAAATAATATTTGAACCAGCTTAAACTCTGGTGTCGATATATACATTTTAATGAAATATTCTTGTGCTCTATAAGTTATGGAATATTAACAATTTAGGAAATTGTATAAATCACGAAAGTCGATATAATAAATACTCTTATCGATATACTGCTATTTATACAACAACCCTAATAGACCACAACATTTCACTTGATCAACATGGACAATTCGGAGTCTCTTTGCAGGATTTGTTTGCTGCATCCCAAAGCTGAGACGCTTATGGCCACGGAGTCCAACTTCTTTCAACAAGTCAAACAATGCACAGGCGTGCTGGTGAGCAGTCAAAAATATAGTTAAATAGCAACTTGCAATAGATGAATCTCGTATTGCAGCTAACACAAGATGATCGCATGCCAAATAAAATATGCACTAGCTGCGCCTTGCTGCTCCGAGCAGCTTTGAAGCTACGTAGTATGTGCCAGCAGGCAGAGGAGCAACTGCAAAAAGTGAAACAGGAACAGGAACAACAGCACCTGCAGCCGAACAGTGCGACCGAAACGCCAACAGATTTTATCGATTCATACGAGGTGACATTGGAAACAGCCAGCATTACAGACAGCCAGGACAGCACAGAAATAATCACAATAAAGCCTGCAACTCCATCGCGGGCTACCACTCAGCCATATAAACCCACCCGTCGTAATCGCACTATCGCCGGGGTGCCACCTACATGTTACCCAGAAGCTTCCAAGCCGCTGGGCGTCACGTATGTGTGTATTATCTGCAAAAATGTATACACGGAGAAAGTGAAGCTTACAACCCATCTGAAACTACACAGTGAGCACAAGCCACATGAGTGCGAGTAAGTTAAATAGTTTCCGAGCTCAGATTCAAACTTTCAATTGTAATTTAATATTGTAGAATCTGCCACAAGCGTTTCCGCCAGACTCCTCAGCTGGCACGACACATGAATTCGCATACGGGCTTGCGTCCATACAAATGCGATTATTGTGATGCTTCGTTTGCGGATCCTTCCACGCGCATCAAGCATCAACGGTGAGGCACAATATTTAAATCATTTGATATACTTTCTATAAATGGTTTCATTTAGCATCCACACTAACGAACGGCCGTATAAGTGCAAGTACTGCCCAAAGTCCTTTGCCTACTCCAATGTGTTAAATGTACATCTTAAAACGCACACGGGAGACCGACCTTTCAGCTGCCAATACTGTGCTCGACGATTTTCCCAGGCCCACCATAAGAACACACATGAACGTTCGCACAGAGCGAACAAAGAGCTGGACATTGCAGTGATTACAATGGAAGAAGAATAGCTGCTATTTGGTCTAGAATTTAAACATGCACTTCTTAGTACAATGATAAAATAAGAGTATAGGTAATATTTACCATGCAGGCAATAAATATATGTAAATCATAATACCCTTAATCTCTCTTAAGGGTAACCGATGCAAACTGATTTTTCAAGTTTTCAAGGCTATTCACATCCGTCTATCATTATAAAAGATAAATATTCAAAATATCATATAAAACGTTTTTATAATTGATTTTACAATAATATTTTGGCTTTGCTCTTGTTTGGGGACCGATTAACCCAGGCTCCATTTCAGGTAGCACATGTATAAACAATTAGGACTCAACTTATGAAATAATATAAAATAATATATATATATGTATAATTATAATTTGTACAAGTCCTAAGACGGCGGCAATATGCCAATGACCATCTCGGACACATTATCTTTAATGCGCTCTTGGGCCTCCAATTCCAACTCAACAGGTTTCCAAGGACCACGTTTCTCGTGCGTCACACGATGCAATCGCATTTTATAGGCTTTGACAAATCCTTTGCCACATAGATCACAACTGCGAAAAGAAGGCGAAACAGTTAGCTTTTCAGTTTTTTATAGCTTAAGCCACACTTACACATGTGGCTTTTCACCTGTGTGAATCATCTTATGAAATTTCAAATTGTCTGAATATGTAAATGTTTTAGAGCAGACATCGCATTCATATGGCCGCTCCTTTGTATGTATGCTGTGGATATATAGACATTTAATTATATACTCATTTAATTATTTTTAACATAAAGGTTAAGGAGTACTTACCGATGATGTTTTGTCTTGGTGGAACGATCGGCGAAGGCAGCTGGGCAGAAATTGCACTTGTAAGGTCGATTGCCCGTGTGCGTGTTCATATGACGCACCAGTTGCTGGTTCTGGACAAATCCACGACCACAGATCCTGCAAAGTAACAGAGTTATATTCAATACTTTCTTCACTCTTTTGACACAAAACCAAACTCACTCGCACTCGTGCGGTTTGACTCCGCTGTGGAATTTCATGTGCTCGGTGAGGCGCGCCTGTGAAGGATAAATGTTCCCACAAACATCACAAATATAATTGGAATGCTTGTCGCGCGGCTTGCGCCCCATTTTCTTCTCGTGCACGGCGTCCGTCGTAGTCTTGGGTCGCAGTTGCACTTTTCGCGGCTGTCGTCCACGATTTAGCAGGCGTGGTTCTGCCTTAGCTTCGGGCAAATAATGTTCTTCATCGGAGCTTAAGATATCATTCCTTACTTCATCATCGGGCACGTCGGTCCACACAATGCGCTGAGTGGCTATTTTAGTTTGCACTGAGCTGCTACTTGGGGGCAGTGATTCGGTTGCCAAAACTTCCAGTTCCTCATAGTCCGCAAAGTTCTCGACGTCGGCTTCCGTCTCAATTTCTGCCTCCGCTACTTCAACAACCGTTGCGTCATCATAGACAACGGTAGTCTGTTCTTCCTCAGTGTTAGTGGCTTCATAAACAATGGCGTCCTCATCCGCATCCCCATCCCCATCCGCGTCTCCATCAGCGTCGTCACCTGAAACTACGTAATTTATGAATTCACCGCTCGTTTCTTCAACGTCGCCTTCGATTTTGATTTGTGTCTGCTCTTCCCAAGCATGCGCAATGGCCTCATCTTCCTCCTCGTCATCATTGCTCACACCGAAGCTGGTGTCCAATTCCGTAGAAAGCATATCCGCAATATGTTGATGCGAGCGCTGACAAGTAAGACGGAATTTATAAGCGATACGCAATACTCGCACGCATTTGCTACACATCTTGTCTGGAAAGTTGTCATCGATGCTGACCTGCAAGGCAAGAAAAGTGGGTTTATAAAACTGCTGAGGCTATTTGATATTCTATTGTACGTACAGGGATTCCAGCACAGATGTGGAGCATTTGATCAAGGCGGGTGCTGGCGTTTTGACTAAATATGTCCAACAATAGATCTTCGCCGTCGTTTGGATTGCTTAGACATACTCGACACACAATCCATTTTTCGTTTAATTCCGTTTTCATAACTTAAGTATTTAATTGTTGCAAAACATACGAATCAGGAATAAACCTTATATTTTGGCCAAATTATAACAATAATGCAAGCGTCCCTTGCTAAGTTTGACATTCACTTGTGTACGCACACAAATACCCATGGTGTTTAGTATTTTTAATTCAAAGCATACAATATTTACAAATTCAATCCCGATATTTATTTTTATTTATACTATTTCAAGAGTAATTAAAAATGTATAATTAATATCTAGTAAAAAGTAAATAATTAATTAAATATGAATCAAAAATATTTATTATAATACAACTGAAAAATACCACATGCATAACTGCCACGGTCACCTTAATAGCTGCCATTCACACAACAGCGAGAACAGCTTGGATTTTTGCCTTAAATATATTTTTAACATTTTTTTGGCGTCATCTAGAAGTAATTGAATAATTTGTGCATTCCTTGAGACAATACAATTTTAAACGATGCCAACGACAACGACTGCAACAACACAAAAGTGGATAGTATGCCGTGTGTGCTTGCAGCAACCCAAAGAGTCGATGGGAAGCATTTTCAATGACGACGCATCCAAAGATTTGACAAACATGATACTAGAATGCGGCGGCGTACCCGTAAGATTGAATTAAAAATGAATCTTTGAGCTAATGATTGAAAGGACTTTGAATTTAATATTGTGCATACTGTTTTCAGATTAAGAAGTTCGATCACTATCCGGACAAGATCTGCGACAAGTGCTTGAAGAATTTACATATTGCATTCAAGTTTCGCCGTGTTTGCCAGCGATCATACAAGCACCTAAGACAATTTATAGCGCCTGTTGTAGTAGAACAGTCGGCCGAGGAAGATGGGAATGGACTTAATGCTAGCCATGAGCCATCGGGCATTGAGCTGAGTGAGGGACAGGTGCTGGCAGGCAGTGAAGAGGTCAACGATGAAAACGATGAGGTCAAGGAAAGGCTGGTTCATGTAAAACGTGAACAGGTGGAAGAAGATGGCATTATAGAGGAGCTATACGATGTATATGAGGCATACGACGGAGATATAGTCACCGAGCAGCCGGCCTACGAGGAGGGTAATGCAGAAGACGGCGATGAGGAAATGGGCACACAGTCAATATCTGGTTTCTCGGCCGATATAGAATATCTGGAGCAACTGGATCAGGATCAGTTAACAGAAAGCGCACACGAGGATGAGATAGAGGTGCACAATACATCTGACGAAGAATTTTCGCCAATAAAATCGCGTACGATCTCTACACGCTCCGCCAGCGCCGGCATCAAACGACGTGCGAGCACGCGGAAGGCCGCAACAGGCAAAACGGCATTAGGGAATATTAAACGTGAGAAATGTAACGTGACCACAACAAACATCATATTGAATCCCGACGAGAGCATAACCTTTGGGGAGACAATTGTGCGCAAGGCAACAGGCATCAAGACCAAAGGTGGCCACAAGATTCTTGTGGGCGACAAAAAGGAATTTAAATACATATGCGATATTTGTGGAAATATGTATCCATCGCAGAGTCGCCTCACCGAGCACATCAAGGTGCATTCTGGCGTCAAGCCACACGAATGCGAGTGAGTATCATAACAGTTCCCTTTGAGTTGGATGCATTAAATTGATGCCTATAATTTTCATTAGAATCTGCGGACATTGCTTCGCCCAGGCCCAGCAGCTAGCACGACACATGAACACGCACACGGGCAATCGGCCCTACAAGTGCACTTATTGCCCGGCCGCCTTTGCGGACCTGTCTACACGCAACAAGCACCATCGGTAAGCATTGTTTTAAGCTAAAATATATATATACAGACTTTCATTTCCATCTCTACTTGCTTAGCATACACACCAACGAGCGTCCCTATGAGTGCGACGTGTGCCACAAGACATTCACTTACACGAACACGCTTAAATTCCATAAGATGATTCACACCGGCGAGAAGCCACATGTGTAAGTAGAATCAATTAGGGGCCGCCAATTTTTTGTCTAATGCATTTTGTTCTTTTTGACAGTTGCGAGATTTGCGGCAAAGGCTTTCCGCAGGCTTACAAGCTGCGCAATCATAGAATTACGCACGATCGGCGCGGTGGCGGAGTCAACACCAATGTGGATGAACTGTATCCCATCTATACGGGGGCCAAGACTGGCCTGGAGCTGTAAATGCTAACAGACACATCAAGTAAAACATATAGATATATGTATATAAATATAAGTATAAAAATATAACGAGCTGTTATATATAAATGCATATATATGTGAATTACAATACGTAATTGATAATGAAACTTTAAACTGTAACAAGTACTTGGAAATAATTTACGAACGCAGCTTGTTTGTGAAGATTGCGTCTAGCCTAAGTTTAGTCTAATTATGCGGAAATAAATTAAGTATTGCTGCACAGATTGTCTTCGCATCCGTCTCGTCAGGATATAGCTGCAGCACAGCGTGCACCTGATGCTGCGGGAATAGGCTGTTCAAGTGATAGCGCAGCATGTTGCGCTGCTCCTCACGCTTTGTGTGGTGCAGCTCCTCGTTGATGCGCGAATCGGAGGCTGACAAGTGGGCTAAATTGTGGGCGGGGATGGACAGCTTGGTGCCCTGATGTTGATCCGTCAACGGTTCGGAAGGTGTGCGAGTCAGATACTGATGTTGATAATTGCCATTGATATTGCCGCTGTTGCCAAGCAATTGCTGCTGCTGCTGCGGATGTGGCGCGCTGTACGTGGGAACCAGTAAACGAAAGGAAGGGGACGGTGCCTGCCTTTGCAGCTTCTTGTGCCGATTCTGCTGCTGCGCCGACTCCACGTCGCAGCTATTGCTGCCTAGCTCCAGCTGGGTGTTGAAAGAATGGCAGAGCTGTTGATGCTGCTGCTGCTGTGAGATTTTGTCAACTGTATTCGATTTGGTGCGGGCCAGCGCCGCCATCTTCGCATTATTGCTGCTGGTGCCACTGGGAGACAGTTGCTGCTGACCTCCATTGCTGTGCAGTGGAGCACTGTGCGAGACCTGGAGCGGTAGACGCTGCAGCTGCGTCGTCTGATGACGAAATTTGCACTTCTGACCGTATGTACATTTCTTACCATACGGGCACAGTTGTTGCTGTGCGTCCGTTGTCTTCTGCTGGCCCTGTGTGCGCAAGAACATATCCAGATTGGGCCCGGAGCGACCCAGTGGATCATCGGGCGGCATAAAGATGTCGTCGACAAAGGAGTACATAAGCAAACGTTCCTGGATAACGCGACGGAACTCGTTGCTCTCCAGCAACAGATCGCGATAGTTGTCATTGGACACCACAATGCCATCGGTTTCCACCGCCAGCTTGAGTATGAACCGATCATCGTAGCAGGAAACACGTTTGCCATCTAAATGCCGCGACGGCGTGAATACCAGCATCCTCTCCTGCTCCAGCTCATAGAGCAACTCCTGCTCCGTTATATTGTTGTTGGCCATCTCTTTGCGCCAGTTGGGCACAAAGGCTGTGATATGGCGATGGCCGCGCTGCCTGAACCAGTCCACACAGATGCGTATGCCGCGACAGCTGAAGATGGTGTGATTGCCATGCGACAAGGCTACATTGCTGCCATCGATGACGATGTGGCGCAGCGATCCTCCATTGCTACTGCTGCTGCTGCTGCTGCAAGTGGTGGGTGGCACATGACTGTTGTTATTGCTGTTGCTGCTGCTGTTGGTGGCTATTGGTCGCGGCGCATCTGCCGTCAGTTTGATAAGCTCCGCCAGCAGCTCGTTTTGTTTAGCCTCTGAACCGAGACGCGTTAACGCCGTGTGTATTGACTGTTCGCTGTAACCTAATTTTTGTGCGAATTCCAGATTCTTACGCTCCGCGCTGCTCAAGTCATCGTCGTCGCTGCTTTCCTGTTGCTGTTGCTGCTGCTGCGACGTCTTTGGCTTTCTCGCATACAACTTGTTGGCGCTTTGTTGTTGTTGCTGCTGGTGCTGCTGTTGTTGTTGTTGGTGTTGGTGCTGGTGCTGTTTTTGTTGCTCAGGCACTTCACAATCCATTTTAATGCGCATTTAGTTGTTAAGCCTCTACGAACTACTGCATATGCGTATATTATTCGCCTGTTGCGTGTCCTTCTTAGTTTTTAAGCAATTTTTGGCGACTTTTGCAACAAGTTCCGTCTTTTTACATTTTGTTGTTGTTGCCAAACAGATATGTTGTTAACATAACAGCGGCACAACATTAACATACACTGAACTGTTAAGTAGAGCGATTTATAAATTCAAATATTCGCTAATTAGTTTAAGATTAAATTAAAAACTTATTAAATTAAACTTACCTTGTTTATAATAAAATGTTAAGATATTGTTCAATTAACTCATAAATCAAATGGCGCTGAAAACAGTTTTAAAATGGAGCAGCAGTAATTCTGCGCTCTGAGTACTACAAATCGATATAAAACTGTTAAGAGAACCGTATTAATCGATGCCTGTTTTTCGTTGCTCAACACAGCTGCGCGCCACTTTAAGTTTTTTTCAAACATTTGGATGATAGCAATAAAAGTCTCAGTAACATTAACCATGCATAAACAGATCTTTATTGTGTTGTACATTATAATATCGCATATATCATTTAAATTTAACAAATTCGCTACAATTCATATATGTAAGTATATAACATTTAGGAGTAGTTGTTTTAAACATTTATAGATCTCACTTTTCAAAATAAAGTACACGTTTTCTCTTTGTTTGTTGTATGGTTTGGTCCCTCTTTTCATGAAAAAAGAGTGCGCTGCATTCTAATTAAACTACTCGTACAATAAATGTATAAATATATTAGTAGTGGTCACATCAATTCGGGTATATAGTATGTATGTGGTATATATAGATTTTTGTTCAATAGATTAAATGCATAGAAAACACACGTACATCAACTACAATAAAGTAATTCATTAAATTTGATACTTTTTTTTTTTGGTGGCAATTAGTGTGACAGCAGCACTAAAAAAAGCTATCAAATTGGACGTAAAGTTTACTACTCGTAGCTAAAAACGTTTATAGAGCTGCTACAACATGTGTGTGTGTGTGTGTGTGTGACCATGTGTGTGTATGGGTGTATCCGTGTGTGACTAGGTGCTTGTGTGTGGTCCATTTCAAATTGCACAAGTCATTCATCTTGCACGCAGTTTTACTAAAATTTCATTCGAATGAAAGTATTATGAATGCATTCCCCAGACACGACATATCCTATAATTTCTGCTGTCGCGTGCTCAACCAATCTGTTTTCGCTTCTTATGGCTAACATAAAGTTCTAGTTGCTTTTGTGTTTGTGTGTGTGTGTGTTAAGCTTTATGTTGGATTTTCTCCTTTAGCGGGTAATTAGTGAAGTTTTTCGCGTTGACTTTGACACTATACAACCAAAGGGCGTCGCAACTTGTGTTATGCTCTACTTATTCCAGCCGCGTTATTTAAGTGCCCTTCTGACCAAGTTTATGACGCTTTTGTTGCTTAAAAGTCGCATTTCGAAACTATTGCCTTTTAATGCAGCACTATCAAACTAACAAAGTTGGTGCAGTTACAATTCAGCAGAAATGAAGGTTTAAATGGTTTGTTGAGTTAAATGTTTGAAATTTATGTGTTATCGTTGGACTGTTTAAACTAAAAATAATTTAATTAGACGCCCGCAGGAATTGTGATGCATTAAAATATTCTTTGGCGTTAAACACAAAAGCGTTGCATACTTCTGTGCGGCACCATAAAAGCGAACTCATAATATTTGCTGCATACTTTTGCGCGCGGCAATTTAAATATCAACAACTTTTCTTTGGCTAAGAACATAAAACGGTAGAATATAGCTATGGAAACAAGGCTCATATATAATTTAATTTTTATATGACATTTTCTATTGATATTTGAATTTCACTTGCTCGTACGCATACGAAAGGTTCACATGTGGGCAATTTTCGGCATTTCCTAATGGCCTCCGCTGGAGGCTGCCAGAAAGAATTGATGAGTTCCCATCAGGCTACGGCAATTTGTTAGGCTCAATATTATTTGGTTAAACAAGCTTTGCCATTAATCAGTTGTTTAATTTTTAAGGGCATGCGACAGGATAACGCCCACTGCGTGCCGTGCGTGTGTGAGACTTGTGTTATTCTTTTTTTCCGGCTAACAGCTTTTTCTTTTTGTTTTCAGCTCTTAGGTACACAAACCTGTTTATCGGGCCTAAAAATAAAGATACGTTGCATGCTTGCCAGCTAAGCTGATTAACATTTAGTCTCTACGTGGTTGCGAGTGTGTATGACAGAGATTGTGTATGTGTGCGTGTGTGTGTGTGTGTGGGTGGGTGGGAATGGTGGACAGCGTGTAGGTGCTTTAGCGTTAGCTGTTAGAGCCGACATTTATATGCAATAGGTCGGAACTTCAGTTGACGTTCATTGTGGTCAAAGAACAACCTTTTATGCGCAGGATTCTCACTAATTTTATTTCAAGTTGATTTGGCCATTGAAGCTATCCGCACTAACCTTCCACACCCACCACTCCTAATTTCGGATGTCGTTTTATTTTCAGACAATGGTTATGCGACGCTTTTTTTCATTGTTTCCTAGCGCTTTGTCCGTGTGCATTGCATTCAGTTTCCGTTACTGTTTTTATTATTATAGCCTCGAGCCACCAAAAAAGGGCAAGGAAAAACGAGAAAATAAGAAAACTCACTTCACTCGGTTCGGTTTGACTGCCTCTCTGCCCTTCTGTCTGTCGGTCTGTCTGTCTATTTGTCTGTTTGTCTGTTTTCCTTTGACTGGGTAACTGCTCCCCTGCAGTCAATAGCTGAAATTGGCATCTGCATCAGCTATACATCGACAGCGGGTCACATGGGTGTTACCTTCAAAAAAAAAAAAAAAAAAACAGGAGGGAGTTCTTTCCATTTCCATTTCAATACGAGTTTAAATGAAACCGAATTTAATTAAAATAAAACGTAGATAAGCTGCACTTCAAACTTTATCGCTTGCTAGCACTTTAAGTTCCACAAATTGGTTGTGTGGTGTAGATATATATATGTGTATATTCGTGTATAATCGTACATAAAGCTCAATTTGGTAATATAGTATATAGATAAATATATTTTTATATGTGCATATTTTGAAACTAACTGATTTGAGTCGCTAATTCTTATCCCATTTATGCTACGAATCAAACCGAAACCTGAACTGAACTCTATTTATTTTTCTTTAAAATTGTTTGGGGCTTAACTTACAACACTATTTAAAGAGAGAGAGAGAGAGAGAGAGAAAGAGAGACCCAGCTATAAATTTGAAAGTAACTTGGTTCTCAACTCTTGCCTGCATCTAATCATATTTGACAGATTCTAAAATTTAATCAGAGTTGCTTTTATAAATATTATTATAGTTTGCAATGCATTTAAAAATTATATATTTAAACTATGAAAGTAAATTTGATTAGGAATTGTGGAATATATAGAAATATAATTTAATAAATCTAAAATATATATAAAGAAAGCAATTAAATAATAATATAAGTATGCAAACAATTTTAATACAATTTTTCTTTTATATCTAAAACAAACAGTTAAAATTAATTTTAAATATTTTATTTAGCATTTTTATTATATTTTTTTAAATATATATATAAAATAAATTTGCTAAACATTTTCGCACCACTGTGCGCATTGCAAACTATATATATTTAAGCCAAATTTGGCCGCACTTGAAATCGAAGATAATCGAATGAATACACCAAATGCTACACACAGTACACATGTATACACTAATCTTAACAGTACGTGAGTGTTTGAATGTGGGTGTGTGTGTGTTGGTATGTCTGGTGTGTATTGTGTGTTCTTTAATTCTGCCCGCTGCTGGCTTGCATCGCCTTCGCCTCTGTCGTACGCGTTTACCAACTTAAGCGTCAACGTCAACATTGTTGCAGTTGCAACAGCAGCAACAGCAGCAGCAGCAGCAGCAGTTGCTGCCACGGCTGTCCTGTTGACATTTGACCTCGGCATTTACCCCTTTGTGTGTCGTTTCCTCTTTTGCCATTTTTAGTTTTAGTTTTATATGTTTTTTTGTTTGCTTTGTGGCGCGCACCCGTTAGGCGTTGATAAAATATTCACGCTTCTTGTGGCATTTCTCATACGCAATGTAGCACAGGGCAATCGTGATCAGAACGATAATCGTAATGCCCATTATGATGCTGACCAATATGATTTCGTCGTTGATGCTCTTGTACGAGTGACCTGCACAGATTGAAGACAAGCAAATGGAGATAAAGAGATTAACATTTCGTGATGGCTTTGACAAATTGGTCAACATTCGTTGTTGTTGTTGTTGTTATGGTTGTTGTTGCTGTTGTTTTTGGTGGCTGTCTGTGTGCTTGGCGGAGCAACAGAGCTTTTGGGCTTTTATGTCAATAAACATTTGGGCTTGTTAGCTCTCATGCATATTCAACGCCAGCAACATCAAACAGAATATAGATATATGTATATATGTATATGCGTACATCCTGACAAATGCATTCTTATATATATAAATAATGGCCAAGCATAAATGTAGGTACGCATGTCCCAAACAAATAACGAAGATAAAAAAGCACAGGACATAAAAAATTAAATTAAATTTGGATTCGCAATTCCGCTTTTATTGCAGGAGATGTATCAAAGTTTTACGATGCACGAGCATTGATTATTAATGCCTTTATCAACAGCGGAAACAGCTGAAAACAAATAAAACAACGCGCGAATAATAAGTACATACATATTTGCATATTATGATAAATATTCTATGGAGTTACTGTTTTGTCAACAAATTTTCATATTTATATATGCAATTATATATATGATAATATTATTATAAAATATAAATATTCTGTTATTGTTTTTTTTTTTTTTAAATATATTTGAAACTCAATCACTGAAATGAAATTCTTATTTTTTATTAAAATCAAAAACAAACAAAACTTTTTTGTAAATTTAATTTTAAGGAAAATAAATTTCATGCTCATAAAAACAAACAAAATTTGACTTGAAATTAAATTTGATAGCTTTTAAAATGTTCCTCAAACTGAATATGTTTTCAATCAAAAAATTGAGGCAAAAGTTTTGGCAACTTTTTATGGCATTCGCTTTACTCTTATGCGATGTTATTAGCTCAATAAACATCGTGCAATATAAACATACATATATGTGTAGATATTTTCTATGGCATCGTCTATGTGGTGAATGGCGGCCTTTTTTGTGCGCTCCATTTACCCAAGATGTTTGCTCTCTGCGTAATTTAACACATAATCGATGAAGCCTGAACTGCCGCTGCCGTCTGCCCCTCTTTACCCACTCGAAAAGGAATATTGGGGCAAATTAAAATCTAGATTGTTGTTGGCCAAGCAACCATTGCGTTGAGTTGGATCTGTTAATTAGATGCCTTGAATTGCTTCGGTAAGTTGAACTCAAGTCGGCTTTTAACGATCTGATGACTATGTGGCCCAATAAATTGAAATCAAGTGGCATGGCATGGCATGGCATGGCATGGCTAATGGCCGAGTGTCCTCTAGCCAAGTTCAAGGCATTTTTATTGCTTGCCCCTAAATGTAGGCAATGCTTTTCTCTTTCTGGTATGCAGTTGCTCGGCTGAGATTATGGTTTAATTATAATGAATGTGGGCCCAAAGAATAATATGAGAGGGTGGACTGTTGCTAAGATATAGCCATTGATATCGGTGGATCTAAAGCTAAAAAGATGTAGAATAAATTAGTTCACAATGAACGTCTGGAAAAGTCTTTTCCAAATTACAATTCAGAAATTGCACAAAGTTTGAATTAAAAAGTTCTCCAGAGTTTTAAAAGCAAGTCAAGTGAAAACATAATTAAAACAAATATGAATTTTAAATTAAAATAAATATGCTCAGCAGAAACTTAAAGAGAGAAAAAAATGTGTATTGATCTGTATATACATATATTGCGTCGAAATCGAGAGGTTTATTCACACTTGGTTGGTTTTTAGTTTATGTAAAAGTTTTAAAAGCAATTTCTTCTGTGGTTAGAAAAAAATCAAATAAAAAAATCCGAAAACTAAAAGCATTCAAAAAAGTTTGGTCAACTAACACGCAAAAGCCCACCAACTAGGATATGTAAAATAATTCATAGCATGTCCAGCGAAAAAAAAGGAAATGTTTTAGCTGTCAAATTGTAAAATTCTGAAATAGACAAAATAAAAATAAAAAGAAACCGAAACGGAAATACCAAACGCCGTAAGCGAATCCCGAAATGAACAAAATTGAAAACTAAATGGGAACTGGCATGCAAATACCCCAAGCGAGCAAAGCATGAATTATTGAGACTTACGAGAGAAAGAGAAAGACAGAGAGAGAGAGAGGGAGAGAAAGAGAAAAGTGGGGAACGAGACTGAGGCAAAGAGCCGGGTCCAAATTCGGGCTTATTCTATTGGGGCACGTGGCACATATTTTCGTATTAAGTTTCGCTTATTGTTTTCTGCCAATAAAGCTATTTGTATTATTATTATTATTATTATGAATCTGTCAGAACAATAATATTTGTATTATTTTATCTTTATTTTGGGTGGGAGAAAACAGACGAAACGCAAGAAGTCCTTGCGGGGGCTTTGCAGCTAGCATTAAAGAATTTGCGCAAATGCTCAGCGTGATTTGCTTTGATTGAAGCTTCATGCCAACAAGGAGCTGCAGACACATATAAACAGTTACATATATATGTATATAGATCCATCCACATGCTGTGCAGAGGGAGACTCAACGTGGATTACTCTGCTGCCACTTGAACATTCCATGCAAACCCACAACCCAGGCGGTTTCCTGAATTTGAGTTTGGCTTTAATGTCTGTCGAGCTTTAATTTCCATTTACCTTTCGAACACTTTGTCTTGGAAGTGTGAAAGGAAATTGTCAATTATTTAACATCAAAGCGCCGCTGAAATTGACATCAAATATGCAACAGCTCGCGGGCTTTCAACGGCTGGCCATGATTGTAGTTTAGCATGTGGGATGGCATAGCATTATGTGGGTCAGCTAAATAATGAGACTGCTGATGAGACTCGTAGACTGTTTGATCAGTCAGCTAGTTCGATTTTGACTTTACTTCCGTGCCCTAAAGTTGGCCATGTCGAAACCTTCATTAGAAGTGAACATTCATTAAACTATGTATTATTTAATTACTGCTTTAAAATTTTTGATAAAAATCTATAAAAAATAGCAACGAAATTGTAATGGCTGAGTATGTGTTTGAGCGCAATGAAATGTTTGCAATCATTTATAATGCATTTGCCTTACACGCAGCGAAAATAAAATCTCGGCCCGTGAGAGTGTTAACTCATGTTGTAAATTCCATTGGAGGGGCAAGATGTCCGTCATCGTACCTTTGATCACGTTGCCCATCCTTGTGCATGGCCATGTACAAGACTCTCCAGTAAGTAGATCGCATTGTGAGACTTTCATATTCATCAAGCCTCATGAAGGAGTTCAAGTGCTTGTATCTGGTGGTGAATATGGCCATTTTCTGGGTAACTGAATGTATTCCGCTATATTTGACAGCCGTCCTTCCGATCATATTTTTGCCGCTATTCGGCATAGTGGTGAGTGATAACAAGTTCGTTTAAGCCCAATGGAAATGATATAATAATTCATCATAGGATTCAAATGATGTATGCCGTCTGTACTTTACAGACAGTTTAATTATGTTTATTGGTGGCATTTTTGTAGCACTTTCCGTGGAATATTGCAATCTCCATCAGCGCGTTGCGTTGGGCACTATCCTTGTAGTGGGTTGCAGTCCGCGACGGTAAGAGCTGATACTGATTCAGAATGGGAAATAGTATGGAATAGACTACATATTTAATATAAAATGTATTCCTTTCAAGCAGCTTGCACTTCGGCCTGTGCATGGTCACCTGCTTCATATCATTTTGGATATCCAACTCTGCTGCTGCGGCCATGATGTGCCCCATTGTTAAGGCTATACTAAATGAAATGCATACTGTGAGCCATAATATCATATTTTCCCATCTAATCCCTCTAGTCTGAAGTTTTTGTTTGATATAGCAAAACATATTTGAAGTGTTTATGTCACAAGAGCAGGAGAAGATGGAAGAGGGCGAGTAAGTAATCTACATATATGTATATATATATATATATATATGTATATGGATATGAATAGTTCTACTTATATTGTAATTCTTTTGATTAGGCCGCCGCATCCTTCAATGATGTCGATGGCATTCTATTTCGGTATCGCATTTTCTTCCACAATTGGAGGCTCTGGCACGCTAATTGGCACCGGCACAAATCTGACCTTTAAGGGTCTATACGACACGTGGGCAATGCTGCATAATTAATCCTGTTCTGTTACTTAAGTACGACTCTTTGCAGACGTTTTCCCAACATCAAGGAGAAGGTCGACTTCCCCAAATTCATGATGTATTCTATTCCGTTTTGCACAATTGCAAATGAGCTCCTTGTGTTTTTAGCGCTGCAAATAACGCACATGGGCCTGTTTCGTCCGAACAGTTATGTGGCTAAGCAAGTGAAACTTGGCACCCAGAATAAGGATGTGGCAAAAAATTTGATCCAGGAGCGATATAAGTCATTGGGTCGTTGGTCTTGCCATGAAATACAAGTTGGCGTACTTTTCTTATTCATGGTTATCTTGCTCTTCTTCCAAAGGCCAGGCTTCATGAAAGGCTGGTCTGATGTGCTCAACTATAAGTAAGTTTACAATGATAAGGTGGTATGTCCGCTTCTAAAACCTCAATTGCCATCCACATATAACAATCAACTGCTTTATCCAATCAGACATATAGGTGGCGCAACTCCAGTACTTATAGTAGTTATCATGATGTTTGCCCTGCCCACGCAGTACACCTTCTTCAGGTACTGCTGCAAAGGACGTTAGTTACAATAAGCTTTATGTTTTCGAATTTGAGCTAACATATACATGTATATATTTACTAACAACAGCTCCTTTCACGGGACGTGCGATGGACGCCTGCATATCTTGGATCTTCCTGCACAATAATACCCCTTGGGGCCTGTGCTTTTTGCTTGGTAGATTCGCATCTAACTCTTTCATACGTATATAGAGTATTATAACTGTTCTTTTGATTTAGGGGGCGGCTTTGCGCTGGCTGAGGGCAGCAAGATCAGTGGAATGGCCAAAATGCTGGGCAACTCCTTGTCCTTCATCACCGCAATGCCAACAGAGTTGATTGTGATTTTTACTGTTGGCATAAGCCTCTTCTGCACGTGCTTCAGTGCGAACGTGGCCATTTGCAACATACTCATACCCATATTCAGTGAGATGGTAAGTAATGCTAACCAAAGACATTTTGAGCTGATAGTTCAACTTGCAATGCTGCAGGCCGTTACGGTTAAGGTACATCCTTTGCTCCTGACTTTGCCATCCACTCTGGCGATCAGCATGTCCTACCATCTGCCGGTCAGCACGCCCCCAAATGCTATTATCTGTGGCTATGGCAACATCAAAACCAAATATTTGGTAAGCAAACTTAAAATTGCTTTCTCTCCCACGAATTAATTCTAAGTCGTTCGCTTCTTTAGGCAATTGCTGGCATTGCGCCGACCATATTAGCATTGGTTATCATATCCGTTAACGGATTTTCCTGGGCTCACGTTATCTATCCGACCATTAAAAATTTTCCGGAAAAACAGTATTTAGAAAAGTAATATCACTTTCGGCCTTGAAAGATATTCCAAATCTACGATGATTCCTTCAGTCCCGTATTTAGTATAAATATTTAAGTATATACTTATTTATGTTATTTATAAACCACCAAACTCGAGTAATAATATATTAAATTTAGACCGTTATAAGCTGCAACTTTTCTTTTTAGTTCAACTCAAACTTATTAAAAATTCCATCAGCATAGCCAAAACCTGTTGAATTTCTTTTTGCTCTCTACGCGCTTTATGTAATATTCATATAAAATACGTGTTAACTTTTTAAGAATTGAATCATATAGAAATCCACTTGGCAAATATTCGAATTGAATTTGTAAATAAATAAATGGATAAATTCCAGGCAATTTGTTGCCTAAACAATATCAATAATAATGAAGTACAGCTCGAACCATTAGCACCATGCCTATCTCAATAAAATTGTTATTTATTTTCAATTATATAGACAAATCCCGAAACTTGTTTTATGCCCATTTTATACTGTTTACCAACACTGCGGGCATGGATCTCGCTTTAACAAGGTCGTGCTTCCCTTGACACCAACCCACACACACACACACTCACACAGGAGTTGCTGTGACAGGTGGTCTGTGTGTGGATTTTCGGCACATTTCACCAGCATAATATATACATACATACACATTTATTGCATTCAGCTGGATCACAATACATAATTCACGCACAATTTGTGGCAATCAAAAACTATGATAAAGTTCCATGTATATAAGAGCACAAAGGCAGCAGCCAGGCGCAGGCATCACACAAACAAACTGTCTTGCGTACGTAAGTGTTGCCAGCGGGTGGGCCGGAGGCGTTCATAAGGGCATAAACCTACTTAAGCTGGCAAGTGGGCGGGGTAGGGCGTTGCTTGGAGTTGAGACAACAAAACTTTATGCAAACATAGCAGAAAGTCGTATGCTGGCAGGGTTTCTTTTACGTTCATTCATAGACAATGTCTATGGCATATTTGTCTCTGGAGTTTGCTGGCTTTCCACGCTAGGCCAGGCCTGGTCTGCAATCGAATTTCTATTTCAGGCCAGGAGTAAATGATGTTCAGTGCACAAGGTAGCATAAAATGTACATAAACCCCAAATACACACTCTACACGTATATATACCGAACACACTCCGAAACACAGTTGTTTACATGAATGCGAAACGCAACAAAACAGAAATGTAATAAAAACACGTCTGGGGAAGTGGCCAAAAATAAAAATAAAATATAATAATAATAAAAAAAGGAAAAAGGAATACACAAAGCACGGTATCGTACAGTGATTACTGTGTAGAGATTGCTACGCGGCGGCAGTTCATCAACTACAGCAACAACAACAAACCAACGGCAACAACCGGCAGGATGAGAACCCAGACGTCAAGACGTCGCCGCTGGGTGATCCACCAAAGCCGCCAAATGTTGTTGCTGATGCCCTCAATGAGTAGGACAATAGCCCCATGCGTAAGCCTCCATTCAAACGCAATGGTATGAAATGAACGTGGAGACGAACAAGGAGCAAAGAACGTAAAAAACATAAAAATCAAAGAAATAATGTGAGAATTGTAGATTATTCTGATTGTAACCGATGCTAAGGAGCGCTAAAGCCAAACATTTTCTAGAAATATTGCCTAAAGCTAAAAAAAAAGAAAAAAAAAGCCAAAAGAAACATTAAAAATAAACATAAACTTTTTGATAAGTAATTTGTGTTTATTTAAGATAACATTTATGCTAGAAAAATATTTATAAGAACTTAACGGGCATTATGGCATTAGCAGCATAAATATGTTCAAATCCGATAAAAATTAGATTTAAACAAGTAAGAACGTTGCCTTAGGGCGAGACCTAAGGCGTGATACTCGTTTCCCACAGGGGCATCTGGTATTTTAAATTCAATAATTTATCTCAAATTTTGCATTTATGTAGATTCATGTGAATTTTATGCAATTTCAATTTTTGCAAATATAACTATATGAATGAATTAGCATTTTTATAAAATGTAAAAAATTCAATAGAATCATATGCTGAAAGTTTCATCAAGTTCCGTTAAGTCAGTCGCAATCTATTAAACAAAACGTTTGGCCAATTATGACACGCACGCGTTAAGCAGCGACAGCAAAATATATTTACATTTACACATACGTACATACATTGAAACATGCAAGCGCGTTTGCTTATGCATGGTCACAAATAAATTCAGCGCCATTCATTCTAGCATATTCTTCAACCAAAATTGTTATTGAGTTGTGCTTGCATTTTCAGCCGCTTCTTGAGTTTTGTATTTGTCAAATATCGCCCTTTATACGCATACATTCAACCGACCACCGTTTTTGTATGTACACATATAAATACATACGTTCATATGCGCGCATTTCAGCATTTTCTAAGAATCACAATTGCAATTGATTTATGTTTATATTATGTTTGCATTAACAGCAGCTTCTATAGTTTTGTATTTGTCAAAAGTCGCCCTTGTAGTGAAGTAGTTTCGGATTTGCCAACAGACAATGCAAAACTTATGTGGCGCAGCAGGTAGATGAAAAGCGTGTAAGCAAAAGGGTCCGCGTTCGAGACGCGGCGGCGACGGCATGAAAATAGTTGCGCAGCTGTTCGTGCCTACATACATACATACCTGATGGGACCTATCGTCAATTTTTTTGTGTGTAAATAATTTTGTTCGGACTAAGTCGATTACACAAATATCGGTATTTGATATTTACATTTTTTGTTAGGGTCACACACACAAAAAGAAAATAACATAACTGACCTAGGCTATACGAAAAATGATAATTTTAGCAGATAAATTATTTGCAGAACTTCAACATTAAATCGAATTACATATATTTCTCAGAAATGCCGTTTGTCGTCTTAGCAATTCTTATTAAGCTTATTTATATAGGTGGCACAGGCATATGAATTTTGCAGCTGGGCGTTACAAATTTTGTTGCCAATTTGCCACGCCCCCAGTAGGCGTAGACATATCATATTTGGCAAGTTCCTAGAAGGAGTCTAGGGTAACGTAACTGCAAAGTTTGGATGCTTACACTCCAAAAATGTGAAAGTTACAGGGTATTTTTTCCATATACCACGCCCCCAAAGGGGCGTAAGATTTATTTTTGGGGAATCAATAGAGGGGGCCCCCAGTAACACAAACATACAATTTAGAATCGTCTAGCTCTAAAACTGTAGGAGCTATAAGCTTTTTCCGATTTGCCACGCCCCCTGAAGGCGTAGGTATGTCCGCCATATCTTTTTGATCTTGGCTTGCTTATCCGAGTATATATATCAAATTTCAAGTCTCTAGCATCAATAGTGCTCAAAATATAGCTGAATTTGTAAAATCACTCTATATTCAGATCCGATTTGCCACGCCCCCAGTGGCCGCGGACATAAAATACGTGCCAAATTTCAGCATTCTAACTTTAAAACTGTAGAAGTTACAGTTTTCCCGATTTGCCACGCCCCCAATGGGCGTAGATATATCCGCCATATCTTTTTGAACTTGGGTGGTCAACGCAAGTATACATTCCAAATTTCAACTCTCTAGCTCTTCAACTAATATGATTTCTATGATTTCTATTAACTATGGGCGCAACCATTTTCCGATTTGCCACGCCCCTAGTGGGCGTATCCGGAAAATCTTGACATTTTATAATTCGAGGGTATACACGAGTATATGTTCCAAATTTCAAGTCTCTAGCTTCAATAGCGTAGAAAAATATTGCATTCATACGGACAGACGGACAGACGGACAGACGGACAGACGGACATTTCACAAAACCAATATACTCTTTTTCCCTTTGGGAAACGAGTATAATAAAAAGAAACGGAAATACCAAACGCCGTAAGCGAATCCTGAAATGAACAAAATTGAAAACTAAATGGGAACTGGCATGCAAATACCCCAAGCGAGCAAAGCATGAATTATTGAGACTTACGAGAGAAAGAGAAAGACAGAGAGAGAGAGAGGGAGAGAAAGAGAAAAGTGGGGAACGAGACTGAGGCAAAGAGCCGGGTCCAAATTCGGGCTTATTCTATTGGGGCACGTGGCACATATTTTCGTATTAAGTTTCGCTTATTGTTTTCTGCCAATAAAGCTATTTGTATTATTATTATTATTATGAATCTGTCAGAACAATAATATTTGTATTATTTTATCTTTATTTTGGGTGGGAGAAAACAGACGAAACGCAAGAAGTCCTTGCGGGGGCTTTGCAGCTAGCATTAAAGAATTTGCGCAAATGCTCAGCGTGATTTGCTTTGATTGAAGCTTCATGCCAACAAGGAGCTGCAGACACATATAAACAGTTACATATATATGTATATAGATCCATCCACATGCTGTGCAGAGGGAGACTCAACGTGGATTACTCTGCTGCCACTTGAACATTCCATGCAAACCCACAACCCAGGCGGTTTCCTGAATTTGAGTTTGGCTTTAATGTCTGTCGAGCTTTAATTTCCATTTACCTTTCGAACACTTTGTCTTGGAAGTGTGAAAGGAAATTGTCAATTATTTAACATCAAAGCGCCGCTGAAATTGACATCAAATATGCAACAGCTCGCGGGCTTTCAACGGCTGGCCATGATTGTAGTTTAGCATGTGGGATGGCATAGCATTATGTGGGTCAGCTAAATAATGAGACTGCTGATGAGACTCGTAGACTGTTTGATCAGTCAGCTAGTTCGATTTTGACTTTACTTCCGTGCCCTAAAGTTGGCCATGTCGAAACCTTCATTAGAAGTGAACATTCATTAAACTATGTATTATTTAATTACTGCTTTAAAATTTTTGATAAAAATCTATAAAAAATAGCAACGAAATTGTAATGGCTGAGTATGTGTTTGAGCGCAATGAAATGTTTGCAATCATTTATAATGCATTTGCCTTACACGCAGCGAAAATAAAATCTCGGCCCGTGAGAGTGTTAACTCATGTTGTAAATTCCATTGGAGGGGCAAGATGTCCGTCATCGTACCTTTGATCACGTTGCCCATCCTTGTGCATGGCCATGTACAAGACTCTCCAGTAAGTAGATCGCATTGTGAGACTTTCATATTCATCAAGCCTCATGAAGGAGTTCAAGTGCTTGTATCTGGTGGTGAATATGGCCATTTTCTGGGTAACTGAATGTATTCCGCTATATTTGACAGCCATCCTTCCGATCATATTTTTGCCGCTATTCGGCATAGTGGTGAGTGATAACAAGTTCGTTTAAGCCCAATGGAAATGATATAATAATTCATCATAGGATTCAAATGATGTATGCCGTCTGTACTTTACAGACAGTTTAATTATGTTTATTGGTGGCATTTTTGTAGCACTTTCCGTGGAATATTGCAATCTCCATCAGCGCGTTGCGTTGGGCACTATCCTTGTAGTGGGTTGCAGTCCGCGACGGTAAGAGCTGATACTGATTCAGAATGGGAAATAGTATGGAATAGACTACATATTTAATATAAAATGTATTCCTTTCAAGCAGCTTGCACTTCGGCCTGTGCATGGTCACCTGCTTCATATCATTTTGGATATCCAACTCTGCTGCTGCGGCCATGATGTGCCCCATTGTTAAGGCTATACTAAATGAAATGCATACTGTGAGCCATAATATCATATTTTCCCATCTAATCCCTCTAGTCTGAAGTTTTTGTTTGATATAGCAAAACATATTTGAAGTGTTTATGTCACAAGAGCAGGAGAAGATGGAAGAGGGCGAGTAAGTAATCTACATATATGTATATATATATATATATATATGTATATGGATATGAATAGTTCTACTTATATTGTAATTCTTTTGATTAGGCCGCCGCATCCTTCAATGATGTCGATGGCATTCTATTTCGGTATCGCATATTCTTCCACAATTGGAGGCTCTGGCACGCTAATTGGCACCGGCACAAATCTGACCTTTAAGGGTCTATACGACACGTGGGCAATGCTGCATAATTAATCCTGTTCTGTTACTTAAGTACGACTCTTTGCAGACGTTTTCCCAACATCAAAGAGAAGGTCGACTTCCCCAAATTCATGATGTATTCTATGCCGTTTTGCACAATTGCAAATGAGCTCCTTGTGTTTTTAGCGCTGCAAATAACGCACATGGGCCTGTTTCGTCCGAACAGTTATGTGGCTAAGCAAGTGAAACTTGGCACCCAGAATAAGGATGTGGCAAAAAATTTGATCCAGGAGCGATATAAGTCATTGGGTCGTTGGTCTTGCCATGAAATACAAGTTGGCGTACTTTTCTTATTCATGGTTATCTTGCTCTTCTTCCAAAGGCCAGGCTTCATGAAAGGCTGGTCTGATGTGCTCAACTATAAGTAAGTTTACAATGATAAGGTGGTATGTCCGCTTCTAAAACCTCTATGAAAATGGGTATTTTACAATCTGATGAATTTTATTCAATTGCCATCCACATATAACAATCAACTGCTTTATCCAATCAGACATATAGGTGGCGCAACTCCAGTACTTATAGTAGTTATCATGATGTTTGCCCTGCCCACGCAGTACACCTTCTTCAGGTACTGCTGCAAAGGACGTTAGTTACAATAAGCTTTATGTTTTCGAATTTGAGCTAACATATACATGTATATATTTACTAACAACAGCTCCTTTCACGGGACGTGCGATGGACGCCTGCATATCTTGGATCTTCCTGCACAATAATACCCCTTGGGGCCTGTGCTTTTTGCTTGGTAGATTCGCATCTAACTCTTTCATACGTATATAGAGTATTATAACTGTTCTTTTGATTTAGGGGGCGGCTTTGCGCTGGCTGAGGGCAGCAAGATCAGTGGAATGGCCAAAATGCTGGGCAACTCCTTGTCCTTCATCACCGCAATGCCAACAGAGGTGATTGTGATTTTTACTGTTGGCGTAAGCCTCTTCTGCACGTGCTTCAGTGCGAACGTGGCCATTTGCAACATACTCGTACCCATATTCAGTGAGATGGTAAGTAATGCTAACCAAAGACATTTTGAGCTGATAGTTCAACTTGCAATGCTGCAGGCCGTTACGGTTAAGGTACATCCTTTGCTCCTGACTTTCCCATCCACTCTGGCGATCAGCATGTCCTACCATCTGCCGGTCAGCACGCCCCCAAATGCTATTATCTGTGGCTATGGCAACATCAAAACCAAATATTTGGTAAGCAAACATAAAATTGCTTTCTCTCCCACGAATTAATTCTAAGTCATTCGGTTCTATAGGCAATTGCTGGCATTGCGCCGACCATATTAGCATTGGTTATCACATCCGTTAACGGATTTTCCTGGGCTCACGTTATCTATCCGACCATTAAAAATTTTCCGGAAAAACAGTATTTAGAAAAGTAATATCACTTTCGGCCTTGAAAGATATTCCAAATCTACGATGATTCCTTCAGTCCCGTATTTAGTATAAATATTTAAGTATATACTTATTTATGTTATTTATAAACCACCAAACTCGAGTAATAATATATTAAATTTAGACCGTTATAAGCTGCAACTTTTCTTTTTAGTTCAACTCAAACTTATTAAAAATTCCATCAGCATAGCCAAAACCTGTTGAATTTCTTTTTGCTCTCTACGCGCTTTATGTAATATTCATATAAAATACGTGTTAACTTTTTAAGAATTGAATCATATAGAAATCCACTTGGCAAATATTCGAATTGAATTTGTAAATAAATAAATGGATAAATTCCAGGCAATTTGTTGCCTAAACAATATCAATAATAATGAAGTACAGCTCGAACCATTAGCACCATGCCTATCTCAATAAAATTGTTATTTATTTTCAATTATATAGACAAATCCCGAAACTTGTTTTATGCCCATTTTATACTGTTTACCAACACTGCGGGCATGGATCTCGCTTTAACAAGGTCGTGCTTCCCTTGACACCAACCCACACACACACACACTCACACAGCATTTGCTGTGACAGGTGGTCTTTGTGTATAGATTTTCTGCACATTCCACCAGCGTAACATATACATACATATTTATTGCATTCAGCTGGATCACAATACATAATTCACGCACAATTTGTGGCGATCAAAAACTATGATAAAGTTCCATGTATATAAGAGCACAAAGGCAGCAGCCAGGCGCAGGCATCACACAAACAAACTGTCTTGCGTACGTAAGTGTTGCCAGCGGGTGGGCCGGAGGCGTTCATAAGGGCATAAACCTACTTAAGCTGGCAAGTGGGCGGGGTAGGGCGTTGCTTGGAGTTGAGACAACAAAACTTTATGCAAACATAGCAGAAAGTCGTATGCTGGCAGGGCTTCTTTTACGTTCATTCATAGACAATGTCTATGGCATATTTGTCTCTGGAGTTTGCTGGCTTTCCACGCTAGGCCAGGCCTGGTCTGCAATCGAATTTCTATTTCAGGCCAGGAGTAAATGATGTTCAGTGCACAAGGTAGCATAAAATGTACATAAACCCCAAATACACACTCTACACGTATATATACCGAACACACTTCGAAACACAGTTGTTTACATGAATGCGAAACGCAACAAAACAGAAATGTAATAAAAACACGTCTGGGGAAGTGGCCAAAAATAAAAATAAAATATAATAATAATAAAAAAAGGAAAAAGGAATACACAAAGCACGCTATCGTACAGTGATTACTGTGTAGAGATTGCTACGCGGCGGCAGTTCATCAACTACAGCAACAACAACAAACCAACGGCAACAACCGGCAGGATGAGAACCCAGACGTCAAGACGTCGCCGCTGGCTGATCCACCAAAGCCGCCAAATATTGTTGCTGATGCCCTCAATGAGTAGGACAATAGCCCCATGCGTAAGCCTCCATTCAAACGCAATGGTACGAAATGAACGTGGAGACGAACAAGGAACAAAGAACGCAAAAAACATAAAAATCAAAGAAATAATGTGAGAATTGTAGATTATTCTGATTGTAACCGACGGTAAGGAGCGCTAAAGCCAAACATTTTCTAGAAATATTGCCTAAAGCTAAAAGAAAAAAAAAAGCCAAAAGAAACATTAAAAATAAACATAAACTTTATTATACGTATTTTGTGTTTATTTAAGATAACATTTTTGCTAGAAAAATATTTATAAGAACTTAACGGGCATTATGGCATTAGCAGCATAAATATGTTCAAATCCGATAAAAATTAGATTTAAAAAATGTCTAATAAGAAAATGAAGCATACAGAAATAGCTGAAAGCAAAAATTTTTTATTTAAATATAAACCAAATTTAAATATATATATATTGCAAATTTAAAACATGTTTATACATACATTTCGCGACGGTTTGTACCACTGTGCCAAATGGCCAGTGGCGAACTAATGAAGTTGTCAAAGATTCTGTGCGTTTGCCTCTGACTATTTCCAGTCTGAGTGGGAGTGTATGTGTGTGTGTTCAAAATGCGTAAGCTACTTACTACTGTAATAATTGTTGTCCGAGTAACCGTATTTGCCGGCTGTCCTGCCGCCGCCCGCCATCTTGTTCCGTTGCTTTGTTCCGTCTGACGTGTGCTTATAATGCAACTTCCGGTCAAACAGGCTGTGACCCAAGCAGAAGTCTTCGAATTGGTTTGGCTTGTGATCCGCTTATGTTGATGTTTATGAGCTGTCAAGTAGAAAGCAAACCACATTGCAATATATACATATATTTTATATATATAATGTAATAGGCACATACACAGCTGCTCGAGTATGGGTAAGAGCTTGTGTGTGTGCGAGAGTGTGTGTGTGTGTAAGTGGCTGTTTGTAAATGGCTGGGTGTGAGTTCAATTACAACACATCAAATCACAACGTGCACGGGGCATAAGAAAATTTGCAAAAGTCCTGTTACGTATACGCCGCGTCAGCCGCGCTTTAATTATGAAACCAACACTCTCTCACACACACACACACACAGTGGCACACTCCTGACGACCTTGTTGTGTAATTATGCATATAATTGTGCATGTACCTATTTAATATTAACAAAATTGTTCGCACTTTCAGCGGGCAGCAGCAGCAGCCGCAGCAGGTGCCAAGACCCTAATGAAGATAGCAGCTGGAGTAAATGTTCAGCAACAAATAAATTGCGTTCAATTTGTGTAATTAGTGGAAGTAGCTGTAGTTCCTGCTAAATGTGTGCGTGGGTGTGTAGGTGTGGGAATGAGTGTAGGCGTGAGTGTGGCGGCGCCATCACCTCAAGTCCTTGGTCGATTGGGCCCGGCGTACGAAGC
Organism: Drosophila meridionalis; assembly: GCA_035045145.1. Classification (NCBI taxonomy): domain Eukaryota; kingdom Metazoa; phylum Arthropoda; class Insecta; order Diptera; family Drosophilidae; genus Drosophila; species Drosophila meridionalis. The sequence continues at coordinate 3,116,060 of JAWNPG010000020.1, read as the reverse complement.
AATTTACGAATTGCATTTTGGCCAAGTTTTGTGAGCTGCATATGGTATATGTTGTACATTCACTTTGCTGTGCTCCATTTGAGCTCGCATTGTTTGCCTGCCTCGAGCCGTGGCAAGTTTAATGAGTACGAGCCATGCCATGCATGTGTAATAGAACCACATTCCGATTGCATGCTGCCTACGTGGCTGCCAGACATGCCACGCACTTGCGCCCCACCTGGGACTGGCAATTTGCTAAAACCAAAATCTATATATTCTCTCGAATCACCTGTACGAATACCCTTTGACTGTTCAGCTGGAGTCTAATTAATACTTGTGGACTATATTTCAAGTACTATGTACTTATTTTATGGTAAATTATGTTTATTGCATATTTCGAGATGGAGTCTGCAAATGGGGAAATTTTTAGAGTGAAGTGATGATGGAGATGGAGTGCTAGAAAAAAGTAATTTTTAGGCTTTAAGATACAAATACAACAGCTAATTATAACTGGTGTAGAAAAAGTGTATTTGATAATTATTTAAAAATTATTCTCTATGATACAAATTAAATTAATAAATAAATTTGTAAAAAATATCTCTTGCTTCTCGTAAATGAATTTATATAAGAAATATACTATATTATATATCGATATGAATTTTTAACTTATCTCTTCCTAGAATACAAGACTTAAACCAAAATAAATAATATGCTATATATGTTGTTACATTATTACAGTAAAGTTGCTGAAAAACGTATATAGAAAGTCTGCTATATATTAATATTTATAAAATGTAAACACTTTACAGGGTATAGCCACAGTTGTGATTCCTTAATGCAACCAGTTTTATGCATTTCAATTTAAGCTTTAAGTCAACAAAATGTCGGTTTCATATGTTTCACAACCAACTAATATTTATCTTTAGCAAGCTATGAAGAGGTAGATATAGATAATATTTATTGCACTCTGATTGACTAGCTTATATTAATTGAAATTTCTGAGCACTTGTGCTATATATATTCCAAGTCCAATCATTTGCTGAGTTTAACCAAGCAAGCCTTAATAAAGTGTAATCTGTTAATCCTCTTATTAATTTGAAAGTTTACGTATTTTCGTTATTAATCATGAACAAAAGTTTTGCCATAAGCATTAATTGCTTCTGCTTAAAACAATTTATTATCGCTTAGGCGCGTGCCCAGCCACGCTCCCACACAAAATTCTAAAAGTTGACAATTAGTCAGCTGTAGAGAGGAAAATGCAGCTTTAATTTATAAAATTTGCACGTTCCCAGTGAAACTCAATTACGGACACAAAATGGCAAATCTTACAGTTCAACTTTGATCTACACCCACACATGCACAATATATGTATATATGTATACATTTTTGTGCGATATATATACTTATGTACATACTGCGAATTCTAATAAAAGTTCATCCTTTGAGCTATGTGCAGGGCACTTGACAGCTTGCTTGGCAGTTTTCAAATACCAATAAAAATAAAAGCAATAAAAAATTCTTTTCGATTGCCCTGGCAAATATTTTGTATACTGTTTTTAACTACCTGGCAAAAGTTTCCAGACCAACACAAAGATTGGTTGTTAAAAGTTTTAAAAAATTGAAAAAAAAGAAGATATTAATTTGTAAAACAAAATGAACTTTGATAGTTTTATGTAAAGTGCTCCGGACCGGATCTAACAAAATAAATAAATAGAAAGTTTTTAGTCAGAATTGCAATTGAGTTACTAGCGCATAATTTACACAAAGTTTTTGGTACAAACTTAACCTCTTGTTAGAGGTTTTTGTTAAAACACTTTGACACAACATCAAAACAGATAACAAAACCAAACCAAATATGCCATCATGAACTACGCAGCCAAAGCAAATTTAATAAAATTTGGTAACCAAGTTACAGACACATTGGCCGGGAAAGAGATTAGCCAAAAGAAGAGCAGATGCTAGAGCAAGAGACGGGCAAGCAGGAGGAGGGCAGCTGTAGAGTAAATTCAGTAGAAAATATTTTTCTAAGGAAAATGTTTTTTTGATTTTTGAATTTAAGAACTCTAGCTGAGAAGCCTTAAGTCAAGGAGTTTATTTGAGAATAAACCAAGTCCTTAAACTTATTAAATCAAGTAACTCTTCTGAAAGTATTAACTATGACAGCTTCTATTCTATGTTAGACTGCAAGACTCACTAAAATATAATGTTAATAAATAATAATACATATTCTTACTAGCAATAAAAATTCATAACACGTGCACACCTCTACTAAAAACTGCCTTAACTAAAAACAAAGTTTTAAACTAGTATGCAATATTGTCAAAGTCTTTTTCCATAGTTTGATCACAGTTTAGAGTGGAGCAAAAGTTGCTTATATTAAACAAAAGTTTCGGCAACATATTGATTGAGCGGCAATTGAGATAACAAACCCCAGCTTAAATGATTGGGCAAGGAGTAGTTAAAGCTTAACGAATATGCAAAACAAGACTTCAAAGGCAGCTGAATATATGAGCCAGAACTTTTAGCATATGCTGTGAACGAAAACACCAGAGATATGGGAATATGGACAGCTGTGACGGAGTGGGAGCCACGGTTGTGGCCGTGAGCACGATGATGATGATGATACCCATCAGTGTGTGTTCAATCTGCGCCACTTATATTGGCAAGGAGTGGAGTCCCCGAGGCCAGTTAAGCAGAGGCATGGTCGACTGCTCGCCGTGCGAAACGCGCTCGGTTTTGTTTTTCGGCTCCAACCTGGTTGCGGTTGAGGTGTGCGTGCTTGAAGCCGAGTGCCAGCATGTGTTCAACAGCAGCTAACAGCACTCCAATCAAACACGAGAACACGCTGTTTATGAGTGTCTGCTTGTGTGTGGGCGGAAGATAGAGGAACTGCTATCAGTGTCCAGTGGCACTTCCTCCACTTAAATACTTCATATAACGCCCGAATAATGCACCGAAAAAGAAGAGGAAGACAAAAACAGAACAGCACTAAATTTGTCGCCTCTATTTCTGCCTGGATTGTCTGTCAAGTGTGCGTGTGTGCACGCAGTGAGTGTGTGCATGTGTGTGTGGCCATAACCATCCCATCCGCTGGAACAAGCTTTTCCGTACCGCCACAACCATTTGGTCGGGCATGGCATTTGCGCACGAGTGGCCCATTGTCTAAATTATTTCTATGGCGCAAAGTTTTCCATTTGCCGTCGAATTTGCGTGCTTGGCCCGGAACTCGATGCTCGGAACTTGGCACCCGGTAACGGTAATAGCGCTTCCAGAGCACAAAAAAAAAATAAAATAAATAAAAAATGAAGAAAAAAATGTTAGGCAAACAATGCATCAATTTAAAGACGCACGTTTTCCTCCTCAAGTTTCGTCAAACGCCGTGATTCCTTGTGATTACCCCTAATTGTAAGTCAAGTCACTCGCGCATCCGCCTACAGCAATAGCTCAAACATACTTATATACATATATATTTATATAAATATATCCTATATGTATTCATATTAACATATATATTTATACATCTATATACTACATGTATTCTCATTTAAATATTTCAAAAATGTCTGTGTGCCAAAGGAATATTCAGCAACTGCTTTCAATTTCAGTTTTAAATGCATGAGTTGCTGATGTTTATCAATATATTAAAATAATGTTTAATATATTATACATACGTAGTCAGAGCAGAGCAAAGCCTGTGAGTGCTTGGCTTGCATTTTATATCTCAGAAAATAAAAAAGATGTTAAAGAAAAAACTCTGTATTTTTTTTAGTGTCTCGACGCCATGCATATAATTAAATGATTATATTTAGTTAGACTATAAGCAACATAAAACTGTTTATAAGTTTGCTAAAAAGTTGAAGCAAATAAATATTATTATTATAAAGTTCTTCCAGCGGTTATGCATTTAAAATTCCTAATTATGAAGCACAAAATGTATATATTCCATCAGCTCTTCAGTCATTCAAAATTTCAAGTTTTTAAAAATGATTTTTAATTTTTGTTACTTTAACTCCTTAATTCATTTTCACAATGTATCTTTATTGACAAACCTATATTTTGTTTTGATAACAAATTGGTATAAAAAAAACTTCAATTAAGGTCAATAAAAGTTTAAAAGAGATTTAATTTTATAGTCATAAGCGAACATATTTATCTATCAACAAATAATTGAAATTGAATTAGTTTTTTAAAGACTTTTGACTATAGAAAGTATCCTTTTTATGATAAGCATATGTGTCTAACAGCACACTGACTATATTTATTCCAGAAACTATTCTTATTTAATAAAATATAAAAATTAACAAATAAATAACATAAAATAGTAGACACAAATGTATATTTCGTCAATGATCTGTGCAGCATACTTTTCGGAGTACATTCAACGAAATGGCGGTTAAGCCCCTACAATACGAACAGATAGAGATAGGATACAGATACTTAACCGTAAATACTATTTTCCTTTTTATGCAAAAGGATTGATTAGCTTTATTAAATCTCTGCTGAAAGTTCGCTTTAAAGTTACTATGAATCGTTAGAGGAATGTGTGAGCTTAATTAGCTACAAGAATTGAAATAAAAATTAACTCTTCTCATTTCAAATCTAACAGATATTTTTCACTTTTATTCTAATAAAATAAATTGTATTAAAATTTAAAAAAAAAATTGAAATATGGTTTACAAATATACGATATAAATTATTTACTGCAATTTTCGAATCGTTTGAAAGTTTAGTTCATGACCGATTGGCAATTCGACTCGTAAGCCAAATCAACGACAGTTATGCTTTTGGTCTTTACATTACATAAATATCTATTAGGTGGGGCTTTCATAAGCCAGTTACAAATGCGCCAATAGTTCCGAGGCCATTAATCACCGAAGCATATATGTGCGATGAGCATAATAAATCTTCCAGTTGTCAGGCTAAATATTTAAACATAATTAATGTGAGTTAGCAAAATGTCCAGAGAGCGCACCTTCAACCTTGGCCTCGGAACTGAGCCCAATTGAGTTGAGGCCGAAAGCGGCGGCGATAAACACTTTTAACACTTTTCTGCGTCTATTAAATGCCCATATTTTAATGCATGCTAATCCCTTGTATACACTGGGGATTGTCGAGCTTTTGGGAACTGCCAGTTAGGATTAGTGTCCGATTTTCGAGCTCATGTCAGAAATAATTGTAAGTCTCGACGAGCTTTTAAGCCGACTTTCACATACTTTTACTAATGCCCGGCACTAAAATAACTATAAACTCTAGTTCCATAAGAGCAAAGCTTTGTTTTATAGAACAAATGCAGTGGATACTTAAGGGAATATATAAAGCAAATGCACTTTGTGTGTGGAAAATGCAGTAAAATTTATACGATATATGTATATAAAGATATGCAAGGACTTATAGCGGAAAAAAATTATAAAATTTAAAATGCGGAACTCGTTCAGGAATACAATAAAAAGAACCCAGCTAAATCAAGGTCAGCTGTATTCAAATCAAATTATGATAATTTACCTAAATCAAATATATTAACAACCGCTAAACAATCTCATTTTCAGTCTTCCCCTATTTCTTATGGAAAATCATAAACAACAGCGAAATATTTCATTGAAACGTAATGGCTTATTCATAATATGCAAATGGTTCGTCGTAAAAGTAACGTTAAATGCTTTAAGCTTTTCCCTCCTTCCGCTCTTATCAAAATATGTTAAATTCTTCGGGCAAAATTTGCTGCGGCCAATGTGTTAAAATGCGCATAAAAAAAGTTTCACTTTATGCATTAAATTGAGCTAAAGAAATAATAAAAAAAAAATGGAAACTCAGCTTTATTTAGTTTCGGTGACTCAAGCCTTAAACTGAACGTAAAAGCCATGAAGTGAATTTGGAGAGAGATTGATGTGTGTGTAATGAGCACGTAAAAATGGATTGCAAATAGACTGTTCGTTGCCGAAATACCCTGTAGATAGGACTGACTAAATGGGACCAGGGTTAGACAAAGCTGAAGAATTTATACAATTTAAGCATTTATATTACTATAACTAACTAACAATAACTAACTAACTATATGCGAATCTTCTAATATTAAGAAATCTGTATATTATATCCATAAAAATAATCTATAATTCATGCAGTTAGTAAATCAATTCGGCATATGAATGTAATCAAATTGCGGATTATAACGAAATCTCAATCCCTCTCTTTTTCTCTCTTTGATTTGGTTTTGCTAATATAAATAATTCAGATTAATATCGTATATAAGCATTCATTATATCTATATTTATGCAATATAAAGTCCTATAAATTTATACCATCTCCCGTGGTATATATCGCTGCGCGTGACATTTCCGACAACGCATTAAAATTTTCGTGCTCGACGCTCACTAAAAAAAATTATAGCAATACACTTTACACCTTTTTGTCACGCAATAAAAGTCCCTTTAATATGATAAAAGATAAAAGAGATAAAACAAGTAAAAGGCACTTTGAATTCGGTGATGCGTTTAGCGTGGAAGCCCGACATTTATCTGGGCTGGCAGCTGGCAGCTGGCAGGCCTTAGGTGGCTCCATAATTGATTTATATGGTCCATCCATATGGAGGTGGTCTCTGGTAGCAGTTAGCTGTTAACTGATCCAGGGTTCACACTAGCACTTACCCCGTGCCGTTATTTGATTTAAATTGTGGCGAGCTTTTGTTGTCTGGCGGCCATAAAATGCCTAATTTAAGCAGCAATTGAATTTAATTGCGAACAGTTGATCAATATGCCCGCAAATAACGGGCAGCTCGGATTCTGGGCGGTCGCTGCCTTTGTCCTGGCGACCGCCTTTGTTTGAGACGCGGCTAAGGCAGTGGCCAAGATAAACAGTGAAAACAGGCGACACAAAAGCGCGCGAAATCACACAATCAAATACACACGCACACACTAATAGAGTAATACACACTCACACTCACGCACAGCGAGAGGGGATGCTGAGTGCGAGGATTTCGGTCGTAGCACTTTAATGTGGCGCCAAATGAAGCGGCTTCCACGTCCACGTCGTCTGGCTTGTTGTCGGGATCTGTTCAATGCGCGGCCGTCGCAGCGGCGTCTGTGCCATCTAACGGTATTTGTTGTACTGATTGCCCAGCACTGGCTGCCAGATGAATGGACCAAAAAATTGCCAAACAACTTCACAGTTGTCGGTGCAAGATGCGAAAAGTTTGCGCGCGCCCCATGGACAAAAGCCTCACACACATACACGGCCACAGCGCCACTCACACATTCACGCTCACGCAGCGCTCGGAGCTTTTACTACGCGGCGAGCTTTCGGGTGCTGTTATTTTTGCCCAATCCACGAAGAAGCTACTTTGAAAAGTCAAAGTGCTGTATCAATTCGTTGTATATTTTAAAAGCTGAAAATATTTTTACTGATGCTTTAGTTGCTTTATTAGAAAGCAAATTAGCCATATTAATAGATATTATATAGATATTTTTATTTTAATTCTGTTAAAATAACATAGTCTATAAGAAAAACAAATCTTGTCTATATATATTTGCAATATTGTTTTAATTTTAATATAATAATTTGTTTTTTTTTTTTTTTTTTTTTTTTTTTTTGATAAGACTATAAACATTTTATTAAGGGTTTCGCTTATTTTTTTTTTTTTTTTTTTTTTTTTTTTTGTATATGATATATATGATTCAGAAGAAACTTTAAAACCACTGTATAAATAATTACTGTATTAATTATTTTATTTATTTTTTTATTTTTATTATTAATATTTTATTATTTTTTTATTCTTCATTTAAATATATAATTACTAATAATATACATAAACGTATACTATACTTATAGTTCTTTTTTTTGTAATCAAATTATTGAAGTTTAATAAAAAATATATTCATATATATATTTTTTATTTTTTTATTTTTTATTATACGTCAATTTTGTTTAAAAAAAAAAAAAACCAAAATATATGAATTAATGATTTAAGGAATGAACTTGTCACTTATTCAATAGATTGATTATTCTAACATTTTTATCTTTTTTTTTTAAATCTACTTTTGTGTGTTAAAGCAAAAGACCCTTTCTTGAGACTATAGCTGAGTCTATATTTATAGCTATTGCTATCTCATTATATCATTGTGTATATTGTATTTATTCTACCTGCGATTATTTTCAATAGATTTTAAGCTATTTTTAATTGACAAGAAATATGGCAAAGCCACAATGAGCACAATTATAAACCCAGAGATGACGATTTCATTTACTTATTACATTGCTCTAGATTAGTACTTAGCTGTTTATTCATTGATATAAATAACCAATAGAGCTAAAATGAATGTGCTAACTTGGCGTACAATTTGCTTATTTGTTGCGACTTTGGAGCCAAGTGAAAAACTCTGACGTCGAATCCATTCAGTTTTTTCAACACGTGATGCGTAGCAACGCGCTTTGGGTCTGTGTATGTGTGATTGCCTGTGCGTGTGTGTGGGTTGATGGGGATTATCAGTGTACGATTTGCTAAACAAGGCAGATGATTTAATTGAATTTTCAGAGCTATAGTTCAAAACCGTTTGGCCAGAGATTAGAAATAAATAAAAATAAAAGGCAGCTGTATTGGGGTAAAAATGGAAAAAAATGAGATGAAGTCATCTTTTATAATAGATCAGCGACGTGTCGTTGTAAGCGAATCCTCCCCCGGGTAACAAGCTGCATGTGCGTACGTGAGTTCGGTGTTATTCAAGACAGATTGTATGGGGGTTTACTGTACGTATATTACTTTATTAAATATTTTAAAATTAATAATTACAAAATATATTATCATTATATATGTATTACATATTTGTGGGCTGGGATGGGGCATAATGTTGGTTGGCTTGGGGGCTTTTAGGAGAGGGGCGTGTTTTGTATTCTGCTGCAGCACAACTTAAAAATATCACACACAAATACCACGCAAGAACTGAAAGTTTGATGAGTTTGGTCATCGTTCTACATCTGCGCACTGTGAAAACTGGGGCCTGGCTCTAGCATCTATGGACACTCCTTGTCGCTGATCTTCTGAAAGTCTAAACGGCAAATATGGATGTTATATTATATTGAGTTTATATTTCTCCAGTATGCGCTAACTCACTGGCATTCTGGAGGCAATTCTCGGTCTTCATAATGCAAACATTGCGATACGTTTTGGTAGCTCCTTTGTCATCCGCCGCGCATATAAATTGATTCTCCTGCGTATCGCACTCCATGTTGCACTTCACATTCGGATCGGGCAGGCTGAGGCACTGCACCAGCGTCAGCGCATAGAGCGTCACTATAAATAAACACAATAGCCATAATAGTTAGTTGAGCGGAAAAAAAAAACAAAACAACAGCATGTAGAAGACGAGCAAGAAGCAGAAATCTCTGCCTGGCAACATGCTCTGCATACAAAATGCGATCCACCCAATATGATATCATCGATAGAAAAAAGTGAGTCCATCCATCGATCGATCGATCGTTCGAATATACGCCCATTTTTTTCCAGACGCCAGTTTGTCTGGCAAGTCATTGGCCGGCCGGAAAGTTCGACAATAATGCTCGTTTATTACCTGGCACAGTGAACTCTGACTATAAAGAATTGACGCCTTGCTATAAGCAGCGCATAGCTAGTAAGCCAAATTAGAAACTAATTTCTTGTTATTATTTTAATATCAAATTATATACACTTTTGTAAAAATTAATATAATTTATATAAATATCGATTTTGTTAAATAAATATTTTTTGAATAGGCTCACAATATTTTTTATAGAAACAAGTTATATATTCTTTATAATCACATGGAAATAAATCGAATAACGTAAAAAAAATGTATATAAATACTTTTAATTAAATTTTGTAATTATTGTTTATTTAGACATTTTATAGCATATAAATTATATTATATATTATATTTAATATATAAAAATATATATTATATATAATATATAATATATAATATATTTAATATTATATATACTGTTCTGCACTTATTTCGGTATCAATGCTTAAATAGGTCAGTTCTGTTGTTGATTTGGAAATTTTAACTGTTAAATTGATTGCAAAGAAAAGGCAAAAACAAATAAAAATCAGAATTGTTAATGAAAATAATATATAAATCATAAAATACCAAGCTACAACAATTACAAAACGAATATATAAGAAATAAAATCATTTTAAATTCATACTAGAACATTTCTTGAAGAATATCTTTCTTAAAAACTTTTTATTTTTAAGTACCTTTTACGAAGCAAATCTGAAATTCTTATACATTTTGAAATTTATAAAAACTTAATACGTATAAATTTCTTGCTGCGCAGTGTTCACTGCAAATCAATTAATATCAAAAATTCTGGGAAAAATAAATGAATATTCTTCGATGGAATATTTGTTCGTAAAATATTTGCGATACACGTTATTATACCAGGAAATTTATAGCTCATTTAGTGAAACCCATTTAATTTGAATAAGCTAATAAAATAAAAATAAAAAAAAAAACAAATATTTATGAGTATGAATATTAATACGAATGCTTACATGCCAAGAATACTGCAAACAGCTTCATTTTGTTGTAGGTTTTATAGATAGATATATATATATATATCTATATGTATGTTTATATATATTTGAAATATTTAATTTGTGTAAATTTTTATTTTGCGCTGTGCCTTTAACGATGAATTCGCTATTATCTATCACACCAGCAAACAACTAAAAACTCGGTCGCACAATTCTATATATTTATATTTAATAAGATGCGACGCGTGAACGTTGTGGGTTAAAGTCGTGCGTGTATATAGAAGTAGTATTTATGCGGCGCTAGATTTTTGTTTAGCACAATAACTATATATATTTATTTGGAATATATATATGTATGCCGTATACTTTATAAGTATTTATGCTACGCTATATATATTGTCTAAGAATATAGCTTGTCACTGAACTTCAGACACGTGTATATATTGCTATATACACTATATATATATATATTTTTTATGTGAGTTTTGTTGTTAAATACGCGACACAGTCGTTGCTAGAAGTATATGCACGCACTGATTCCGTTTACACACGTCGGCGAGGCCGCGTCCAAATGCGAACTGAAACTGAACCAAGCGCAAAGATATCCTCCAGCCAGTGGGTAAGCGAGATAGATTCACAGAGCGAGCGAGCGAGCGAGAGTGATGCAAAGAGATTGAGAGAGCGAGACAGGGAGAGCGAGTTAGCTCTGACACTGACTCTGGCCGTTGGACTGACGGATGAGACTGAAGCTGGATGCGGTTGCGGCTGCTGTGGCTGCTGTGGCTGCTGTGGCTGCTGCGGTGCTGCTGTTAGATACAGAGATAACTATGTGTGTTCGCATACACACACAGTCACACTTAAACGTACACACACCGACGCACACACATACACTGAGAACCGAAAGGCACGTTCGAATTTTCAGTTTCGAGTTTGGGGTTCAATAATCAATCAAAATCAGTGACTGACTGACTAACTGATTGGCTGACTGACAGTCTGACTGTGTGGCTGGCTGGCTGGCTATCTGGCTATCTGGCTGGCTATCTTGGCTTTGGCTTTGGCTTTGGGCTGGCTCGTCGTAGCGCACACGAATGATGTCCGACCACACAGTGTCTGTTAGTTTTATAGAATTTTTTTCCATGCTAAAATTGATTTACGCTCGTGTCGTCGTCTTCAGTTTTCTTTTCGTTTGCTTTGTACATTTTGCCTTTATTTTATTTTATTTCTTCACTGTGTGTGTGTGCCACCGTGCTGTGTATGTCTGTGTTTGTGTGTATTTGTGTGCCTGGCTGGTACAGCCGATCGATCGCTCGTTTGATCGTTTGATCGATAGCTCTGTAGGCGGGTCACGCGTCACGTTCCCCAGCCCCCTGGTGGCTTTTATTTGTTGTTTTATAATTATTTGAATTATTTATGTATTTGAATTATTATGCAGTCAGTCGTCACATCTGATATTTTGAGTTGGATTTTTTTCGTAGTTTTTGCTCAGCTTTTTCGTTAATTGGTTCACGTTCACGTTTCGCTTGATACTGCTCGCTGGCATCGTTCAAATTTCGTCAGAAAAGAAATATTTGAAAATTGTTTTATTTTCATTATTATATATGTGCATACTTTTTTTGGCGACGACCACGAGTTCAGTCCACTCGTCGTCTATGAATTTCCTTTGATGCTCAAACATTTCTTTTATTTTTTTTGCTGGCAATTCTCGAATATATCCATGTGTGCGTGTTTGTGCAGATCGTTATTTATGAAAGCGCGACGCATTTGATTTTTGATTTAGATTCACATTTTTGTGCGTCTGCACAAGTTTTTCTTTTTTTTTTTTTTTGTCTTATCAGCTTGCTTATAGACAGACGTATTTTACATATAGTCCACGATTATCTCATAACTCATTCAAGACATTTATATTATTTTATTTTATGCATTATCAAAATACTCTGACTAATCGCACAAGGTTCGCGTTCTATAAGCATTAATTCTGCTTTTTGGTTTTTCTTGGGATTTTTACACGTTTCATTCGAACGTAAACAATCAACACATTTGTTTATACATGCTGCGGCAATGCAATTGACAAACAATTAATATATATATTATTAATTACGATGTTGACTCGCATAGAGAACCTTTGATACCCTTAGTAAATAATACAAATTTGGATTTTGGGTTTTATGCTAGTGCGCCTAAGGCATTTCTACCAAGAAAGTGATTTTTATTTGGGAAAAAACATGTGCTTAGAATTATGAAAAAATATGTGAGATATCATTAATTAAATTTCTACATAAGTTTTTTGCTTAAAAAGTTTGACTAGATGGAAGAATAAAATTTGATTTGTGACTAAAGTATGCTAACATTAGTAAAAGACTCTAAACAAATTCCAATAATTAAATAGTTGTCCAATAAATTAGTTTAAACTTAAGTCTGCAGAAGCAGAGCCACGCCCGCCAACGTCCATTTGCCGGGCTTGTCCTTGGTCTTTAGATTGAAGGTCCACACATAGGTTGGGCCGCGGGTGCGAGTCTTATAGACGGGGCATTCGTACATGTTCCGCAAGTCCTGCTTGTCTTGGGTAATAGCCTGCCGGTGTAGACAAGGAGAGAGAGAGAGTGAGAAATATATGGACATTTAGAATTCGATTTATGCAGACATGCGCCGCATTTTAGACGCCACAGATCCGTTCCAAATTCAAAGTTGGCTTTCGAATTAGAATTCGCTTAGCGGCATTTGCATTTCAAACTCACTCGAATATTGATCACTGGCATTGATGGATATAGTTCTTTGAGACGTGATTCCATAATAATGCCCTGCTGTATATCCCATCTGGCGCCCTCCATGTAGATGCCATGCACACAGCAGCCATCCCGCGGTGCCGTACTGTAATTAAATTCACATAGAGATTTGCAATTGATATCGAATAAGCATGGATTATTCACTAAGCTCCGCCAATTAGTGGGGCGCCTCTGTCTGACGCCAAATTCAAAATACGAGAATCTGGGCGCCACTTAATAAGCAATCCGTGTATCGTATCAGGAATCAACAATCAACAATCAACAATCGACAGTCGGCAAATAGACAATTGTTAATTACACGTTATTATTAATTGCTATTTATAAATAAATATGTGCTGTGCCTGTATTGGCGCTGTGTTTAAAATTAGCTCTCGTGGCATAGCATTGCAGCTATTATTAGACTCAGCTTGAAGCCGTTGGCCGGATGAGCCGCTGTTTACACTATCTTCTCTGTGTAAGTATTGACACAAGTCATGTAGATTTACATAGCCTCATAGTTGATATGACAAGTAGTGCTGAGCACGTGCTGAGTCGTGCTGAGTGTGACAACATCGTGCGCTGTGATTGAGAACAGCCTAATGAAAGTCCAGCAAGATCTCAAGATGATAAAACACGCATGATAAATAGCTAAACACAAGTGAGAGTGATTTTAGGGTATATTAGAACAAGCTTAGGTGAGAGAGAGTACGCAATCTTTAACCCGAGTCAGAATGAGCTGAACGACTTTACATATTCTTAGCAAGTCCAAGCAAGAGCTTTTTGCAATTGCTCAAACACTCCTCTCTAGCAATGATTAGAATAAGGTATGGGACACATGCATGTGTCTGTGTCGCCTAATTGGGTTGCCAGTACTGAGCATTTAGCCGTTTTATAGCTATAAGTCAAATAACATTGATACAAAAATAAAATCCAAATCACCCCAGATACAGGGCATTTTGTATCAGTAAAATAAATTATAATACATGTGCATATATGCCTATATCTTCTAACTGCCTGCCGCCAAATGGACATCTCCCATGCATTATCAGACAATGGTTTAAAAATCGGTCGCAAGTCTACTGATATTAGCTGCCCGTAGCGTAGCTGGGGGTCAGCGCCAAAGTCAATTAAAATTGTGTTTTGATAAAGTAGTGTGTGTCGCTCTTTGTCGGCCAGCACTTACGTAAATTCCTCCTTCTGCTTTTTGGTCACGTCACACTGTAGGCACATCTTGTCCAGCGGCAGCTCGTTGCGACGCGCTGTGCTCTGCATGATGGCCGTTAGCAGCGATTGGGGATTAAAGAAGCCCGCCAGCCAGACGCAGGAGGGTAGCTGCAACCGGGACACAGAACAAAAAGCATAAATATTTGCAAACTGGTTGGGTTGGGTCGGTTTGGCTGCAGCATACCACAAAATCGGTCGACCATGTTTCCAGCTCTCGCAAGCGCAGGCACAAATCGATAAACCAATTGTTGAGCCCCAGCAGCGAGGGATAGGCACGTTGCGTCCATATCGGCGGCACTTGGTCCAAAAACAACGAGTTCTCGAGCACCTCCATGTCCGATGTGATGGTTAGTTCGCCCTTCAAGCCCAGATCGAGTTCCTTTAAACTGCGCTTCATTTCGCTGGTCAGAAAATTCATGCGCTCGCATTCCTGGAATGCCACAATCACGTAGGGCGTCCGCTCCTCCACTTTGTTCATAATCTCGACCATATTGAATTCTTCCGGCAGCTTCTCTATGATCTCGTCCACAATCTGCTTGACCTTGTCCTCGCGTGTGACTGTGGCACCGCCGCCAGCACCTGCATCCCGCGGCTGCATTTCGAAGACGGTGCGAAAAATGTTCTCCGCTCGAGTGGTCAGAAAGCCAACTTCTGCATTGGGATGCAGGCCATACAGATAGGGCGACTCGGCCGGCATCATGTCGTCCACATAGTTGTGATAGCCCAGATAGTCTGTGTTGGGCGGGGCGGGAAACGAGGGCGCCAAGAATAGCTCGCCGTCAACCAGATCCGGCTGCATATACTCCTCCAAATAGGTTATGCACAAGCGTCTGTCCCAATCATCAGTTATGTGACCGCCGTACATAATCTCCCCGAACAGATAGCGCAAATCCTCCCAAGGCACCTTGGCATTAGCCTCCAAATAGTTATACAGCACTGATACGCTGATATTCAAGTCGCCCACATTGAAGGGATAGATCTTGTTCCAGCCTTGGGCGCCAAACTTACGGCGCTCAGCGACCACAGCATGGAAATAGCACAGTGAGAACAAAATGGCCTTGAACTCGGCCTCCTTGCCGGACATCTCCAGAGTCTCCTGCGTGAAATTGTCCAAAGCCTTGTGCAGATTGGCCAACATGCCCGTTGGCGGTTCATTGGTGATCTTTATGGAGGACTCCAGGATACCCTATATAAAATATCAAGGATTTTAGTCTCTCTATTTAATATCCATCCCAACACTCACCTGTGGTATTATGTGCGCCGATGGCGTTGAAGCAGGCTCTGCGCTGAGGAACATGCGGTAATCTGGATGCGAACCATCCGCATAGTGTTCCAATTTCTTCTCTAGCATGGGCAGCCACTTGCGCACCAAGTGAATGTTCTGGAGGACAACCCAATGGCCATTTTTGGCTGCCGTATCCATAGCTGTCTCAGCAATCGATTCCTGACCCTGACCCAGGGACACATTGTGAAAGTTGCCCAGGTCCATGGAGAAGCCCAGTTGCTTGCCTAAGGCTTCAACGTCCTTTAAGGGATTCACACCTGGTGAGAGTATAAAGAAGATGGGTGTGGATGGGCTAGCCTCTTCGTACGACTTGGCAAACTCCATGGCGCGGTTCTCCACATATTTAGAGCCCAGTTTCTCTTCAATAAAATCACTGCAAAATTATATGATCATTATTTAATTCTCATTATTAATGGAAATACTTACGCTAGTGCATAGGTCATGCGATCGGGTCTTAGAGCTCTGATCATGCAGAG
The DNA here is from genome assembly GCA_035045145.1 of Drosophila meridionalis. NCBI lineage: Eukaryota > Metazoa > Arthropoda > Insecta > Diptera > Drosophilidae > Drosophila > Drosophila meridionalis. Next base: position 3,099,830 of record JAWNPG010000020.1, on the reverse strand, counting down.
ACGCTGCAATGCGGTTTTATTCTTCCATTCCTGTGGGAATTTCTCCTTCTCTGGTATCTCGGATTCCACGAGCTTCTTCCAGCGTTTCGATGATGTCTCAATGTCCCGATCCAAGTTCCGAAACTCATCTTTGGACGCTAGACTGCAAATTCCGCCCCACGATTGATTGCTCAAAAAATCCACAGGACTTGTCACATGTGGCTTGATCGGGAAGCGGAGTAGGAAGTCCAGTTCCGCGGATGAGAGCTCCTCGTTCATCAGCAGTATCTGTTCGAACAAAAAGGAAATGCTTAGTCAAAGATATTACTAGTCGGGTGCTTGACTTACCTGAAAAGTCATTTGCGAGGCAAAGATGAGCTTGTCGCATTCAAAAAGACCACGCGAAGTATACTGAAAGACCGAATACGTAATACAATCGATCAGATTAGAAACGCGCAATGCCAAAGTTTCGCTCGGTTCAGCCTTGGCTATGGCCTTTTGGAACACTACACTGAAAGCCTGCAGGAGGAAGGATTATTGGGTTTTTAAGTGGACTTTGCGTTGATGGTGCTTCAAGCAAACCTTCAATGAAAACTGATAGATCGGATTGATCGTGTTCAGCTCGTTGAGTATGAAGTACAAGAGACTCGCTCGGGCAGCAGCTGGCCTGTAGTATTCCCTAGCCTTATCTATTTCCTTAGACGTGATCTTAGCTTCGGCCACCTTCTCCTCAATATCCGAAGCTGTGCTCTTGGTTGTCTCCAGATTCTCGACCAATGCGGTGTCACCTAAAATATTCTCACCCGCTGATGATAGACGCGAGAGCAGATCATCTTCCAGTTTCTTCAGCATAATCTTGAAATCATTCTGTTGCTTAGTTAGCTCAGCTTTCAGATCTTCCAAGTCTGGACGCTCGGCCTTCACAACTTCAGCGAGCAGTTGATCCTCCAGGCCATCTCGAGTCACAGTAAAATTGATCAGTGTGGTCTGTGCTTGCATTTCTGGTTTATAGTGCGGATTAGCTAGTTTAGTGTGCAGAATCAAACGAAATGTGGAGTTGTACTCGATTTCCTTGTCGCCAATTTTGATAGCTCTGCAAGACACAGGGTGTTAAAAGTATTCAAGTATTCACTCGTATTGAGTGAGAGATGCCGCACTCACTTGCCCTTCTTGATAAGATTGCGTCCGAGTAGAGAGTCCAAAACAGGATCTAGATTCTCATCGATATTCTCGATCAGCACCGTTATGCCGGTATTAATGGACTTCTCAATGATATCCAAATAGTTACGTTGACCCAGCCGTATGACTTTCAGATCTTCGCCGTACTTCTGCTTAATCCACTTGACGCCCTGCAACTGAGGATCTATCATGAGCGGCCAGCGATCCGAGTTAGATAATATTGTTGCATTCTCAATGGACATTCGATCACTGGGCAGACCCTCGTTCGTCCAGATGGCAATGGTGGTGTCATCGGTAAGCAGCGTCAGCGGATCAAGATTCTCTGTTGTGGGTATGGGGGGATCAATGCTCTTCAGAAAGGGTGTCCACATCTTTTGCAAAAGATCAATGCGAAAACCCTTCGTAAAACAACCGACATAGGAAATGAAGGCGGTAATGAGTAGTATATCGCCGGGTAAAGTAATGCCCTGCTTGACGAAGCTGAAATGAGGGGATTTTTTGAATAGTCAATTGAGATCTGCAGTGGGAGATGATTCAGGGATACCCACTTATTGACTGCCTCGGCCCAGCGCACGTTCTCGCTGGCTAAGCCGCCGACCAGACGATTGGCCAGCGCAATGGTTGCTTGTGTGGCATCCGCTTCCTGTTGACAACGCAGCTTATCCGCGATTGCCTTTTCAAAGTCAGCTGTCAGCTTGGCTAGCTGTTCCTCGAGGCTCTGTGCGATATTGAAATTAGATGATAATAAAACTCTTCTCCTGGTAAACAAAATTTGGGAACTTACCGCGACTTTCCGTTTGATGCCCGCTAACTTGTCTTGAGCAGCTGCCAGTTCTGCATTGGCTGCAGCCAAAGCCTTGCGCTTTGGCTCCACGTCGCAGTAGACCTCATAGAATTTAATAATATTGATGACCCAGGCGCAGAGACCCGCCGCAGCGCCCGATTTGGAACGAACAAACTCGGGCTCAAATTCGGGGTCCTTGAGATAGGGCTGTATGGCCTTAATAATTTCCGGATGTATATTTTCCTTGTCATAGTTAATCAGCGCATCCAGAAAAGCATCCACCTTGGCCATAGAAATTTTGGCCGCTTTCCAAGATCGATCCTTGGGCAACTTGCCCCCAGGTGCCAGCAGGACCATGACGGCAGCTGTCACATTTGTCACCGCACCCGGTGGAGAGCCAAAGCTCTTGAGTTCTGTCAAGTTGGCCTTGTTGAGCGTATTGAGCGCCTCTTGGGCGGCCAAGAGGGCGGGCTCAGCCTTGAGCAAATCTTCCTCGCAATCGCGCTGCTTCTTGCTCACTTCGTCGGCTATCAAAGCGACCTTCATTTCCTCTTCGTCGGCAACCGCTTTTTCCGTTTGAACCTTTTCCGTTTCAATGCCCACAATTTCGATCAAGGCATCCGCTGCATCATTCTTCTCCTTCAGCTCCACCTCTTGCACCGCCAGCTTCACCTTCAGATCCGCCACCTGCACTGCAGTGGAGCGCAGTTTTTCCAGTCCATTCTCGAGACGTTCGATTTTGCTCTGCAAGTCCTCGTGCTTGTGATTGAGTAGCTTCAGATAGAGATTAATCTGCTCAAGATAACTCTTGGGTGTCGTATAATTATAACGACGCTCGTTCTGTAAATAAACCTTGGACGTCGTGTTGACCGACGTGTGTACGTAGGCCATGAACTTAGCCACAGAATCGCGATGATTCTCTGGCAGCACCTTGTTTTGGGCCAGAAAGTTCATGGCGACCGAGATGAGTGCCTCCTGAGGCCATTCGTGGAACCAATTGATGGATGTTGCATTGATGATGGCAGGGAATTTTCTCGACCGAACACGCAATGTTGAACCCACTGGTGAAAAACACAGAACTATCTTCAATTGCTTGCGCACACGATCGATGAAGAATTTCCAGCAGTTTTCACGTGTATCAACCAGTCCCGCACCTTTGACCTCATTACGCACACCAGCGATTATGTTCTCGATTTCGTCATCCGGAAATAGATCTGGAATCTCGCCAGTGGCTAACAAATCGTTGATTAAGACAAGAAAATCCTCGCTAGGTATCTGGGCGTCCGTCATTAAAAACATAATGCTAACATTTTTCAGTCCAGCTTTCAAATACAAGCCGGAAAACTCGTTCTATGTTCCAAGACATTTATAAACCGTTTCAATTATTATATAATTACATATATGTGAATAGAACTGACCTTTAAGTCGTTGACACCGTAGCCCTTCTTCAGCTGTATCTGCACAACCTCCAAGCTGGATATGAATGCTGCCAAGCGCGCTAGAGATTGTTTTCCACTGCCACCAACACCAACCAATAAAGCGCTGCCACGCGGCGATTCTAATATGCGATTGATTCTAACAGAATATCAAGCATAATAATAATTCGAATATAATTATGTTTTTTTTTTAGGCTTACCTGCACACGTGCATCATCGCATCTTCGAATAACACCAGATTCATGGCAGCGACTAGATCATTATACGATGACATTGCTTCCTGAAGGAGTTTGTGAAGCTCAGGCCAACCCTTGATGGGCATGTACTTAGGATCACCAATTCCTCCAGCGAAATGACAGTAAATATTCGGCTTGTCGAATATAACGGATTCGTCAATTTCTTCGAACGACTTCTTGACAATGTCATGCTGCATCTTTGTAAAGCTATCAATGTCCTTATCATCGATTAGCTTATCCGAGTACACGCGCTGTGTCTCATGTTGCCACAAACGTATAAGATCTGTGGAGCTCGTCAGACAATCCGTCGAGCTAAATAAAAGACCCTGCAAACGGAAAATGACAAATTATTAGAATATCATTGTTATCACACGAAGCTCATACAAGACTCACTTGAAAAACATTGCTGATGTCTCGCAGATTGAAGATATAGTGGGATTTGATGGCCGTGGGCAGGAAGACCTGCAGGCACTTATTGTGCAACGCAATCGTTGCAGCCACTATATTGGGCGTCATTCGCGTCACGATCGGCATGAACTTTTGCTCGGCGTTCGCAAAATGCTGCGACAATATCGCCGAGTACATGACCGTAATGGAGTCCGTGCCCGGAAAGCTAACGGCCAGCACGCAGAAGTGTCGCTGCAAGCGAGGATTGACGGTGAAGCTGCCCGAGGTCGGATTCATGCAGGCCACATATTGACAGTTGTGTATATCCTTGAGGGTCAGCTTGTTGCGATCGTACCAATGTCCATAGTCGAGGTGTTGGCGCATCAGCGTATGCGGCTGCACAGTGCCATAGCAATCCACCTCGGGCATGTTGATGTCGTCAACAAAGTAGATCAAGGTCTTGTTGCCAGGCGGTCCGTAGTTGCGTCCCGCTTTCTTCTCCAGCGGCTTCTCGAGTATCTTTTGCAACATTTCGGACGTGGTATAGAAATTGAATGGTATTGTGGTGACAGCGTAATTCTCAGAAAGCGATTGAAGCTTCTCATTGACCAGTACGGTCTTGCCGCAGCCGGCATTGCCCACTAGCATCACCGGGTGCTTCTTATCCATCAACAGATCCAGAAAATAACGCAGACGTATTGACTCGGAGGTGTGCACGAGCACAGCTTGCAAAGGCAAGTCCGAATCCAACTCGAATTTCGTGATTTTTTCCGTCCACGGCACAAAGGTCTTCGTCTCGCTATCCAAAAAGTAATCAAAAACTGTTCCCCCTGTATTTTGTGGATTTGCAATTTTTGTAAAATTCGCATTGTTAGTTCTTCATCGTTCCCCAAGAGAAAATTCAATCGATTTTGCTACTCACCCGATGGAAACTTAACAGTTTTGAACTCATTTACCCACCATTTGCTGAACTCCACGCGATAGTCAATGGCTTGATCCTGAAACATGGCCGAACCGAATGCCCAAATGCAGGCAAAAACAAAGTACAGTTCGTGCCATTCTTTTGGACAGTCGGCCGGTGTGTTAGCTGGTATTAGAAAACAGTTTAGCAGATGGCACAGCATTTGTATGTGGGCCATTTCAGCGACAGGCGTGATCTTTTTAAAACGCACGCGTATCGTGTCCAATGAGGGTGGTATGTACTTATCGAATAACATGACCAAATTGGACTTTTCGGCTGGAATTTTGCGCGTTTCAACCCAACTGGTCACATAGCTGCAAAGTGATGCAATCGAATGGTTAGGGAATTGTGAAAGATATAGATAAATAAATAGAGTATTGATTTGAAAACTTTTTGGGTAGATTTAAAAATCTGTTAATCAGTTGAGCTGCCTTCTAGGGAAAAGAAAACAGTCAGCTAGTCATAAAGTTAGTCAATGAGTCCGAATAGGTTATCCTATATAATTGCTGTCTTCAATCGATCAATCTACAGCTAAAGCTATAATATATATTTACTAAATCTGTTGCTACTCACGGATTCCAACCCAAGTCCTGGGGATTAATATACAATATGCCAGCTCTGGATACTGTTGCCGGTGTCGCTGTTCTCAGATTGGAGATCTCAAAGAGCAAACGCATCGAAGGTGTCAACGCAATGCGCTCATTGCTGGCCAAAGTCAACACTTTGTTATCGTCCATAACGGTATTTAAGCTCTCGATCCACATGGGATCGATATCGCCATCGAGCACAATCCATTTGGGTTGATCACCCGTTATGTTTGCCTGATCCCGCATTAGAACTGAGAACAGTCCGTCCTTCCATTCGCGCGTCGCCGGGTTGATAATGCCGAAAAGTTCATCATTGGTCACCGCTTTTGGATTCAAGTCATTGAATATGGGCTTCCGTTTGATGTTCTGATAGGTGCGCAGCAGCGTCTTCCACACTTGGGTTTTTCCGGTGCCCGCATTGCCAACAATGAATACAGAATGACGTACCTCCAACAGTTCCTCCAGTTGCACTACTTTCAGTATAAAATTGTCTTCCGGTTGTAGTAGCAAATCGGAGGCAGCTTGTTTTACGGTGCGTTCAAAGTCCTGATCACGTTTGCGCGGCACATCCAAAGCGGGAAACAGATCGCTGATGAGCCCCATGAACACTGGCATATCATCTGTTATGATTTTCGGTATATTGAAATCGCGCAAAGCGCGCATCAAAACCTCCTCCTCCGGCCGGCCAGGATCGCCGCGCTGCAAGCAGTTAATTAAATATGATCAATTAAATATGTACTCAAATACATTACGATACAATTCACCCACCTTTAGCGATCCGGCCACCACAAGCACCGACTTGATGGCACGCAAGCCCCAGTCGTAGTGATCCTGCTTTGAGAGCAGCTCCTTGCAGAGCGTATAGAGTGTAATAAATTTGCGAGCTAGGACACGTGCGTCCTGAAATCCCTCGGCGACCAGCATAATCTCGCAGATGAGTTCAAAGTCTGGTACTACCATGGCGCAGGGACGAAACAGCGCCTTAAGATTCTCCGGCAGCTCAGTGCGTCCGGCATAGCCAGGATTCATTGTAATAAATATGCCCACCGTGGGCACGCAGGTTATGAACTCGCCCATAAAATTAAATTTATCCTTCTTATCGCGTATGGCATCCTGGACGGACTTCACCTGGACTGCCACAACGGAGAGCACTTCCACCGTAATCCTATTAAACTCATCGAAGCAGCCCCAGGCGCCCGTCTGGGCAAGACCCTTGTAAATGTTGCCGCAGGATTGATAGTCCATCTGCTCGGAACAGTTAAACACGTAGACCATGATCCCAATAGCCCGGCCTAGATCTTTGGTCGTCTCCGTTTTGCCCGTGCCGGCTGGCCCGGCCGGACCACCGCCCATCACCAAGTGTAAGCTCTGTGTAAGTGTTATGTAACAGCGGTCTGTGAGCGGCGTGATGACCAGGCGTGGTGTATTGCCTAAGTATTCGTGACAATACTGGAACTCAGCATCGCAAATATTGGCAAAGCAATCCTTTTCCACATCATCGAAACGATGCCGCAACTGCGATTGCCACATAAAAGCCGAGCCTGAATCCAATTTGGCCTGAATCATCTTAGCGACCACATCTCTCGAATGCACATCAATGGTGCATATCGTCATGATTTTCTGACGATCCCCCTTGGTCAGCTCGCCGAGCAGCAGTGTTATGAGTAAACTGAGTTGTGAGATTTGTTTTTTGTAGTAATCCTTGATCGCATTATCGTAGCCCTCCTCCAAGCGGCTGAACGCAATGTTCACCTCGGTGGACCACCAGATCTGTGAGCCGCACAGCGATACCTGGGCAGGATAGTCGAATAACCATTGTTCACGTTGCTTTTCCTCATAAGCGACAACAGCTTCCGTAACATAGTGACGCAGTGAGGCCCGCATTGCCGCTTGTATACGATTTAGCCACACTTCAACCGGGCCGCGGATGCTGGCCAACTCGTTGAACTCCACGTATTCGCCATCTTTGGCATACATGCCAGAAGCTGTCTCTATCTCATTGGCCGCGTCGCGGTTAAATTTGAGACGTGCGATCGAATCGAATAGTTTAGTCAGATGTTTGGTAACCATATCGGGCTGAATGCCATTACTAAGGACGTCGAGCAAGTCGGCCGATGATACAAAATAGAAACGAGGAAAAGCCAAACGTTTTGTTTCCAAATACTCTGCCAGTGCTTTTTCGCATAGCGTTAGCTCCTTTTGCAAATGCTCCAGACGTTCGATCAGGCCAGCTCGATTTGTTGATGCCACCACATTCGATGAGACGGACATCTCATCCATGAGTATACGAAATTCGGCATCGATATTATCGAAACGCACCGAATCGACCGGCAGCTGTTTGCGTATATCTTCCGAACTCATGAAGATACTCTCAAGATGGGTCCAAGTGCGTTGCACCTCAAACCAAACGGTTATAACTTGATCGGCAATCATTAATTTATTTTGCCAAGTTGAAACTTCCTCGAGGAAATGGGCGATGTACTTGGATGTTATTAAATTTTGTAGGCACACCTGGTTCTCCTCGAGCGTCTCTATGAGTTCTTCCGATGCCTTAAGGAGTTTACAGCCTGTGCGCGGATGCAGCTCATTGTCGAACTCCATGGCCGACCATGTCGAGTTCAAGTCCCTCAATATCTTCTCCATGGACATTTCCTTAACCGCTTTATCCACAATATTTTTCACCTCCTCCTCGCACTCGTGCAGATTCAAGCCCAGGAGCTCGGCCAGTGTGGTCTCGTGATCCATTATGAATTTCACCTGTGTAAAAATACATTACCAGATCTATCAGTTACTATATACTTAATATAAATATATAAATATGCATATGGTCGAGCTACGATTTCTACTTGAATATCTTTACAACATGCATAGCACTTACGGTCACTTCCTTGGGCAAGGCGGCCAGACTCTGGAATGAAATGGTATTTACAAGAAACTGTACAGTCGAGGCTAACTATATAGAATATATACACATGGGCCTCTTTAAAATCAAGTTGGGATTAAAAATAAGAGAATTACTTATTTGAATTAGAAATAGGTTTTCATTGCTATACAAACGAGCTGGTGCTAGGCTTAAAAAAGAAATTTACAGTCAATTATTTACAATATGCCAAATTAGAAATTGGAGAGAGATATTAGTGAAATAAACTGAAAAATAGACCTTGGTGGAGTTCATCAGTTGATTCCAGTGACGTTCGCGTATGGCCGGATTTTGCAACTCTCCGACAGCACGCAACGAAGTTAGCATATTCTTAACCGTTGACTCCAGATTAATGAATGTATCCCACACGCGCATCTCCTTATCCAACAGACGTATGTCCTTAGCAAACTTTTTGCACTCAATATCCATGTTCTCCACGTCGACTTTGCGCCAGGGCGTTGTCTTCCAATCCTCAATGCTGGTTTGCACTATATTCACATAATCCCAGAGTTGCTGCGATTAATTAATATATAATATTTTCAGACTAATTAATAAGGGTTTTGATCAAGCTATAGAGGTCAGTTAGGATTTGTAGCTAGTTAAAAAGTTAAAAAGCTCAAAATTCCAAATGTAGCATGCAGTACATAGGGTAAAAATTTAGTAGATGGATTATATAGGAAACATGCAAAAAAATCAGTTGATGAATTCAATATCTCAGTAGATACCTTGAGCATGCGCAGTTCCTTACGGCATTGTCTGAGCACCTTAAATTCCGGAATATTCACTTCAAAGAGACTGCCCGACTTTTGGATCTCGCCCATTTCCCGCTCGCAGAGGTACATATCATCGTTGATGCGGTCCATTAGCAAATATGGCTTCACGCAGTCGAAGCGGAAGAAGTCGTACTGCTTAAATACCTCACGGAAGAGCTGTATGTGGGCCTCGAAGAGCGTTATCTTGTTCCTGATGCTAACCACCTCGGTAGCTTGGAGGGGCGACACCTGTTGCTTAACTGTTGTGGCTATCTTCTTGGTGTTGGCCCATTGCTCCGGCAATTCCTGCAGCAACACGTTCACCTCCTCGGGTATGTCCATGTCGTAGTATTTCAACAGCTGAATTGTCTCCTGCATGGGCTCGAACATCTCATCAGTATTTGCCGCACGTTCCTTCACCTGCATCAGATAGGCCATAATGCTGACTAGACCCTCGTAGTCCTTCTCCTTCACCGTCTGTAGCAAGCCCTCGTCGGCCTTGCGTATAAAGTGACTCAGATCCATCAGACTGGACGTCACAGTGGTCACCAGGTGCATCTTGAACATGTTGCCCCACTTGCAGACGGTGTTGAGCAGCGCCTGTCGAAAGGGTCGCACATCCACTTGGAACCAGGAGCTGAATACCTGAAATGCGGGTATATCCTCTATCTCGGTAAACAGCGACTCGTAGTTGTCTATTTGCTCCCGAAAAGCCTCAATCGTGGGCTGACACGGCTGTGGGGGCGGCGGTGCAGTTGGATCATTCATTTGCAGTAGCTCGATCTCGTCTGGATCCAACATCCGCCCATACTCCAAAAAGTATTCCATGCACTCCTCTCGATCATCCAGCCAGAGGTACGAATAGCGCTCAAATTGACGGCAAAAGCGCGATGCCTCCTCCATGACCAAGTCGACGCCATTGAGTATCTCCCGTCGCATATCAATAATATCCTGATTTTCCTTAATCAGCTCCACGTAATTCCGTTTCTCATTAGGCTTGAGCCGCTTAATAAGCGAGCCCATTTTCATAATATCTCGCATGAGTTCAATAAGCATATTGTTGAAGCCCATGGGATCCTCGGGATCCAGCGAGGGCACAAACACCAAGTTGGGCTCAACCAGCTCCAGACGCGATTCAAATAGCGGTGCATAGTTGTTATCCGGATCCATATTCTCCGCCAGATAACCCACACTTACGCCCACTGTGCGCAAGATGTTCTCGTACACAATATTATCCACAAAGTCCACATAGCTTAGCCAGACCGGATCGTTTTGCTTATCCGCCATATCGAACTGCAGCATGTTATCCTGGAGCAGTTTATGTATCTCTACAGAGGCAGCCTGGATCTCTGCATAACGCTTGGCCGTGCGATCTGGTCGCTCATCAATGGAAAGCACCGATTCCTTTTTGCAATCGCGACGCTCGAACAGCGGCTGCTTGGCCCAAACCTCCATAATTTTTCGTATCTGACGCAGATTCTCCTGGGTGTGATTCATGCGATTGCGCAGAGCAGCCACTGGCTGACGTAACTTCTCCAAATAGCTCATGATATCTGAGAAAAAAATCATTATTAGATAAATACCAGAGATTAATCACTCGACTGCTCACCTTCTGAATTCCAGACGAGCTGATCCACACCAATTTTAACCAAATCATCAATCATTTTAATCTCGGGCTCAATCAGCTTCAGCTCCACTGGGGAGCTGCCCTCCTGTATGCTGTTATACCAATCGATGGTCTTCTCAAGATTCAATGTATAGGACCGAAAGACATCGCTCTTCTCTGCAAACTCAATCGCAATCTCGGGTATGCCATCTATTTTCATCTGCTGCATATAGTGCACCTCGCGCAGTATAGAGAAGAGGGTTGAACTAAAGTTGAGGATCAATGAATGACTGTGTTGATCTCGTGAAATGAGCGACTTTCTCAGATCCTCCTCAATTTGTGCAGCAAGCTGCACAGACCAATCGTCAAAGAACTGGGTCTTACAGGCGCCCAACTTTGCTATTAAACACTCATAACGCTCCACAATTTCAAGAGATTTTTCGGTTTTGGTTATACTGCGAAAATTGGAAGGCATTATAGATAATATACAAATATAAATTGCTCAACATTTTAGGTAACTCACTCATGCTGTAGCGCCTTGAAGTTCTTGACGGGCGCGGTAATGCGGGTCTCGAGCTGATAACACCAGCGTATAAAGGCCGCCACCGAGGGACAATTATAGTCGGGATATAGCGTATCGCCGACTCGCCGCAGCTCCATTTGCTTGTCATAAATATTCTCACAGACTGTCATCTCATCATCGAGCATGCGAACTATCTCTGCATAGCGTTGAGTAAATTCCTCTTTTATTTTTGGACGATCCAAAACGCTACCCACGATACTTATAAGCTGTGCAATGAAAGCAAAACCTAAGTATTTCCCGGGATTAAGTCTAAATTGATTTGTCCATACTCACCTTAAATATACTCTCTAGATTATGGCAATCATCGAATGCCTGGCAGAGAATGGCGGCCAGCTTCATGTCTAGCTCTAGAATCCGCGTCTGGAAGCCCTTGAAGTCCTCATCGAACTCATGATCATCTGGATCAAGGACATCATAGCTCTTCGATGCAAATGCCGTGAAATATTGATTGAACTCTACATAGACATCGGTTATCCTGGTACTTAGCTGGCGTCCACGCAGTCCACCGATTTCGACTTTCTCTAATTTCAGGAATTCAATCACAGTAAAGAAGAACCTGTGAAGGAAATATCTACAATACAGACAGACACACGCTATATATAGTTCCTGATTAGAAATACCACTGAATTGTTGTCAAACGGTCGAGGAATGCATTAAAGCGCTTGAAAACTGAATTTGGATGAAAAGTCCACAAAATCAGTGGACGCTCCTCAGGCTCCGTAAAGAAGGCAGCCAAGCGCTCCTTATAAAAGTCAAAGAGTTCCCTAAAGAATTTTAATATTTGTATAGAGAGTGTCAGACGCTGCATGGCCTCATCAATGTCGCTATGAAATATAGATGAAGGATCCAAATAACGCTTAGCCTGGAAAAGAAAAGAAAAATCATTAGAAAAAGAGTACACAAGTTGATACCTCTCGTCTATGAGACACCCTAAGCCCTACAAAGAACGGTCAAGTTTATCCATCGACTAATTGAATAACTTTCTGACACATTGTGATTGAAAAATATGTATATGTATGTCAATCAAGTCAAACCTCATATTATATATGTACATACCTGGTGTATAATCAAGTTGCATATCTCCTGCAATAGTACTGTTATTTTCGCAGATTGACAATAGTAGCGTGAGTTGCCCCAAAGCGTGCACACGGTGTGCATGAAAGGTATTAGCAGGGGCTTGAACTCGGCAAAATCAATTTCCTCCAGCTGATGCAGTGGGCGTTTCAATGGGTTCAAATAGAGCGTAATATCCTTTGCCTCGGCAAGTGCTGCGATTGTTCAATCAAGTTCAAAACAGTTTGTTGGCATGCCACAGGCGAAGACAGACAAAATATACAAAATGTATACATACATAGTATATAGTCAATAGCTGGCATGCTGTTGGGCCATTAAATTGACTGCACTCACCCGTAACAACGTTTTTGAAGAGCGTCTGGAAGCACGGATGGTAAGCACTCATCGAGTATTCCAATATTAAGGCCATGGCTCGTATGCGCTCATTGCGCAATTGGTCATAGATAAAGGATAGATTCTTAAGTCGATTGTTCCAAAATGTAAATTCTATGAGGCAATTGAAAGGGGAAAATATAATGAAGTCGTTAATATAGTAAAGGTAATTAGATTAATCGAAATAGTGGAAGGGTAAAAGGAGGTAGATAAGGAGGAAATAGTAAAAGGAAAGAAAGTTGTTGCCAATGACTGCAATATACAAATATTAAATTAAATTAATTAAAATGATTAATTCTAAATATAAGAAAGTTCTTCTTAATGATAAAAAATACAAATATTAAGTATAACTCATTCAAAATATAGTTAATTAGAGATAGAAAACTAACTCATTTTTAAGTTTGCAAAAAGGTTAATATACTTAATGTAGTTATATGAAGTGAAATATTAAAATGGTAAGCGTTTAAAGATTACGAAAAAGTAATAAATGAAATAAAGAACGAAAAACTAAAGCTTGCAGTTGTCTTTAAAAAATAAAAATCGCATCATTTTTAGGCTATAGCTGCTTTGAGCTTCCTCTAACGTAAAGCGAGGCCCTGCAGATAGCTAAGAAATAGGCGAAAAAAGGTCAGCTGATAATAAAAGAGCCAAAAAGTAATTCCACAATTGGTAATTGTTGTTTTGACATAAGGAAATGTTGCATGTCGCCATTCGTCGAGCAGATAATAAAGGCAAGTTTTGAAGACATTTTTACCTATATGACAGGCAGGCAGCTAGGTACGCGGGTAATAAACATGCAAATTTGGCCAATGCCGGCACGTTGCTAGGATATGTCAAAACAAACGTCAACTGCAAAACTTGAATTTTATCAATAAATAATAAATAAAGCTGTGCCAAAAATAACGGCAACAAAATAATATATGCACGTATGACTGGAGCTCACGGTTAGGGCTTACCTGTATGCGGTGTAGGATTCTGGCCATTGGCAAAGGCATTCGTTGGACTCTCCTTGATGACTTCGTGTATCTGAGTCGCCCACTTTATGACCACGCCCTCAATGGCACTCTTCAGATAGAGATCGAATTGGCAATGTTGCGTTTCGGTCAGCTCCTTGGCGGCTTTAACTATTTTCTCAACGCCCACAGGCATGGCCAATATTGTCTCGCCGCTCACCTGGCCCTTGACCTGATGCACGGTGCTCTTCAGGCTGTGCACATGCTTCTGCACATCCTGCGCGACCATGATGGGCCAGCTTCTATAGTTATCCTCATTGGAGAGCAAAGGCACAAGCACCTCCTCGACCAGAGCAGACAGCTGGTCAATTGTGCGCGTGGCCAGGTCGCCAGAGATGATGAAATTCCCACAATTTTCACGTGGTATGGGCTGGGCATACCGCTTGATAAAGTAGACTCCTTTGCTCTTCAGCTGCGACAGTGGAAACGTGGTGGAGGGCACCAGCTGCGCAGCGGGCGTTAATATAATGATGAGCACCACAGGTGTATTTCGGTCCAGAAACTCTTTAATTATGCCCTTGTGCTCCTCCACCGTGATGACACGCGTCCATTTCTCTGGCTTCAGTTTAAGGGATTTGATGACAAATGAACCCATCAACTCCAGACGTGGATCCGGCCCACCGGCTGCAGCGGCAGCGGCTGCCTCGGCGCTAGTGGAGGGCTGCTCCATCGAAGGCGCCCTCCAGGTGTTTTTTTGCTGTTGTTAGCACTGATGTTGTTGTTGGTTGTTGTGGCTGTGTGTGAGCGCGTGTGTGTTAGTGTTTGATTGACCTTGTTACCAGTAACAACTATATAATCAATATGTATCCTATCAATCAATAATCTTATTAAACTTATGAAAAATGTTCACAAAATTATTTTAAAGCCCTAAATACTTATGCAATTTTCAGATTATGTAAGCTCTTGTCATATGAGACAACACATTTTAACGGTTACATAACTGTAATTTAAAAATATATTAAAAGTCGATTTAATATTGTTTTTTTCCACAATTTTAAAACGTTTTTAATCACATTTTAATCGTTTTTTTAACATTACATAACATAAATTAACTTATTTTCAAGCCCCTTAAAGCTTGCACTTAAATTTTCTTATTATATCACAATTGGTCATTTTTTTCTATCAATATTCTGTCTTCAGTTTTATTTCCGCTTTGCGACTGCTCACCTGCGCTACCATTAGCTGACTGAAAGGAAGTGCTTCGACGACAATGTAAGCCTGTTAGGAAAAAGTGATCGTGGCAGCAATGGTTGCTAGGCAGTTGTTGATTTTGCACCGTTAGTCTTGTTGATTTCCCCTGTGCTATAATATTTGGTTGTCAGCCACGTTGCCAAGCGCAGTACTTCCGGCCAATTGTTGCGCCGCCATTTTATGTTTCCATTGCACGCAAAAGTTTTGACGGGCTGGCACGTTGCCTAATAAAGTTGGCTTTCGGCAGCTAATCTAACAATTGATTAGGCGCTAATTCAATCATTTATTACCAACTTAGCTGCGTGACTGAAAATAGAAAATGAACAGTAAACTTTGTGAAGAGAACTTGGAATTTATTTTGACTTAACTGCGCAGATTGAAATATCCTTTTAACCAATAGTCATTTGGCCGTTCTTATCTGAATAATTAATCTTATAAATAAACAATTTAATATATATTTACTTCAAAATACTTTTTCAAAATTCTTTCAAAATTCTTTTTATATTAAATAACTTTGTTTTGCACACACAGCTAAAGTAAATAAAGATCGCTGCCGTTTCAACATTGTCCCCGCAATATAAACAAACGAATATATCGATTATTGCATCGATTAATTATTCACATTGAATGTAGCTTTTGCCACTTGTGAGCAATCGAACTACAATATATCGATGATCTGTTCTGATTGTCATGCAATTGGATGCAGTCGTTCGCGTGACACGAAACAAATGGTTTTAATTGCTTAACACAAATGCATAAACGGACGATTTATATTATCTATTTATAATTGTTTTTAATTATTGGTAATTAAATTATTTGATTATTTAATATATGCAAAGAAGATTTGTTGCTTCTGATAAATAAATCAATTTGATTTATATCACAGCTCGTCAACTGTAATTGGCTAAGCTGTTAGATTTGTTGCATGCCACAATGTCGGCAACCCGTCACAAAACTTAGACACTAAATGCTGAGAATATGAATTCGAAATAAACTGGAAAATGTGCGACAGTCACGCCAAGAACTGTTGCATATGTGCAACAAATATGGAGTGCTCGAAACGAGCCCCCACTCTAAACAATTTCCCCTACAAATTTCAAGTTTATAGCACTTTTGAGGCGCAGGCGTCAACCGTCATAAACAAAACAAATAACTGTTGCGCCCGGCGCAGCAATGTTGCCAAGTCGACCGTAGCAACATTGTTGAGAAGCAAACAAGCAACAGTTTCTTGCATGACTTCCGTATGCAAAAAGTTTTGCTATTTCTATTTCTATTTTTTTATGACAACTACGACTATTGATTGACCTAGGCCTAGGCCTAGGCCTAGGTGCAGCAACGGTTCATTCAACCTGTTCGGTTGCTAGGAAAACCAGTTGCTCGCTCGTAATAAATATTAAAGCCAAATTATAACCGGCAAACCGCAAAGTTGCAAACCAGCTCATTGAAGCTGAAAAGTGATTTACATTTATAAACGTGACTTCGTCCAAGTCTGGCCCAACACTTCTCGCACAATGTTGCAGTTGGGATTGCTGCTGCTGAGTGTCGCATCGGCAATCGTTGTCGAGCGCAACATGTTTGCCTACTACAAGGTGCCGTTGCGACTGCTCGACTTGGTCAAGCCTCATGCAAATGACTCCTCCACTGCCGGACTCTACTATGTGCTACAGTGTCCGCCCAAGCTGGACGACGTCATACCGAAGCCAAGGGACATGCAAACCTGCCATGTTGTGGATCACTACAGGGATATACCCCGGCGCTCCAGATACGAATCCAAAAGGTTTCGCCCTGCTCGCACTTACCTCACGCCACTGCCACCAACAGTCGTAAAACGTATGCGCTGGGGCTGGCGCCAGCGTCGCAGCAAACGGCATAACCAGGACACAGCGCCCACCCAGGATCAAGCGACTCCACTACAATTTCTTGGGCAGCCGCATAGCCGCCAAAAGCTGCTCAAATTGGCTGCGGATCACCGGAAATTTAAGCGAGGCAACAGCTCCAAAGGATACCAACACATGTATCATCGCGATGAAATCTACAACGATCACATCTTCTACGATGAGCTACACCAGGATGGGCAGTTCCATAATCTGGGGCAAACTAAAATTGAAAACTAAATGACAGCACTTAGACCGATTCTAATTGCTATTTAATATACCATTGCCTATTCACTATTTTAATCAATATTGTAATATAAACATTAGCATTGAACCTCAACTTTATTATAAGAGAATAAAATCAATTATTCAATAATTATTTTCATACTCAAACCATAAAACAAAAAATAATAAACACGAATCATTAGACTAAAGAAAATTCTAGTATTTTTCCAACGGAAAGCTTTAAATTGCGAAGAAAGTAACAAGCCAACATACTCTCTTTTCCTTACAGAACAGAGTATACATACGTGTATTATTCAATTAATCTTCGTCTGGCAGAAACAGATCGTCGTAGGCAACATTATCGAAGACCTTTTTCAGTATTGACGTAAGGCACATTTCAAAGGTTTTCAGCAAACCCGGCTCGAGGTCCTGCCAAAACTCTATCCAGTTTTCATTAATAATTCTATTAATCGCAATTGTTAGATCCGTATTTTCAATATATAATGAATCAAGTGAAATTATCCAACTAAGAAACAGAAAAAAATGTGTTTATATATGTTTCATAATATTTAATTATTTTAGCGCTTACCGCTGCAGGTCGACTTTGGGCTTTAGTTCATAGATGCGCAAATATCGCTTGTTATTACGATATTCCTGTATAGCCTTTATCCGCATTTTTAAGCGAAAGTTAAGGAATTCTGATCGAAACGTTCCCGTTGCATTTGCTACAAACAGCAAAACGCGAGATTGCATATTATAAGTTCCCTTATGGACGAGTCTCGGTATGTGCGCCTTAATTATCATGCTGCTCTTGCTCGGATCCTTATGGAAGCCCTTGACTCGGGTTATGGTGGCATTGTTGAAGCCCATATTGGTTAAGTTCCTTATGTAAAAGGATAGCCAAACTGGACCACCATTGGACCTGTCCACAAGCGAGATATCCTCCAGCTGGGTGACGTCCAGTGGCGCCAACCCAATTTCCGATATACCGGTCGGATAGCGTCTTATCAAATCGTTCATGGTGTGCATAAGGCATTCAGAATCACCAAAGTGGCATTTCTTGATATCGTCGGCTATAAATATATCTATGGCTTAACTAACTGAACTTAACAACTTCTACAAAATTTTGAATACGCACGCAACTCAATTCCAAGTGAACTTTTATATAGCAGTGGCAGAATGACAAATAATAAGAAAACTGTATCCATCTCCAATTTGAATATGTTTGGAGTTCCTATAATACTATTTAAATAAATATATATGTATATTTTGTTTAACCTGTTACAATTATTAACAATCACGACACGATTACACTTAGAACCTGCTTTAGCCAATGCTCAGTTGTAAATAAAGTCGAGAGATTACCTCGAGTTAAGTTTATAGCTAACTATCTGGAAAACCGGATTGCTAGTAAAGCATTTGTATATAATTTAAATAAACTATAGACATATATTTCCTGTAACATTAATTGACGCTTTCACAGTTAATATAAATATCAACTTAGCTTAATTATTTAACTGAGTCTCATTATCCTTGAGGAACATGTCGTCGTAGGATATTTTCTGAAATGTATCCTCAATCATGCTCCTAAATACGCTGCTAAAAATGTTGAGAAATGCTGGTTCCAGTTCATTCCAGACCTCCAACCAGTTCGCATTGATCAGCTCATTGATGGTAATGGTTAAATCCATGTTATCTGGAAATAGATTGTCCAGCGAAAGAATCCAGCTGACCAATTGATTTCAATGTAATAGCGTGATAATATATTACTGACAAGCAGATATATACGAGGGTAGTTAGAAAACTTTTCATACTAACAAGCTATTATTTTTTGTTTTATTTATATATATATAAAAGAATTTTAGTTTATATTAACTTATCTTATGCATGTTTCAATCTTTATTTATGTTAACCTTTAAGACCATCCTCGTATATGAATAAACTATAAAAACTCACCGACTTATATTGACTATTGGTACAAGTTCATAGATTTTCAGATAGCGCTTATTATTCCGATATTCCGGTATAACTTTCAGCTTTAATATGAATCGTAAATTCTGAAAATCCGACGTTGATTGACCTGTCGAATTTTGGCCTATAATCCAAATCCGTCCTTTGGACACGTAGCTACCCTTGTGGATGAGACTTGGTATCTGTCCATGTATTTCCATTATGGTGGCTGTTGGATCCTTACCAAATCCTTTGATACGCTTAATTGTCGTATTCTCAAAGCCATAATTCACTTGATCAAATAGTTTGAATTGAAACCAAACTCCACCAATTTGCGCATTATTCCAAACATTCGAATCCTTAATATCCACAATATCGATGGGCTTCATGCCGATTTCGGATAAGCCACGTGAATATTGCCGTATCACAGCATTCATTGATCCGACAATGCATTTCGAGTCGCCAAAACGACATTTCTTTATATTGCTTGCTGCGCGAATTCAGGTAAAGAATAAAAAACACTATAGTATATAAGTTTTTGTTTGCATTAGAACACAATTCTATTTCGACTACCCACGTAACGTTTGACACTCGATGACGATGAACAGATGGAGTCCAATCAGAAGCAGAAATGTTTTACGCATCTCTAAAATATCCTATTTTGTCAGAGTGTAATCCACTTGTGTTTGTCTAAGCGTTCGAATACTGAATAAAAGCGAATGCCTTTTTCAACACAATATTTATAAGCTCACAAAATCAAAACGGAATTCTCACAGTTTTATAACCGGTTTATTGTAACAAATGAAAAAAAAGGAATTAAACTAAGTTCCGTACATGAATTCTAGTTTTCATTTAATTAGTGGAGAATATGCAATGCTAGGTTTTGAAATGTCATTTGATAGTAAATGCAATAACTAAACGTAAGTATATTCTCATCTCTTAATATATTGACAATTCCAATCCATCTATCGATTATATTTGGTATAGCTGAGTAATCAAACGCACTAAGATTTCAATTTACATTTTCATTATTCGATAGAAACATGTCATCGTATGAAACATTATGAAATATATCTTCGATGATGCCTAAAAATACGCTCGTGAATATTTCCAATATGGGCTTTTCCAGTTCATTCCAAAACTCAACCCAATTCGCATTAAAGATTCTATTCATGGCGATCGTCAAATCTGTATTTTCTGGAAAAAAGTTCTCCAACCATTGTATCCAACTGAAAATGGGGCATCGTATAGTTTTCAAAGACTTAAACCGGTTATTCACGAATTTACTTACCGTTCCACATAGACATTAGGCACCAAGTGATAGATTTTCAGATATCGTTTGCCATTACGATATTCAGTTTGCACTTTCAACGTGAAATCGAAACGAAAATTTAGGAATTCCGATTCAGATTCACCGGTCGTATTGATTTGTACCATCCAAAGTATGCGACCCATGGCTTTATATATGCCCTTATAAATTAATCTCGGTATTTGTCCTTTCACAATTATTTTCGACGATGTGGGATCTTCGTCAAAACCCTTGATGTCAAGTATAGTTGTATTCTCGAAACCGTAATTGATCTGATTGAGCAGTTCGAAAAAATACCAAAGTACACCCTCTTGTCGATCATTGATGAGCACCGTATCCTTGACATGGACCACATCCAAAGGCTTCAAGCCCACCGAGGGTATGCCCTTTGGAAAATGGCGTATCAGCGCATTTGCAGTATCCTTAATGCAGGTGGTATTCCCGAAGTGGCACTTCTTAATATGCTGAGCTGAGAGTTATAAGTAGAGATCTAAAGCTCAATCCATCCGATATTTCGATTTTATATTTTAGCTACCCACGTAATGTTGCGCACTCCGATCTGAGGGTCAGATGCAGTCCCATCAATACTATAAAAAGTCTCCGCATCTTAGGCAAATCCAAATACTTGCATCGTTCCGGACAGTCGGCGCTTAAGTAAATCCCAGTAAGATATTTTTTAATTTTAGTCCAATAGAAGTAAATATGTACATATATGTATAGGCACATCGATTAACATAACCTGTTCTGTGTAATTCACCATATGGAAGTAATTGAACCGGGTCTAGTACCAACTACTAGAGTAAGTTTATCTTCTGTCTAAGCCAGGTCGTAGAGCTTTGCTACCGAACAGCTTTTGCTTCGATTATACAGCTGATCAAACTGCTAGACAATTGTAATAGTTAATAGCATATAATTATTGCTCATGTAGGGCAACTTTTATTCGCCGCAATACAAAAATCCCCTTAGCTCAATTGAAATTACTAAAATATTCAAAAGCTTGCTCTTCTACAGGAGCATCCACATATTTCCGAGCAATTTATAGAGTTGATAACTAGTTTTTTGCTTTTATACTATGATATACTGTACTTCTGTAAATTGTTATTAGAGCAAAAATAAATTTGTTATCTGTAAGTAAATAAATAGATTTACGCCTTTTCTGTTTTGTAATGATAACTCTATAATTGAATTATCACACTCGTGAGACGTAAGCTAAAAACAAATATTTATTATTCTGTCTGCCACCTACGCCGTAATTAATACTTAGCTATCAAGTGGCCTATTAGCTGCAAACGTGTATCATTTACCGTTCGTTTACACATTATCCATTTCAATGTCAGTTACAGCTACTTTAAGCGTGATGACAAGACTAAGTGATTAGTCATAAACCAATCAAATGTAAATGCAAAGCTTTGCCCGACTTACACATACCCCGTAATATACGAAGCTGATGCAGTCAGAATTATTGATATGACCCCATTTAAATCGCCTTATCTCACCGTCCTGCACAAGAATATATATTGCTATATTTCCATATTGCTAAATTTCCATTCCACGTTTTGTATTGTTTAAAAGACGAGAAACACGTTTCGTATTTAAACTTATGCATAAACAAATTATTATTTTATTTTAAGTGATTTACACAACAATAGAAAACAATTTGATAGCAAAGATAAAAGGTGCATTTTAAAGATCTTGTACAATTGTTCAGTTGTATCCTAGCTAACGATGACATGTATAAAATTGCGAATCAATAAATAAATTAAGGAGTAAATTACAAATAGGTTTTCAATAAAAGCACATGACATAAAATATTTTTGCCAAAGTTTAGGAAATATTTTAGAAAATGACCCTTTTAGATTTTCTTATTTATGTTCTTTAAAATTGTTTACGGTTTCTCAGTTCACAGCCTTATAAGTAATATGTAGTTTAAAATATAAATAAATGTATATGTTTATATGTATGTATATGTATGTGTGTGTGTTTGTGTGGTTATGTTATATAATAATTATTATCAATTGCCGTACACGAAACTTAAGACTACTTTCGATGCCACACGTTTTTCTTTTATCGAGGCATTTTACAGTTATGTGTTTGTGTATATGGTATGGTTTTGCTATGAAAAGCTGTCTTTGCTTTTTTGGTATACTGCGTACATCATGTTGAAATAATTATACTACGAAAACATATTACACTAATTCCCAAGTTTTCGGCCTTTAAGCAAACAGCGCGAATATCGAGACCCAATTGTTGATATGACGAACTATGTGCTGGGATGGGATCTGTGGATAGGATGCGCTGTTCGCGTCGGGTTGGTTTATTGTTACTATCGGGGCAGACCAGAACCGAATGCTAGCTGATGATCACGTGACCATTAGTGGTACTATCCACATTGCTACTGTGGCAATTCAGCTCGTTGTTATTGCTGCTAAAACAAACCTCCTCGCTGCCATCGGAATCAGTGCAGAACAGTAATGGCTACGCGTCCTCGCCGTCCATGATATCTGCATCTGTGTCGGCATTGGTGGCAATTCTGCAAATGGAAGACATTATGAAATCGAATGAAGGACTCCATCAGTGTAGCTATATGTGTGTGTGTGTATGTGTGTGTGTATGTGTATGTGTATGTGTGTGTGTGTGGGTGTATGTGTATGGTGTACGTATATAATGAGATGCGATTGAGCCCTATTAGTAGGGGCCTGACATATACCCATACTGATCTGAATCGAATCGCTTAAATCATCAAGAACAATATAAGAATTTGAGAGGAGAAGAAATCCAATTTTAGCTACATAACAAAATACAGCCACAGTTATATATATTTAAACAGAGCCAAGTGCTACAACAACTACACAAACAAATTGTTACTACCTACAAGAATTTGTTGTTAGTAAAACGTTAGAGATACAACATCAAATAGAGAAAGGAACTACATAGGAAACATATAGAAACTATTATTTAAAGTTAGAAGGATTGAAAATTTCCAATTAAAAGACAACTCAGAAAGAACCATGCATATATCACAGCAGCGATAACTGACGAATTTATTTTCTTTATTGCGGGAGTGTGAAAGGGCAAAAGAGATTTTACGATCTTTTTTATTTCTTAGCTAAATATATATACAAATTACTTGATCTACTTATGGAAATATATAGTTATATATATTTGCTTTCGTTATATAAAAACTACGTAATTGCATTATTATAAATACTTAAGTCTACAGAATTATTAATTATATATCTACAGAATTCAATTATAATTAACATCACTTCGATATAGGCAAATAAAATTATAGCTTTATTATATACAATCATAACTAAATTAGTAATAAACAATTAAGAGGCGACATTTCTTTGCAGATTATTGAAGGAGTTTATGGAGATTCCATTATCGTTCAGCGTCAGCTCACTATATAGAAAATGCCATCCATATGTTGTTGGGTTCGGTGGTTTTTGTTGGGTCGATGTAGCCCCCATTAGTATAATGGATAAACAGATTTGCCGGCACGTGCAGCAGCGAATTTCCACAGATTTGAATAAACAATTGAAAACCGCATTGAATTTTCGGGTAAAAGAATATTTGGTTTTTCGATTTTTTTCTTTTTTTAAATATGCGTCAAACTGTCGAAATTATAATTAATTTTGCTGGACATTTCAATGTGGTTCCAAAAAATCTTTTACTTTATTTGCACATTGAGCAGTTTTTTGGATTGTTTATTTTTTTTATTATTGTGTGTTTGCCAATTGCAAACTTTTTAGAACAATTTTGTACCAATGCCAAGAAAATCATTTGTCAATTTTCAAACAAATTTTTTCGCACAGTTTTCAATTAGCCGAAATATATAGATCAGTCAATCCAAATATATATATAGATCAGTCAATCCAATAGTTTATTTTTATTTTCGTAAATTTTTGCAGTAGAAGTCAACGTCACACAGATAATATTAGAATAGTAGAGTGGCGTACAGTATAAGAGTAGAAGAACATGTGCATGTGTGTATTTGCATTTAGTATAAGACACACAGAACAGTGTTGGAAAACAAATGGTGGTAGTCACGCACACACATATAATAAAAGAGAATTTTATGATACATATAAATAGAGAGTAAATCAAATTAGCAACACGTTTTTCAATGATTGAGGTTTTATTTTGTTAGTTAGTCACGCCCTCTGGATATTTGCGAGAGATGAGAGTTATACCAAAGAGCCAATTGGTCCACTGGTTTTTGTTTCATTCCAATCTGCGATGTGAAACTTAAAAACTAGCTTATCTCTAGGATATACCATAAATCAAAAATCGTGAATTACGCTTTCCCGTAAATGACTAATAAATGCATACTTTATTTGTTTTAACTAAGCGCACTAGCTTACATTACTAAGCCTGATAATAGCGATTGTGCGAGTGTTATGTGGCCACAATATTATGACTTACCAGAACTTATAATTAATTTTATTTAAGTTATGAACAGCAATTGGCTAAATACAGACAGCTTAAAAGTGCATTATAAATTCTTGTTGATGAATTGTTAGTGTTGTTAAGCGTGTGATGTTAGTGTTAATATCACAAAAGTGGAGGGCATCCTAAAGTTATTTACAGAACCGTAGCCAATAGAACACATATTGCATTATTGAGCTACATTTTCCGAAACTGTATCGAGAGGTTTTTCAGTTGGGTTAGTTTTATCGCCTACAACTAAGGCAACATCACTGTGAATAGTTAAAAGAATAAGAGCATAGGCATATGTTTTCGATTAAGTATTAGTCAATAGTTACAAGTATTACGAGAAGAGAGAAAGAGAGAAGAAAGAAAAAACAATGGAACTAAAGAGTTAGTAAAAGAAAACAGTAGACAGCTTTAAGAGTGCTGGGAAATTAGAAAAAAAAAAACCAATTAATAATGGGATAGTACAGACCAGAGTTAAATTTGTAGATTAGTTACCCATATAGAGACGTAGGCAGTGCTTTTTTGAATGTGTGTGTGTGTGCGTGTGTATGCATTTGAGTAATGAATGAGATATTATGCGCGAACATACCTGGCGTACGTAGAGTTGGCATTCTTTATCGAAAAACTATTCTGGCTTGGTAACACCCAACGCTGCACCCACTGTGAAGGGAAAAACATCAAGTTAGATGAAGTTGTCTGTGCCATATGACATCTAAAGCTCAATTAAGTGGTTACCAATAGTCACGTAAATTGATAAAGTTCACAATGATAACCACAATTTATGATTGACTAGTTAAACAGTTAATGCCTTTTGTCACGTCTATTGATAAGGATTCTCTGATTTTTCCAGCAACTTACCCGACTGTTCATCAGCCACTTGTTGCCCATACACGCGGCCATATGTATCACAAGATATATAACAAATATGATATATAGTATAGCAAATATGCCTACAAAAAGAAAAAAGAGAGCAACATTAGTTAGTTAGTCAAACGAAATGCAAACAGTTAAGACTGGGGCTACTCACAGACTAGAGCTAGCATGCCGCCATCAATTTGAAGCGTTTCCACTTGCGCTACGACAAAGTACAAGTTAACTCCAATGACCACAATGGTGAGCAGAATGGAAACGATTTTGTTGCCGCTGCAAGACATGAAAGACATATGCATTAATATTTATACCGAAATTCATAAAATCAATTAGTTCATTTTTCGCTCTTCACTACTCACATTCCATTCACAAATTCTCCCATGATGGCGGCACACGATGTAAACGCGATGGTGGGAATCGCTGCGAATGGCAATTGAAGCGACATCACCGCATTAAGTATATCATTCATATTGGTCAGATCTTCCATTTTGCTGAACATGGCCAGGCAGAAGGTGGGTATGATGGCAATGCAGCGCGTGACCAGCACGCGACACCAGCGCGGCCACTGCAGATTGAGGAAGCCCTCCATGGAGAACTGGCCTGCATATGTGCCAGTCATGGTGGAGCTCTGGCCGGCAGCCAAAATGCCCACGCCCCAAATGTACATAGCTGCGGCCCCAAATGTGCAGCCCAGAAACAGGCCGCCCTTATATAAATCGGCATTGATGATGTCCGTCAGATTGTGATTGTCCGTAAACGACAGCTTGGCATCCTCATACATCGATTTGTTGGCGCACACTTCCAGCTGAAAGGAGTTGAATTAGTAATAACCTAAATATTGGCATTCTATAGTTCACTTACCACATCCCGATTGGTTTTGCCGTACATTCCGTGCGCAAAGACGGCCACAACAAAGAGATTTATGATAAAGGAGACGAACAGCGCGACGGAGGCCTCAATAAAGAAATAGAAATTCGCTTCGCTCACTTTCTTTGGCTGGCGACGATCGATGTCGCGTGACTGAAATACAAATTTAATTTTCATATTAGTTAGGAATCCATTTGGCCATCTTTTAACCATCCTTACCTTGACCAAAGCAGAATGCAAATAGAGATTGTGTGGCATAATAACGGCTCCGACCACGCCCACTGCCTGTAGCAACACATCCGAATTGCAATCGGCGCACCACGGTACGAACATGCCCTCCATCACAGCACCCTGATTGGGCGCAGAGACAATGTACTGCAAGTGTGAACAATAAGATGTTTCGAAATCAATAAAAAATCAGTAAAAAAAAACTGTTAAAAGTTAATCAATAGCGTCAAATCAGCAAAGAGAATAACGAACAGCCTTGAACCTTACTCAATCTTGAATAAAACTGTATTGTATAGAAGCAGACCTGTCAGTGCTTAAAAGTCAAATTTAAGCTGATAATAAATCAGCTTCCTGACGAATAAATTAACAAAAATGTAAAGAGAAATACATAAATAACGTAATATCTCATGAAGAATATTGTATACTAAATGTCAACAATAAGTAAATAAAGTAAAGGCAAATCTCTGAACACAAATAGAAATTCCCCTGACAAGTGTTTTTTGCAAATGACTTTCAGATAAGGGAACAATCCCCGGCTTATCACAAATAGTTCTGGTCCACTTCCGCCATTTTCCCGCACACCCACGATCAAATAGTTATAAATAGTAGTCACAGTTCTTAAAAGATTCTACTCTCTAACGCTATTTATCTAATCACTAAGAGGCGAGTCATGGACTCCATCCAATACACAGAGGCAATCTCTGACCAGATAAGCAAAAAAAAAAAACTGAGATAGTCTCTGAACAGATACATAAACAAACGCTATCACACTATCAACGGAACGGAATGGAAAATATGCTAAAATGAGAATGGAAGACCGCAACGGTCGTAATTGAAAGAAATGAACGTAAAGTACGCCCCTGACAGACGTGGCTGACAATTGACTATTGCAATTTGCGACAATAGACATCTACATACAAAGAGAAAAAAAAGAACATTAAAAACATTCGTAAAAAATGGGTAAAATAAACTGCGTTTGTTATTTACGACTCGAGCGTTCTGTCTATACTTTTTGTACTTATTTGTATGCCCGACAGGTAACATATTTTCGGGAGTTACTGCAGAGGGGGAACTTTTTAACATTGAATAATTTGGGGAAGTTTAGTTTTGTATTTTTGTACGTTATGTAGAAGCACAGCTTACCTCATAGCCAAATGTGATGGCCATGACAGTGATCAAAAAACCAAATAGGAACTCCAGTTTACGCAAACCGTACTTATCCAGAAATAGGAACGTAAATGTATCAACAATGGTTATGAGTACGCCACCCCATAAAGGTACACTGCAAACAGAATTACAAAATCGATATATCATTCGTCATTTGATAAAGTGTAGATAAACGTACACTTTATTGGAGAGTAGATATATGGCAATGGCTGTGCCTATGACCTCCTGCATGTCTGAGCCAATGATGGCAATCTCTATCATTATCCAGAGTATCCAACGTGGCAAGCGTTTGTATTGTCTGTAGCACATCTCCGCCAAATGCAGACCCGTGACAACGCCCAGCCTAATAACGTTATACAGAATATATTATACTACATATATAGTTAGAATTGTCCCACACTCTTACCTTGCGGCCAGGCGTTGCATGAGCAGACCCAAAACTGTGGCCCATAATAGCACCCAGAGTATTTTATATTTCGCTGCGGCGCCCGATTGCAAATCAGATTCAATATTTCCCGGATCTAGATACGCAATGGACATGAGAAAACCGGGGCCAGTGAAGGCCCACAGCTTGCGAAAACTGAAACCGATCTGTGTGCGAAAATAAAACAGATTAATATGGAAACAATAGAGTTGGACTAGACCATACCCTGCACCCATAAAATATATAGCTCTTACAAAAATAAATCGATATACCTCCATTCGACATTTATCGATTCCATTAAATAATTTTCTTAGGGTGCAGTGTATTCAAAATAATTTTTTTTATAATACTCACATTTGTGCGGTCATCGTCGGGTATGAGGACCTTTTCATCACTGAAGTAGGCCTGCTTTGAGGCCTTCAGATATGTATTCTCATTCAGTATCTGCTGATGCAGCTGCGTACTGTTGGGCACTGCAGCACTTCCATGGCTGCTACGCGCACCCGAACTAGAGGACTGTTCATCCCCAGCAGACGAACCGCCCGGCTCTATTTTATTGTGATAGCCCTCGTTTGAAGACATGCTGCAAGAGTATAGAGAAGAACACAAATTATTTAAATTGATTATTTACTGTATTTCATTTATCTAACACTTGTGCGTGACAAACAGTTCAATTTGTGTCCGTAATCAAGCAGAAAATTACAAAATTCATCCAGATAAATTATAGTTTTGATATTTGTTTATTTACATCGCGGCACGTGACGCTTCGAAGCTTGTTTTCGCAATTTGAATATATATACTCAAATAGATAATATATGTATACAAGTTGGCTGAAATTAACATTGTTTCCATGTATTTCGCACATACTAATTTTATTGTGTAATTTCTGTTTGTACTATCAAAATCTGAACAACAAACAAATAGAAAAGTAATGAATGCCATAATTTTGTTATTATCTGCCTTGGAAACATATGCGACAGAAATAGAATGAGATGACGGAAAAACGTAATAATCAAATAATAAAGAGGGCGGATCAGTTGGACAATGTAGACTTGGCGATACCCTTTATTCTAAGATAGAAAAAAAATAACTTTCTTAAATTGTACTTCGATTATGTTCAATACTCATCGGTATTCATAGTAAACGATAAAAATACAGGAGACATGCTAAGCTCCGGAACTGTTTCTCCCAATTATATATATGTACCTATCTAATGTACTACTTTATCATATATTAAGCCTCATTTGCTTGTTATAGATTATATGTCTACAAGGGAAAAAAAAACTAATGAGCTTGCATAAATGAAAAAAAAAAAACAATAACAGTACAATAATAACATATAATATAAAAGGAAAATTATCCGGAACTCTAGCCATATCTGGTGGGCAAAAGCTTTGCCAACACACGTTGACATAGCTAAGATTGATAAGACTTAATAGAATGCATTATATAGTATAATTCTCTTTAGGTATTTTATGATACATAGTGATTACTGAATACTCTTTATTTATTTTATAGTACATCATGATTACTGAGTCAACATATGCTCAATGACTGTCCATATGCAAAACATGGAAATGATTTTTAATTGATACTAATTGAAGCATGTCAACATTTACTTTGCTTTATGTGTATCTATTAATATTCCACGTTAGCGATGCATTACTGTACATAAGGAAACTGAAAGTCTCTTGCGTCTGTTTTTCTACAATTAGATTATTATTGAAATTTTTATATTTTGATTGATAAGAATTTTGAATAAACACTTAAGAACAATCAGTATGAATTTGTTTTTATTGTTATAGTTAATCAAGAAATTGTATATATTGTATATAAATCAAACAATAAATGAATAAAAGAATTTGTGAACTTCTGTTTCAGTGTTTTTCTGGTCATTTTTGCAGCTGTATTGCCAATAATACGAAATATCTTTATATCAACAATAATAAAAGGAAAACATGCCAACACGATTATGGTTACCTGTTGCACAGTTTGCACAGGTGAATAACCTGCTAAAAAAAAAACTCAAATCTGTTACACACACTTCAAGCATTGTTTTTTTTTTTTCCCCGACTTTTAAGGTTTTTGCCGCTGATTTGTGCGGCTTTAAAGGTATTATATCGCAGAGCTCAGCACATCTTGAACATATGTGTATATATAAATGTATATCAACATGTAGGTGCTTCGGGCATGTATGGAGCTAGCTGGAAACACGAGGTGTTTTCTGGTTTACCTTGACAAAGCGTTGCGCTGCCGCTGACGCTGCCGCTGCTGCTGCTTTCCACATCGCTTCATCGAATCGTTGAATTGTCTAATTATGTTTGGCGCCATTTTAAGACCTAGGCTATTCACTCAATTGAGTTGAGGATTTTTATTTTATGGTAAACTGTGACAATTCCAACCGATAAGTTCACTGGAACATACACAGTCTGTCTGTCCATGTACAAAATTGTTTATACAGCTGGCACATATCTCAACTCACATTCATAACAGCTTTAGTTCAGGCTGTTTAAAGTGTGTTATAAATACCGATAAGTGTTTCAACAAACTTAAACCTATGAATAACATCAGCTTGTAAATCAACTAACAAGCTATAAACTATTTGTGACATATGCTCTCTAATTATTTGAACACAAACTATTTTGAACCTAGCACAATGATTAAATATATAATATTCTCTATATTTTCTAGCTTGGTTTTAAGTATTCCCTTCGCTGTAATTAACAAAGTATTTTTATAATTCATATATTCATATGCTTAACTTTTCTTTTTACGTTTTAAGCAAAATTCAGTGTACTTTTTATTTTGCGTCGCTAAAATGTTTATTTTTATACATATATGATATTTAAGTACATATTTGTAGCGAGTCATGCTTTTTAAACATCATAAATATATTGAACTTATAACATAGACATACAATACAATATGGAGACGTAATTAATTTTAAAAAAAAGTTATTATTCACTAATTCTAATCATATTTAATTGACGATTGACAATTTCCTGCACTTGAGAACAATAACTGCAAATGAGTTAAATTAAATTATTTTACATTCGCATATTGATTCGTATGCCGCAATGATTGCGTTAATTTCATACACTTGGGAATTTGTCCTATTGTTCAGGTATGATATTCCAGATTAGAGTAATGCTTATCAACATAATAAATTATTAAACAGCTCCAAACAGCCGAAGGCCGGGTAACTGCTACGCAGCCACAACAGAGTCTGAGTACACAAACGGAAAGTTAACGAACTGTAAATACCCTCTCCGACATTCTGTCACATAAAACAGCTATGTATGTATTTCAACTTATAGCTTACACTCTGTGAGCGAAAGTATTCATAATTTTAACAAGGGTATTTAAAACTGCCTCTCTCTCTCCTACTCTCTTCCCATACTTAGCATCTCTTTCTTTCCAACTCTGGGTTAGCCGGTGTAAGTAGGTTTTTTTTTAAGTACTCTTCGAAGAGTTGTCATCGCACTCACACACAGGCACATCAAACACACGTGAAAAAGTAACCAAAAAAAAATACACACACATTCACACACACAAGTCATTAGAAGTGCACAACCTGTAAATTGGATATTCTTAAATTAACTCAAACACAATGTGCAAAATGATAATTAAAAAACAATTTACTTAAACGAGACATACTTGCGACAGCTCGATGATTGGTAGGCGGCAGTAAAAATTATAATATTAACAATTGTAATTACACAGCGTCGTTTTAGACTGTTTAGTTTTAAATGAATGTTGTTTATTTAACACAGAACCGCAAACCGAACTAAATAACAGTTTAATTCTTAGCAATACATAGCCGATTGCACGTAATTCTCTTTGTGTGTTGGAACCAATTACAAGTTCGGTGACGTTGACCGTAAGCTGTTCGTTTCAGCTTTTGGTACGATTTGCCAGCGTCAGAGCTTCAGCAACGTCTGCCACACTATACAATTGTTAATTTTGAGAGAGTTATTTTCAATCAAGCGAACGCGCAACATACACAGCGTGTTTAATTGTTTGTTTGTATTATATTTCTTGTATATTATTTCTTTGTTTTCTTTTAATTTATGTTGAGCAATATTGTGATTGTGATTGTTTCTTGTTCTTTAACGCACCCAGCTGCTTTCTTTTTCATTCGCACTTACGGTCAGGCTATTTACACCAAAAATATCAGCTGTTCACACGTAGAACAAATTCAACTCAATCAGGGATATGCGCTATCGATATATCGATACATCGATTTCTATAATCCAAGTGCCCAGCTGTGCGTCGACCGTCGTGCGCGCCGTCGTCGTCGTTTGACGTCGAGTGACTGACTGCCAATTTTAGCCATTCCCTCTTTATATATATACATATTATATTGAGCGTAATTTCGCCAAAGAGGCGAACTGATAGCGTATGAGAGAGAGAGCAGTCCGACGTTTTTGATAGGGGATTTTCTGATATACCCTCTTGATTCGTTATGCTTGCTTCGCGCTTCTCTGGAAAGGACAAACGCAAACAACCTGCATTTTACACTATATTTGTATGATTGTTTGGAAGTGTGTTCCGATAGCGGCATAATTGTAATGGAATTGTTGCTGGAACGCTAAGCGGGTTTGACAATGCACGATGCCTGACTTACTCCAAGTCTATATTTATTGTATCTCTACTGTCTGAAATCATTTTGACAGACAATTCATATTGATAACGGGAACGTTTTCTGCTACACGCACTTGTTATCATAATCCCCCATTAACATCTAGTCGGCAACAACTTCCAATTGTTGAGCACTGACAAAGTTTTGATCAGATCCATATCAACAACAATGGGCATTTAGTAAATCAAAGTTCCACTTAAATCATATATAATTGTGAATATAGTGTCACAGATAAGCCATTCCTACATGCATGTATGCATGTATTATATAGATATAATGTAAAAGAATCCCATAAAATTCATTCAGTCATATGTTTCTTTGTCCAGATATGATTCACGCTCTTTACAACTGATTCAAGCCGAAGCATGCCGATTTGTAAATTAATGAAATATATACATATATAAGCAGTCGAGTCGAGCATTGGACTAATCATTGGCATCCATATCGTATGAAGTTAATTCATAGTCCGTAAAGGCGATTGAGTAAATCAATATATGATACAAAATAATCAATATTCAGATTATAAATAAACAAGTAGAACATATTATATATTAGAAATTTTTTATAGTTAATAATAAACTTTATTATGTTTTACTTTATTAATAGAACAGACTTTTTGTTGTCCAAGTGTCTTTAACATTCTTAATGAAAACATTTATAAACTTTATACAAGTGAGCATACTTTTGACACATTTACTTAAACATTTCAGACGCATTCCAAAACACATTCAATTACGTTTATATAAAAATTTGCACAATTTTTTAAAAACAGCTTTTGCTAAGTATAAAAAGACTATAAATAGTATGGGTTTAGCGTATTTTTTTAAAAATACGCCCAAAATACAAAAGAATGTAAATAAACATGTTAAACAATTTTAAAAATCGATTATGAATGATGATAAAAATATATGTATAAATATATATATAAAATGGAATATATATTGCATGTGGCATGAGAGAGAGAGAGAGAAAATAAAAGCGAAATGTTACAGAAATGAAAGAATTACAATATTTAGTTAATCAATCAACCTCTCTTAGTTGCAAGTGGAAACACGAGTTCTTAAATTGTTGTAAATTATGACTCAGTATTACGATTCAACATGGTTTCTTCGCTGTATTAAGTAGTTAGTTTATGATTTGATTTTGTTCGTGAAATTAATTTCAAACGGAAGCATTTGCTGATTAGGAGCTTTGATTAATAACTTGCACGTAGTTGGCAGGAAAGAGGCCATAACGGTTCTTGCAGAGGCCACGCCACCAGCCATCATCGATTTTCTCAATGTGCGTGACCACATCGTCGGGATCGAAGGATATCTCGTCATCATCAGCTGCCTGGTAATCATATAGGGCAATTGCATGAGTGCCTGTGTCTTCCAAATAGTCCGCCAAATTGTCAGAGTTGGCATAGATGGCCTCCTCCGATGTACCATTTGCTGCTGCAGCAGAAGCTGCTGCTGCTGCTCCTGGTGTTGGTGACTGAGCAGCTGGCATTGGGGACACAGATTTCAGTTCGGCCTGGTTTTGATATAGCGGTTCCTGTTCCAGCTCCGGCTCCGGCTGTGGCTGCGGTTCTGGCTGGGACTGCACCTGTACCGGCGGCTGCGCATTGGGCTCGGGCGTCCGCTCCATAGCTGCCACATGCGCTGGCGATTGCGGCTCGCTTGACGGTGGCGTGGCAACAGTCTCAATCTCAATTTGGGGTACCACATCTGGAGGTGGTGCACTAACTTTCGGCTCGACTGCAGCCGCAACCTCCTTAACAGCTGCAGCTATCGGAGCAGCGGGCTGTTCAACCACGGCTGGCTTTGCTGCCTCGACGGGCGCGGGCTCCTTGGGTATGATAATGGGCTCCTTTCGTGCCGGTGGCGTCTCGGACACCGGCGACTGCATTTGATTGAATGCGCTTATTGCATTGCCAATGCCACCCGAACGTCCCGTTTGTATAGCTGTGCGGCTGCCCTTGACAGGCGGCGCTCGTGCCTCCTCGGCAGATGGCAGTGGCGTATTTTCCACTATCGTTTGTTTAGCTGCCTCCTCGCGATCTCGCTTGTCCTTAGCTTCGCGCAAACGCTTCTGCTCCTCGGCACGTTTTCGTGACTCCTCCTCAGAGTTTTTGGCCAAATTCTCGAACTTGGCCCGGAGGTTTGATGGCTTCGCGCCCTCAATGATGGGCTTGACTTTATGATCCACTTGGCTGGCGTGCTTTTGTGGTGCCTCAATGTGATCCCAGCCGACCGCAGACTTATCCTTGCGATCCTGCTGCACGCCGAATTTGCCGCCGAAACCCTTGGAGTAGTCTGAAATGGATCAGACTTAGTAAGTTTTGAGGCATATTAAACTAGACTCTTACCTTTCTGCGACTCGTGCTTCTCCACCTTTTCGATATGATCCCAGCCCACTGCCGACTTATCCTTGCGATCCTCCTGAACGCCAAATTTACCACCAAAGCCCTTGGAGTAATCTGCAAAATGTGAATTGTTATTACAAGATATGCCATATAGTTGATTTGCAATATTTTACCCTTTTGGGATTCGTGTTTTTCCACTTTTTCGATATGATCCCAGCCCACGGCAGATTTGTCCACGCGATTGGTTTGCACGCCGTATTTACCGCCGAAGCCTTCGCTGTAGTCCACCTGCGACGCATGCTTGTCTACTTTGCCCCGATAGTCGTGGCCTACCGCCGACTTGTCCATGCGGTCCTTCTCAACGCCAAATTTACCACCGTATCCATAGCCAGCATTTTGGTCCTTCAGCAATTGTTTCTTCTTGTTCAGATCCGACTTCTCCGTCTCCTCGCGCAGCTTGTTCATGCTGTTGAGTTACATTTTCATTGTTAATAGCATGATTTATTAATGGTGCATTGACCCAAATCTAAATGACTCACTCAATGGCGCCGCCCCCGTCGCGTCCGCTGCCATCAATTGTCTTGGAGCCCCATCGCTGCTCTTGTTCGCTGACATCGTTGACGAAATCAGGATCCGTTTCCCAGTCATCGTCTTCGGCGGCGCTCGTTGCCTGTATCTGATGGCCGGCAGTTGCTTTCCACATACTGGCTGCTAGTTCTTATCTGCATTCGACGTTGGCACCAAAGATAAAAAACAATGACAGGTTTTTTCTTCGAAAAATAATGATAGTGTAGGGAGGGGCTGGTTCTGTCGAACACGAACGGCAGCATTTCTACACGTTACTTACATATGTAAAGTATATTAAAGTGATTGCACAGCAGCTAGCTAATTTTGAAACTCTTTTAATTTGAAAAATCTGAAGCTTTAAACAATTAATTTAAATGCAATACAGAAAACGAAAGAGTTATTGTTAATGAACCGGCCGACTAATCGAATTTGAGAAATCGATTCATTGTCGTTCATATGAACTGCATCGCCCGACGCATTTAGTGTTGAACAACGATATAATTCGAAGTACGCGGTAACGGCATCAATGGCAAACAACAACATACATATTCTATTAATATTCTTTATCTTTTCAGTGGACAAAGCATTATTAAAACATAGTTTATTATCTTTGCCTGATAAGATCTTTATCAACTACTTTCAGCTTCCAGTCTTATGAATCATACATTGCCGTTTGCCGTAACTATGTGTGTATGTATATTGGTATTTATTTTATATATATAGTTATATATAAATATACATATATCTACGTATGAGTCGCAAGCAGTGTTGCCATTTTAGCTATTTAATAGCATTTCTAGCTATTTTAAATTACTAAATGCTACGAAAATTTTGAAAATGCTATTAGCTATAAATCTAGCTATTTTACAAAAGAATATTGTTAAACTTATATTAGTACTTAAAGAAAGAATAAAACGTTCGATTAACTCCAAAATTGTACGTAATGATCTACCACCATTACATTATTGTACTTATATCATCAATAGTGATGAATTACACCATCACTAATTGCGCGCTTCTCGGAATTAATTGTCTGAAAGGGTGTATTAAGAAATGGAAAAAATAGATAAGCAAAAATTTCGTGATTCGTGGACAAAAATCACAGAATTTAAAGCTTGGATAAGAGAGAACAAGTCGGACAACACGCGGGTATATTGCAAATACTGCAAATGCAATATTAAGTTAATGCATAATGCATAAAGAGTTCAGCTATTTTGTAAGCTATTTTTTATTTTTTTTAGCTATTTCCAGCTATTTTTGAGAGGCGATTTTGCTATTTTCATGACTCAAAATCTGGCAACACTGGTCGCAAGCTGAGATCTAACATAATAAGAGCGGACGAGCTTCGAACTAAGCTAACAAACACAGTCATACAAGCATTTATATCAATGTACGTATGCATGTATGAATGATTAAGAGAGCTATTTATCCAATATCATGACGTAATTGTGTGTGAGCGAGCCGCTATTCTCTTTTCTCTTAAACTTTTAGTCAGTTACTTCCAGGGCTGCCTAAACACAAAATTAATTATTGATTGATTTTTTGTCAATATACTTGTAATCATACTTAATGTTATTATACAAAAAATATTACTTACTTATTCTGCTATCAACGAGAAAAACTAATGTTGAGATATTAAAGAGGAACTAAGAAAACCATAATCATCAGTTCCGCTCTCTCTTTAGTGATTGCGGCCCTGCCAACGCCTCCGCTCGAATAGCACCGTTATGCTCTTTGCAATTACTCTCAGATCCGATTCGCCGGTTGTTGCAGCGCATATAAAACCAGCTGAGAACTGAGCAGCGAGCTCAGTATTTATTTCACATCGCTAGGAGTTCGCAACGCTTAACGGACCCCGCATTGTACGTTTGAGAATATCACTTGGTAAATTTTTAGAATTCCTCTCTAGTTACTATTTTGTTTATTTTCACTGTGTCTTTTCATGCATATACAAATATATAAGTAAATATATATATGCATGCATGTACACACACATACATACAATTGTGACACGCTCGTATATGCTAAGGTTGAAGTGAACAAGTGAAAAGTAATTAAAAGTGCAAACAAAGTGTATAAATAAAATGTTTTTAACATTATAACAATTTTTGGGTGCGGCAGATAAGAAATTTTCAAATTATCTATATATGTCACATATGATACAATTGTATTACTTTCTATAATACAAAGAGACAACCACGGATACATACAAACATGTGTATGTGAATATGCATTTACAATGAACTTACATACATATGTATGTATGTATGTGTGCACGTAAATTTGGCACATTGATTTGGATAAAAAAAAGATGACATCATCAAATGTTCAGCTGAAGCTGCAAAGAACTTTAGCGCTTTGGCGCTCTCTTAGCACGGTCTCTCTCTCTCGGCTCTCTTTGTGTCTGCTCATTCGCAGACGCGTGTGACTTTTCCAACCAAAGTCTCCTTTACGTATACACACACATATACATTGTATGTATGTCCACTTGATAGATGTTGCACTGACGAATTATAATTGAATTTATCTACTTTGTGCTTCCATCTTTTTTCTGCTATCTTTAGTGGCAATCAAGTCAATTGCTTTTAGCGACTACAGTGAAACCTTTGTTCATGTATAAAAAAAACTCGATAAATATAATTGCATGCATTTATAAGGTGCGTCATCAAGGTTTAAAGCAAAGCTGCTAGTTTAAAAATCTAACATGAAAAAAATACAAAATAAATAAAAACCTCCAAGGTACAGTCAGTCAGCCTCAATAGAAGCTGAAATATATTTTATAAGCTACATTTATTCACACATTTTCTGCCAGGTCACGAGCTTTTAACTGCCACATAAAAACAAAACTATATTACAACAATAAGTGAAGGCTTCGCTAAACATTGCGGTTAGTAAACAACTTTCCAGAAAATTCAGTTCCAGTCTCATGCGCTGTTTGAGGAGCACTTCGCCCGCACAACGAGCCATGTTTGACGTCACAGTTAAGCGCGCTTGGAAATCAGCTCATGCACATTATGATTCATGAGCTGAGTCTCAATTAGATGAGCTGTAGATCATATGAATCTGCGCCTATTTATAGCTACCCCATTAGAATTCAATGCCTAGATGAGCCACCGACGTTGTTATTACGCATTCCAAACAATTTTTCCAGCTCTTCCAACGTTTGTTTTTTGTTTTTGTTGCGTGTTCTACATTAGCATGCTAATTTATAGCCCAAAAGAGAGACAGACAAACAAACGTTTCTATGTGCCATGTGTGTGTGTGTGTGTGTGTGTGTGTGTGTGTGCGTGTGAATGTCTGCATGTAAAACTAAATTTGAACCGGTTCCAGCGCCAACATTTGGAAGCACAACATTTTTTTTTCTTCTGTTTATTTGTAGCTGTGCAGAGGCGTAGTTGTGTAGTGGTTTTTGAACAGTGCCACGTCATTTTTTTTTTCTTTTTTTTCTCTCTCTTTTGGTTTTGTTGACTTTCTACGCTTGGCACTTGGGCAGACGAATTTTTTTTTTTGCTGCTGCGATTTGCTTTTGTGTAATTTATCATATTAATTATTAGGGCATATGGAATTTAGCTATTTTCTATATTTTATTCTGATATCGAGTAGTAAAATGGAATCTGGAATATTTCCAGCATGTTTTAAAGCATAAACAGAATGAGCTCATCCGAAGTCCCATTTAGTTCTGTTTCCATCAAAAAACTTATTTTTTATTACGCATACGCAACGGTGGCTGCACCCACATGTTTTAAAGTTATCCACTAACTCAAGCCCGAGCCTATTTCTATATTAAAACTTTCACTGTAACTGTGCGTTGACCTCTATAAGAGAAATACCTGCAGAGGAAAGCACAGACATTTCGATTTTTCATGTGGCGCCACAAATACTGCCGCGCGTATGCGTAATGGCCGCAAACATGAAGCATGCCATGTTTGCGCCTCATATTTGGTGATGTCATTCGGGCAGCAGGTTTCTGAACATTCCCATAGCCATTTTATGTATAGCTCGGCCTTGTCGCAAACCGATTTCCACAGGGGCCGCCCTTTGTAATCAACAGGCCTCGACTTTAAGCATTAGATCATTATAAATTATGTTTCTTCTTGTCTGCTTTGCATTTACAGATCTTAAAAAACTACCGAAACAAACTTAAAAAGAAGCAATCATGAGCTCCGCTGAGTACTATCCATTCAAGGTGAGTGCCAATAAATAATACATCAGTTTTGAAGATTGTTAGACGTAGATTGACCGACAATTATTGATAATTACTGATAATTGTAATACATTTAATTTTAATCGATTTGTTTCGAGTGCTCCACCTGAAGTGTTGTCGTATATGCCTGGGAATACCTAGTATTATTTTAAGCAGTCAGATAAGAAATGCACATGTAGCCCTAAACCATCGAAACCAAACTTATGAATCTATTGAATCATAGAAAACTAATCTATTTATATATATTATATAGCTTAGTAATATACCCATTAAACCTTGCAAATGAGTCGAATATATTTAAGTATTTCTGTATATGAATAACCCTCGGATTGCACAAATAAGGAAACTTTGTTGAGTCAATTGTTTTGGGAGTACGTGCTGCACCCGCATTCCAATTCACGATTATTCATGAATATTTGTGGGTCGATTACGTATTCAGTGCATTAGCCAGAAGATTTATTTATATGCCACGTTAACATATTCGCTATTCGCAGTGCACGCCCACCGTTTACCCCGCTGACCCCTTCGATCCCATTGAGGATGCCGCCATTCTGCGCAAGGCCATGAAGGGTTTCGGAACCGATGAGAAGACCATCATCGAGATTCTCGCTCGCCGCGGCATCGTCCAGCGTCTGGAGATCGCCGAGGCCTTTAAGACTGCCTATGGCAAGGACTTGATTTCGGATCTGAAGTCTGAGCTGGGCGGCAAGTTCGAGGATGTGATTGTGGCACTGATGACACCGCTGCCTCAGTTCTATGCCCAAGAGCTCCACGACGCCATCTCCGGCGTGGGCACCGATGAGGAGGCCATTATTGAGATCCTGTGCACCCTGTCCAACTATGGCATCAAGACCATCGCTCAGTTCTACGAGCAGAGCTTTGGCAAGTCCCTAGAGTCCGACCTGAAGGGCGACACCAGCGGACACTTCAAGCGTCTGTGCGTCTCGCTGGTGCAGGGCAACCGGGATGAGAACCAGGGAGTTGATGCTGCGGCCGCCATTGCCGATGCCCAGGCGTTGTACGATGCCGGCGAAGGCAAGTGGGGAACGGATGAGTCCACCTTCAACTCGATTCTGATTACCCGGCCGTATCAGCAGCTGCGTCAGATCATGATCGAATACGAGAATCTCTCTGGAAACGACATCGAGACGGCCATCAAGCGTGAGTTCAGCGGCTCTGTACAGAAGGGTTTCCTGGCAATCGGTGAGTCATCTCTATACCTACAATAGTGATTCATCGTGTACTCATATGATATATATTATTTGTTCAATTACTCAGTCAAGTGCTGCAAGTCCAAGATTGACTATTTCTCTGAGCGTCTGCACGATTCGATGGCCGGTTTGGGCACCAAGGACAAGACGCTGATCCGCATCATTGTCAGCCGCTCCGAGATCGATCTGGGAGACATCAAGGAAGCATTCCAAAACAAGTATGGCAAGAGCCTGGAGTCCTGGATCAAGGTAAATACCCCTCTCAGCTATTTATGTACCAATCTATGTTAGCATGCTAAATGCATTTGTGGTGTTGGGCACGAACTATGCACTTGTAGATTCTGTAGACTCTATCTGATATATCATTTAGAAATTAGCCACATATATACTTAATATGATATTTGAATATGTATGTATATACCCTGGGAAACCAGTTCAAAATTCTCTACCATAACAGATAACAGTTACCATGCCCAAAAGCAGTTAACAGGTCACTTTTCAAATAAGAGCTTTAGCCAAAAGCGCGCTCTGTTACTGACATAGCTGTATATTAACAGAGCGCTCTATTCCAATGTGTTCCAACGCATCTGTTGCTCTCACTCATGTTTCGCTTTTTTACTTACTTCATTTGTGTGCTGCATAAAACATTAAAACTTGCCATATTCTATATTTTTAGGGCGATACATCTGGCGATTATAAGCGTGCCCTATTGGCTATTGTTGGATTCTAAAAAAATCAAACAGAACTCACAAGCCCCAACCAACAATAAAAAAGCAAAAAAATTAAAAGAAATGCAAATATATAAATATTGTCACTGTCGTGTCTGTTCCATGCCTTAAGCACAAACATATTGTACAAAATTTGACTATATAATAGTTGAAGCGCATATACATTATATTATAGTATGATCGACTAATGCAAAAGTGGAACAAATTTTTACAAGCAACGCAGTGCATTTATTGAAGCCTACGGTCGCATCACATGTTAATTATTATACATAGTCTTATGCACACTCATTGCACATAGTTTTATCTCGATTTTAACTATAACCTTATATATACATATATATATATATGTATGTAACTTATGGTTTTTGTTTTTTTTATACTATATGTCTCGAGTCTCATTTCGCAAAAAGTTTTAAGTTACAATATTGTTAAAAACATTCTTAATGACAACAATAAAAAGAAAATCAACTCGAATTAGGCGCCATTTTGTACTGTTAACATTTGAATTGTAATTGCCGTTTCCAGCTGCTTCTTCTTGCTTTCTGCCTACAGAAGCAGCTTTTTGCTTGCCTGCCATGTTACTAACAGCGCGCTCTTTGCGCTTAACATAACTCACAACACGGGGCCAGCGGTTACCTTTGTTAAGCACAAAGCAACTAAAACAACAACAACATTCAAAATGTATACAAAATAACGCGTTTAATGCTCTCGCTCTTGCTCTTTTTACGCTTCTCTCACTCTCTTCGACGTGTTTACGCAACACACACAAACAAACACCAGGAGGATGCAAACACTGAAATTGGATATTTGCTTGTGACGGTCGTCGCTTGGTAGAAGAGCTGCACGGTGTGCCCCAGTATAAGAGTTGTAGGGACTTATACAACTGTGCAATAGAAATGCCAAAAACACGCATTTTCGAATACAGAAATTTACAAACCTGAAGTTATTAGTGTTGTGAAATGTTTCAATTCCATTTATAATTCTCATTGAAATATGATTTCTATATTGTATTTAATTTCCGAAAGGCAGCCTCTGTAATAACGTCTAACGTTTAAATTTCTTTGCTGATTGCGAACAAATTTAATTAATTTTTTATTTACCCATTTTAATATATTTTGTATACATTTTATTTGTACATCATTCTTCTGTAGAAGTATTTTGTGCTTGTGCTATTAACAAAAAATGAAAAATAAAAAAAAAGCCAAAGGATCATATTGCAATTCTCGAGTTTTTAAACCAAAAACAACATTTCTTTCCGTTTCATTTACAGGATGATTTATCCGGCGATTACAGCTACGTGCTGCAGTGTCTGGCTTCATACTAAATTTAGTACATGAATTAATAATATTTCTCATCATTTGTTGTATTTTTTCGTTTTTTAGCAAACATTTAACTTAATATTAAAACGATTGTTCTGAAAACGCTTAACTATTTGCCTTTTAAATGCTGAAAATTCCTTCTTTGTGCTCTGTGTCTTGGCTTCGCTTAAGATATAACCGACTAGCGGTACGAAATAAATGGAAAACCTTTGAAATACATCGAATCGAGGTAAGGTATGGCCTACTTGGCCACGCGCTCCTGGTAGGCTGCCCAGAGACGATCGCGATAGGTAACCGCCGCCTTCTCCACGCTCGCGGCCTGAAGAATGCCACGCCCCACGACGCCAATGTCAGCGCCTCGCTCCTTCACCACGTGCTCGGGCGTTTGGTACTGTTGGCCCAGCTTGTCGACGCCCTCGTCGATCTTAACGCCCGGCGTCAGCTGTATAAGACCAGGAAAGGCAAAGCAGCTGGCCGATTGGCAGACGATGCCCGCCACGAAGTCCACATCGCCGCCCTCGGTGGCAATTTTGTTGCTGCTCTCCTTGTACTTGTCATCGATCAGATTTCCGCTGGCCGACATTTCGGCCAGAAGGAAGACGCCACGCTCCTTGGTCGCGTTGCCATCGGAGAGCGCCGCCTTCAGGCCCTGCACGATGCTGCGTCCGGGCAGCGTGTGCGCTGTCACCAGATCCGCCCAATTGGCTATCTTGTACAGGCCCTGGCCGTACTGCAGCGAGACCGTGTTGCCGATGTCCGCGAATTTGCGATCCTCCATGAGCAAAAAGTTGTGTCTCGCGGCTAGCGCCTGAAGGTTAACAATGAAGTCCTCGCTGAAGTCTTCGACAATGTCCACGTGGGTTTTCAG
Source organism: Drosophila meridionalis (assembly GCA_035045145.1). Lineage (NCBI taxonomy): Eukaryota > Metazoa > Arthropoda > Insecta > Diptera > Drosophilidae > Drosophila > Drosophila meridionalis. Next base: position 3,055,530 of record JAWNPG010000020.1, on the reverse strand, counting down.
CAGACAAATGTACGGCCCACACTTGTCGGCCACATCCAGAATGGCATCGGCCCTGGTCAGGTCGGCGGCCAGGCACAGATTCGTCTGCTTGGTGGCCATAAGATTGAACAGGCGCTTGGCCAGCGCACTCTTGGCCAAGTTGGCGCGACTCTCGTAGGTCAGTTTAGTGCGCGAAAACTCGTTGGCTGAAATCGAAAGACGTAGACAGAGTGATTAGCTATCAGCAGTTGTTATCTGGTGTATATATGTTTAGACTAGAGGTGTCTGAAATTAATTTCTAAAATAAAGTATTACAAGTGGACGACTAATAGATACCCATTAGCCACAGCTGTTTTTAATCTATTTCTGCCTGCAGCTGACAATTGTTCATTCTTACAATACTTCATACTAGTCTAGCTGTCAGTATGGTGGACGACTATCAGATACCCTGCATTAATGCTCTTTATGCCATGAATCCATTGTATCGGAAATTTCTTCTTATGTGTTTATTTTTTTGAAACTGATATTCGTATCGATTTAGTGATAATGCAAGATAGTTATCGATCATTTAATGAAAACTTGTTCTGCTATTGAAGAACCCAAAAGAACCTACGTATATAACTACGGATAAACTTAGGATAGGCTGCGATCAACTAGGGCAATCAAGAATATATTATTTTTAAAGGATAATAATATATGTATATATAATAAATTAATAATAATAATAATATATATACATATAATATATTCGTTACAAAACGTGACAATTATCTATCATTCAAAGAAAACTTTATCTGCCCTTGTAGAACCTACATGAAAAGCTTTAATTGTCTGCGGATAAACTGAAGATAGGGTTCGATCAACTCGGATGATGAGGTTTATATAATTTTTATGGGATTACATAATTGTTGATTAATATGCCCTATTAACCTTTGAATGGGTATACAAAACTCAACATCAAAGCTGTTTTTTTTTTCCTAAGCTAAATGAAGTGCTAAATATATATATAATATATATATAGAACGTGCACATTTCGAGTATCCCAACATATCGTATGATAATCGCCTAATTGATTTTCATTGCTTAAATCTAGTTGAATACATTCGATCCCCACTTGAATCCGTAATATAATTAGTTACAATGAGCCATCATAACTTTTATATGCAGTCGTATATCATATCTGATATGATTAGCATGTTAAAGCCGGCCAAATTAAGCAAAAGTGGCGAATTTACGACATGGGGGATAGCAGCCGAAAATATAAATAAATAGGGAACACATACATCCACAATTTCTATATGTGAAGCTGCCCTAATTGAAGCAGCTGGAAAGGGGAGCTGGCATTGAGATTTCGGATTGGATGTGAACGTAATCACAAGCTAAATTAGCACGCGCTCCTCACATGTTTATATACATATAGATAGATATGTACATATGTATACGGATGAGGGATTCATATCTGGAGCCCGCTTCCACTTACGGGTTATGGTCTTATCGCCGCCAATAAACGAGCCGTCGCTGTTTATCTGCACTGCCGCAATGTACTTGGCTACCGCCTCCACCGTGGAGCGTTCGATGCGGCCCTCCTCGTGCAGCGTGTTCAGCAGGAAGGAGAGCGTGAAGAGGGAATGCATGCGCACGCCGTGTTTGGCTATATTGGCAACGCCGCCCTGCTCCCGATCCACAACGACGACGGCATCGGTGACCACGATGCCCTCGCTCTGCAGGTCGCGCACAGTTTCCAAAATGCTGGAGCCCGACGTGACGACATCCTCGACAATGAGACAGGTGTCGCCGGCCTGGTAGATGCCCTCGATGAGCTTCTTGGTGCCGTAGGCCTTCGCCTCCTTGCGGCGCACCAGCATAGGCGTGTGCTGCTGCACCGAGACAATGGTGGCCAGGGGCAAGGCGGTGTAGGGCACGCCGCAAACATGCTTGGCGCTCAGCTCCAGCTCCTTGATGTGCGCCACCAGCAGATCGGACACAGTTTGCTGCAGAGAAAACAAGTGTAAAGCAGATGTCGAATGGTGCAACTCCGGCCCCCTCTCACTCTTACCATCACATCCGGATAGCTCACTATGACACGCAGATCGAAATAAACGGGCGAATTGATGCCGACCTTCATCTTAAAATCGCCAAATTTGAATGCGTTGATTTCAAACAACTTAAGCGCTAGCGCTTTCATCTGATCCGGACTCTTGGTCACCATTATGCTATTGTGGATTAACTTGTAAATATATCTTAACCTAGAGTTAAGTCAACCAGTCACAACCACGTTTATTGTACACGTGCCAGTTGGTCTGACTTCAAAAAACACGTCCGACCACCGCTAACAATCAACAAACATTAATTCAAAGTGTTGTGGGACAGGCGTAAGGCAGATGGTGAACTTCGCTCAATTGGCACTGTACAAGTGATAGCTTAGATTATGCAGTTCACTGTTAACTTAACAGAGTTTATGATACTCTGCTAGCTTATCAACTTACAACCGCTTTTAATGTGACTATTTATGAAAATATTATTTAATCCAATCCAGTCATATATATTAAGATTTCTTATTTTATCTATTGTTAAAAAATTGTTTATAAATCTACTAATATATAAATAAATTTGCGTACCACTACGAATAATTATAAATAAGTTGCCGATTTGAAGTTGAAGTTGTGCCATCCTCAGGAAAAATTATCGATATGAAGTTCATCTGAATCGATTAAAATTATAAAAGAACTTGTTGCTTCATGAGATATCAAATTGGAATCAAATGGATGAACTACGCACATTAATGCAGGGAATTTTCGAATGCCCAATTGGGAAATTAAGATTGAGTGTGTCTTTTAACAGTGAGCGCAGCCAAGTATGTGGTGTATGTGTGTGTGTGTGTGTGAACAGTATGTGTGCATACGAAGCGAAAACTTATTTTCTTTTGAGAGAAATTTAATAGATATTATTAGCGTCCAAAGAACAAAAAAAAAAAGAACAAAAAAAAATAGAAAAAAAAATAAGAAAAAAGAGAACAAAAAACAAAAAAAAGGAGAAAAAAAAACAAAAAAAAAGTTAAACAATAATTGACTTTATTTTGTTTTAGTAAAAAAAAAAACAAAAAAAAACAAAAATAAACAAAAAAACAAAAAAAAAAAACAAAAAAAAAACAAAAAAAAAACAAAAAACAAAAAAAAAACAAAAACAAAACAAAAAAATTCCTAGCACCGCAGCGCCCCCGCCTTGCCACCCTTCCGACGCTTAAACCACTTGGGAATTCTAAGGTTCCAGCCTTGCAAACTGAGCTTAGCTGAGTGCAGCATGATACTGCCTGTTGGGTGTCCAGCCAATCACATGCAACTGTAGAGCGAGAGAGCGTTCGTGATCCAGCAACTAAAGCGCAGCTCACGATTGAGTGTTGGGAAATGGTCATTCTTGGTCTTCTTCTCGCTTATAAAATCATAGTCCTTAAAACTCAAATTCCAGTGAACAAATAAACGAACCCATATTTTAGGTGATTATAATTTATTAGAATTTTTATTGACTTAAGTTTTATATATATATATGTATATATATAAATAAAATATTATTCAAGTACAAAGTTATATATACTCATTATTATTATTTAATTCAAGTAAATATAATTCAAAGTGTGTATGTTTTTCTGTGGCTGTGTGTGTGTGTGTGTGTGTGTTTGTGTAAGTACAATTTACTGTATTCTTGCTCTCCTATTGCCGTACAACAGCGAATTTTCCAACTAAGTTTTCTTTTAAAGTCAATGCATTTTTTTGTTTTGTCTTCTTTTTTTTGCTTTTTTTTTTTTTTTTTGGATCACAAAACAGTAAATTTGTCTTAAACGAGTCGAAAAATTGTATTTGAATTAAACATAGTTAAAACAAAGAAGTAGTTTAATTATAAAAATAGTGTAGCTGCTGCTGGTAACTTGTTAATCTCTCTATTTTTCATTAAATTTTCTTTTGTTTTTCAATTTGTTTTTATTTTTTAGCTCGAAAGTATGCCTAACCTTAAACCAATTTCGTCTCCGCGAGCGTTCCTTTTAATTTTTTTTGTTTTTTTGTTTTTTTTTTTTTTATTATTATAATTTCTTGTCCACATCCTTGTCCATAACACTCGCAATTTTGTTTTAAACGCTACGTTGCCTTAACTTCAGTCCTTTCGCAGAAAACCTAACCTTAAAATGTATTAAGTTTTCTTCAATTTATCTTTTTCTCTTCATTATCATTCTCATTTTCTTTTTCTTTTTGTTTTCATTTTCATTTTAGTTTTTAATATAGTTGCTGCTGACACTAAACATAAATACAGTACAATGCAGACACACATTACTTTCTCATATTCTTGAAGTTTTGTTGGGGTATATATAAAAATGTTTACATAATATAAACTGTCTGTCTGCCTGATTTGAGTAATGTTCATCGGCTTCACTGTACTTCTAACTACAATTCTAACCTCATCTTTGGCCGCTTTCGCTTCCGTTTCCGTTTCCGCTTCCGATTCCACTTCAGTTTCAGTTTCTGTTTCCGTTCCGTTCCGTTAGTTTGTAAATATGTAAATTGTAATACATTTCATTTAAATTCACTAAGAGTTGCACGGACTGTGTTTAATATATATTTTCTTATTTTGTTTTTCATTTTTCATCTTCAAATAAGTTCATTAATTTCATTTTCTTTTGCTGACTGTTATACCTTCGCTAAACCAATTTTGTGATTTTCTTTGTTTAAATTTTAATATTTGGAAAAATATGTGTTTTTTTTTTTGTTTTTGTTTATCGGTTTCGCTTTTGTTTATGTTTTCTATGCTGGTTTATGCTCATTTTTGTTTTCTTTATAAAATGCCAAAATTTGTGCAAATTTCTAATGATCTTTTAGATTTTTGTTTTTGTTTTTTTTTATATATATATTTTCTTTTTTGTTTTGCTTTATACTAAAATATTTGTAACTTTAAAATGTACCATTTTTTTGCATTTATTTATAAATTTAGTTTTTTTTTCGTATTTAGTTTTATTTAAAATATTGCATTTTTACTTTATATTTTTTGTATTTAGTTTAAGTTTTTTTTTTTGTTTTTTTGTTTGTTTGGAGGCTTCATCCCTGAGTGATTTAATTTCCTTTGTTTGTCATTTATTGCAATTTTTTTTTCGTTTATAAACTTATTGTTTTATAACTTCTTATGTGAGTGATTTACAAGAGTTTGCTAAACGGAACAAAAACAATTGCGAATTAGATAAGTTCTGCGTGGGCTTTGAAGGTTGCTTATTTCTTGATGGGCTCTGCGACGTGATTTTCCTTTAGTTCTTGACACACTTCTGATTCGCTTTATATTTGTTGTGGGACAAACTACGTAAGTGGTAGCCAAAATGTGCTATATATGTATATATATATACTATAAAGTATTAACTGTACTTAAGCTTGTTTTTTTCTTATTTTTGTTTTGTTTTGCATATTTCTCTGGCTATTTGTTATATGTAACGTTTGGCTAATACTTTTTGTTGGCTTAGTTGCCTTTTGTATGGTTTGAGTGGATGCTGCTGCTTCTTATTCATCTGGTTTTGTGTTTCCGTTTTTGTATTTATAATTAGTATTTGTACTTTACTGCAAGTATTCGAATTCTCCCATAGCAACATTTGCACAAAGCCGCAAAAAACAGAGAAAATCCCTACGAAGAATTTTCCCGTTTGCTTTGCTGCTGCATTCTTCAATCACGTACACATTACTTTAAATATGTATATATGTATATACATATATATATATATATATATATATATATATATATATGCTTGGAACTTAATTAGCATACATATACATATATATTTTATATAGTTAGAACACTGATAACTACGCAAAGTATGAATCTACATTCAATTGGATATGCATAAGAAAACAAAATACTGGGAATTATGCTCAAATGCTGCGAGGAGCAACAAGTTTTATAAGAGTTTTTATCGGTTGGCAATTAATATTTTAAGATCTTTTAGCAATGGTTTTAGAAAAGCAAACAATCAAAAGAAGCATTAAAAACAGAGATTTTGAGAATAAGAATAGATAAGAGAATTACATTGTGTGACTCGATTTGTATTTAAAATATAAGAGTACTCTCTTGGCAATAGTCTTATATTGAAAACAGAAAGTTCTATGTTTCTTCTTTTCTCTCACTCTTTATCGTTTATTCTTCTCTGAATATTGAAATGTTCAGAGCTATATTTAAGCAAAAGTTAAAAAGTTTTTGAATTATTTAGATCTGCTTGCATTTCATATCAATATTTTGGAACTTCACTCTTTGATCACATATCTAGATTTAAGAGTTGTTCTTATAAAAGTTCTTAGAATGAAAAACAAAAAACTTGTTGCTCAAAGTTCATTTGTGTGATATTTAAAAAAAAAATTTTATAAAATATATGAAACTTTAAGGAAATGTTAAACGAAAGCATTACAACTATTTGGTATTACGATTTCTTTTGTTTTCTTTTCTTTTGTTTTTCAATGTATATTCGTTTGAAGCATTCCGTATAACTATATGTAAATATGCTGGTACATCATATGATAAAACGTATATTGGTATTGTTTAGACCTTTACATTAATCTCGTTAATCTCAAAAAATGCTATGTATTTGAACAGTTAATTACTTTTTCACTTGCACGAAGTGTTTGCACTTTATTTCGGTTATTGTTTTATGCCTTTCATTCATCATATACTTTATCCACTTTCTCTTCCTCTTTTCTTCTCTTTTTTTTTGTTTTTGGTATAAGTTTTTCGGTTTCTCTTTTGCATTTATATAAAAATATTTGTTTATTGAGTTTTATTGCAGTTATTGTTTTTGGTTAGCTGTTTTTTTTTGTTTTTTTTTCTGTGTTGCATTCTTTTAGAGCGGTATTTTGTATTGATTATATATATAGTATGTATATATAGACATATCTATATATAAATATATATATTGTATTGGTATTGTATTTAAGGGTTACATATTTTGTTTTCCGTTTGGTAAGCATGGTAGAGGAGGAGGTTGGCTATAGCTGCTGAGTAAACTTGTATGTCTTATATGGTGTATTGTAGTTCGGATTCTCTTCTTGAATGGATAGTTAGTTCGATTTAAACGACGACTGGAAGTTGGGCATGCAAAGACGCTAGCTTGTGTTGCATTCAACTGTTTAGCGTTTGCTTCGCTTTGAACATTAAGTTTAAAATTTCTTAAAAATACATGACATTTTTCGTAGTTGTTCAAATAAAGTATAAGACTAGAATTATATCATATATATATATGAAATATATATACATATACGGTCACAATTTGACTTAATTAATATGCGCATCAAATGAACTCCTTCTTCTCATTCTGCTTTTTAACTCTGAAACTTATTCTAGGTACATTTATTTAAGTTCTTGCAAAAAATAACCGAATCGAAAACAAAAAGAAAAAGAAAACGATAACTCAAAGAAAAATGATATAAAAAGAAAATTGCACATTCATTTGTTTTCCATTAAGAATTATACGCTTACACTTAAAAGCTTTCATTTTTGTATATTTTTGTGTATTTTTGTTTTGTTTATATGCAGCAAAGATCACAGATCCTCATAAAGAAATGAAAGCCAACTATGCGCACATTTCAATTAAAAACCTCTAAGATCGAAAGCTTACATTGTGTTTCTTTTGTACATTTTAATTGCTATACTTCGTTAAACTGTTTGTGCGAAAACGTGAACTGAAAGAACCAAAGCTAAAGAACTGAAGGTGTCGTAAACAAAATTCAACTAATACTTTGCATATATTGTTTTGTAGTATAACTTTTCTCTTCTGTGTTTTGTTTTTCCTTTTATATGTTGTTGTTGTTGTTGAGAGGGTTATTGGATTTGGGTGACGCTCAGCAGGACTTCCGGTAAACTCCTAACACATTTCAAAAGCAGCTAAATTGTTGCCAACAGATTGCATTTTCCGTTTCTGCTGGCAACAATTTAGCCGCCCTTCGTGGCATGAAATGTATTTGAGAATTTACCAAAAGTCCTTGTACGAACCTCAGGAACCGTGTAGCGTATTGTTTTGCGCATTGTTGGCGCCGGCGCCGCCGCCACCACTGCCGCTCACATTCTGTGCTGAGACCTCGGATTTGACGCGGCGCGCAATATGCGAGCGCGTGTGTTTGCGCAAATGATCCTTGCGATAGAAACCTGAGTGGAGAGAGAAAAGTGTATATTAGTTACTGATTCGGAATTATATAAGCTATGGCTAGAGTGATGATAAAAAAGAAACTCTAAATTGTTGATACTCTCAAAAGAATGTGGTGCTTCAATGTTAAATATCTCTCTTATACTGGCTTATGCAACTCTTATACAGTATATAAATTGGATGAATCTTTTTTGGAATGGAACTGAGCTAAGCTTACGCTCTTGAGAGAACGCAATTGAGTGTCTTCGAGATAAATTGAACAGCTATGATTTCTGACTCTTATATTATTAGATATTCTAAGCATTTTCATATTAACTGTTAAGTTATCTTCCGGCTCCAGCAAATTCATACTCTTATATTAAAGGCTAACATATTTTCTCATTGACTTCTTTTATTTACTATCTATCACCAGTAAACTCCTACTCTTATATTAATGTATAAGCATTGATTTCTTTTAGTTATGATCTATCCGACCACTCTTTTACTCTTATATTTATGCCTGAAACATTTTCATATTTGATTTCTTTTAGTAATGAATGATCAGTCGAGAGCTCTTACTCTTTTATTCTATTAGTTATGTTCTGTAAAGAGTAAACTCTTACTCTACTATATAATATAATACTAATTCCTCAAATACCTTTAACATTGATTTCATTCAGCTATCATCTGTCCACAGTAATCTCTTACTCTTATATTAATGTCTAAGTATTTCGCATTTCTTTACTCTTTCGAGAGCTACAGCTATCTCACTCTTATATTAATTCCTGAAACGCTTTCACATTCATTTCTTTCAGCAAGTTCTAGCACTTATAATAAAACATTTTCACATTGATATCTTAGTTTCCTCGTTGAAATTACCTTTTCCACACTCGATGCAGACATGCTTCTTCTCACCCGAGTGGATGACAATGTGCAAGGTGAGCTGTTCCTTGCGCTTGAAGGACTTCATGCAGATCTATATGGGCGAGAACCAACAATGGATTAATGTCATTTCAATGTGAAACATTAGACCGACACTTACATTGCACACGTGCGGCCTGTCCGGTATGTGGGAGAGCTTGTGCCTGGTCAAGTGATCCTTGCGCTTGAGCGCCGCATTGCAGATATCGCAGACAAAGCGCCGCTCCACGGCATGCGAGATGACGTGCTGTTCGATCAGGCTGCGATCCGGATAGGCCATCTGGCACTCGGGGCAGCAGTAGAGCGTGGAGCCGTCCAACGCTTTCGTCTCACGTATTTCGCCGGGCTTCGGACGCGGTTTCTTCTCCTTTGGCGGTTTCTTCTTTTTGGTCTTCTTGCCGGTGGTGGTGGTGCCGCCAGCGGCATTCGTGGTGCCCACCGCCGCTCCGCTGCTCGAAACGGCGGCTCCATTGCTGACCGCACCATTTGCATTGCCATTGACGCCGTTGGTGGCGCCGTTGGCCAATCCCGAGCCATTCGCATCCGTCATGTTGGTCATGTGCCCGCCATGGTCCATGCCCACCAGCCCATTATGATGGCCGCCCCCATTGGCGCCATTATTGCTGGGCGTCAATGCCACGCCTCCCAGCGCCAAACTGGCCAAATTGGTGCCATTCTTCAGGACATCGCCGGTGGACTCCTTCTTTATTGTTTCCGAATACTTGAGGAAGTGCTGTATGGAGATTGGCAGTGTTGCGGATAGCAAATGGGATGAGTAGTCGACCGTGTTGGCCGTGTTGGCCAGCGTTTGCCACGACTGATTCACATTCTGTAAGATTTGCTGATTGAGCACTGCGCATGGAGGAAAGCGGATGGAAAAGATGTGAGTATAAGTTTAAGCATATATATAAAGTATTTGTATTTTAAAACTCCTCCACAGGAACTGGAAAATGGTCATTGGTTATTCCAAACTCGATCTATTCAGAATCATACTTTTTGCTACAGCAACATTTCCTATATGGAGCTGCCTAAGGGAAACTCTCTGAGTCTAAGAGTTATCCTTTAAGAAATTGACATATAGGTCTGATGAAATAGAATTCTAAATGATTCCGATCAGAAACCTATATCACAGTTTATTGATCAGTTGTATATATTCGATATCATCTTCCCTGGGACTTATGTCTTTAATTATATTATTATATACATTAAATAAATAAAATAAATTAAATATCATCTTCCCTTAGACTTAGACAACTATTGTATTCATTTCTTAGCTTTAGCTGCAATTGAGTTCCGATTAGATCGATATATCTACCAGACTTCTTATCTAGTATATATTCAATATCATCTTTCCTTAGAATCAGATTCATATATCTGCTTGCACATCTTATCTAGAATATACCCACCATATCATACTTATTAAGTCCTTACTATTTTATCATGATAATGATGCTACTTCTGGTGCTGCTGGACACACCCAGTAGCCAAATCCAAGAGACCTCCAGCTCTCCCAACACACACACACACACACACACACGCGCCCACGCACCCAGACAACAGGCATTTGTACTAAATATGTTCACGCCCACCTCAGCGCTAGCAGTTCATGCATTATCTAATAGCTTCCTGGATAATTTTCCTGCTATATGAAATAAGAAAAGCAACCACAAGAAAAAAACCTACCCCAACAACAAAATGCTTTGGCTTGGCAACACACAAGACGTGGGTGTGTGTGTATGTGTATGTGTGTATGTGTGTATGTGTGTATGTGTGTCTGTGTGTCTGTGTGAATCTGCTGAGTTCTATTTTCTTGAAAATCCCAGGCCGCCCCCCTCCAGCCATACATCTGCAGTATCTGGCGCCAAGGACACAGCTCACATGCCGCATCTCTAACCTTAACTCTCTGCCCCATCCCCCACCCCCATCTCCTGCAACTGCTCGATGGAGCTCAAGTCTTCAGGTTGTTCTTTTAAAGGTAATACGCCCACGTGGAGGATGTCAATGTGTGTGCGAAAACTTGCTGTTCGACAACAAGTAAACAGCATTTCTTAAAACTTGCTAATAGGAAATACACAGGCACACACTCCCACTCACACACACGCGCGCAGAGGGTTCATAAATTGTTGGCAGATAAAAGTTCTTGAACGGTCCAAAATCTCAATCCAGACAGGGCTCAAGTTTTCGTTTTTCCTTTTTTTTTCTTCTTCTTATTTAAATAACATTTCAGCCGATGCGAGCCGAAGGCTGGACAGCGGGACGGGGCCGGTGTGCACGAAGAGTAATGTGCGTCCTTGAAATTTCAGGCCGTATAACAGATAGCAGCCCAAAAAGCAACACACACAAAAAGGGAAGGAAAAGTGAAGCGCATGAAGCTCCAGCTCCCCACTATAGTAGTCCCTCTTCCCGCTGCCCTCTACCCACTGCCACAATGTCAATCCCCATCCAGCTGCTTGGGTCGCCGACTCACCTTCTTCCCGGTCTCGTTCAATTTTTGGATGGATTTTACCCTTATGATCCGCTGCTGCGGCCGCATTCAAAAAGTTCAGATCGCTCTGCGGTTGCGAGTATGGTATGGATATATTCTGACCATATTGCATATTATTGGCCGCCGAAACTGTAAAATATAAGAAACAGAAAGAGAGAGTGAGAGGGAGCACAATTAGAAACTGACAACTTGAAGTGGATAAAGGAAAATTTTTTGATTGGTTTGTGAGGTTAGATTATATATTTACACATGCTCGAAATTGCGCTAGAATCACAGCCTAATTTAGCTACTTTATAAGTATCTGTTTATATATATAGGTTTGTCAATATATTTGTATATATGTTTTGTATATTTGATGTGTACTCAAACTATGTGTTAAATTTGTTTAATACGAGGTCGCCGCAAGCGAGCTCCAGCAACGACTAACTACAACTGACTCGAGGCCTGGCGTCTGGCTGAGCAGCAGCTACAGCTGGCAGCGGCAGTGGCATCGGCAGCGGCGACACACGAACGAGGATCGGGTGCCGGCTGAAAGCGGACGGCTGTTCGTTTTTATGCACGATGTCAGACAATGTCCTACTGCCGCACGATTTATACCTCGTGGGTGTGCGTGTGTGTCTGTGTTTGCATACACATACATCGAGTTACTGCCTGTCTGCATTTGTATGCGCGCGCGTGTGTGTGTGTGTGTGTGTCTGTTCGCGCTTTGCGAGTAGTTGGCAACACTGGCTGCCTGACGGCTGACATGCGTGAGTTGTTGTTGCTGTTGTTGCTTTAGCCGCTGCCGTTACTTTTCGGCAGCTGTGGGCATGTCTGCCTGCCTCCTTTATTCGTCGCCGCGTTGCCGTCTGCCAAGGCCAAATTTAGCGCCCACACAAAGCCCAGTGCCAGAGAGAGACGCACACGTGCAGGCCACGCACACATAGGAAAAAGGAAATTAAAATTGAAAACGCCGGTCCTACCGACGCGCCTCAAATGTATGCTACACACACACACGCATATATGTATATGTATGTGTGCCAGTGTGTGTATGTCTGTGAGCTTATTTTTCGGCATTGCCTTTTGCAGCAACGTTTTGCCGGGCGCTCGTTTTTATTAATAAATATTTCTGGCTGTTGCCAATTGGCCCGGTTTTTCGTTAGTATTTTTCTTTACATTTGCTTCCTTTTTCCTGACGAAGTGTGATAGAGACAGAGAGAGAGAGAGCAGCAGACACGGGGATAACATCAACATCAGTAGGGTATGCAGTACAAAAAAAGGTTACAAATTTAATAATAATAAAAAGAGCCGAAATATTTAAAAGAAATCTATCTATGTATTTGTGTGGGTGACTGGTTCTGCCTTTTTTTTGGGTATTTATGTATGTAAAGAGTGTGTGTGTGTGTGTGTGTGTATGAGTCAATTGGGTGGCAGTCCCTCGTATAAATTAACTTGTGACCTTGCATTATAATTCAACACATTTCTTATGCTTTAATGCCCCTTGTGAGCGGCGTGCCCACAGTCTCATAATATACTCCAGCATACTTTTGGGGCAAACGAATTTAATACGCTAACCTCAATTAGGCAGGTCATATGTGTGCAGACGTCTGTGGTGGGAGGCAGAGAAATTGCCTAGCTCGGGCAAATAAAGGAAACCGGCTAATGGGATCTAATAAAGGAAAGTAGTCCGAAAGGAGGATTAGGCTGAAACAATTGAGCAGCGAACCATAAAAGGCACCCAAAAGGCAGCCTTCCAGAGCAGCAGCCCAACGGAAATTTATTTCACCAACCAGAGTATACTCAAAAGTCAAATTTTCTTTAATTTTTCTTTTTTTATAAAAACTTTTATATTGTATTAAACAAGTGTTCCGCTACTTTCAGTGGCAATTTAATTTAGCTAGAAATTAAAGGAAATATCAAGGGTAATATTTGCATAGAATCAGTTTAACAATGATGGAAAATGAAATTGGCTAACTATATGTATAATTTGCCAGCTAGTTTGAGCTTCTATTTTATCTACTACCGATCTATCTCTATTTATCTATATCTACCTATCTAGCTATGCAGGGTTTCAAAAGACTTTTGACAGCTGATTATTTCCAAATGTTTTTGAAATATTGAAATGCGAACATTTCATTCCATTTGTTTTCAATGCTATCGACACAATTATCAAACGTTTTTGTGTGTAAAAGTTTTTCTTTAAGAACTACTGAAAGCGTAATGCTTACGCACGAAAAATCGATTTACATATTAGGCACCAGAAATCTGTAAGTGCGTCCTGGCAGGCCCAAGCGAACGAGAATAAGTCAAGTAAAAAGGCCGAGATAATCAAATATTATCCAAGCAATTAAGCTTCCCCCTACCCAGAAACAAACAATGTAAGCTGTTAGACAAATGCAAGTCTTATGTAGCGGTAATTAATCAACTGAACAGAAAGAGTGCACGGAGCGAACAGCATGCCCCGAAATGTAGACAACGAAAAGTGACAGAAAAAAACCAAATGCCCATAAAAATGACAAAACACGAAATAACAAAAACAACACACTCATACGCACGCACACCAGTCAACAAAACAAAAACAAAAAGAAAAACAATAACCAAAACGAAATGGAACATGGAACGGGTACTGAAGCCAGGCAGAAAAGCAGAACAGAATTGACAGACGCACGGAAATTCTGGGCTAAGCCCGTATCTCCAGGCAGAGCAGACTACGTCGAACCACTGACAACACGGCAAAGCCGAAAGCATGCGCTCCATTTGCCATCATCAGCGTACCCGGCGTTGTCGTTGTAACATTTCACTTTTCACTTCACTTTCACATGGGCCACACGACAACGACAACGACCAGCAACAGCAACACTGGCAGGACGAGCAGCAGGACGGATGAGCTAGAGAAACGGTAAACGAAACTCCCGTTTGTTGTTGCTGCTGCTGCTGCCTAGCAACGAGTTAAAGTCGGTGAAAACTGAAACACGGCCAAGCGAGAGTGAGAGCGCGCCCAACTGGAAAAGAGCGTGAGTGAGTCGTGAGACGCGAGAGAGTGAGAGAAGAGCGCGCGCGCTTTTCTATGTGTGCGTGTGTAGTGAGAGAGAGTGTGCTTATTGGGCGCACGCTCTCCAACCCACAACATGGCGGCTGCCTTAGATTTGAGTGGTGTATCCAAAGTGGAACAAAATGGAAAGGAATTCGCTGGGTTTGGAGAACGCAATGGGAAACATGGCGTTGCGCTCTGTGTGCCTACTTTTAAGTGTGTTTATAGTGCCGGCACACACAGTGAAAGCAGTGAGAGAGACTGAGTGAGAGAAAGAGCGCGCGCGCAACAGCAATATATATAAATATATAACAAACAAAAAATAAAATACATATAAATATACACATACACATGTACATATACATATATAATAGGGAAGAGAGTGAGAGAGCGTGCGAGGTTAGCAAAAACTGCAACCCCTATTAGAGTTGGGGGTTTCAACGCCCGCTGCTCGGGGTTTGGGCGTGTGTAGCGCGACGCGGCGCCAGTCGCCAGAGTTTGAGTCATCAGCGACAGCAACAACAGCAGCAACAGCAACAACAACAACAAGCCACTCAGACCACAACAGCGTTGCCAGAGGCAGCTTTAAGCCTTAAAGCTGCCATATGATAGAAAAAAGCTTCGCTTGGCTTTATTGTTTTACACTTGCCTGCGTTGGGGTGAGACAGTGGCAAGGGATGGAGCTAACTCAATTACATGCATACTCATTGTGCTCGTATATATTAACTCCACATATGTAAAAATGTTATCACAGTGAAAGCTCTAATATCAAACTAATTTGTTAATAACTATTTGCTGGAATGATATAGATATAGATAATAGATATAGCTATTAGTTTGATTTCTTAATAGGACTATTTTGTAATATTAGTTTAATCTAATTTATTTACTATCTATAAATTCGTCCTTTTTTATGATGTCCGTTCTACACAGCTTTCACTGTATATACTTACATATATCTACACCTAAAGTCTGGCGGACTTATAAGCACGCGCATTTTTAGTGTTGCATAGCGCCAGGCGCTGCTTGCCTCGTGGGGGTGTAAACCCAGCCAGCAGACGCTCACACTCACACTCGCACTCACACTCCCTCTCTTGCACACAGAAACATCTACACACCCGCACCCACACTCACACGTCCGCTGTTATGTACACATAGAAATATGTACATAAGTGCAAATAATTTATGGGGGGGTTGCGACCCTTTTGACAAACCGCAATATTATCACATACATTCGTCTGCCTGGTCATTTGCATGGCATACAGAGTTACCTGGTTGACATGCGGATCCTGCTATAATAATGATCATATTACTAGATTTTTATACTATGTAACCTAAGCACAGAGCTAATTTTCAGCAGCCCAACCCCTAGGTGGCGCTCTCCCATTCTCCCACTCTCACTCTCTCACCGTTTTGTATATTTTTCTACTCATCCCTCTAACCACCCCGTCGCTTTGTCATCGTTTAAACGGAAAAATCAATGAGCCACAAATGATTTCTTTTATTTACTTTTTTTCGTATCCCCTTTGCTTTTTTATTTTGGTAAAGAATATCCTTTATTTGTCTTGCATCTTTTATATTCACTTAAAGAGTTGCCCCAGGGTTTGATGAATTATGTAAATTGCGCACAAAAAAAAAAAAAAAGAAAAGAAGAATGAAGAAAGTAAGCAAATATTTACATCAGGTGCTTGAACTTGAAAGAAATTTAAGCACAAAGACAGATTAAGGAAGTTGTAAACAATATTTAGACTATAGAAGTTGTATATAAACATGCCTGTAACAGTTAAAATTTTAAATTTAATATAAATTTGGGTATCTTATAGAAATTTCAATCAATATTTAATTAATGAAACATGTCAGATTTTGGATATTCTAATCTCTGGAGGCAAATTGGTTTTTAAATAATGGTTTAATGCGAAATTAGCTAAATGTCATAAATGGCCTGGGCTCTACGTCTTGGGCTTATCTAACCCAAATAAAAAAAGCAAAACGTAGTATAATATAACCTTGTATAATACAGCCTTATACAATACAATCTATGTAACATCTGCGTCAATGCGGTGAGTTAGCTCGAAACAAAATGTATGTGCTGAGCAGGTGAATTTTGTATATTCGCAATACCGTTGTTCACTTCCATTACCTAAACCATGCACACGTTCATAATCTCTAGTTTCATCTCATCTGCATAATAAACATTCACTTAACCCACACCAGTTAGCTCTCACTCTTTTTTATAGCATTTCTGTATTCATCTCTTTACACTACTTTTTGAATTTAATTTTTTTCCCTGTCATTGTTCTGGATAAGGGATACAATAAAGGTTATATTTGAGTCAGAAGTAAAAGGTTTAAATATTATGGACTAGACATACATACATAGGCAAGCATTAAATCGAATAGTAAAATCCTGTACAATTTGTTAATAAAAAACTTCGATATCAATAGTCAGGAAATTAGAACAATTAATTGTATAGAATCTTTACTGAATATGGTTATAGATATAAAATAGAATAAATTTTGGAACTTATTTGGATATTCCAGCCATATTTATGATGTATTTTACAATTTTATAGAAATACTAATATACTATATATACATAAATTTAAATTTAACTTTAACATCTATAAAATGTTTGGTTTTTTTCTAAAACCTGTTTGTATCTCAAAATAAGATAATATTACATGTAGATATGACAACGATAATCAGCATAAATAAAGAAGAATTGAACAAATCAAAGATTGTCTGGCTGAAGTAGATACCTCAAATGATTTATGAAACAAGCAATGCTATCGTCAGCTTTATCTATTTCCCGAAAAAGAAAAACTGGACTCTTATTGTTGCTGTTGATAAGCTAGCTAATAAGCGACAAGAAAATGTGGTAGCTGGATGAGCAGAGGAAGAGCGGGAGAGGTAGAGGTCGGGGCGACAGCGGTCTACCTGCATGGGTTGGCTGCAACCACACATACACACACTCGCACTCACGCATAGATAGATAAAAGACACACACACACACACACACACACACAAACACAGCCCAGACATACGCATAGCCACATTTTGCTGTTGTTGCAGGTAAAAAAGAAGAAATAAATAAAATGAAAATGAAAAACCAAAATGAAATAAAATAAAACGCTAAACTGGAAATGGGAAATGTAATGCGTAGAGCTAAAAAAGCTGGGATCAATGAACTATAGAAAACAGTGGCAAATGGCATCGCGTTCGAGTTCGAGTTTGAGTTCATATTCGAATTCGGATTCAAGTTTGGGGAGTTCAGGTTTGAGTTTTGGGTTCTTTGAAGCATTGCAACTGGGGGCGAAATGCATTTAAAAATGAAAATAAACGCGTAGAATGAGCAACTAATTATGCAAGTGAATGCAACTAATTATAATTAATATAAACAACGGCTAGGCAGCAATCAAAGAGGGTTGCCAGAGAATCTCATGGGTAGAGAGAGCGAAATCCAGAGGCGAGGGCAGTCAGTAGTCTATTCATAAAGGCAATAACTATACGATAAAGAAACTAGTCAACTGAGCTGCTCCACTTTGATATAATAAACAATTTGTAACTAAAGTGATGACTATTCAACTAAAGTGAGTTATATTAAGCCTCAAGTAACCTGTTGATCTACATAGAGATTCTATAGAAAACTTTAACAATCAACTACGAAAAAAGGAACTATATAAATATAATCAACTATGTGTGCAATACGTAAAGTATCTTGATTAGCAATTGAACTTTTGAACTAAATTGGACAATAGATAAAATCCTAAAACATATATTAGGATCAGATAAAAATTACGAAAATAAGCCAGAAGAGAGAATCCTACTATTAGCCAATTCAAACAAAGATTCAATTGAACCAGAAAAAGTGCATAAACAAGATTAGAAGTCTGATCTACGTAACATATATGATTAAAATAAGTCAAATGAAAATAATGTAAAATATATATTATCCATATGATATATATATTATCCGCTGAGTTTGCAGATTAGTTGATAGAAACTTTATCTGGACGAGCTGCTTATGTACAAGGCGTTGCGTTGCATTTTAGGGGTGGGCTGGCAGTCACCCTGCCACAAAGTGTTGCAGCTTGGCCAAAAGGAAGTCAGTGCAATTAAAAAGGCAGCGACGCTGCCCGCTTACAAACGGGGGTTGGGGTTGAAAACTGCGCACGCATACACGCACACACACACACACACAGTCATACACACACATGCTCAAACTCCCCCGTTATATTTAATTGTGTGTGTGTGTGTTGAGTAGCTAACGACAGTAAAACCCACCCCCGGGGCTATACAACGTAAAATGCAGCAAATTCAAAAGTTATTTGAGTTCATTGCATTTTCAAGCGAAGCTAAGCAACAACAACAGAAACAACAAGAAGAGCGAGAAAAACTGGCAGCAGTAGCGGGCACGCACACACACACACACACGTATATAGGGCCAAATGGGGGTGGGTGGTAATGACTCAAAACATAGCGCAAGCGAAGGAAAAAACAGGCACAACAACAACGAAAGTCGTTAGATTCGGTTGTGTTGACAGGAGTAGCCGCTTCGCTCCACTACAAATTGCAGAACATCACAGAAGAGGATGCGTGTTTAGGGCTTTTCCTAGATAGGGTACTAAAAATAATGTGTAAGATTTGGATTATAGAATAATTATTTAATTTCACTGGAAAAATAAAACTATATAATGCTTAGAAGATACGCAGTAGAACTTGAATTACGAATGATTCTATTATTCTATTTATTTACGTATGTATATCTATAGTATTATATATACAATATATTTATATATATTAAATATCAAATTGAAAAATACCAATCGAATAAAATAATTTATATACTAAAGTTATATCATATTGTAGAAACTAATTAAAAACTACTTAAAAACTGTGAACTGTTTGAATATAAATTAAAATAAAAAATAATATTCGTCGATCAATCTAGTAATAACTAGATAATGATATTACTTTAGTAAATAAATAATTTTATATTAAAGTCTTCTTCATTTGAGATTTAACATTTTCAAAAAATAAAAAACCGTTTTCTGGCAGGTGGCAACTCTCTTTCAAGCGCAACATGGCTATAATGCATTTTCTTTCAATACGAACTAGTTCTGTGAACAGCAAACGGAATCACCAAGCGGCTGATTTGTTGTTTACTTGCTCTCTCGCTCTAACCAGTGGCATGTCGTATGCTGCGCACAGCGAAACCAAAACCAATGCAAACATTTAATGCTCTTATACATGCGCAGTTGTTGGCTTTTTTCTTTTGATATTCTTCAAGTTGATCCTCAACGCTCTTCTTCTTCACAATCAAAACATGAATGTTGTGCTAGTTACACATGTTCATAAGACCTCAAACGACGAATTGTAGTGGATGGGATAGGGAAAAGCAAATCGCTGCCGCTACTTGTGTTGCTGCTGCTGCTGCTGCTGCTGACGCCAGCCGTGGCGTCGCTGGCGACTCGAACGACAGCGGCGTCGACAGCAGCAGCAGCACCAGCAGCAGGCGAAAATAAATCGATAAAAATAAAATAAATTTTTAGTGATTATGTTGTATACACACATGCACACACATGTGTCTATTTACATGCATGTGTATATATATAGAAATGTGCATATGTAGTTGTATTATATACATGTATATCAATATGTGTGAATGCATGCACTTACCGTTCGGCACATTCTGATTGAAATGATTGCCATTGGTCTGATAGCGCTGAACATGATTATCGCTGCCCGCTGCAGCGGCTGCAGCGTTCACCGGCGGCGTACCAAATGCGCCCGGTGTTTGTGCATCAAATTTAGCAGCAAACTGATGAATGCCAGAGAAGGGGCCGCCGAACGCGGAGAAATTCATCATGACAGTTTTATGTTGTTAACAGGGCTTCACACATACACGCACAGGCAGCAGACTCACGCGCACACACACACTCACACACACAGGCAGGAGCCGCGTTGCCTGTGTGTAATTGCTGCCTTTTGTTTTTTCTTTTTTTTTGTGTGTTGAGATTACTCCCTGGCCGTTATTTGATTTTGGGGCTTGTGTAACACTTTCGCTTTTTTGTTGGTTGTTTTCAAATTGCACTAACCAACAGTAACAACAACTGTAACTGTAACATAAACGTTGCGTCGAGCCTGAGCAACTGAAATACGATCGAATTAGAGAAGCAGAAACAGGCGATGGGCGATGACGATGACGATGACTATGCGGCGCTTTTTAGCAGTGGGTGGTGCTACTTGGCTGGATTTGTTGTTGTAGCTGCTGCTGCTACTGGTGTTGTTGTTGTTATTTTTGTTGTTGTTACTCTTGTTGGTGGGGGTTGGTTTTTGGCTGGTGTGGCGTGGCGAGGAACACACACAAACTCACACTCGCGAACACACACGTTTGTATGAGCGCGCGATTGTATGCAGCGCTTTGCTTTTTGGGGGTAGCAAATGTACAACTTTCAATTTCGCTTAAACTAAACACACACAGAGACAAAACACTCACAAAACACCAGTAGACTCGCATACACACACACGCACACACAATCACACACGAGGCAACGTCGAGCGCGACGACGACGTCGACGTCGAACAACAACAATAATAAAGTAGAATTAAACGAAAGTCACGCTTACAACCGGCTCGTCGAGGCTCCGACATCAAACTAAAAGTAACATTACAACGAAAGAAAGCGGAAACACTGGGGCAGGCAACGGCAATCAGGCGCAGGCAGCGACTGCGACTGCGACTGAGCCAGAGCCAGAGACAGAGAAACAGAAACACAGACGCCAGCGGCACAGCGACGCAATGGACAAATGACAGTGACAGCGCAGCTCTCTTTTTTTGTATTAGTTCGCTAATATGTGTGTACATACGTACATATGTTTGTGTGTGCATGTGTGTACAGTGCTTGTGTGCGCTGCTTTGAGGGTGGAAGTTTTTCTACTTCTCTGGAAAATGTGCGTTTATTTGTACATTCTTTACAATGCGTTTTTGGCTGGTCATATGACAAAAAAAAAATGCCCTGCCCTTGATTAGCTGCAAAGTAAAATTAAAATTAAAATTATCTTAAAATATATCAATTAAATTGTTAATTCTCACAAATTGAATTAGAAGAATATAAAAATATATATGAACAAAAATTTAGTTTTAGGTGTGGTAAATAAATTGAACTATATTTAAATATAACGATATTTATATTTAATCGAGCAACAAAGAATAATAGACTAGATAAATGAAACACAAGATATCAGAATTCTACAAATTCTACACCTACAGGATATTCGCATGTCGACTATCGCTAACCAGAAAACTCAGAAACAGCGTGCCTTGTAGTCGTATTTTTATTTGGTTTTCCAACTTTTGGGGTTGTGTGGCCTGGTCGTCGCAGCCGCAACGAACGGCCAGTGCATTTATATATGTACTATGTGCTTGTATATACATACATACATACATACATATGCATAAATGTTTGTTTATACACGCGTCTATATGTAAGCATTAACGTAGCTGCATACGTACATACGTTTATGTGCTTGTGTGTAGTATGTATGTATGTATGATTGGGATGTCTAGAAACGCACAGCACCATTCTCGGGCGCGTCGCAGTCGCAGTCGCTGCATTTAATTCTGCCGGCGTTGCCTTTGGGACTTGTGTTAATGAAAGTGAGTGCAGCATCAGCATAAGCACTTGTCTGTATGCGTGTGTGCGAGGACGGGACGCTCTAATAGTAGCCGCTGCTCGCAGAAGCAGCAACCTCTCAACCAGCAGCAGCACTCTCGCATGTATTTGTTTGTGTGCCTGTGGCTGTGCCTGACGTGCAAGTGTTGTATTATTGTATCGATGCCCTACACCTCACTAGATATGCGCCATAACCGTAAACAAGAGCAAAATTAATCGGCGAATAAAATTAAATGGCACAAATAACTAATATGTATATATAAGCTTAAGAAGTTTTATCTCAGCCTAAAATAATGTCTCAAACATGTTTCTTACTAAACAGGTTTGCAGCGCAACAAACAGCCGCATAGTCTCTAAAGTCGGTGAAGCGTTTTCCTTCTTTTGTATTCCTTTGTTGTTGTTCTTTTTCTCCTGCTCTGGTCTTCTATTCGTTGACTTATTGTGAGGGTTGGAGTTTTTGACTTTCCATGCGTTCTTTTTAACTCATATTCGCTCAATCTCTTGCGCTTCTCTTTCCCTCTTTTGCTGGCTCTTGTTGTTGTTGTTGTAGTTGGTGTCTCTTTCAATGCAATGCCTTTGTTTAGGCTGCATCTCTCTCAGAGCTCTTATTGTTACATGTGTGTTTATCTTTAATTTCCATGCACATTTTCCAATTACGCGTTTACTCCACGGCCACATCTACAAATGTGTGTGTGTGAGTGCATGATTGTATAAGTATGTGCAGATGTGCTTTATGTTTTTATTAGGTGCTTTAATTATTAGCTATATTATAATTATAACTCATTTGGTGGCGCAGTAGAACAGTTATACGCACATGCAAGTATGCTTGCCTATTTGTGCTTACGCACACATAAACGTACAGAAACATCTTCTCATGCTGCTGGCTGAGACCTCCATCTATTAATCACAGGCACAGCCCATGTCATCATCGATTCCGTCTGTACATTATATACATGCATGCATGTACATGCATATGTATGTATGCATGTATGTATGTACATACATATTTATGTACCTCTCTGCCACTTCCACATTAGTTTTCTGCACTCTAAAGAGCTGTTAATATGATTATCTTTGCCTCCTCACAGCTAATAAGGCAGGGGAACTCCAGCAAACTTTTCTCGAGCAGAATATGCCAGGGGAGGTCATCAATCAGGGAGCTTAGTGTGAAAATTAAAAAAATATCACCTCACTATTGTGTTTAATCAATTTTATTAATTATTATTATGAGCTTTTATCTGATGTTTTCATACAGTTCTCTGGGTTGAGATATTGTGTTGAGGTATGGTCTGTAAGCCTTGCTAATTGAAAATTGCACAAGCAAATTACTTTTGGAGTTGGGGCACCATTGTTCAAGGTTCCCATTTAAGCATTTTTAAACCTGATGCTTACAATCATATATTGTTCGACTATATAACATATTTGGCAAATCAAAGGTACGACCTACTATTTGATAATTAATCTACAAAAAAACTTAAGTTAAGGCATTTGAGTTTGCGTATGAAAACATCATATAATTTTAATTCGTACATATTTTTCGATTTATATATATATTTGTATATTGAGAGGTTACAATACAATACAATACTTTCAATGTTCCTTTTATTCAATATGCACCAAAAATAACGCCCAGACATACCATTGCCGTACAAATAGTATGTATATATAGTTTATATAGAATATTTTACGTATAATATCTTTTAGCTAGAGTATATATATAAATATATTGAAATGATCAGTGATTTGCTAACGGTTTGGTTTCTGTCTTGGTTGTTCCTAACGAATGTTTACAAAATATTATATATTATTATATATATAGAATATATTTATATATATATTTGATTATTTATCAAAATATAGTTTACACATTGTAAAGCCTTGGGGTTTTTTGTGCACATTTCTACACGGTGTTTGTATAAAAAGTAACAAAAACAAAATTAACAAAATGTAAAGTTAAACTTAGACAAAGTTTGTAAACCCAAAATAAACGTGTCAATTGGCAACTTAAAAGTTAATATCACACAAAATAGTATTTATAGATGTTTATAACAGCGCAAATGAATGAGTTCTTTAAGCGAATGTTCACATTACAAATCATAATACAAGGTATATGAATATCGTTTTCGTATATATAAATATTAAGAGAGATATATGTAAGTATAGAGCATATATAATAGCTAATATTTGTTTGTTTGTGGGCTTTCAGCAAATATGCTCGAGTATTACAATTTTTAAGCATTGAGTTCTAGTTGCGCAGATCTAGCAAATTTTTTTTTTATATATTGATAGATTAAATGTTTATAGCGGATAACCGAGGGCAGCAGATAGTAGAGGCTCCCAAGCGCGATTTATGTCCAAATATAGCATTGTGCACTGTTCAGCGAGTGTTTCATCGTCGTCCAATATAGTTATAGGGAAGAGATCATTCTGTTTCAATGAGATACAATATGATTATTAATTAATTTAAAATTATTAGTGTTATTGTTAATTACTCACATTTTTGGCCTGCCATAGCTGCTCGAGCAGCCGTAAGAAGCGTTGCATTTCCATGCTGCTTGCAAAGAATATAACCAAATCATCAAGACACTCTAGTGGTGCCTCCTGGCAGGAGAACTCCAAAATGCACCACCAGGTCTCGCTGTGCGAGGGTATTTTAATGCCTGTCATTGCCTTTATGTCAGCACAGGTGAGTATTTCCAAGCCCGAGTTTTTGCCATAGACACTGCTCATGCTATGCGATTGTCCTCTTGGTGCAGCCTTGGATGGCTCCAGCGATTGCTTGGTGGGCGTAGAGTTGAGCGAGGAACAGGACTGATGTGTGCCACGCGTCGGCGTGCTCATGGTGGAGCTCAGCTAAGCATAGAGAGTGAGAGAGAGATATATATATATATTCAAGAGAGCAGATTGATTAGCATAAATGTTAACTCACCAAGCTGCTGGTTTCGAAGATGCACAACATTTCCTCGTCGCGCAGCAGCTGCTTCTGTTCCGCAGCAGCTGGCGGAGTCTCCGCAGGGATGTTCAACTGTCGCAAAGGCGCGACAAAGTCTTCGCGTAGCGTTATCAAATGATTCTGGGTGACAATCAAAGTGCAGCCCAAAGCCTTGTGCCGCTCCTGTAGCTCGAAGAGCTGTTAGTAATATAGGAGTATATCATATAAAATGATGCTAGTTGTGGGCTGGATTTGTAACTTACACCACTTGCCGACTGCAGTAGCGCCTGCAGCCACTCGGAGGCCACATACTCATCCGGTGCAGCCATTTGCAGTAGTTCGCCCTTAAGCATAATCTCAAAGCAATGCGGGCGCGCGGATTTGACAGCACGCCTGGCGCCCTGACACTCGGCCAGGGCCATGGCCCAGCTGGGCAACTTCTGTGTGGAGTCATGGAACATGTACAGCACACCAGCTCTGCAATATGGAAAAAACTAATTATACACCAGAAATATTAGCATAGTTATGGCTTACTTTAGCAAAAAGTAACCCGGCTGCCAGCTTATCTTTGCCACTGCGTTCGCAGAGGCCGTTTCTCGCAGCCGACGGTGCATGAGAAAGCCCTTGATGTGCGGGCCCAACGGCTCCTGCTCGCCATCCAAGCCCCTGCCCAGGGCACCGCCTGCTGGCATGTTAACTACCGCATAGAACATCCAGCGCTCGTTCTTGCCCACACAGCTGTTGGCACGAACGAAATCCTGCAATGGCGCAAGATGCTCCAGCGTCAGTTGTCCCACAGCGGGCAACGTTGAGCCGCTACGACGCGCACACAGCTCCAGATTGGCTACCAGTGCATCGGCTGGATAGGGTCCACCTGCCAGCAGGACCTGCTGCATATCCCGCATACTGTTGCTCAGCAGCACCGTATTACCGAAGGGTCCCATCTGTGCAGCGGGTGATTCATTAGGTATTGGATATATATTCAACAGTTATTGCTGCTCACCAATATGACATCCAGATCCTTGTAGGCGAGTACAAACTTTGCACACAGGCAATTTCGCACCAGGTCCGTCACATAGAGCGTTTTATCCGTGAGCAGCACCAAGACCGGCGTCATGAAGCCCTCGCGACTGTAGCCAGTATACAGCTTGAAGACCTGCAGAGGCAGAATGAATTAGTTAGCTAGCTGCTGACATGAATCAACTTAAATGATAGCTTTGCCTGATCTTCCTCACCTTCAACAGCTGCTCATTGGGCTCACGCAGCATAGGCAAACGCTTGCCATTGAATATATCAATGGATATTTCGCCAATGCCCAGTTCGAAACGGGAGACATCTCCAGGCAAATCCAGATCCATGCCCACGGCCAGTTCGCGTCGCGGCGAATTGGCACCCGACATTTCAATCTCCATGGCGATCTCGGCATTCAAATCGTCGATCAGCTCATAATTCTTGGGCCGCACCCCGCGCACATAGAGATTGGAGCCAAGATGCTTATGCTCGTTGCGTAGTTTGTCCGCAAAGAAGTCATTCTTTCTTATGGACGACTCGAGTATTTTCTTCTGGGTCACGTTGCGCAGAAAGCGATTGATCAGCGACGTTTTGACTGCCGGCACAGGCGGCTTCAGCAGCTGCGCATAGTCCACGTCATTGTAGTCCACTATAACCAGATCGCTCTCCGTGGAAGGTCGCTCATTGGTCGTGTCAGTGGTGGTGGTTATGGTCAGTATATCGTCGAACTCCTCACTGAGTATGGTGCTCTTCGAGTCACGTCCACTTCCACCAGCTGCCATGCCAGCTCTTGCACTGCCCAAATAGCTGCTCGGACTGTGCAGGCTGCGACTGTGCATCGCCTGCTGCTGCTGCGGCGGTTCTCCATAGCGAGGAGGCTGTCCACTGCGCTTCTTCAAGGGCGATGGCAAATGACGCGACTGGCGCTCCACGTTGCCCAGCATCAGGCCATGGGCATTGTTTGTATTGGGAGTTTGCGGTTTAGTGAACGATGCGGAGTTGCTGTTGGTGTTGTTGCTAATTGAGCTAAGCTCAGATATGGTGGATGAGGATTGGGTGGTGGGCAGCTTGGTGCTGAGGGGCTGTTGCTGTTGCTGCTGCTGTTGCTGATGCGACTGTTGTGGCGTTTTAGACATTTTTGAAGCTAAGTGAAAGAGATTTGATTTCAGTTAAATATGGATTATAAATACATTCATATTCCTTACCAAAGTAACTATCTGTGGCTGCAAGTTGCTGCTGCTGCTGTTCGGCCTTCTGCCGCTGGGCCTGCTCCTTGTCCACTGCTGCCGAGCCGGCGGAGTTTTCCTTGAGACTGCGAAAGAAGTTGCTAAATGTCTTAGCTATGGGTGCGCCCATAAACGAACCGCGCAGCTGACTCGCTGGCTGTGCAATGGGCGTCTCCCGCTGCAATAGACTAGCCGAGCTGCTGTCTTCTGTTGCCGACATGGTGGATGAGTGTAGCTCCGACTGCTCGTAGGAGACGCCTGTGTGCTCAAAGACTGTGCTCTCGCAGTTGATGATAAACTTGCTGCGGAATTCGCTCTGTGTGCTGGTGACGATTGGAGCGACGACTGGTTCGCTATCGAACTCATCTTGGCGCCGCAGCACATGTGGCTGCTCTAGGGGCGACGCCTCGGCAGAGCTGTTTTGCTCATCGTTTTTGCGTCGCAGCTGCTCGTCAACGTTGTGCACGAACTTCTTGACACTCTGTGTCTGTTTATTGCCATCCAGACTCTTGCTGAGAAAGGGTTTGGCCTTGATCGGCGGTGAGTCGGGCGATTCGCATTGTGCATATGCTTTGGGCTTGTGCTCGGGCGTTTGCTCCAACTCTGGCACGCACTCGACCACCGACTGCAAGTCCTCAGAGCCCTCGGGCACACCACGTTCGGGCAGCGGCATCGTGAAGATGCTCTTCAGCGAACCGAAGATCATCTTGCTGCTGTTGTCGAGCAACTGATGCTTGATGTCGTGCACATTGAACTTCTTGACGCGCTCATTGAGATCCTGCTCGTGAATAATGTTTGTGTGTCGTTTGGTTTTCTTCAGGCAGCTCGACTTGGGCTTCTTCTCCTTGTTCCAGACAGACTTCTGCTTGGGACTGCCGGCATCTCCAATATTCGGCTCCGAGTAGTAACAATTGTCGCCTGGACAAAGCAAGTATAAGACGTTATATAAGAGTGGGTAGAAGCTGGAGTAGAAGACTCACCAATTAAGTTATTGTTGGCATTGCTCATGCCAATGCAATCGCAGGAGCTGCTTTTGGCCTGCTCATACTGTTTGCGAGTGGTATTAGAGCTGCTGTTGGAGTTCTTGTCCTGCTCGTCCGAGTCCAGACTCGAATTGGAGCTGCTGCAGGCGCAACGATAAAGCAAACGATCGTCCCGACGATTAGGTTCCGCCGCACTGGGCCCGTACTCAAAAACGCCGGAGTTGTCATATTGAAGTCCAGCTGGCTCATTAGTGTCATAGATGTCCGTGTTGCCATAGTCCAGGACATCTGAACAGGCATTGCGATAGACCAGACGACGATTGTGACCCAAAGCGCCGGCGCCGGCTTCCCGTTCTCCTGCATCCCTGCCAGCAGCACTCAGCTCTGTGGGCGCCTGCACGCGGTCTCGTTCTGCGCACCACGAGTAGCGCCCAGCGGCACCAGCCACGCCTGCTGAATTGCCGCCCACCACGGCCAATTTGCGCCCGTTTTTGTAAGTGATAAAGCCATGCTCTATGTGAATGTTGTCAGTGCGAGTGTTCTTCAAGATGTCTTCGTGGAATGAGACGCGCTTCTTGGGCGCCTTGGGCGTGGATGAAGCTTTGTGCACCTTGCGCCTGTACACGATCTTTTCAGCGGTGTCAAAGGTCGAACAGGCGCTGGCTGTCATAGTCTCCTCTGTAGCAACATTTGAATTGCCATCGACAGGCGGAATGATAGCCGAAATCTGTGTCTTCACTGGCTCCTCGAACTCCAAGCCCGACTGAGAGCAGAGAGATTCCAGCATAACGTCGCTATTCTCGCTATCCAGCATTTGTACGCCCGAATCACTGGGCGTTGTGTCTTCCTCTAGACTACAGCTGGTATTCATACTCAAGCTCATCTTGTCACTGCCGCCGCCGGGCGAGACCTTGGCGCTCAGATTGTTGTTGACCTTGGGATATAGCGGTGACTCCATTACGACATCGTATGCATATGTCTCGACTAGCGTCTCTGCTGATTAAATTGTATATCACCTTTTTGTTTAAGAATACTTTTTAACGAGAATTTGCCTATTGGTTGTATGCCAATTCGTATCGCACTTTAATGATAATAAGCAAAAAAACAAACAATTTAGATATACATACACATATATTTATAATATATATTATATTAGTTATTTTCTCCTTCAGATTCGTGCTATTTTTCGGTATCTTGGTTTTCTGGCAAGTAATCAATATCAATGCCGATTGCACACTGCGCCGCAGTCACATCACGTCACTGTGCAACAAAGGAGTACACGGATGACCCCACGACCCCGCCTCCTTCACGCCTTTTTAGCGCACCCAACAAAACAGCCCCAACTCGACACCCGCAATATTTTAACGGCCCGTTTTTGCGAACCAACCTTCGATTTGTTGCGAAAATTCCATGCTAAACTCGTGCGCGGCACTTTTAATTAATTAAATAGCTTAGATTTTGCAATTTATTTGTGTTTCAACTGTTTTATAGTTACATTTTAAAATAACAAGTACACACAAGTAAAACAAATCAATAATTATCATAAAAAACGCAACGTTGCCAACCAGTTGAAGAGCCTAACCTATGGGCAACACCTGCTCACAGCTGTGCGTAGTATTCGGCAGATCTGGCAGCGCTCAGATGTTAACAACAGGTGTATGCCTTTGGCGCGCAGATTCGAACGTTATTTGAATTTAAATTAAAGCAACGCCTACATTTGTAGATTGAGTTTTCGATTCTTTATGTGAACGTATTTGTTCTGCATAAGCAAATACGCATACGCAGATTATATCAATTATATGTCAGGCATTACGCATATTGTAGCTAGCAGAGGGCATATTGAATTTGTGGAAGCGCTTGAAGGCACGCTTCAGAGCTCACATTCTATTCGATGATATATTCTATGCTACGCGTGGGGATTGAGGGGTATATGTGTGTCGGCTTCAACAAATACGCATTCCATTTGTGTCTTTGTTTTGCACATACCTCAGGCATGTCAGTTTTGAAAAGTACAATAGCAAAGAGAGGAATGACAATGAAAACGAATGAAACCATAGAAATTAAATTTATCACACCTTGAGCAGCGCACGGCAAACGTGTATATAACTCTTTTATATTTATTTTTGGTTGCCTCTTTGCCGTATAAACGGAAAGAACGAACAAATAAATCGTCTTGCATTTATTAAATAATCCAATAAATATCATTCGAATGCGTCAATCGAGCTAAAAATGTTTCAGTTCCGTTGCTCAATCGAAAAATGTCAACCACACCAGAACAATGTGCCGTAAAGCAATGAAACTGAAATATAAACGCAAAAAACAACACGTGAAAACGCGCAAAACTATGCAACATAATTAAATGTAGTAAATAGCCGTTACTTAACAAATTATTTATATTGGAATAAATCGAAAGAAAAAACCAACGGCGTGTGTTCAAAATGCAAATGCCAAACATATTTAGACAATTGAAACAGCATAATTTCCTGATTGCAGTTGCACTCTATATGCATATACTAGAAAAATCAATTCAATTATGTGATTGTGTTCATGGTTACAGGTAATAGTTTATAACAATTAAGTACAACTCATTTGCCAAGCTGGCAAATAGTAAAAAAAAGCGCATTGCATCAGACAAGGCTGCAAACATAACCTCAATCGGAAAAATAATCTAGCATACTTGATTCACATTTACTTAAATGCAGAAAAGAAGCATGGACAGCGCTAGGACGGTTTTATTTTATAAACCAAGTGATACACTAGTAATATGAATCATAACATCCAAAGTCTGTGATAAGAATATTAACATAACCTAAAAAAAATAATTTTTTGCTGTTCACTTTTGTTTACCCGCAGAAACAATACAGAGAGTGCCGAACTGGTGTCTCACTATGAATCAAGTCTATCGCTGCCAGACATATTGCCCATACCATCGAAAACCTACGACAAGAATCGTGCACCCAAGCTGCTGGGCCAGCCGACCGTTGTTTATTTCCATGTCACCGTACTCTCCCTGGACTCCATCAACGAGGAGTCTATGGTAATGATATTCGAGAAGTTTAATATTTTCTATGATTTCTATAATTGATTTTGTCCAATTTCACAGACCTACGTGACGGACATCTTTTTAGCACAAAGCTGGCGCGATCCTCGTCTGCGTTTGCCGGAGAACATGAGCGAACAGTATCGGATCTTGGACGTGGATTGGCTGCACAGCATTTGGCGTCCCGATTGCTTCTTCAAAAATGCCAAAAAGGTGACATTCCACGAGATGAGCATTCCCAATCATTATCTCTGGCTCTACCACGACAAGACGCTGCTCTATATGTCCAAGCTGACGCTGGTGCTGTCCTGTGCCATGAAATTCGAATCCTATCCACACGATACACAAATCTGTTCCATGATGATAGAAAGCTGTAAGTGGAGGGTTCTTCTTATGTGTTGCCAAATCTCTGATTCACAGCCTTTTTCTAGTATCCCACACTGTGGAGGATTTGGTATTCATTTGGAACATGACCGATCCACTGGTGGTGAATGCTGAGATCGAGCTGCCCCAATTGGACATATCAAACAATTACACAACCGATTGCACCATCGAGTATTCGACGGGTATGTCCACGCATGATTCCGATTGACTGTATTCCTAGTTGAGGATCATCTTTTCAATCAGGCAATTTCACCTGCTTGGCAATAGTCTTTAATTTGCGTAGACGCCTGGGCTATCATCTGTTCCACACCTATATACCCTCGGCGCTGATTGTGGTGATGTCGTGGATATCGTTTTGGATTAAGCCAGAGGCAATACCGGCCCGAGTTACCCTGGGCGTTACCTCTCTGCTGACGCTGGCCACCCAGAATACCCAATCCCAGCAATCGCTGCCGCCGGTGTCCTATGTGAAAGCAATTGATGTCTGGATGTCATCCTGTTCGGTGTTCGTATTTCTGTCGCTCATGGAGTTTGCTGTGGTTAACAATTATATGGGACCGGTGGCTACCAAGGCCATGAAGGGTTATTCGGATGAGAACATCACAGATCTGGATGACCTGAAGGTGAGTTTGTACACCGATTGATCGCTTCCTAAATTGGCTGAAACTGAAACCGTGTAGTGTGTCTTGCAGCATCATCATCGGGAGTCCATAATAGAGCCACAGTATGATACCTTCTGTCATGGCCATGCGACCGCCATCTATATTGATAAATTCTCGAGGTTCTTCTTTCCCTTTTCGTTCTTCATACTCAACATTGTTTACTGGACGACTTTTCTATAGGGCCATGTGGAGCACTTCTAAGTTAACTGTTTAAAAACCATAATAACAATAATAATACAAAACGCATTTGTTTAAAAATGTATATAGTTTGTAAGCCACAAACGAATTTGCAAGTAAATTAAATTACATAATATACATATAAATAACGTATATAGTATATTATTTTATTGTATAAATAAAGAAAGGCGTTTATTAATTAAATTTAATTCAAAGGAAGAAATTAAGAAATGCATTTTAATTGCGCAACAAAGGTGGAATTATCTTTGGTATTTTTACTATATAAGTATGTATGTATGTAGAGTTTAGACATATAGCAAATACATAGTTATTTATATATATATGTATATATACATATATATGTATAAATGTATAAAAAAAAGTTGTTATCGTGGCTTTCTTTTCCATTTCCACGTCCATTTTCATTTCCATTATTCATTCATTCTTGTCAGCATTATACATATAATCACATGATATTATAGTATCCTCGTTTTTTTTTTATATATATATATGCACATTGAGAATAATTTTCCTTTTTAATTTTAGTTACTTTTTCCATTTTACTATATAATTTGTTTAGCTTTTGTCGCCTACGTTAATTGTTGCTAAATATTCATGTAATTTATGCATTATGCGAGTGTTAATAAACAACGTTTGACACTAATTCAACTTATATATGTAAAAATATTTCGGTTATAAATAATACACACAGAGCTACTACAGATCCAGAGTAATACACGCGTTCACAAATAAATACTCTATCACATATAAAAAAATATAGGATACAGGATAAGAATAATAACGTTAGTTGGATTGTCCTACAACAAAACAAAACATTCAGCATAATTTATAGTTATATATATATGTATATATATAGCAGAGGAAAGAGGAGCAGAACACGCATAGAACGCAAGCCCATGTAGAAGCCGCAGAGAGTAGGAGTACTTAATAGATCGCCAGGATAACAAACGATATTGCCAATGCCGCTGAGTTTTTGGTTTCACTGCAAACAGGCCTGCAGCTTTTCTGTCCATTCCTGCGCCAAGTTCGCATTCATCGCATAGAAGTTATAGGTGCGCTTCGACGTTTTAAGCTGCAAAAGATTAAAAAGATATCAGTTCTAGGCATATGTCTCATTAATAAATGAGCTTACATCAAAGAAACCCTTTTCATCGACGCGTTTTGTGCCAATTTGTGCGGGCTGTGCGGCGGTCACCGACTGTACCTCGGCCAGTTCTGAAATATGTCGATTATAAATATAAATACTTATTTTAAACAATTTAAAAATACCTACCTATAATACCCTTGGGCGCTGTATCATCGGATGTATCATAATAGCGCAACTGATGCTTAATCGAGTCCAGAACGAACCAACGCTGTTTCCAGCCCTTCAGCAGAGCGCCACGTTTGTAGAGATGTCTGAGAATAGGATGATATTATAAATGAATAATTAACTAATTTGGATCAGTTAATAATTCTCTTACCCTTCGTGCGTGCGATTCTCGGCAACATTGCTGCTGAACTGGTTATAGAAATGATGACTGGAGGTGCGTGCGGTGGTCGCTGCACTGGATGCGATGCTGGCGGTGTCACCCTGGGATATGTTGACATTGGGCGGTCCCACGGCACCATCTATGGCCTTGTATTTGGTGCAGTTCTTCATGGAGAGCTCCGTACACTTTTCGTGATATGAGTTGCCGCAGTCCATGCAACGATAGCCAACAGGCCCCCAGAGCAGCTTGGTGCAATGATTGCAATTGGTGGGAGTCGTATAAGGATGCTTCTCAAAGCGATGTGGATGAAAGAACTTATCCTGATACCCAGCCAGGCGGCCCTTCATTATGATCTCGAGCGTGGAGCGCTTATGATGTTGCGTCTGGGTCAGCATGCTGCTCATTGAAGTTTTGCGCGATATGGACTCGGATTGTGGTACGACCATATTGTTCCACACCAACTGCCACTTTTGTGGCAGATGTCCGCGTTCCGTTTCCGCCTGTTTCACCTCACTGAGCAGACAGACATAGGCATTGGGATTGCATTTCTCAATGTTGTCATAGCCGGCGCTAATCACCATGCGCTTGCCCTTGATCTCGGACAGATCGATTTCATCATCCACATTGGTCACCTCCAGATCGTAGGGCGGTCCCTGTGCCAACTCCTCGTTGGTATAGAAGCTCCACAGATCCAAGGCAGCTACGCTATTCTGCGGACGCAGCACTACATCTCTGTTGGCGGAGTACAGGAAATTATAGAAAATTGGCGATTTGTTGTGCTGTCGCTCGATATAATCGAAAATGGAGTGTCCAATGCGATTCATCTGATTAGGAGTGCGCGGACTGCGTATGTCCAGCGGATAAACATTGCATTCGTCATCCGAACCGTTCGCAACACTACCACCTCCACCAAATATATGCTTTGTGCTCAGTGAGCCGCGTTTATCCTCCATGGATGCAATGCCGGAATCGTAGCGCTCCAGCTCGCAGTCGAAGAGAAACGTGCGAAATCGACAGGAGACTAGGTGATAAGCCAGGAAACGCAGATAGAAATCATTGAACTCAAAGGCCATGGGAAACTGTCGCTGCAGCTGATAGACAACATCCAGAAACTGCAAAAATGTGGGTGCAAAGGCAATGTTTGTGCTGGCATGTGACGGCTTCAGATTGCTGCGATGGGCAAAACGATGTCCAAAGGCCAGCCACTCTTTCTCGACCAGCACACGAAAGCCGTCGATGCTGCGATAGTAGGGATCGAGGCACAGTTGTGCGATGCTCGACAGCTGCGCAGTCACGTCGGAGCCATCCTCCAGTGAGAGCATCACGCTGCTCTCCTGCAAGTCAATGAGGTCCACAACGGCACCGGATAACTGCAACAGGGTGGAGATTTGCTGCAGCCAGTCTGATTGCTCAACCATCTTGGCAAAGCTCAGGCTATCCGCTTCACTGATATTATGTGAGGGCATGCAGGCACGAATCAGTTTCTTGAAGGCTGATCGAGATTGCCGTATATCCGGATAATCCACGGGTATGAAATCCGCACAGAAATCACCATTCAAATTCGATTTGGCTTGCGATTTTTCACCTGCATAGAAAAGTAGGAAAATATGTTAGATGCCATAAAAGTTAACCTCTGGCATTTGCAAACCCACCCAAAGCATAGAGCCGCATCTTCCGAAAGGCGTTCGCCGCAGATCTTTCATTGCCCTTCATAGTGCCACCTTTGTTGCCACCGACGTTGACTTTACTGCCATCCGTAACATTCAAATTGGAGCGCTGTTTGCGCATAAACTCTGGTGTTAGCGACTGATGGTCCTCGCCGTGTCCGAGCAGTGAGTTTATCGAGAGATTCATATCCGTATACTGATTGAGTGCGTCGAGCGGCGTCAACACGGGCATCGTATTGATCAGCGCCATCAAATATTTGTCCTGCTCCGGATAATGAGTGACATCATTGTGCGCCATGGTATTCGCCCCTGTTGTATTCTTGATCATGCCAATTACGGACTTGCTATTGGGCTGTGCACCGCGTATGAGGAGCGAACCATTGTTGTGCCGCCACGTAGGCAAAGGAATCCGCTGACTCTTGAAGCAGCGACCCAGGTGCGTCATGACTGCATCACTGCAATGGACCGGCGCCACTATAATGGCCGGATAAGTGCGACACGTGGCATAGTTAGCATTGGCATTACTGATGCGAAATCCGAGCTGTGCATCTGCATCAAAGCCCAGACGTTTCCAATCCCGCACATAGCTACGCTCGCGCATGCGTTCGATGTCCTTGGTCGTGAGCAAACGTGGTAGTGCTTCGTTCTGCTGTGTCTCAAACTCGTCGCCATCCTCGAGCTCATCGTCTATGGAGTGGGTTTCGAGTGCGTCGGCGCTGCCACCGCCCATCTCATACTCCGGGACCAACTTGCGTTTCGTTTGCACCTTTTGCTTGAAGCCAGCTTTCTTTGCCGTGCGTAGCAGAGTTTTCTTTGCAAAGCCCTTGAGCGTAGAGTACTTTTCCTTGGTTTTTAAAGGTACAACACCTTGGAGCATTGTGCCATAGGATTGAAATGCGAAGTACTCAAATTCATCAAATGGATGGCGTGCCTTGTTTAGGGTTTTGCGAAACGTTTCGATTTGTTCCAGGGTCACCTCCGTATCGAAGGCAATCTTGAGCAGCTGAAAGCAGCTAGATCGTAGCTGCAGTCCTTCCGGCAACGTTTGATCCAAGTGAGCCAAATATAGCATCGATATCTTCTTTTCTTTGAGCAGCGAGGCAATGGGAAAGGCACGCACAATTGTCTGCTCGCAGAAGAGCGGATCACAGGGCGAGCCCTTGAAAACGATGCGATAGTTCGTCAAGAACAGCGCACCCTCGGCGGGTATCAAGCACTGGGTGTCATCTTCTCGTCCGTCAGGCATGAGAAAGCAACGCAAATGATCGTTGGCTAATTCCTCGCCAGGCAGCAGGCAAGGCGTTTGAATTTTCGGCTTCTGCACGTGCGGATGCCGTTTGGCTTCGAGATAAACTGGCTCCAGCGATTCAATATGCATATGCACCACGCCCGGCACCATGTCGTGCAGATTGCGTATGTGCTCCGAGGTGACGCCGCCCTCCGTGCAGACGCAATCAATGAAACGGGAGATTGTCTTGCCTACAGTAACTCCTATCTCAGAGGCATCGTTCTCCTCGAAACCTTCGTCGGAATGTTCGCTCAGGCTATGCGAGCCCATAATACTGCAAGAAAATTAGTTGATCAAAGAAAAGTGTATTCTATTCGGCCTATTGTATTATACCTATTGGAAACGCTCTGGTTCTCCTCGAGCCGAAAGGGCACCTTGGGTTTGCTGGCCGCATCCACATTGACGTCGAGTGGTATTAGCAGGGATACCATGCGATTGGCAAAGTGTATGGCCTGGCTGTAGAGCGTGGACTCTTCCGATTTGGCCAGCTCAGCCTTTTTCTCCTCCTCGATGGTGGGACTCTTGCGCAACTGCTCTGCGGTTATTTCTAGCGCCGTTGGCTCCTCCAGCGGCACTTCGTCTAGCACACAGTTGGCTTCCTTGTTGTGCTCGTTTTGCCGGCGCTGCAACAAATACAGTGCCTTGATTTGCGCCTGCACATCCTGGAAAAATGTGGATTCCCAGAACTGCAAGTTCTTCCATATGACATGATCCTGTATTTCCGTATAGGCAAACTGAACCACGCCCATAGAGAGCTTACGGCAGAATATTGTTGACATTGGAAGCAGCGCGGCTGCCACAGTGTACTCATCCACACCAGATGAGTTCTGCAGCGCTTTGTTCATGAAGCGCACCACCAAATCGAATTGCTGATGATCCAGCACCGCTTTATTGCCATGCACATAGCCGAAAAGCTCCCGACAAAGAATGAGCCGAGCATCCCGATGCTTTAGTGTGCGCATTACCGCAGGCAACAGTTTTCTCGCATCCGCAATGCGATTTTCAAATATGTATGAGACACAGGTGCGCAGCACCTCCAAGCGACGTGCTGAATTGTGGACCGTTGTGGGTCGCAACTCCAGAGCTTCGGGCAGTCGCGGACCCATGGGTATGATTCGGGGCTGATTGCGGGTAACATGAAACCGCTGCGACTGGCCATTCTTGCGTATACCATCCTGTATGATTAGCTCTACCTTTTCCACGCTAATGCGCGGAAATGCAGGCTGGTGAATGCGCTGAAAAGAGCCTTGCGGCGGCTTGAGCACCTTTTGGGCATAGGTTGTGTGAGCGTTAGATGCCTCGTTCTCGTACAGAGTGCGGCCTAGTTCCTGGATATGTGTGAGTATCTGGAAAGGCAGACAAATCAACTTTAGTTTAAAATTATTCTTATTAATAGATATCATTTCACATACGAGATTCCGATTCTGTGATTCCGTTTTGAGCAGTTCATTCATCGAGCTGTAGAGCTCATCCCAGGCATCAGCGGCCCGCCAAGGCGGACCACGTTCATTAACAAAAGTGGTAAAGAACATGCTATCGAGAACGCGAAATAGAAACTCGCTCTCGATAAGATCGCGAGCACCTAAGAAGCCAGCCTTGTGAAATGTTATCACCGTCTTGGGGTGAATGCGTATAATTGTCAGGCAAGAGCGATAGCCCTGGAGCAGCTGCGCGAAAAGACGCATAAATATGGCGCGTAGCTCCTTGTCAATGTGTGCTTCGGTCTTGGCCATAGTTGAGGTGGGCCGCTCGTTATTGGGGAATGCGAGATCAGCTTGAGCCAAATTGGGAAAGAGTATCATGCTGAGCAAGTCCTGCGTTTGCTCCCACAATGGTGATGGAAATATGGGCACAGGTGGCGTTAGTGCATCCGGAATGGTCACCAGCCCACCATCCAAGTCTACGACAATCACATCCAGCAAGTCCGTGATCTCTGTTTGCAGCGAGCTGTGTATGCCCATAATAAAGGGTGTGGGCGTGGACAGTACCTCCGTGAGCGGGGCGGGGAGTATAGGTATGTAGACGTGTGTATAGCGAAATGGATACATGAGCGCAACCAGTGCTCGGCAACTGTCCGTCAGGTGCCAATAGCATTTAGAGTGAAAGAGTATTTTGTTTTCAGTCATCACGGCGCAAAGTAATATCAGCACATTTTTAATGCCCAGCTGTTTGAACAGAAAGTAAACACCGCTGCCCGTCGTTGGCAGGGAGGAGCTTTGCGGCGGCTGCAGTGATTGCTTGTCACCGGCGCCAATCGAGAATCGCACTTGCGGACCACCTGCCGGTGGCACCTGTATGCAGCCCAGTATGTTGCCAATCAGATTCTCCATGGCATATGGCAAGTTCTCAATATAGACCGTGTAGATGGTGCCCAAACAGTTCTGTACAGTGAGAAGATTAGAGTATATATAATTTAAGTGTTAGCTGTTATACAACTAGCTCTAACATCTTACCTTAAAAGTCTCTGCGCAGTCCAGTCGAGATATAAGCACCAAGCACTTGGGCGCATACATAATGCTGTGATGTGTGATTGGCTCAGCGGGCGCACTGCCCAGCAATCCGCGATTGCTACAGTTGCCATTGCTATTGTTGGCAATGGTCTCATCCTCGTCGTCCACAGTGCGGGTCTGGGTTATGGCCAGAGTTTCATGAAAACTTAAACACGCACAGTAATGCTTATTTGCATCGATGTCGGTGAGCACGGATATAAAGAATTTCGGCTCTTGTTTCTCGTACGATAAATTCCAGCCGAGCGGCTGGCAGAACTACAATTATAAGTTTGAGTAAATGATGTGTGTGTGGGCGTGTGTGTGAAAGCAATGTATACTCACCCATTCGATGCCCTCGATGAAGGGCGTGTCGGGCCAATCTTTCTCAGGAAAGCGTTGCACAATTTTGCCGCATATTGGCTGACCGCAGACATTACCGGCAGTCTCTGCAAAAGAAAATTAAACAAATTTACATTATATACACGCACACATAATATATAAAATATATATACAAATTTATGCATGCATGTGGCACTCACTTTCTTTGTCGTTATCGTAGCCAACAATTACAAAGTAATCAGCGAGCCGGGACATCTCGTACGCTTACGCTGCAGCTGCACATTGCAGTCTAACTTAGAACTGGGGGGAACTGGGCGACTCTTATATGTATGTGTGTGAGTGAGTGTTGTTATATGCGAGTGTGCGTGTGAGTGAGTGTATGGTGGGGCTGATGCTTCTGATTTTTACGTTGCCAAATCTACAAAGTAAAAGCACAAAACGAATAAAACAATATTGCTGTTGTTGTTCTTATTGTATTTCTCTTTTGTTTTCATATACACACAACAGCAATCGCAATGGCCAACCGCTTTGGCCGCCTGCCACAAACTGATTTGCATACTACAAATAATTGAAGCTTTCAATTAATACGGCGCGGTTTTTTGTGTTTGGCATAAGTAATTAGTCGGCTGGCATTGTTCTTGCTTCGTTTTCTTTTTTGTATATGCAAACATATTTTTAACGTACACGAATTTTAAGCCACAAACCACACCCCGCCCCTAAGTGTTAAATCAATTAAATACACGTATGCGCTGCATTAAACATATACGCGTTTGAAGCATTTTACATATATATGAACACATATGTGTACCGTTTCAGTGTTGGCAATTTTAATTCGTTTGATGTCTGGCACTTTTATTATAAACAAATTACTTTAACTTTTAGATTTTTCATGCCTGCGGAATGTAGGGTTGTTGATATGCTATCGATATTTATAGACTCGTGATTCGATCTATCTCTTTAGTGCTGATCAACGTTCAACGGTTGGTCATTATGCAACACTAAAAATGTGGCGCATTTGAAATTATAATTCAATTTTTGCAATGGCAAACTTTAAAGTTCGGAAAACAGCTCATATTGTAAATGCTTTAAAGTAAATGCATTGATAAAAGCTTTACATAAAGGCTTTTAGTATATCTTAGTGCTTACTTATCGATACTGTCCATTGCAAAAGTTCAAGTATCGATACATCGATACTCATAGTAGTCAGTGTGTGTGTGATTTTTTCCCTACGACGTTAATATTTTTGTGCTATTTATGAAGTTTTAGCTACGTTTCTGTGGATTTAATCGCACTATAATAGTATTTAAACGGTGCTGAAGTAATAATTGCATGTGTTTACTAAAAAATACGTTATAAAAATGGCTGCACTATTTGCAAATTAGCAATTCCCTTACTTTGCCATTAAGGTGTCTTGTCGGGCTTCGGGCAGCAGGTAAGCTCCATTCGCTCTCCCTCTGTTTCGTCTTGTGTGCTCTCCCCAATTACGATGCTCTCTTGATTTCGCCCCCTCTCGTTCTTACTTAACCATTCTCGTTGACCACCAAAATATTTTGCTCTCTTTGTCTTATGCCTCACTCACAGCTGTTTTTGGGCCAGATCTCAATTTCTTATCAGAGACCTTCCCTGCAAAACAAATACAAATTTCAGTACACCAGCACGATTTTCCAGGAAATTAAAAAAGTGTAATAATAACTAATGGGCGCGTCAGATTAAAATTAGGTTATACAATGGAGACATGATTGATGCACCTATTCCATAACTATTGAACACTCAATTCTTCTATGTAAATTATTGAGCAGTTGAGCATTAAAAATGTATGTATTATTTTTATGCTATAAGCAAGCGCAGGAGTTTAACTTGTGTTAAACTTTTCATGTAAAGCTAAAATCATAATTAAAATTTAAAAATTAAA
Organism: Drosophila meridionalis; assembly: GCA_035045145.1. NCBI lineage: Eukaryota > Metazoa > Arthropoda > Insecta > Diptera > Drosophilidae > Drosophila > Drosophila meridionalis. Next base: position 3,013,725 of record JAWNPG010000020.1, on the reverse strand, counting down.
TATATTGACTACAACAGTTTTGCTGAGCTTTGATAATCTGTCGGCTAAGCCATTAGTTAAATAAAAAATAAATAAAAATCAGTGAAATCCAGAGCAGACAGCGGATATAATATGAAAGTTTAAGGGCCGGAGTGTAGTCACAGTAGGCATTTTAAATAGACATATGCTAAATTCGTTGTTTAGTTTTTCTCATAATACTCATATTTACGTGATAGCGTAGACACATTAATCATTTTTCTCATTTATGTTTCTCTTTAAAAGTAAAAAAAAAACCAACAAAAAAAAAAGCGTAAGCATGGAAAATGAACAGGATGAACTCAGACATCGACAGCACATGCAGGACCAGCACCGTAACCAGCACCACGGTGTGCCAATTGGGTATTCTGATGTCATGCTGCAGCTTGGTGCCCGGGAAGCTCGTAAGTGCACTAAATAGAATATGAACTAAATAGAATAATTGCATCTATATTGTATGATCCACTTGATTTGATTGCATTCCAGAACGATCACCATATGCCGTATACTTTGAACAGCCACGCGAAACGCTGCCGGACAGTTATGTAGTGATGCCCTCCTACCTTCAGGCGACGTCGCAACCGCCGCAAACAGCGACTACAGCTGTCTCGGTTGGTGTAGCTGGTAGTGGAGGTGGCGGTGGCGGTGGTGGTGTCGTTGGTGGTGGTGTCGTTAGTAGTGGCAGTGCAGGTGGTGTTGCTACTGTTGGTCCTGGTAGTGGTTATGTGCCCCTGTTTCAGTATCAGCCGGCGTCCAGGAGTGTTAACCGCGAATCCTATGCGGAGCCAGCGAGCTCCACTGGCAATAAGTGCTGGAAATGCAATGTCATACGCGACATATGCCATTGCAGTCGGGTGGCAGAGAACAACAATACCAGCTATGCGGCGCCCGTGGAGCATGTGCATTCCACTCAATCGAATGGCAGTGGCGCAGGTGAGCCAACGCAATTCTTTGAGCTTAGCTCGACGTCAACGGCGACCGCCACATCCACGATGTCAGCGACTGTAAATAGTGCCAGCAATAGCCGCAATGATAGTGGCCCATTCATTCCAAATCACTCGCAACGTAAGACTGAAGTGGATATCCTGTCACAACAACAACAACAACAACAACAACAGCAGCAGCAGCAGCAGCTCCTGCAGCAGGAGTCGTACACGCAACAGCAGGAATATGACAATAGCAACAACAGCATCAACAACATCAATTCCAGCAACAATGTGTTGCATTTGGGCAGCATCTGGCCAGCTGCCATGGATGACCATGCTGTTGATGAGCAATTAATGCAGCAGTCTCGAAACAGTTCCTCATCGGCTGCCTATGAGCTGCCCAGCAGTTCACTCTTGAGCTCCAACAACAGCAGCACAAACAGCTCATTTGAGGCAACCAGCAGCAACAGCAATAATAATAACGCGCATTTGGTGAACGGCAATGGCACGGCTTTTGATGATGTCACGTCCAGTGCATCGGACACGGAGCACGTGCAGTTCGCCAATACGCGCACCACCAACACAACCACAACCACATCAGCGTTGCAAAAGAAAAAGCATCAATCGAATCGGAATCGAGCTGGAACTACAACAGCTGCTGGAGTTAATGGTGCAGTCATGGATGCAGCTGCTTCCGGCGCGGCTTCCTCGTCAGTCATTGAGCTGGACGCTACGCCCAGCACCAGCGCCCAAGCGCAGCAGCAGCAGCACCATCGTAGCCGCCATGTCTATCGCCAGCGACGCTATCCCAGCGAGCTGGACCATGCGGGCGACAACAGCAGCGACGATGGCTGGGATCTTCGCATGCGGAATGCAGCGTCTGAGTCCACACCTGTGCGGCCGCAGAGCACCCACAGTGACTTAGACGCCCGCCATACGGATCACACGTACTTCAATAGTCGTGGCTATACATTTAATGGCTTACCGCCACCACCTCCGCCACCAGATAGCAGTTTTATGCGCTCCAATTCCGCATCCTGCACCACAGCCACTCACACCACCTGCAGCGTGGACTATGCCGGTCGCGATATTTGTGGCGTTCATCGCTTGACCACCGACAGAGGCGCCGACACACCCACAGCGGAGCAACAACAACAACAGCAGCAGCAGCAACAACGAACAGCAGCTGTGCTTAAATTCTGTTTCGGCTCGGGCGGCAGTGTTCGCACCCGTTCCCGTGTACGCTCCATGGATGAGCCGATCCCACCGGCCAACAGCAGTGGCAGCAGTGGCAGCAGTAGCAGTCACAGTATGTGCCAGCCACCCAGGAAGCTGGCTCGTTTGGAATCCCAAAACGATGTGCGGTTGTCTTCCTCCTCCTCCGCCATGTCAAGTCTGTCGCCAACGAACTTCTATGCATTTCAGCCAGGTCGCCATCGACATCGCACCTATGCGGAGTTGGCCCGGAGCAGTGAACGACAGGTAAGTTGACCCACATTCAATGCTGACTGTAATCGGTATATATTGAAAAATATATATATATATATATATTAGGTAATATTTATATAGTTGCTTTAAAATAATCTTTTATTGTATTCAATATTCGAATTTCGAACTGACATTGTTTAATGTATTCGTATTTTTCTGTCAGTGTTGAGTTTTGTTAATACAAAATAGGCGTTTAGAACAGTTATAATTTTTGTTATTTTTTTCGTTTTGGTATAATATACTTAACAGATTTTAGAAATATCCACAAACTTGACTAATATTTGTAGCTGGAGTAATCCTTAATTACAACTAATATACTTCGCCATATGTCTGCAAGGGTATTTAGACTTTGGGCAAGCGCAATAATTCCGTTAATAATTGTACTTATCGTTGTTTCTTGAATCTAGGAGTCACAGCAGTCTATGGCGCAGCCGCTGCTGCCGAGGACGCAGCAGACAAGCGCCGGTTCCTGCGTAATCACCTATGTGGGTAGGCCGCGTGACACAGATGGCAGCCGGGCGGCAGCTAGCACAGCGGAGCTGCCCAATCTGCCCTCCACCTCGACAGGCAGGCGACAACACACTAACTCACACTCGAACAACAAAGATAATGCGGTGCTCACTGCGCCGGATCTGCAGCTGCTGGATTGGTCTTCCGATTCGAATGACGATGATGACGATGTGGTGTTTGTGCACTCCACACGCGAACCAATACTCTCCATTGATCTGACATCCGATGATGATGGCTTTGGTGCCAGCAACGAGACGGCGCTCCAGCAGCAGTTGCAACAGACACGACATCGTCATCGACTGGAGCAGCAGCAGCAGCAACTGCTGCAGCAGCAGCAGCAGCAACAACAGTCGCATCAACAACAACAGCAACAACAACAACGGCTTATACGTGATGACCCGTTGGCCAGTCGTGCAGCAGGTAGCAGTGAAAGCTTAAATCCTCCGCCCGCTACTGGTGGAAATACTGCCTCCGTATCGGCAACCCTCCTACCACGTCCAAATTCGGCCAGCGAGTACGAAGACCGCCGACGTCAGCACCGCCCGGCGGCGGGCACTTCGTTTGCTTTTTATACTGGCGCTTTAACGGATCGCGTGGCCATCACCGATCACAACTATAGCAGCTATGATCATACGCCGGCCGCCATTGGACCAATTATCAGTCTGCTGCCCACACGCTGTCCTGGCCTGGAAGCTGAGGCAGCGGCGGCGCACTCGCAGCGCTACTTCCAGCCCATCACGCCGCCGCCCATGTGGCATTTCGCACCGTTGCCAGAGGGGCAGCCTCCGCCACAGGCGCTGCCGCCAACCCCCAGTGCTAATGCGGGCTCCTATGTGCAGCATACGTCAGCGGGTCCGGTTATTGCAACGCCAGTGGCGCCGACACCAGAGGCGGTGCCAAGTGAACACAACAGTCCCGCAGCCTACTACCATCGCTATCAGCCGTACTATGTACCGCACTATACAATTACAACCCTGCCGGCGAGCCGGAGCAATGGCGATTACTCGCCTGGACCGGTGACCAATCCTCACTATCAGGGCGGTCTGGCCAATTCGACGGGCAGCAGTCGGAGCTCAATACGCGGCGCACTAAACGCTGCTGCTGTGGCAGCTACTGTGGCTGCAGCTCAGGCGCAGTCCTTCCATGACCTACTCTCGCTGGCATCGCCAGTCACCAGCATGGAAAACAGCAGCTTAGAGGATAACTATCATCATCGCAGTCAAACGCTGAATATGCTAAATCGTGCAACTACACCTGTTGCCACTGCCGTTGCCACAGCCGCAGGTCCGCCGCCAGTGATGTCCTCCATAGTGACTGTAGCGGCTGCAGTGTCCCCGCCGCCACCGCTCGAGATGTATTCCGGGCGCACAACAATGCAGTATTGCGGCTCGCCACCGTTTAGTCTGCGGCGCTCAGATGCGTACCATAATCATCGCCAGCACTATCAGCCGCAGCCGCATCAAGGCCATCAGGCACCGCAGAACCAAATGCATGCACACATACATCCGCCACATCGGGCGAGCGCGATTGTGGCCACGTCACTGACACCGGCTCCACCGTATCCGGTTCATCAGAATCTGTGGTATCGACAGCAGAGCATGCAGGAGCTGCACCGTCGTCACATGACACCCACGCCCATTGATCTCTCCTCGACTCCATTGAATCTGAGCAGTCTGCGCACACGCTATTTGCACAGCATTTGCAATTGTGTGCATGCACGCAATGGACCCGTCTCCAGTCTCGATCCTGCCTATTATCCGGCCTACGATGCGGCTGTTCAGCAGCAGAGTTCCACGGCCACTGGGCCAATTGATGCCCATCAGCCGCCGCCGCCGCCACCACCACAAATAGGAATGCAATATCAACAGCAGCAGCAGCAGCAGCAACAACAACAGCAGCAGCAACAACAAATTCAGCAACAGCAACAACAGCAGCAACAACTGCAACATCAACAACAGCGCCGTCGAGCTGCTGTCCATCATCACATGTTCCATCATTACTCACCACTACATCTGGAAATTGGTCTAGCCACGCCACTTTCTCTGGGCTCCTCACGCATACTGATTGGGCCGCCCCGACCCAACCGTGGCGCCACCTTGGTAAGGGATAGAATCTTCCTAACTATTCCAACTTGATTGAATAAATTGAATTATTGCAGGAGATTATTGAGCGCAACACCTTGCCACACAAGTATCGTCGAGTGCGTCGACCCAGCGAATCGGATGAGGATGCGGAGAAGTGCGCCATTTGCTTGTCGCTCTTCGAGATTGAGAATGATGTGCGGTGAGTAATGAAATGTAGATCGTCCGTTCACTACATATATATATATATATATATATTTGCGTTCTCTTACAGTCGGTTGCCCTGCATGCATCTCTTCCACACTGACTGCGTGGATCAATGGCTCGTCACCAACAAGCACTGTCCGATTTGTCGCGTTGACATTGAAACGCATATGGCCAAGGATGCACTGGTGCCGAGCTCCAGTGGCGTTGCAGCAGCTGCCGCGGCTGCTGCAGCTGGCACCGCCGCCTTATGACATTGTGTACATGGTTTATTCATGTAAGACATCAAAAATGACAACAACAGACACAACAAAGGGCTCTAAATCCGTTGCGAACAACAGTAAAACGAAACGTTTCCGGACTGAGTTCCTCGTGTTAAACACTCATGTCACGGGCGACAGCAGGTGCAGCAGCAGCAACAACAACAAAAACCATAACCACTAAGAAACCATGTTTAAAAAACAAAAAACAAAAAAAAAAAAAAAAACCAAAAAAAAAAAGAAAAAAATTATTATAATAATATTAACAACAATATTGCATGCCACGGATACACTGGTGCATCCGGAAGCCCCGCTTATGGATGTTGTGCTGCAGCTGATGACGGTGCCCCATTTCAACGCACTATAGGGGGATGCATCTAATCAACTCTAAATTCCCTGAGTTCGTCGTGTTCGTTATGCATGGGTTAGGCCGGCGGCCCCCAAAAAAAAGTCTCGTCAAAATGTTTTTATTCACAAACTAAAACAAAAAAAAAAAAACAAAAAAAAAATACAAAAAAAAATGCAAAAAAAAACCAAATGAAAAAAGAAAACAAATCGTCAAACGTCAGCCAATTGGAACTGTGAACCCACCATAACAGGCGAAATCAGGTGTAAAAAATTTGCTGCGTTGCGTTAAATTATAAAAAAAAAAACAACAAAACAAAGGACAAAAATAACTAAAAAAACACATAAAGCAAAAACTTTGGCTCAAACACTACGTACATATATATATATTATTATAATATATAAAGTTTATTGATAGGTGTTTTTTTTTTGGCACAATCACCTAATCATTATTATTCCTAAATTATAAAATTATGTCCATGTTTTATGAAACGAAATTCTTGTGATTTACACACATGTACCACGTATTGTTAAATTGTAAAATGCCGCCCCCATGATTAATAATTCAATGTACCAAACTATAATTGTTATTATACACCCCTGACGCTTTCCACCCCCTCTTCCACATATTTTATAATTTGTCACGAAATTTAAAAGTGTGGTACCATGAACAAAAAGAAAACGAGATAAAATAACAAAAACTAAGCATCAAATTCAATTGCATTTTAATCCTCTATTGAATTCTATTTGTTGCCATATATATGTAATCGATTTTCTGGTTGATTTCACCTGATCTGATCTGAAACGTTGTGTGACGCGAGCAGTCACTAAAAAAGAAATAATTTTAATTTACATCTAAGTTCTCTTTTGGGTAAACCCAAGAAAAATATTAAAATAAACCCAATTCAAAGGATACTAAACCTTTATATAATTATATATTGATAAACTTGAATTGCAAATCAAATACATATATTCAATAGTAAATTTCAATGGTATTCTTTATTTCTATCTGTTCATGCAAGAAGTATTAATAACCCACACAGCTGTCGGGAAATTATATGAAGCCTCAACAAATCTTCATGAGGACGAGAAGCGAAGGTGCTTTAGCCGTAAGAACTCAACCACTTCTTAGCATGGATGTTTTTGTATCATTATGAATTTTATAATGTTTTAATTTCAGCTTGTTTTTTTTTTTTCATTTTTAATTATTTTTATTTAATGTAGCTCACTTAAATAAAATCGATAAGTATCGATTTCCAGTCAAAGCCTTTAACACATTTTAGAGCAGAGATATTTTTATATATTTATCAATCTAAAAATTCTATGAACTGGTATGTATTTAGGTACATGCTAACTTTTATTAAGCCTTTACAGCACAAGGACTTACAATACTATAGCTAAAAATTGTTAAGAAATGTTCAACAATGATATATATATATATAATGCCGAGCTACAAATTTTGAATGACTGAGAGCATCTAGGTTACATTACTGGGCCCAGCTGCCGTATCGTTATTTCCTCCGTCGCCATTGTCGTCATCGTCTTGCTCCTTGGTCATATCGGCAAAGAAGTCTGAGGCGTTTGTGCACTTCGATGACGGCAAGTTGTGTCGTTTATCCTTGTAGGCGTTGTGCTTCTCATTGTACTTGATGTCGCCAAAGTCCTCGAAATATTTGACGTTCCAGAAGCGCACGTCGTTGTTGTGGGACGAAGATGCCAATAGCTCGCCACTGCAATTGATGTCCATCGACTCGATGGGCATATTGTGCTGGCCCACAACGCCCAGATTGCGATAGGGCGCAATATGACAGGCGCGTATGTTGCCATCTTCGCCAGCTACGCAGGCAATTCGGTCCGTAATGGGTATCATTAGACTTATGGGGCTTTTGATGCCCGGATACATATCGCAATGGTAGCCAAAGTAGCCCCAATTGTAGGTGTAAAGACGTCCCTTAGAGGTGCCTGCCACCAACTTGGAACTGCCTCGATAGATGCCCATGCAATTGAGCTCCTCCTCATACGGTTCCGATTGCACAAATAATTTCCGAGCACCTATATTAAAGGTGGTCAAATAGCCATCGGCACTGGTTGCCAACAGCAGTTTATTCTGTTCGTTGGTTAGCATTTGAGTTATCTGATCCTCCACCTCTTTCAGTTCGAATATGGCATCTTTGGTGCGAAAGTCCCAAAGCTTTACTGTGCCAGCATCATCCCCGGTGGCAAATAGACGCTCGTCGAGCACGTGCAACTTGTTGATGGCGTCATCATGTGCTGTCTCGTACAGTTTCTTTAGTTTCTCCGTTTCCATGTCAGTAACCATGACGCACTTGTCCTTGGAGCACGTAATCAAACTGCGTCCATCCTCGGTGAACTCAACATCTCGACAGGCCTTGGCGTGCACTTCGATCGAGCGCAACAGTTTGTTCTCCTCATTGCCATATTCGTACAGATGCACATCACCAATTATGGTCGCCAGGGCGATAATATCTCGCTCCGGATGGAAGCAGATGTCTGTGATAAAATCTTCCAGTTTAATCTCGGGGGGAGCACTGCGAGGTTTCTTTATTGCTGCAATGATAGCACGGACTGTCTCATCCGTCTCATCGTCCTCATCCAAGTGTGAATAATCGCCAGATCCATTGGGACCTGAGCCACTGGGCCCTGTTCCATCCGTTGCGTTTTGCTCCTTGCGCCGCTTGGCACTGCTTGCCCCACCCGTTGCGGCCTCATCGATCATTGAATCATCAGAATCAGAGTCCTCCGCATTCGGATCGAAGCTGCCATCACTGCTGATGCTCTCATTCGAGCTGATGTTGCCATCATTTTGTTGTGGCTCTGGCGCACCCATGTCTGCCAAATCGTATTCGTCGTCGTCACTTTCGGACTCGTTGAGTACATCCTGTTCAATTTCAGCTATTACACCAACTACCATGTCGTCGTCGATGTCATCGAGTTCATCTTCATCTGCTGGAGTCTTGAAAAACTCATGCCTATCCATTAAATGAATTATGAATGAGTTAAATTTATTGTTTTTTCTTCGATAATTTACTAATTACTTACGTATGCATAGTAGGAATCGCCTAAAATCGAAATTTTCTTGCTTTTATTAGACTGAGCACGCTTTTTTCCGCCAGAACAACCCAAACCCAAGAGTAGCAAGAGGAAGCACGGCACACAACAAAACACATGCCTGGCGCTGACAGCTGATGGCATGGTAACAACAACAGCAACAGGAAAAACTAACTGTATATGTTACGAAACACCCTGTATTCACAATCGAAACACATTCTATAGGACCTGACGTCTGTGACCATGGCAGTAAAAGTTATGTTCTTAGAATAAATTAGTAATTTTAAGATCAGTTGTTTAAGCATTATTATCTTGGGCTGATGCTTAAACATTTTAGACACATTTATTGTACTTACACATTTTTACCATAGCTACAGTACTTGCCCTTGCCATATATTTTGCATACAGGGTATTTAATCAAAAAGAACTAGAGCCCTACGGCGTTGCCAGACAGTCGCGAAAACTTTATTTCAATTGTCCTCAACTTCTAGCAAAGGAGTTATGAAAAACCGAACATACATCTCCTCCTGATCATCGCACTGCATCATGAAATGCAGCTCCAATAAGCCGCTGGCATCAGTTTTGATTGCCACCTTTGAGGCCACCTGCATGGCTTTATTTGTCAGCTTAATTTGCTGACTTTTGTATCTCGCCACTGTCGTCTCGCGACAGTTGAACAGGATAACCATATCACTTGACTTGGCCACCTCCACACTAGACTCTGCTTGCATGACGCCCAAGGTGGTGATTCTGAAGTGTGGCTTTAACGGTGATATGGTAAACTCAAATTCATCGGCCGCTTTGTCCAGCTCGTGAAATATGTTGGATAAATCTGGGCCCCGCATAAATATGGTGTTCAAACTAGAACTATTTACATCTAGGTCATACTCCATTGGCTCCTCCACATTGGTAGTTTTGATTGAGCATTCTGTGCTGACCTGATCGTCGTCGTGCGGCTCTAACAACAGAAGTAACGGTGACCCTTCGCCCTTATACAATATCTTAATGCTGCAATCTGAGAGACCAAACAGGCTCAGGCACTCCGCCAACACGTTGATCTTCACGCTGAAGCTCGGCGATCCGTTAACCTTAAATTCGGCAAAGAATGCTGGAGCTATAAACAATGTGGCCTGTATGGACTTGCCCTGCTCCACCGTAATCAGTAGCCCATCCTCGCTGGCTTGCAGAGTGCCGAACTGTAACAGAAAATTGTTTTATACAAAATTTATAAATATAAACGTAGTAGTCTTTCTTTACATCACTAAAACAAATTGCCTTGATGGAAGAGTACAATGTCTTGATGTGTTCCAAGCGACACACCAGCTTATAGTCCTCATATTGTGATTGTGTTAACATTTTACGATTTTTAATGATGCCCTTTTCGTACAGCACTTTCGAATGCTGCATCAATCCTCATAAATATCGGTGTGAAAATATCTAAACTGATCCAGCGTCAAGATCTGTGTCCTTGACTCTGGACTTAGTAGTTGATTCAAATACAGTGCTAACACGTGCTCACACGTGAAGGAAACTTGATTGCTGTCACTGTCCAGCTCCTTCTCTCCAGCTTCCTTCAATTGTAACACATAACGCTGGAAGTAGCGGCACTTGCAATAATTGACACCAGGTACAACGCGCACAACGTGAGCAAAGTTTCGCTTGCTAGTCAATTCCACTATACTACGAACACGATCGGATGTGCAGTAGGTAGTAAAGCTCCACCCATCAAGCAGACGAAGCGCGCGCTGTAGAAGATCTTCGCCCAATAAGGCGCTCAACTCGGAAAACAACTGCGAGCGTTCCACTACAACGAAAGTATTCGTTATAGCTAAGTAAGAAAAAAGGATGTTATTGATTACCTGTAGTTAAAATTATACCATTATTGCGTTTGTACTTATTAAAAACCTGTTGCACTAAGGAGGGTATAAACAGATCGTCGGTTTTTATCAATGTCGCATTATCAAGCGGCATTTGTATATCTAAATAATTCTTGATTCGTAATTATCGATTTATGTATTGCCGCGCAATTTTCGATAAGTGACATCAAAGTTGTTAATCAGAGATTTTTACATCTTCTAGTTCTTAAGGCTGGTTTATTTTAGTAAAACTATTTATACTGTGATTATATATAATGTTCTATTTGCATGCAAATATAAAAATACTAATTTTGAACAATTATTGATTTTCGATATATTTTTAATCATTTCATTCAGATTGGAAAATTCTGGCAACTCTATTCAAGTAATACAAAAGGATGATTGTTGCCCGCGTTTTTTATTTTATATATGATTGTTTACATATTCGTATTCGGTAAATTTAGTTTTATAAATGTTTAGAATTGTGCACAAGCTAACATAATGTCCAGAAAGCCCGTCAATCAGAACAAACAGCTGACAATGTCTGCGTTCCTCGGACTAGACAACAACAGCCAGAGTCAACCGAGTCAATCAACAAAACCAGCAAGAAAAAGTATTTCATAAAAATATTATATTTTCATATTGACTAATCAAACTGTGTTTTTTGTCTTAGATATTTTGGCAGCAAGGACAGCGAAGGCAAAGTTTTACAATCCCATTTATCTCGACTCTTCATCGTCCGATGAAGATGATGTTCAGACCCAGAGCCAAGTGTCATCATCAGCTACAGCGACAGCTAAGAGTAAGGCGCCTGAAAAAGAAGCTATTGGCAGTGCGCTGATCAAAAGGTATAGCTTTCAAAATGCCAACCAGTCGCCACTGGCTCCACTGCCAGCAAATGCTGTGGAGAAGCAGCATTCGCCCACAAAGTCAATCACGACTGGGAGTTCGAAATTGAACTTTGATAACTTTGACGAGGTGCTCAAGCAGGATGCGTCCTATCAAGCGACATTATCAAAGCTGAATGGCCACATTAATAAGTTGTCCGAGTCACCACGCAAAACCCTTTCGCTGTCGCAATCGCCAAATAAATGCCCCGACGTGAATGGCAGCTCAAGTTCCAGCCACACTGTGGACGACAGTTTTGATAAAATGGTGAAAAAAACTATTAAAGAGGAACCGCTATCAGGTACGCCAACTCAACTGTTCGTGCCACCCAGTAAGTCGGAGCGAACGTCAACCGAATCGAATACTCCGTGTTCCCTAATGGACTTCAAAGAGAAGCCATCAGCTGAGCCAGCAACGGTCAAGCCCAGACTTAAAATTGTTTTTGATAACACCCTTGCTGACTATTTGCGAGATTTGGGCCAGTACGATATTGGTATGGCCAAGACCGATATTGGACAACAGAATGAGGCAATGCTAAGAAGCACAATGGGCATGTACAAGTGCAAGTACATAGAGTTAATGGAGAAGTACTGCGAGGTAATTGACCAAATACCCGCAGTGCAGTTCAATGAAATTGATGGCTTCGAGGCAAATACTTTCCTCAAGCTGAAGGTAATGCGTCAGAAGTTTAAGGCACGTACGCAGCTGCTGGAGCGACAAATAGAGCGCAAGCGTCAGGAGCGTAATGTGCAGCCGGAAGAGCCCGACTTTGATGCACTGGAGCAAGAGGAGCGCGAGATTCAGGCGGAACAGCATCACACGCCACTAGAGACACCTAGCAGCTATGCAACTGGCCCGTCAGAAGAGCCAAACGAGGAGGAGATGAATGATCTGTTATTAATGACCACAAGAAGAACAACAGCAGCAACATCAACCAAAGCATCTGCAAATACAAACTACACAAATGGTCCACCTGATGATTTGGATGATCTGGTGCCTGTAGATGGTCCAATGGATGATGATGATGATGATTATTTAGCTCAGACCATGCGACTCGATGAGGGCGAACTCTTCAGCTCCACACAATGTCCTTCGCCTGTTTCGTCGGCTGCCCCAGACAAGCCCATAACTACTATTGAATCCGACGATGATTTCGAGGACACAATGAAGCAAATACGCGAGGAGCACGAGGCGCTGAAGGGACGCAAATCGGAATTCAATAACTATGCCTATGCGGATTTCGAAGCTGTCAAGCAACCGCCACCAAAGAATTCACAGATTGCCAGCAAAACTCCCACGGTTGTGCTTGATGATGATGGCTTTCCAGAGTACGATGAGGCGCTGTTCGAGCAGGCGTATATACTGGCGTCGCAAACCATTGACTTGACTTCCAACGCGATGGTCAAAGCAAAGCCTCAGGCCATGTCCAGCACAAGCGGAGCCAGCAGCGCGCCAGCCACAGTCGCAGTTCAAAAGATCGAGGGCAATTTCCATGCCAACGTACATAACGATGGCATTACTGGCGAGTTCGATGGCCAGAAATATGAGCACTCCACTCGTCTGATGCAGGCCCTTAGCTTTAGCTTTGGTCTTAAGAGCTTTCGACCCAATCAACTGCAGGTCATCAATGCGGCGCTGCTGGGCAATGATTGCTTTGTCCTGATGCCGACGGGTGGCGGCAAATCCTTGTGTTATCAGCTGCCCGCCATACTCACCGAGGGCGTTACCATAGTCATAAGTCCACTCAAATCCCTGATCTTTGATCAGGTCAGCAAGCTGTCCTCGCTAGATGTGAGTAGAGTGTGACGAGGAAGCGAAGCAATGTATTTAATCAAATTTCTTCCATTACAGATTTGTGCCAAGAGTATTTCCGGTGAGCAGTCGTTGGATGAGGTGATGACTATATACAGAGACTTAGAGGGTCATCCTCCATTGGTGAAACTACTATACGTTACACCAGAGAAAATTTCCAGTTCGGCGCGTTTCCAGGATACATTGGACCAACTGAGCGCCAACAATTATATCAGTCGCTTTGTCATAGATGAGGCTCATTGTGTTTCGCAGTGGGGCCATGATTTTCGTCCCGACTACAAGAAGCTGGGCATTCTACGCAAGCGTTTTCCTAATGTGCCCACCATGGCGCTGACAGCCACAGCAACGCCTCGCGTGCGCCAGGACATATTGCAGCAGTTGAATCTGACGCATTGCAAATGGTTTCTGTCCAGCTTCAATAGACGTAATTTACGCTATCAGGTGTTGCCCAAGAAGGGAATCGCTACGTTGGACGACATGCGCAACTTTATACAGACACGTCCGGCGACCGCCAGCGGAATTATCTATTGCCTTTCACGCAAGGAGTGCGACGAAGTGGCGAAGAAAATGTGCTCGGTAGGCATACGAGCGTTGGCCTATCATGCCGGCCTGACGGACACGGTGCGGGAGTCCCGCCAAAAGGATTGGATAACGAACAAGGTGCGGGTCATATGCGCCACAATTGCCTTTGGCATGGGCATTGATAAGCCCGATGTCCGCTTTGTCCTTCATTATTCGCTGCCCAAGTCCATCGAGGGCTACTATCAAGAGGCGGGTCGCGCGGGTCGCGATGGAGAAATAGCCGATTGCATACTTTACTACAACTATAGCGATATGCAGCGACTAAAGAAGATGATGGATGGTAAGTGGGAGTGCTGCAATGTGAAGATCTCTTTATAACATTTACCTCTTACTCTATTACAGCTGATCGCGCTCTTCAGTACCATGTGAAGAAGATACACATTGAGAATCTGAATCGCATTGTTGGCTACTGCGAGAATATTACCGATTGCCGCCGTGCTCAGCAGCTGGATTACTTTGGTGAACATTTCACAAGCGAACAGTGCCTGGAGGATCGGCGTACCGCCTGCGATAATTGTCTGAAGAAGCGCACTTACAGGCAGATCGATGCCTTGGAGCAATGCCGCAAAGCTGCGTGCGCTGTGCGGGAATTGTGCAGTGGGCGGTCACGCTTCACACTGCTCCATATAGCGGATGTACTTAAAGGATCTTTGATCAAGAAGATTGTTGATTTCGGTCACAACAAAACGCCGCATCATGGCGCACTAAAGGACTGGGACAAGACGGATGTGCAGCGTTTGCTGCGCCATATGGTGTTGCAGGATTATCTAAAGGAGGATCTTATCTTTACAAAGGACATACCTCAGGCGTATATTTATCTAGGCAATAACATAACGTCGCTTATGAATGGCACACCGAAAATCGATTTCGCTTTGTGCCGCAAGGAGAGTAGCGGCGGCTCTAAGACGGTGGCCAGCGTGTCCGAACCAACATCAGCAGGCAGAACCGAAATAAATAATCTACACGATCGCTGCTACGCAGATCTGCTCGATCTGTGCCGCACCATTGCCGCTGCACGTAACGTGACCATGGCTAGTATTATGAATATGCAGGCCCTCAAGGCCATGGCCCAGGAGCTGCCCACTACGGAAAAGGACATGTGCGCCATTCCACACGTAACCAAAGCCAACTTCGATAAGTACGGAGCGAAGCTGCTGGAGATTACCAGCGGATATGCCTCAGAGAAGGAATGCTTGCAGGTCATGTACGAACTGGAGGCTGCTGAAGCTGCAGCTGCAGCTGCTGCAGTGACTCCCCAGGCTTCAAGCAGCGCGCGCGCATCCTGGGCGGCTCAAGGTGGCGACGACGATGACTGGGGACAGGCGGCAGCATCTCAGGGAAGTGGTGGATCGGCGGGTGGAACGCGTGGCGGCAAGCGTAAGCGGACTTGGCGTGGACGTGGTACGGGCACCGTCAAGCGCCAAAAAAGCAGCGCATCCCCGCGCAAAAAAGCGACACCGGTGCGAAGCACTCGTGGTGCCAGCAGCAGCAGCAGTCGCGGCACAGCATCCAGGAGAGGCGCTGCCAGCGGTGCGTCCAGTTGGTTGGGTAAGAAAACGGGCACCAGCACCGGATTTCAATTGATGCCGATGCCAGGATCGCGATAGCCAAAAGGGTTGAGAGAACAATGAATAAGATTGTTTGTTTGTTTTTTTTTTTGTCACTTTGTTAACCAACAACAACAAGCTTAAGCTATAATAATTTTTAAGTCTCCAAGCGGCAAATGTTATCGAAAAAAAAAAATAATCATACGATGCCAATTTACTTGATGCTCGTGCGCAGTTTCTCTTCAAAGTCATAGGCACCCATGGACCATATCAGATTGCTGTCCGTCTCCACCTGCACAAATTCCGTGGAATAGGTGTTCGATGTACTCACCATCCCACCGAATTCCATTTGTGCATGATCTACAAATGATAACAGCATGTAAATCTGTCTGTGGGTCATCGTGTACTCATGGTATACTTACATAGGTTCCACTTGAGCCCCTGTGTGGTCACATTGTGGGCTGTGCTGCCCACGGGCATTAGAGAGCACCAACGCTGGCTGGTGACCAGGTCGACGGGCACCTGTATTGTATGTTTGCCCGGTCGCAGCAGCCAGGTAATAGAATCGCCGCTTAGAAGGTATACGTTACAATTTTCTTTCTGCATTTTGAACAGTGTATTCAGATTGGCCATCACCTGGTCCAGTCGACCAGAGCAATCGTGAAACACTACCACATCCTTAACCTTGCGCTGTACCATGACAGGCTGCAACACTGTGAAGGCTTTGGTAAAATCCGTAGCATCCTGGTCGGGTGTGCGTATTTTGGGTGTTCCCTTAAAATATTCAATCGTTTCTTCCGAAATTGAATCAAAATCGCCGGTTATCAGATCTGGAGGTTCTATGTCGCTCGGCGCAGGTTCCCCTTTACTACTTTTGTTCTTTGCGTCTGTCTGGGATATGATAAAGTTTCGCAAATGATTGGATCCTCCATCGACGGCACACCGTAAGGTTGCTGTAAACGGAATATTCGATATTCTTATTTGACAAGCTTATGTTTTGATTATTTACGTTTTTTCATTTACCGTTCTTCCATAACAGCTTGACCACGTGAGCGGGTACCTGAATTTGTCGGTTGAGCACAATGCAAACATGGCCGTTGGAGCCAAGCTTAAAGCTGTCAGTGATAAGATTTCCTGGTGTCCATTTGTACTCTTTAGGGGGTATCGTGTGGTCCATTTGTTGTCGAAATCCAATTGTTGTTTTTGTACAATAGTTGCGTGGGAGTGTACAGATGTTGCCAGCCTGTCTGAAAAAGGGACTGCAGTCTGGCAACGCCAAAGTGGTGCCTGCGCCGCGCAATAATTTGAAAAGGGCATTTTTGATAGCTGCCCCTGCTGCCATCTTACGGCAGCGCGTGCCGTTAATTCGTACGAAACTCATAAAATTTGATTGATTATGCTTGGCACGAGCTGGCATTTTACTATTTAATTTAAAAAACAATATTAATGACTTCAAGCTTTGCGTCAATAAATCAACGCCGTCAACAAACCGATTAATAGCGGCTTGCAACTCTGCAACGCCGCAAACAAAATGGCTCTGATTTTTGCAGACTAAAAAATATTCATTTTGAATTTTCGCAATCTAAAAATGCCAATAATTATAGTAAAATGAAAGAAATAAAAAACAAGTTTCAATGGCCGTGTGTAGGACAACAATATAGGTGTTACAACGTATATTGGACAAATAAAATGGTGTTGAAAGTACGTGATTGAGATTTGAATACAAAAACTAGTTCTTATAAAACTACACGCACACACGAACGACCTGCAAAACAGCTTCCCAAAAATGGAAGGTATGGATCTGTGGACGTCAATGTTTTCAGCCGATTTCGATGAAGGTGATGGTGGGGTGGAGGGCCATAATAATGGCAATAACACGCTCGCAGACGAGTTTATGGGAGAAGAGGATGAGGAAGAACAGGAGGCTGAAGAGGATGAGGGCTCGGTCGACGACAGGGGCAGCAAACAAAAAGGACACGAGCCCGATGACGATGCCATATTTGATTTTGAACTAGAGCCTATTGTTAGCATTGCGGAACCAGAACTGGAACCGTTGCCTAGGCCAACGGCGGCCCCCCTCCAACCACCAATGCCAACTTCTCCAGCCATTCGACCCCAGCATCGTCATTCTTTACCAGCTTCGTTTGGCTCCCAGCAGATGGTAGGTCGTGGCGGTGCAGGTACACCATCCACACGGCCAACGACCTCGCAGATAAATGCCACCGATGAGAACGGCGTGCCCATTAATTATGAATTGGGCGTTACCTATATATGTCCCGCCTGCGGCGCAGAGTATCGGCAGCAGGACTTGTGGAAGCGTCACATGAACCAGATACATCAGTACAACACTCGACGTGGTCTCAATTTCGTGGCTATTGACAAGCTGTATCATCGGTGCCTGGAGTGCAACAAGCGGATCGCGATGCACAGCCGCGAGAATTTGCTTAAGCACAAGTTCACCCATTTGCCATTTCGATGCACCAAGTGCCATATATGCAAGCGCGAGTACAAATACAGGCAGGACCTGATGGTACATCTGCGAATGGTGCACTGCGATGAGGTGGTGGCCATGATGCGTGGCGGCAAATTAAGTGCCGGACGCAAGACGCGTGTTCGCGAGCCACGCATCGAGCAGCACCGCGAGCATTACGCACAGGTCCATGACGATGATGGCCTGGAGGTCAAGAACGAGCTGATGGAGGTGGAAGGCAGTGGGGAGCCAGCTCAAGAGGCCAATCACGAACTGGATGATGAGCACATTCACAGTTCCAATCAAGCGGCTAAACAAACCCGTAGCAGTTCCGTGGCAGCCAATGGCAGTGGTGCAGCGGACATCTGCGAGGACTACATACACTATATGTGTCCTGACTGTGGCTCCGATTGCGATACGCACGCCCAGTGGAGTCAGCACATTGAATTTGTGCACGACTACGTCAGCCGGAGGGGCCTGAACTTTCGTTGCGTGGATATGCAAATGCAGTGCCTCGAGTGCAAGCAGGTGAGACTGGGTGGGATTATATAAGAGATTCCATTGTAATACTTTTTCTCTATTCAGTTTGTCATCCCGAATACCATTAAGACGCTGCGCGCTCACAAGTTTAGCCACTTGCCACAACCGGAGTGGATGCGCTGCAAGCTGTGCTATAAGGGATTCACGGAGCATCATGAACTACTGACGCATCTCCTTAAACAGCATCATTTGGAAACCTTGATGCCTGAGAAGGAGGAGGAGGTGCAGCAGCCTTTGGCTGTATCAACTGCGGGGGATGAGTGCGAGGAGAATCCTGGCATTGGTTGCGATGATGAAACATCATTGCATTGGGATGACGTTCCTCGTCGCGGTGGTCGGATCGGCAGCGATGATATGTACGAGCCGCATATTGATTATCTGTGTCCGCAGTGCGGCAGGGAGTTCATAGAGAAGAAACATTGGCGCACACACGTGGTTAAAGTGCACGGCATGAATGATCTGACCGAGTTGAACTTTGAGGTGATCAACGATCGCCAGTTGAAGTGCACCGAATGCGATAAAATAATAACGAACGCCTATGGCATACAGAATGCCCAGCAACACAGGATAACGCATTTGCCCTACAAAGCGTACGCGAGATGCCGAAAATGTCATAAGTCCTATACGGATCGCAAGGGTCTTGTCAAGCATTTGGCCACCTACCATCGCGTAGGCTACGAGCCACGCAAAGTGGCGGGAACAGGCACTGCAGGATTGACGCCAAGCAAATCGCAGACGCCACGTAAGCAAATTGTCACCGTGGCCAATGAGACCTATGAGATTATCTACTTGGATGAGGAGCAATCGCCGCCTAGTAATAATAATGCAAATGAAGAGAATGATTTCGGCGAGCAAATGCAAGCGGACGATGATGAATATGCTGTAGGCAACACCAGTGTGGTGATGGGACGCCAGCCGCAAGCATCCACTGCTGCTGTGCCCAATCCTAATCCGAATCGCTATAAATGCGTTGATTGCGGCTCGCTATTTGCCACACAGATTGCACTAAAGACTCACATCAGCGAGGAACATGATTTCATGGACACGCAATACAGTGCTAAAAAGTTTGACAATGCGGAGCCCACGGAGGAGACAGCTGCAGCAGCGCCCATTGCTGTTTCAATCACTGCAGGCAGTACGCCTGTAAAGAACACCTCGGGCGCTTCCACCATAGAGCAGAACTATATATTCCTGTGCCCGTCGTGCGGCAAGGCCTACAAGACGCAGTTCGAGTGGCGACGCCACATCAACGAGGAGCACAACTTCGACAAACGACAGTATCTAAATATGCGTCAGCTGGACAAGTATCGCTATCAGTGCACCCTCTGCAAGGACGTTGTATGCAATTCCAAGCTGAAAGGCCTGCAGGATCATCATTTTCGACATTTGCCTTATCGGCTGTATCTGAAGTGCCTGGTGTGCGGCACCTGCTATAATCACAAGCCCAATATAGCAGCGCATCTTCGCACGCGGCACAACATCTACGAGCGCGAGTCGTCCTCTTGGCGTGACCAGCACCAAAAGACGCAGAATGGCATAGAGCAGCAGAAGCATAAGGAGAAGGATAGGGAAACGCAAGCTCCAGTTGCCACCGGCACCACTTCCGCTTCACCTACGCCCAGCAGTAGTCGCACGCTTAAGCCACAACCGGGTTTGCTGCCCACGCGACCCGCTGGCCTCAACACGTTGGAGGATAGCATATCGTATCACAATGCCGTGGATCTGGACTTTATTACCTACTATTGTCCCAAGTGCAATAAGAACTTCGACTCGCATGCCTTCTGGCGCAAGCACATCGTGGAGGTGCACAACTATAATAGTCGACAAGGCCTGAACTTTCGCCAGATTGACAACCATCACTATCTGTGCCTGGAATGCTACAAGCGTGTGACAGTGACGCACACTAAGGGCGCCATCGGACAGCTGCAGTCGCACAAGTTCCGGCATTTGCCGTATCGCTCCTTCAAGTGCTTGACATGCACCGGGGAGTTCGTGCGAAAGCAAATGTTCTTCAAGCACCTGAACCGCGACACCAATCGGTGCGACAACAAGCCATTGAGTGGCCAGGAGAATGATGAGGACACAACGGACCAGCCAGACAGGCCAGCTGCCATGCTCGCCAAGGAGACATTAGACGTTGCGACGTATCGTTTGATGTGTCCACAGTGCGGGGATGGGTTTACCACCAGCAGCAAAGCTCTGTGGCGAGAGCACATTAACATCCAGCATGGTCTGGGGAAGCGGGAGATGCTGCACATGCGCAAGCTGGGCGACGAACTGTATCGCTGCACAGACTGTGAAGAGCAGCTGCAAACGAAGCAGCTGCGTGTGCTGCAGCAGCATCGCTTCCAGCATTTGCCCTATGCCGCATATATACGCTGCCAGCTATGCGAACAGCAGTCTCCGGATGGAGTGGGTCATGGTGTAGTGGCTGCCGGATTACATAGTATGCGTGAACTGCAACAGCACATACGCAACGAGCATCCGGACGTGGTGGAGCAGGACGAGCAAATGCAAGCGCTGCTCGACGAGGAGGAGGATAGTCAGCAGCCGGCGGTTAGTGGTGAGGCAGCAGACAGTGGGCTATATATGCCGCTGCCGCCGCATTTGCTAGACGACGATGCGGAGGACATGGAGTTCGAGGAACAGTATCTGCTAGGTTAAAGACAAACACTGGCCAACTCTTGCCAACCCAGTGTACAACAGAATCTGCAAGTCTACCAATCGGAGACGACACTTACAATTTCATATATCTATATCTATATATAAAGATATATTTATCTGAACATAAGTATTTATAGATAGTTTATGGCTAATCGACTCATATACGAATTGAAATTTCATTAAGAATTCTCATCTAATTACTTAAGTAGATCTTAGATTATACTGCAACTATTTATTATTTATCACCATGCCCTAATCTCCCAGTCAAGTATCACATGCCGTAAATGACTTTACAACTTATCCGTGAAATTACCATGAGATTTATGTATTAGCTACTGATATCGACAAAAGGTTTATACTGACAATGTACAATCAATATTTTGTCCTAGATTACAGAGCGTGTTTCTCATTTTACAATGATTGGTCTCCTTTGGATTAGTTTTAGATACATAAACCCGAAAAACAATTAGCAACTTAATATTCTATATTTAATTAAAATATAACTCTAGGAAAATTTATTCTTTTTATTCCATTCGAAAATATGTAAACGGTACATTAAAAGCGAATTCAAATTTTATATAATTGATTATTTGACCCAAATTGGGATTCAAATTGTATTTTTCTCTTTTTAGTGATTTTTAGCAGCTTTAAATTCGATCCGCCCTTTTTTTAGTTTTAACTTTTGCCTATCGTTAATATACTGAAAATAAATAAGAAAATTTAATATGACACAAAAGATTTTGTTTTTCTGTAGTAAGCGATGTTGAACAAGATGATAACAATAAAATTCACTCAAAATCAATTCCAATTGAAACTGATGAACTTCATTGGACTAATTGGACCAGGCGATTGGAAGTGAGCTGGTTATCAATATTCTAATAAGGCATTGTCGTAAATTGTATTTATGCAATAGCACTATATAATCAGTTCAGTAACATATAGTCAGTGATCGGCCGATCGACGTAACTATTCGAAAATGAATTGAAACACATGAAGGATTTATTAATTAGTAATAGTATTTTCGTTTATTATTAATTTCGACTAAAACCCCTATAACATTCCCACAAAAGTGTATTTTTTTTCTTTTGAATTTTTACTGTGTGTATGTATTTATCAACGACGTGTTTTGTGTTTGTTTCATTTGATTGTTTTGCGTGGTTTGGCAAACACGAGTTAAAAAATAAAAACACAAACCAGAGAATCAATTAAAAAAGTAATAGGTAATCTATGTATATAAATACAAACATATGTATATCCACATAAATATATACAAACGTGTATATATACACAATAAAATGTCAGGCATATCGAGCAGCTGCCAATGCAATGTGATTGTAATTCAATTTAGTATGATAATAATACGATATGTATACTGTTTTATAGAATCCTAAATCTAGAATTTATTTAATTTTTGTGTTTCGTTTAATGTTATGTAATACAATAAATAATAATGAATACTTTTGGAAAGCATAAACAAATTGCACGCACATAATAATTGCAACTATTTCAATAGTGTTTAAATAAAAATAAAATGTAATCAAAATACAAATTAGAACAACAAAATTGTTTTCTTATTCAATATAAAACAAAACCTTTGCTGTTTGTTTGCTTTTTGCCAAATACTTTTTCGTTTGCGCATGGAATGAACGTTATCTAATTGACTGTTGCTTAAACAGTTTTTCTTTGTGGCTTTTCCCATTATCGTTTCGAAGTTTACAATTTGTCAGTTCCTTTCTCTTTTGTGCACGCCTGTCTCACTATTCGACCTTGCATTAGAATTGGTACAAAACTCATGCATTGTGTGTGTGTGTGTGTGTTTAGTAACAATTGGTTTCTCTTTGTTGTAGTAGTAATAGAAAATGGGTATGTTTTCTTTTTATGATTATTTCCTTGCAGCCTCACAGCGTGGGCATATTCCTTCTGCTGCTGCTGGCACCTCCTCCAGCACCTAGCCCGTCCTGTTGCGCCTTCTGCTTGGCGCGTCGCACCTTTTGACGTGTATGCTCGATCTGGAAGTCTTCCACACGCAAGTTGAGCCGCATCATATTGTTGATGATAAACTCCTCCTCCATGATGTGCTCGGGCGGAGAGCGTAGCACCTCCAGCGTTTCGCACAGGCCGGTGCACGTCTTGCGTACCTTGTGCCGGCTGAGCGAGGCACCAATGATAACCAAGGCCACCTTGAACATTACACGAATGCCCTCGGCGAGAAAACAATCCCACACGCGCAGCAGCGTCTCCCAGGGCAGAGTGCGCGTCATGGCGCAAAGGAACCAATCAGTCATATAGAGCAGCGGCTCCACTTTGTGCTTCTGCAGGTGACGATAGACGGGCGGGCAGGTTTTCTTGAGCAGACCCTCCAGGATGCCTGCATCGTTTTGTATCACCTCGAGACCAGGTATAAAATAGTCCTGCAAGTAACTGTACAAAGGCATGAGTTTATATATAGTTAAAGGTTGTGCGAGGCAGGACTTACACATCACATACGCTTACGAACACCCAGAAGGCATCCTCTGCCGGCAAATGCATCAATAGGAACGCGGCTATTGGTGCTTGCGCTTGACAGAAGCCAACCTTGGGATTGTATATCGAATAGGCCTTGAGCACATTGAATAGCTCGATTTGGCCCACCTTCTCCTCGTCGAGAAACATTTCGTGAAACGGAAATTGCCGATGTTTATCCTTTCTGATCTCCTCAATGGTCGATGGGTTGCCGGGCTTCTTCAGCAGCTCCTCGTAGACATCGGGATTCTTTTTCTTAAGCAAATAAGCGCCGGATAGATAGAACCAAGCTTTCGGACGCACCGATTTAGGTATGCCCTTGCGGCATCTGTCACGTATCTGTAGTAGAGTAGAGTGAAATGTGATTAGGATTTGATTATTATTTTTATTCTGCGACTCACGAACCTTTTTGTAGTTCTTGGACATGTAAATAGACCAGTTGTCAATCATGTAGAGCCATTTCTTTTCACGCGCGATGATTTGTGCCTTGGACAAGGGCTCTTTGGGTTTGTCGCTGCGCTGAAAGCCGCCATAGAAACCATTGCGATCGGGGCAACTGGATACGGTGGAGCACAGCGAGATGGTATCCAAGGCTCGCGGTGGCGTTGCCATCTGTGTCAATTGTGCTGCGCAGAACGATTGCAAACTAAATCCATAAATTATTACAACACTAAAAATACGCCCACAATAAAACAATCAAACGCGAGTGCTCAACAAGTAGATGCCCTATACGCGTCGCTACTTTGTACTATTCTAAAATGAGAAAAGTGTATTTCGAAATAAACGATTCCCAGTTGGTCTGATTCATAATTAAAGGAGAGTGTTCGACCAAGAAATACCCTGTACAGGCCGATAGGTATGCCTTAAAGATATTTCTATGTAACTTTTTTTTTGATCTGAGTCGATCAAACTTTCAGTAGAGACATTGGGCCCAGGGTATATTAAGAAAGAAAAACAGCTTAAGATATTTGTTAGGGTAAGTGTGGGTGGATTGTCAGAGAGGGCGACTATACAAACATATTCAGATAAGAGTGATATAAGAGAGAGAGAGAGAGAGAGAGAGAGAGAGAGAGAGAGAGAGAGAGAGAGAGAGACAGAGAGAGGTAGAGCGCACCCAAGTACAAAAAGCCAAGACAATTTGCATTAATAATCTGATGTTTGTATTTGTAAAAATGAAAAACTGCGCAATTAAGTGCGATCAACGTAATTTTCGACAGTTTCTCAATCATTCTCTCAATTTTCTTTTTCGCTTTGCACACTTTTGAGCAGCATATTAGTCATATATATATATATTATAAATATATATATATATGTACATACATATCTTAACTAGAGATATGATTGTTATTGTTTATTTATAACATTTGCTTATCAGCCGTTTGTTTAGATAATAATGCACCTTGAAGATTTAAGTTTTTATTTGATTTTGTATTTAGCTTTATGCGCACCTTTGTCGACTCAGCTGAAGCAGCTCCTCCAAGCTGGCGCTGCGTTTTCTTGGATGCGTGCGAAATAATGTAACCATTGCGACTATTTCAAAAATAGCCGATGCAATGCCAAAAAGGCCTTAAATAAATTGATGGATAGAGAGGGGCGGACGGAAGAACAGCCGGCACAACTGTTTTTGATTTCCATACACACACACACACATATATATATATATATATATATATATATATATATATATATATATATATATATATATATATATATATATATATATATATATATATATATATATATATATATATACATTTATATATATTTATATAAGCCAACACGTGGAGTACAAAACCAAAGAATTTGCCAAAGAATTAAGCATTTACAAGGTTTTTCAATTAGTCAGCGACGATCGGGAAAAGGGAATAGTAATCCATAATATATAGCGTAAACAAAGAACTCAACTGATGCGCGATATGTGATTCAATTTATTTGAATAAACTGTTACCGCTAAATTATATTACAAATATTTGCAATAGAGTGATGTCTCCGAAAGTGCTACCATTCAGAAATGCGAGTCTTTATTAAAATTGAAGCTCAAATTTATTAAATAAAAACGATATATAAGAACTTTAAGTTACACAAATCAAGAAGGAAGCGTAACAGTCTGTCAACGCGACCTCTCCAACAGAGATCTTCCAATTGGACGCCGGAAGCTACAGCTCGAGTGACAGCTCAGACGCAAGCTTTGTCAGTTCGAGTGGCTAATGACGGGCGACTAACTAATTGAGGCAACTTTGTGTGTGTGTGTGTGTATGTGTGTGTGTAGATGACTTTAATAACCCACTAAATGTTTAATTGCAAAACAAAAAGCGAGTAAGTCAAAGCAAAGCGAGCAAATAAAAGTGCAAATGCAGCGTAGCTTCAGGGCACGAAAAGAAAGTCGCTGTGACACAGTTCTAGTGGGATTGCGGCTGACGAATTGGATTCGCTGCAAATCTTATCAGCAGTAAAGATTTCGTAAATTGGTGTCTAGTTAGACCAAGTAAATTGTGAAGGCTTTATTGAGTAATATAATACGTACACACACGCACAACACACACACACACACACACACACACACATATGTGTCGCTCAGGCGGTTTGCGGCCCACCCACCATCAGCACTAGCATTGCTCTTGGCTGCCATTTTGCTTGAGCGCTCCAACAGCAAGTGTCACTGTATGCTGCTATGGCGGCTGTGGTTGCCTGTGTGCGTATGTGTGTGCGCATACAATACTAAGCAATTGTTATTATTAACAACGCGACGCCCTCGCCCTCGCCCGCTTGTTCCCGTCGTACACATTCACGTACGCTTTTTGCTTACCTTTCGCGTTGCTTGTTCTGGTTGCTGGTTGCTGTTGTTGTTGCCTATTGCCACTGAACTGCTTCCGTGGAATGCGCAATAGTTGTTTTCACGTTTAACTTTCTATGCTTTCTTGTGTTATTCGTTTTGTTTCACACTCACGCACACACTTTGCGCCCGCACAAATGTGTTGCATTTATCGTGTGAGTGGAAACACTATTTTCCAATTGGATTTTGTTTATTTCTTATACAAACTGGAAAGGGTGAGGTAGCCATCGGAATGACACTTGTTTTGGTTTATCCATTTGCTTGTTTACGCGTTAATGCACGTCTTCAATTTGTTCAACCGCACTGTTTGCTTTGGCACACAAATTGTTGTTATTTTGGCGTGTTTTAAGAAAAAATTGCACAAGAAATATAATTATTTTGGGGAGCTACGTGTGTTGCGCGATGTGAACAGCCGAGCACTTAGCGATGACATATTGTTGCTCTTTGTGTGAACACAGTGTTGCATAGATTTCGATAGTCCGGGCGCAGGTGTTCATGTAACATTAACAGAATCTGTTGTGTGTGGAGCATTAACAGTTTATTTTGCGCGTCTATTCAAATAGTTTAGTCATGTTAAATATTAAAGTGAATTTGATGAAAAATGTGTTTTTAATAGTTGTACACATTCCACTTCGGCAGTTGCAATGTGTCTCTTCCATGATCGCGTAGCATAAAGTGGGCCAGATGACATAGTAGCAGCAATAAAAATGGTATTACTTGCACAACACAAAAATGGATGACTCGAACTGAATCTTTCCAAGAAATTATCTCAGGACGTATCCGAAATAGGGCAATTATCGCCATGAAGTTACAAATGATGAGCAGTCTATAGAAGATTTGACGTCGACTCAGCCATGCCATGTTACAGTTGCCACAAATGATGCACATCAGCAGGAAGACCGGCAACAGCAGCTTCATTGTGATCAGAAGTCCATTTATGAGCGTCGAATAGAACCCGAAGTCGCTGAATCGCATGCAGAACCGAAATCTGTCCACGGCGTCAATGTTGCCGATGGCAAAGAAAGAGTAGAAGCTATAAATAAGCATATACATTGCCAGGGTGCACTTCCGGTTGATGCCCGTGCCGATGTCTTGGTTGAGGCGCAGCTGTAGCTGTAGTTCCATGGCCAGCAGTTGAATGACCAGCGGCTCGTAAGACGTGGAAAGCAATGCATACAGAGTGCACAAGTCGAAGATGAGGTGCTTCGCACCCTCCCGTCGCTCCCTCGGAAAGAACACATAGCAAGCGAATGCCCGGGCAAACAGCTGAAGCAAATGCGCCTGCGAGCTGAAGAGGACATGCAGTCCAGCTAGGAGCAGTACCAGCCCATTGCAAATGAAAGATCGCCGCGTTAACTGCTGCGAGTTGCAAATAAAGGGACGCACCGAGGTGATCAATAGGCTGGCGAGCAGCCAATTGCGTTGCCAAGAGCCCAGGGCGGGAGGCAGCCAGGACAACGCTGTTAGGGCACAGAGAAGGAAAAACCAGACGACGGAGTGGAGGGAGCGCTGTGCGAAGGCGGCACGGTTGTGGTAGCAGGCAAACCCAAAGTAGATGAGTCCTATGATGCGACGAAAGAAGAAGCCGGTGAAACAGCATAGTGAGAACACCAAGAGCATCACCAGCTGGCGACAGGATATAAAGTGCTCCTCGTTAAATGCACCCTGGTAATTCCAAAGGAGCGTCGGCAGCAGCAGCACACCGCTGACGAGCCAGGGCACACGTTGCAGCAGCACAAAGATGATCACCAGAAAGAACAACACGCGCACCAGCGCATCGAACAGAAGATTTAGCAGATTCTGTGATGCGGCTCTCGAGCCACGCAGCTGATGCACCCAGCCCAGAAAGGCGCAGGCGCTGGCCAACAGCAGCGCCTGGCGATAGTAGTGGACATAGTAGTCGAAGCTCTGCAGCAGCGTGGGCATAAAACTACTGCAGTAGTCGGAGAGTGTGACGTAGCGCTGCTGATGCCACAAGGAATCGGTAGTGTGGACGAATTTCCGCAGATGCACGTCGCTTAGCCAAAAGCTGGGCAGGATCTTGGTCAAGAGACCGCGTTGATGTCGGCCCAATGCCGCTTGCGCCTGGTTGACGAACTGCAGCGCATTCAGGTACATGGCATGCGCTTCATGGACACTGGTGTTGACCAGACCCGCTGGCAACTGGCCACGATTGTGCATAGGAGACGGCAGACCCAGGAGACTAGTCATCAATATTGCAAGCTGCTGGGATTCCAGGACATGTAGTGGCAGGCGTTGTCCTTGCTCACTGGCCATAAAACTGCGTCCCGGTTGGGTTGAGGTATTGGCCAAGCCTGCGCCCCATAGCATAAATGGCGTCTGCACCTCCCCGTTTTCATTCGCCTTGCTATCACCTGTCGGAGTCATAACAGCTGTAAAGATTTGATGAGTTCCATATGTTGCAACGGCTCACCTGATGATTTGATCTGATTAGAGATCAGCAAATAAGCAGTGCGTTGATCCTGAAAGGCGCGTTCAAATACATTGTAGGTGTCCCAGATGGCATGTTGTGTGTAGTTCATTTGCTCCTGATACGTTCGATATCTATTCGGCACTTTCAGGCCCAGCTGGATGAAGAACACGATACCCGTGAGGTTCTTCAGCTCGGAGGATTCCCATTTAACAAAGCTTTTCACTGCACTAACTGTCCACTCGTCCAGGGTGGCTAAGCCGAGAACGTTGTCGGGTTGAAAATACGCCTTCATCTCCGCTGAGCACCAGGCCATGTTGTCTTCGCTCCGGTTGAAGACTGTGTCGACAGGAGCACCATGCAATGCAGCCAGATAGTCCTTGTAGCGACCGGAGAAAGCTGCCGAGTGGCCTGAGTCAGCCACACGTCCACGGCTTATGCCAACCAGGCCCTGATGCAGAAAGATCTGCCTCAGGAGCGGCACGTGACGGCAGCGCTGCTCGAAGAAGGCCTTCACATTGAGCTCATCGACGGAAAAGATGACCAAACGATTGGCTGGTGGCTCATCCAGCAATGGCTTCTGTGGCTCCAACTCGCTCAGAATCGTGCTCCGAAAGTAGACAACGTATCCGGAGCCCAGCAGTAGCAGCTGCACAGCTAATGCATACCAGGACGTAATACCCATAACGAAAAGTATGTCAACAAAAAATAAAATAAATTGTTAAATGTTCAAATTTCCAAATCGGGAAATACTTTTTAAGCGAAGAATTTAGTAATCTAAGTAAGCTTATAATCAGTAATATTATTGATGTATTTATTTCAATAATCTACGTTTTATCTGTCCTAATGAATCGCTAATGAAGCTAGAGAGTCGAAATTTGGAATATATATTTGTGGGTATCAACGTAGGATAAAATGTTAGGATTCTTCCAATACGCCCACTAGGGTCGTAGCAAATTTATTTATATTTTATATTTTAGTATTCTGGACAGTTATACAGTAGTGAAGAAGTTTGTGTTGACATCTATGATATTACCAAATTTTATATATATTTGCCCTTTGGGTTAGTTAAGTTACTGCAGGCTCATCCATTTTGCTAAAAAGCTTCAATTTTTTTTGGACCGTTGAAGGCTATTAAAAAGTTGGTAGGCCCCGGCTGCAACATTGTTTATACCCTGAGCCCATTGAGAATGGGAAATCAGGGTTTAATGGTTTTTTTTTAATGTATGTAACAAGCAGAAGGCGGCGTGGTAGAGAGTATAGCTTACTCAGAAGAGGCAGCTGTCGCTGCCCTATATAAAGGCAAGCCTGCTGCAGCGCAGCCTCAGTCGTATTCCTCACCTTGTGATTGGTCGCCTAATGATCGAGTGTGAAGACTGGCTCAAAAAGAGGATCAAGAGTTGAGCTTGACTTGAGTGGAGCTGTCGCTGCCCTATATAAAGGCAAGCCTGCTGCAGCGCAGCCTCAGTCGTATTCTTCATCTTCTGATTGGTCGCCTAGTGATCGAGTGTGAAGACTGGCTCAAAAAGAGGCTCTAGAGTTGAGCTTGACTTTGAGTGGTAGTCTCGCTGCCCTATATAAAGGCAGCTGAAGATCAGAGGAGCTGCTTCTTGCAGCTGCACCAGCAGCAGCAGCAGAATGTGCTCTGATTGGCCGCCTAATGATCGAGTGTGAAGACTGGCTCAAGAAGAGGATCAAGAGTTGAGCTTGACTTGAGTGGAGCATGTGCTGCCCTATATAAAGGCAAGCCTGCTGCAGCGCAGCTTTAGTCGCATTTTTCATTTCTTGGTGGTCATTCGTCCAGTGTAACGCGGTGCTTCTCCTCTTCTTCTGTCTGTTGGTAAGTATTAAAATAGTTAAGTATGTTAAGCGAAAATGTAAAAAATGTATACTTTTAATGTTTATTTAATGTAAATGTAATATATTTTAAATTTAAATATTATTAATTATTATAACGGTCATTTAGCAAATGCAAAGCAAGTCTTCATATGTGCAAATATCAAGGACTTTAGCAGTCCATATCTGCGTTAAGGCATTTTTTAGTCAGGCAATCCCGACTAGCACTTCGACTTCCCCTCTAACTCTGAGTTGTTTAAATATAGCTGTTTTTAATAATTTAAAGATAGGTATATAATTTGTATACATTAACTAGAAAACATAATAAAAGGCTATTTACATAGAGAAGTTTTGTGTAATGCATACGGAGATTACGTAATCTTTAGATTTTGGATGCCAGGCCCCATTCGCTTCACAGGGCTCAGGGTATCTCCTAGTCGAGCAGTCTCGACTAGAGCACTCTTATTTGTTTCAGTTCAGAGTAGGCTGTGGGGATATTTCCTAGTCAAGTAAGCTTTGTTTGTTCACCTATGTGGATTATTCCTTCAACACTCTCAATCATTAATAGAACATAGAAGAAACAGTACTGTTTCTAATTTTATTGTTATTTTTGGAAAATGTGGAAATATTTGGCTCTGTTGGTGCATGTATTGCTGCTTGGATATATTACGCTGATATATTACCAAAGCTCGATTATCCATGGCATGAAACCACAGAGTGGACATCGTTCCTTGGGCTTGGAACCGCCAGCAGATCGTTTGGTTGTATTTCTTATCGATGGCCTACGTGCTGAATCTTTATACAGGAACAAATGGAACGTCGTGCCCAAATTGCAAAATCTATTTATGGAGCATGGCCTGATTGGTATATCGCACGGAAGTGCTCCAACTGAGAGTCGTCCTGGCCACATTTCCATCTTTGGTGGATTTCAGGAGGATGCTGCAGCAGCCATGCGCAACTTTAAACGAAATCCCATCGCCTTTGATACGGTGTTTAATCGCACAATGGGCTCCTCGTGGGCCTGGGGCTCCCAGTCTGCGTTGCAATTTTTAAAATATTTACCAAACCATGAGATGAATTTGAATATACTGACCGATCAAGAGGCGGGAAACAGATATAATCATTTTTTGTTGCACGATAAGGTGCGCAAGTTTTTGGCTGGATCCGTTGATAATTGGACATTGCCGTCGGTCTATCTAGTGGATTTTGATAATCTAGTTGGCGGTGGAATTGTGTTGGAGCCGAATAGCGAACAGTTCTTAAAGGCTCTCAACAAAACTGAGATGGTCATTGCTTCAATATACAATTTGTTTGAGCAATACTTCGGAGACCAGCGAACGGTCTATCTTCTGACATCCGATCATGGCATGACCGATAAAGGTATGAACTTAATTAGTTATCATTTCTTATAGTTACAATATGATTAAGATCATAAATTATAATAAGTTCTTAGTCTTACACTGAACCTGGTAAATTTACAATCATCAGTTTTACCTTGAGTGTAGCTGAGTTATTAAAGTTGTCTGTTCTCCTTGCAGGTGCCCATGGTGAAGACAGTTTGTTTGAGATCGAGATGCCGTTCATCTTTTGGGGCGCTGGTATCGAGCGGCTGGAGTCCCCTTTTAAGGATATCTATGCGTCGAAGACAAATGGCACTCCGATGCAATTTCAGGAGCTGAAGCAGGAGCAGCTGGCTCCTTTGATGTCGGCTCTGATTGGACTGCCGCCGCCACTGAATAATCGCGCCTCGTTGGTAATGGGCATGATGAATGTCAGCAGGTCGTATGAGGCGCACTCGATGTACTTGAATGCACGCCAGATATTGGCGCAGGTGGATCAAGTATTGAACAGGCAGGAGCGCAGCTACATCTGGAAATGGCTGCCCAGATTTGAACGCTTGGATAGACGTCGCATAAGTCAATTTCATGCGCAGATCCTCACGCAGATGCAGAGCGGCTGCCTCAATGAGGCGATACTGTGTTGCCAGAAAATAATCCATACGGCATTGGAGTGCCTCGAATTCTACAGATTATACTATCGCATACCACTGGTGGTGGCCTGCATGCTAACCTACCTGGGCTGGTTCTACTATCTGCTGGCCAAGCAAGGACGTCCCGACAATGTGCCCAGCCAGGGTTGGTTGACCCTTGTGAATGTGTTCCTCTTGCTGATGGAGGTGTTGGTGGCGCTGATGTGCTTTTTGCATCAAGTCCCGGGTGCCACCAGTTTTTATCTATTGGTGCCGCTGCCCGTTTGGGCATTGGCTCTGCGGGAGCAAGGTCTGCAGTACAGCTGCATTGAAGCCCCGCTCGTTCAGCTGGCCTGGATTGGCGGTACAGTGGTACTGCTAATTGCCACCTACTTCTTCCAGCCGCTCATCGCGCTGGGCTACCTGATCGTGGTTTGCGTCAACAACGGACGCGCGTTTACCCGAGCACCTAGGCTACGTTTTTGGCTGTGGGTCGCACTCGTTGTCCTCTTGACCGGGCTCACGGTGAAGCGCACCGACTTTGGATGCAATGCAATGGTATTGCTGTTCCTGAGCATGTTGGTGACCATACTGCGTCCACTGCTGATGAACGAGCGACACGCCGCTAGCGTCTGGCTGAGCAATGCCGGCGCCTTGATGTTGGGCGCCTACATAGTGCACGAACGCCTTTGTAAAAATCAGATTAGCTGTGTGTTGCAGGGCGCTGCCTGGACTTACGTCTTCTATGCACTGATCTCTATACCCTACAGCAATACGAAGACACCGCGTCGCCGTGTGCAGCTGATATTCTTCAATCTGAGCACCATATACACATTGTTGAGCGTCAGCTACGAGGCCATATTTATGCAGCTGCTCTGCACAGAGTTCCTTCTGGGAATGCAGGTGGACTCGGGAAAGAAGAATTTAACAGATTCAGATGACAGCGAGAGCGTCGAGGACGAGCCGAAACCGAAGAAATCCCTATCCCCGGAGGAATACATCAGCAAAATCTATCGCTACGCTGTGCTCATCCTAATCTATGCCTATTTCTCGATGATTGGCACAGGAAGTGTGCTCGACATCAATTCATTCGATCCGACCTTTGCCCAGATCTTTGTTACCCACTGCTCCACAGTCCTAATTGTTATGCTCTACACGCTGAAGGTGATGATACCCGTTATTATTATCATGTGCAGCTTGTATGCTTTTCGTGCCTACGCCCGCCACAATCTATGCGGCATTTTCATCAGCTTGTTCCTGATCTGTGATGTGTTGTGTCTGTACTTCTTCTTCTTCGTGCGTAACAGCGGCTCCTGGCGCAGTGTGCGAGAGTCGCTCTCCCAGCAGCTGATCGCCCATGGCCTGCCCATGCTGCTGGCCGCATTCTCATTCCTACCAAATCAACTTCTGAGCGCCATACCGCAGACCATGCTGCCCATGCTGAACTGGAAGAAAGACTTGAAGATGACACAACTCAGTCAAACCCAGATTTGAAAAGTTTTCTCGTCATCATTGTGAACGTTCCGAAAATTTAAGTGTTTATGAATTGAATAAAAGTTCAATCTGATTATATTTTTCCACTTGAAATGCTTAAGATTCATTTATTTAAATTATCGTCAAGATAATACTTTAAGTACTTCATTTTGACTTAACTAAAACAATAACTTCTTAATGCTAGGCAGTTTTAAGCTTCTGTGATTCCAAATAGGCCTATAATAGATGAATAGAAAATTTAAATTATAATTAATGTGTATAAGATAAAACACTAACCTTTTCAGCAACCGATAGTAGACTATCAAAACTGCTCTGGCCCGTCTCCATAACCATACTGTGAAAGATTTTCGATTCGCACTCTGTTAGCAACTCGTACGGCGAGCCAAACTCCACCATCTGACCAGCATCCATGACTATCACCTTGTCAGAGTCCATGATCGTGTTCAGCCTATGGGCTATTGTCAGCACTGTGCACTCCCTGAACTTGTTTCTGATTGTGGCCTGGATGAGTGCATCTGTCTGTGGATCCACATTAGCCGTGGCCTCATCCATCACCAGAATGCGATTCTCGCGAAGAATAGCGCGAGCCAGACATACCAACTGCCTCTGGCCCACACTGAAATTGGTTCCACCTTCGGAAATTTTGCTCTGAAGACCACTTGGAAATTCGCTGATGACAGGCTTCAGTTTGACCTCTTCCAGAGCATCCCACAGCTTGGCGTCGCTGTACTCTTCAAATGGATCCAAATTATAGCGCATGCTACCCGTAAAGAGCACTGGCTCCTGAGGTATAATAGAGATTTTGCTGCGTAGATCGTGTAGCCCCAGTTCGTTGGTGTTGCGACTGTCGATGATGATGGAGCCATCGTTATAGGACAGCCGGAAGAGGGCGTTGATGAGTGAGGACTTGCCTGCACCTGTGCGACCTACAATTCCCACTTTCTCCATAGGTTTGATCTCGAAGTTGAGCGACTTGAGCACATATTTAGACTGTGGATCAGGTGAGTAACGAAGACTCAGATCGTCGGCCACAATTTTACCTTGCTCTGGCCATGTGAGAGGAGGCTTTTTGCTTGGTTGAGATTCGAACTCTCCTTCAGGCTCAATATCATCATATTCCAGTACGCGCTCCACTGCCGTCATTGTGGTGTCCAGTTCGGCTGATTGGGTCATGCCGTACTGCACCATCCCCGCTAAACTCATGGCCTGAGTAATAGCCAACCCAACCTCTCCGGGCTTGGTGGGTGGGTTGATGAAGTAGTTAAGTACAATGATGATTGTGTATAAGGTACAAAAGAAATCCACATAGTAGCCAAAAGCACGACTCGTGGATAGAAAAGTGTAGTAGCCGGAGCTGTGGAGATCTTGAAGATTATCGAACTCAGCAATTAGCGCCTTCTGTGCGCCGAGTGCTCTGATTGTAGTTAGTCCATTAAGTGAGGTGCTCAGGTGGGAATAAATGGGAGATCGGGCAACCGCCTCCAAACGTTTCACATCTCTGGAGGTCTTAAGATAGAATTCTCTGAGGTAATAGAAGATGACTCCCAATGCCAATGTTAGTATCAGATAATAAGGATTCGTAATGCAGATGACCACAATGACGCCTGCCAGTGTGAGGAAGATCTGCATCACGTCCAGCATAATTGTTGGCAGCACTTCATCTAGTTGGCCCAGATCCTTGGAAAAACGATTCAATATGCGACCCGATGGATTCGTATTAAAGAAGTACATAGCTGCCCTGGCAATGCCACTAAACATGGAGTTGTGCAACTGTATCGAGCTGCGCCTCGCCATCGTATAAAACAATATTGGACGCATTACGCTAAGTACAATCGCGGCAACATTGAGTGCTGTGAAGTAGTACATATCGATGGAGTCATTATTGATGTCCGTGTTATTCTTAGTCTTGTCAACCCTAAAGATAAGATCGTTTTCAATGAAAGTATTAATATGGTATAAAATGTCATACTCACCAGTAGGAGAGAAATACGTCCGCTGCTGAGACGACAACTTGGGTTCCAATACAAAGAACAATCATAAAAGTTATCAGGAACCAACCGCTGCCCGATGAGAAGTATTCTTTATAAAGGCCCAGACTGACTTTGCCTTCAACGCGCGTCTCTTGTGGAACCAGAGCTGTGTCCTGAATGACGGAGTCCGCCAGAGAACTCAGAGAGACGAAACTGTCAGTGCGAGAAGCCTGGCGGCTGGTTTTTGAGTGCAAGCTCACGTGGTCTCCAGCATCACTTTTCTGTTCATCCACAGCCTTTTCATCGGCCTTATTTATATCGGTCAACAGCTGTGCGAAGTCCAGGCCACTCTGCTGCATCGTCGCATATGTGCCCATTGCGCTGATCTTGCCCTTGTCCATGATAACAATGAGATCGGCGTGCTCCAGAAACTGCAGCTGATGTGTGACCAGTATGACCAACTCGCTCTTCAGATATCCTCTCATGCACTGGTCAAACAGATGACGACCCACATGGGTATCCACAGCGCTAAGTGGATCGTCTAGCAGGTAGATGTCCGCCCTGCGGTACACAGCCCTGGCCAGGCTGATGCGCGCCTTCTGTCCACCCGAGAGCGAAGCTCCCCGCTCGCCAACAATCGTCTTGTCTCCTTGAGGAAGTAGTTCGAAATCACGCTCTAGGGCACACTTCTTGACCACTGTGCGATAGCGATGCTTGTCCAGGGCTAATCCGAATAGGATGTTTTCACGGACAGTGCCAGTGAAAAGCCAAGGCTCCTGAGCGGCATAGGAGAATCTGCCACTGACTCTAAGGCTTCCTTTGTCAGCGGGCAGCTCGCCAAGAATAGATTGGATCAGACTTGACTTGCTTGCGCCAACGGGTCCTATAACTGCAACCAGTTGCCGGCGACCCAATTTTAGATTGATATTGCTTAGAGTATTCTCTGTTGCTTTTGTATCCCATTTGGCGTAGAATTGGTTAAATTCAATGAGCGTGTCGTCATCGTTATCCTTCTGTGCTGCATTTCCATTGTCATTACTTATCACCGCTCCATTCTTCTTTATAGTATCTTCTTTTGTATAATCAGGTTCTGTTAGTGCGTTCGATTTGTCCTGGACTTGAGTCTCCACTCTATGCATAAACGTTTCCAGGCGTTTGATGGATACCTTGATCTCCGCTAGTTGTGTGATACTTAGTGGGAAAAAATTGGTGACCGCTCGCTGAAGCAAGTTGTAGTAGGCTGTGATAAAGAATGCGTCGCTAGCATTCAATACACTTTCCAGTAGCACGAAACCCACCAGACTGACAAAGGTCAGGGTGCGGGATAGGCACATGCCAAAGGCGATAAGGACGCCTCTTATATAATTGACTTTCTTGATGCAGCTCATCTCCTTGCCACGCATTAGTTGGACTAGTTTGCCCAGTGGTTTCTCCCAAGCGTACATCTTGATTACTTGGATGCCGGAGATGAATTCGTTCATCATTCGCACGCGTTCGTCAGTGCGCAAAGCTGTCATCAGGCGGAGCACTGACGTTTTCTTCGCCAAATAGGCTTGAATGGGCAAGAAAAGCAGCATTATAGCAACGCCAAAGAAGGAAGCGACTCCGATCTGTAATTAGATTTAATATAATAGACGTTTAGAATACTTATTCATTGACCTACCTTTTGATACATCAAGAATGTAACCACGAACAATTCCAGTGGAGCCAACCACAAGAAATGAACATTAATTAGGATCAGATCGAAACGACCCACATCGTTGGACAATAGGTTCACCACCTGGCCTATCGAGGTGTCGCCTAAGGCTGTGTGACTTAATCGTAATGCTTTTCTATAAACCAGACTACACAGCGCCACACGCATTTTCATGCCCAGATGGAGAAGACCTAGTATAAACGGATGCCCAGTAACAACCGAAAGTATGGAGGCAGTAATTAGACCCGCGGCATATAGTTGCGCCTTTAAAGGGTCTTGATCCTCATCCGAAAAGTATGACATAATACCATATAGACACATTGGCTGAGTTACTCTAGGATAAAAAGGATGATTAATATATAAGCATAAAAATAACGTGATAAATGTACTTACTTCACAACGAACTCCCTGACTCCGAGCAGTAGTCCAGTTACAAATAGATGCCAGCCAAATACGCGAATCACGACACGTCCCAAGCGTGGTTGTTTGCTTTGAACCGATCTTTGACTAACTTCCTCATCCCAAGCTGCGCACAGGCGATCGCCAAGTGAATCTGTTAAGCCAGTAAAAAAAAGTGCATATATATATATATCAACTTCTTTTATTTGCTATCCGCCTATAATAAACTAGCGACCATCAATAGGTACTATATTTTAAATAACTAAAATATGCTTAAGTCAATCGAAATATCGAACTTTCCGATAACAGGAGTAGGACTTCACGAGTTCATTTTCTATAAATATTCAATGCCGAGTTTACATAAATAGTTCGTGAACTAGTTAAATTCATAATTTTAAACGGTTAAGATGCATGTCATTGCAGAGATAACAGATTATTGTGCAATATTATTCGAATTGCTTTATTTACCTGACTTGTGCTCTTTTAATGGCCGGTAAAGATCTGATTGCTCCAGTGTCTTCTTGCGGCCCTTAAACAAAACCGGAAAGACAAAGCTAAACGTTGGCAAGCATAAAGAAAAATAAAGATAAAATCAAAGATTAAAAAAATACCTTTATGGAGACTGTTAAGGTATAAACACTAATTCAAATTATATTCACAATTTTGCTCTAACCGTTAGGATTATTGGAAGATTGGCTTTTTATATAAAGTGTATCCTATTATTATCTATGCAAACTCACAATGACGAGCAGTTGTCAAACACAGCCATTTACATACCTCAACCACTTACAAAAACAATCATTTTTATATTTTAACACTATGAAAGATAAGATAATGTTATATCTAGACAATCATGATCATTCATTTTGGTCTTTTAATAATTTCATGAAGTTAAACAGTCTGACAAGAAATGTCTTGTCATAATAGTTACTATTAGAATATAATGCTAAGATTGCAGACTCACCATAGCATAAGTTCAGAAAAGGGATTGCTTCGTTCGCGCGGGTTTTCAGGTAGTTCATCTGCTTTTGTTGTTTGCATTTTGTTTTCTTTTTATTTATTTACATCGAATAAACGAATTCAATTTGCACTTGTGCACAATCATATAAGTATTCAATTACAACAAATCACACTTTCAATTATACATATATTCGATTTGAGGTTCTATATATATACACACATATATATACACATTTAGTTCTGATGCGTGTGCAAGGCAATTCTATGGAATTTACTATATACGATTACAAAAATATTCCACTGTGCCACTGCGCCGGTGTTTTTATCAGAGATGCTGCTGCAATATCGTACAAATGAATGTTTCCTTCAAAATTAAACAAAATGATTACATTTTGCATATGTATAACTGATTTAATTACACAACAGAATATCCAGATAAGAATATTTATATATATTCAACTATTTAAAGACACTATTCACTACAAATTGCGTTGCGAACTGTTTACGCTCAGCTGTTCGCTCTCCGACCGTCGAACACGTTCTACATCCCAGCTGACCTGGCTGGTCGCCTTTTATTGGAACAGACAACTGTTGCGGCCGCTCTCTTTGTAGCTTTCGCTCTTTTTCGTTAAGCTCGTCTCGAGCACGTTGTGCTTTAATGAGGAGCTTTAAAGTTTGCCTTCCGCAGGTTTTCCTAGATAATTTGTTGTTCTTATCGGTCAATACGTATTTTGAGGTATTATCTTTAATGTACTATCTGATAAGATATTCAAATGATATTATGATAAAAATAGATAATAAGCCATAATTTTATTTATGAAAAATTCAAATTTGCAAATCACTTACAAATACAAATTTGAATTAAATATTGGCAAATGGATTTACGAATAAAATACGAATTAAATATTCTCATAATGTATTCAATACATTTATTTAATAGCAGTTTTTATACAGAACTATTCAATGCTTCTTTGATACTTAAAGTTAATTAAACTAAAACGTATATTAATTATTCATCGGCTCTATGCTGCTTTCAACTTCTTTGATTCAAAATAAGCCTATAAATATATATTGAAAATTACTTTTAAATATGTCTATTGTGTCTCACACAATTGAATACTCACCCTTTCCGCTATGCTAAAGAGATTTTCATAGCTTTTCTGGCCCGTCTCCATAACCATGCTGTGAAAGATTTTCGATTCGCACTCTGTGAGCAACTCGTACGGCGAGCCAAACTCCACCATCTGACCAGCATCCATGACTATCACCTTGTCAGAGTCCATGATCGTGTTCAGCCTATGGGCTATTGTCAGCACTGTGCACTCCCTAAACTTGTTTCTGATTGTGGCCTGGATGAGTGCATCTGTCTGTGGATCCACATTGGCCGTGGCCTCATCCATCACCAGAATGCGATTCTCGCGAAGAATAGCGCGAGCCAGACATACCAACTGCCTCTGGCCCACACTGAAATTGGTTCCACCTTCGGAAATTTTGCTCTGAAGCCCACTTGGAAATTCGCTGATGACAGGTTTCAGTTTGACCTCTTCTAGAGCATCCCATAGTTTGGCGTCGCTGTACTCTTCAAATGGATCCAAGTTATAGCGCATGCTACCCGTAAAGAGCACTGGCTCCTGAGGTATAATAGAGATTTTGCTGCGTAGATCGTGCAGCCCCAGTTCGTTGGTGTTGCGACTGTCGATGACGATGGAGCCATCATTATAGGACAGCCGGAAGAGGGCGTTGATGAGTGAGGACTTGCCTGCACCTGTGCGACCTACAATACCCACTTTCTCCATAGGTTTGATCTCGAAGTTGAGCGACTTAAGCACATATTTAGACTGTGGATCAGGTGAGTAACGAAGACTCAAATCGTCGGCCACAATTTTACCTTGCTCTGGCCATGTGAGAGGAGGCTTTTTGCTTGGTTGAGATTCGAACTCTCCTTCAGGCTCAATATCATCATATTCCAGTACGCGCTCCACTGCCGTCATTGTGGTGTCCAATTCGGCTGATTGGGTCATGCCGTACTGCACCATCCCCGCCAAACTCATGGCCTGAGTAATAGCCAACCCAACCTCTCCGGGCTTGGTGGGTGGGTTGATGAAGTAGTTAAGTACAATGATGATTGTGTATAAGGTACAAAAGAAATCCACATAGTAGCCAAAAGCACGACTCGTGGACAGAAAAGTGTAGTAGCCGGAGCTGTGGAGATCTTGAAGATTATCGAACTCAGCAATTAGCGCCTTCTGTGCGCCGAGTGCTCTGATTGTAGTTAGTCCATTAAGTGAGGTGCTCATGTGGGAATAGATTGGAGATCGGGCAACCGCCTCCAAACGTTTCACATCTCTGGAGGTCTTAAGATAGAATTCTCTGAGGTAATAGAAGATGACTCCCAATGCCAATGTTAGTATCAGATAATAAGGATTCGTTATGCAGATGACCACAATGACGCCTACTAATGTGAGGAAGATTTGTATCACATCTAGCATAATTGTTGGCAGCACTTCATCTAGTTGGCCCAGATCCTTGGAGAAACGATTCAATATTCGACCCGATGGATTCGTATTAAAGAAGTACATAGCTGCTTTAGAGATGCCCCTGAACATGGAGTTGTGTAACTGTATCGAGCTGCGCCTCGCCATCGTATAGAATAGAAGTGGACACATTACGCTAAGTACAATAGCGGTAATATTAAGCGCTGTGAAGTAGTACATATCGTTGGGATCGTAATTGAAATCTGAATTATTCTTAGTCTTGTCAACCCTAAAAATAAGATCATTGTTATAAAAATTACAGTATAAAATAATAAATAAGAAGTGTACTTACCAGTAGGAGAGAAATACGTCCGTTGCAGAGGCGACAACTTGAGTTCCAATACAAAGAATAATCATGAAAGTTATCAGGAACCAACCGCTGCCAGATGAGAAGTATTCTTT
Source organism: Drosophila meridionalis (assembly GCA_035045145.1). NCBI lineage: Eukaryota > Metazoa > Arthropoda > Insecta > Diptera > Drosophilidae > Drosophila > Drosophila meridionalis. Next base: position 2,971,442 of record JAWNPG010000020.1, on the reverse strand, counting down.
ATATAGGCCCAGACTGACTTTGCCTTCAACGCGCGTCTCTTGCGGAACCAGAGCTGTGTCCTGAATGACGGAGTCTGCCAGTGAACTCAGAGAGGCGAAACTGTCAGTGCGCGAAGCCTGGCGGCTGGTTTTTGAGTGCAAGCTCACGTGGTCTCCAGCATCACTTTTCTGTTCATCCAAAGCCTTTTCATCGGCCTTATTTATATCGGTCAAGAGCTGTGCAAAGTCCAACCCACTGCGCTGCATCGTTGCATACGTGCCCATTGCGCTGATCTTTCCTTTATCCATAATAACAATGAGATCGGCCTGTTCCAGAAACTGCAGCTGATGTGTGACCAATATGACCAACTCGCTCCTCAGATACCCTTTCATGCACTGGTCAAAGAGATGACGACCCACGTGTGTATCCACAGCGCTAAGTGGATCGTCTAGCAGGTAGATGTCCGCCCTGCGGTACACAGCCCTGGCCAGGCTGATGCGCGCCTTCTGTCCACCCGAGAGCGAAGCTCCCCGCTCGCCAACGATCGTCTTGTCTCCTTGAGGAAGTAGTTCGAAATCACGCTCTAGGGCACACTTCTTAACCACTGTGCGATAGCGATGCTTGTCCAGGGCTAATCCGAATAGGATGTTTTCACGGACAGTGCCAGTGAAGAGCCAAGGCTCCTGAGCGGCATAGGAGAATCTGCCACAGACTCTAAGGCTTCCTTTGTCAGCGGGCAGCTCGCCAAGAATAGATTGGATCAGACTTGACTTGCTTGCGCCAACGGGTCCTATAACTGCAACCAGTTGCCGGCGACCCAATTTTAGATTGATATTGCTTAGAGTATTCTCTGTTGCTTTTGTATCCCATTTGGCGTAGAATTGGTTAAATTCAACGAGCGTGTCGTCATCGTTATCCTTCTGTGCTGCATTTCCATTGTCATTACTTATCACCGCTCCATTCTTCTTTATAGTATCTTCTTTTGTATAATCAGGTTCTGTTAGTGCGTTCGATTTGTCCTGGACTTGAGTCTCCACTCTATTCATAAACGTTTCTAGGCGCTTGATAGACACCTTGACCTCCGCTAGTTGTGTGATACTTAGTGGGAAAAAATTGGTGACCGCTCGCTGCAGGAAGTTGTAGTAGGCTGTGATGAAGAATGCGTCGCTAGCATTCAATACGCTTTCCAGCAGCACGAAACCCACCAGACTGACAAAGGTCTGGGTGCGGGATAGGCACATGCCAAAGGCGATAAGGACGCCTCTTATATAATTGACTTTCTTGATGCAGCTCATCTCCTTGCCTCGCATTAGTTGGACTAGCTTGCCGAGAGGCTTCTCCCAGGCGTACATCTTGATTACTTGGATGCCAGAGATGAATTCGTTCATCATTCTTACGCGTTCGTCCGTACGCAAAGCTGTCATCAGACGAAGCACTGATGTCTTTTTCGCCAAATAGGCTTGAAAGGGTAGGAAAAGTAACATTATAGCAACACCAAAGAAGGAAGCGACTCCGATCTGTAAATATTTGTACATTAAATAAATAAATAAATTTAAAATCGTATTCCCCAACTTACCTTTTGATACATAAAAAACGTAACTGCAAAGAGTTCGAGTGGAGCTAACCAGAGGAAGTGTCCGGTAAAGAGAAACAAATCAAAGCGACCTACATCGTTGGACAACAGGTTCACCACCTGACCTACCGATGTATCTCCCAGAGCTGTGTGGCTCAATCGCAATGCTTTTCTATACATCAGGCTACACAGCGCCACACGCATTTTCATGCTCAGATGCAGAACACCCAATAAGAATGGATGCCCGCTAACGACGGAAAGCACAGAGCCAGCTATGAGTCCTGCTGCATATAATTGTGCTTTTACGGGATCTGTATCCTGGCCAGAAAAGTATCTCATAATACCATACAGGCACATTGGCTGGGTTAACCTATAAGGAGTTCCTCATTTATAAATATAACAAGGTGTCTCGAGATTAACTTACTTTATTGCGAAGTCTCTCAGTCCCAGCAATATTCCAGTAATAAACACATGCCAACCAAACACTCGAATCATAACTCGGCCCAAACGTGGTTGCTTATTCTGCGCCGTTCTTTGGCTTACTTCTTTATCCCAAGCAGCGCTCAAACGGTCGCCAAGTGTATCTAAAGAGGGGTCAAAAATTTAGCTATATTAGTTGTATGTACTATTATATACACATAAATTCTTAGCCAGCGAGCAGTTTTTGTTTAATATAACGGTTATATTTTATAGCGTGTCGATTGTGCTGAATTATCGATAGCATACAAAAATGCGGTGAATTATCTAACTATTTGAATTTAAAATTGGAGAATTTTTCAACACACATTACAATCTTAACGAGTTATTTAAACAAGTTTATAATACAAGTAATGGTGATATGCAAGTCATGGTGATATATTATAATATTTATCTTCTCATGAATTATCTTATTTCAACACTCACCCGATTTGTGCTCTTTTAGTGGTTGGTACAGATCTGGCTGCTCCAGAGTCTTCTTACGGCCCTTGAACATTACCGGAAACACAAAGCTTTAAGATATACGCAGAAGATAACAATAAACATTTTTAAAGTTACTAACATAAAAGCTATTATAATAAAATGATAACGGTAATATATTATATAATTTACAGCATTTTTACTATATACAAAATTACCTCATATATACAGAAAACCATATGTGTTATATGTGTACATCAGTCTTAGCTGAGTGTGAACAACAGTTGGAAATTTACACTTACATACGTGCAGTTGTTTTCTATAGGTATTCAATTCAACATTTTCTAAGACCTTCTATATATTATAACACTATGAATGATAAGATAATGGGATAACATGAAACCCAAGCTCAATTTATGTGTTTTATTACTCATCAAATTATATTCAATAGTGTTTTAATATAACAGTCTTTTTTATGCAATCAAATAATACTGATGAAATTCCGACTTACCAAAAAAATAATTCCGAAATTGGATTGCTCCGTTCGCGCGGATTTTCAGGCAGCTCATCAGCTTTCATTGATTGCATTTTGTTTGTTTTGTTCTTATTTTTTACTCAATCAATCAAACACTCTGAAAACATAAAAACAATTTCTTGATAAATTTCTCTTTACAACTACGAATGTTTTCCACTGTGCAATGTGGCTGACGATTGTGCCAGTGATGCTGCTACGTACACCGTTTATTAGGAAATATGTATCACATAAATCAACAAAATGAACACACTTTTATCACATGTAATTGTTTAATTTTAATAACAATATATTCAGATAAGAATATTAATATATTTAATTGTTTTCTTTAACACTTCATTTCACATTTTATTAACTTTGCCGGATAACAATTTTAAGACAACTATTTACTCCGACCGCCGAACACGTTCTAAGCAACAGCTGGCTCACATGCCGCCATTTATAGGAGGAGAGCCCATGTTAAGAAACTCCGAAGGCACGCTGTTAAAAGACTTTTATGTTATGCAAAGAGCAATTTTCTTACTTTTAATGTTAACTAACAGCTTTGCTATATTGTGACGTCACATTATCGACATAGTATTTGAAATTTGGCGGGACGGAGCAGAGAAGCATTAGGCCTTCCTATGCAATTATAATAAAGTATATTTATATTTCTAATATTAAGCACCATTGAAATGGTCAGCTCTTTATTCATATTTCTTTTAAATTTAAGGAATCCAAGTTTTTGTGTTTTCAAACAAAAATCAATGCGAGCGCACAAATTTACGAATTTCAACGCCACACTGTCTACGGTGATTTAGTTACTGTGGTATCTGCTTTTAGAATTATACTAGCGAACGTAGAAAATTTTTGAGGATAAAGTCAAAATACAAATTTTGTATTAAAAGTACATTGTTTAATTATCAGTTGTATTTTTAATACATTTGGAATTTGGTGTATGTTGTATTTTACATGCTAATAAATTAAAAAACAATTTGAAGTCAACTTTCTTAAAGCTAATCCAAGGGTTTTAGTTTTTGTGATCCCAAATAGGCCTATAATTCGAAATTGGGTATTACTATATAATAATAGAATATTTGTATAATAAAATACTAACATTTTCCGCTACCTTTAGTAGATTATTAAAGTTACTCTGGCCAGTCTCCATGCTCATATTGTGAAAGATCTTCGTCTCACATTTTGTCAGGAGCTCATAGGGTGAACCGAACTCTACCATCTGGCCTGCATCCATGACTATCACCTTGTCAGAGTCCATAATCGTGTTCAGCCTATGGGCTATTGTCAGCACTGTGCATTCCTTGAACTTGTTTCTGATTGTCGCCTGGATGAGTGCATCTGTCTGAGGATCCACATTGGCCGTGGCCTCATCCATCACCAGAATGCGATTCTCGCGAAGAATAGCGCGAGCCAGGCACACCAATTGCCTTTGACCCACACTAAAGTTGGTGCCGCCCTCCGAAATCTTGCTCTGAAGACCACTTGGTAGCTCGCTAATGACAGGCTTTAGCTTGACTTCCTCCAGGGCTTCCCATAACTTGGTGTCGCTATACTCCTCAAACGGATCCAAGTTGTAGCGCATGCTACCCGAGAAGAGGACAGGTTCCTGAGGTATAATAGAGATTTTACTGCGCAGATCGTGTAGCCCCAGTTCGTTGGTGTTGCGACTGTCGATGACGATGGAGCCATCATTATAGGACAGCCGGAAAAGGGCGTTGATGAGTGAGGACTTGCCTGCACCTGTGCGACCCACAATTCCCACTTTCTCCGTGGGTTTGATCTCGAAGTTGAGCGACTTAAGCACATACTTGGATTGTGGATCGGGGAAGTAACGAAGACTCAGATCGTCGGCCACAATTTGACCTCGCTCTGGCCATGTGGGTGGAGGCTTTTTGCTTGGCTGGGATTCATAATCGCCCTCTGGTTCGATCTCGTCGTATTCCACGACACGCTCCACTGCCGTCATGGTGTTCTCCAGCTCAGCCGATTGACGCATTCCCCACTGAACCATGCCAGTCAATCCCATAGCCTGAGTAATTGCTAATCCTACCTCTCCAGAGCTTTCTGGTGGATTTATGAAGTAGTTGAGTATAATAATCACTATATACAAGGTGCAGAAACAGTCCAGGTAGTAGCCGAAGGCTCGATTGGTAGACAGGAAAGTATAGTAGCCGGAACTGTGAAGATCCTGAAGATTGTCGAACTCGGCAATAAGTGCCTTTTGGGCCCCCATAGCTCTGATCGTGGGGAGCCCATTAAGCGACGCGCTGATGTGGGAATAGATCGGAGATCGGGCCACTGCCTCCAATCGCTTAACATCTCTCGAGGTTTTCAAGTAAAACTCTCGAATATAGTAGAAGATGATCGCCAGACCAAGAGTGAGAATGAGATAATAAGGATTGGTTATACAGATTACAACAATGATGCCCGTCAGGGTGAGGAAGATCTGCACCACATCCAGCATGACTGTGGGCAGTAGCTCGTCTATCTGTCCCAGGTCCTTTGAGAACCGATTCAATATCCGACCCGAGGGATTCGTGTTGAAGAAGTACATGGCTGCTCTGGTAATGCCTCGGAACATGGCATTATGGAGCATTGTGGAGCTGCGCATGGCCAGCTTATAGAAAAGCATGGTCCGCACCAGAGTGAATACGATCACAGCTATATTGATTGCGGTGAAATAGTATAAGTCTATCAGATCCGGTTCTCTCTCAGCCGCATCTTTGTTTTTGTCAACCCTGTAAGTATAGTTGAAATAATTTATTTTAAGTGCAAAATGGTAGTGATCTTACCAATTAGAGAGAAAAACATCTGCTAAGGAGCCCACAATTTGAGTAGCTAAGCATAGAAGTACCAGAATAGATATTATTAGCCAACCACTCCCTGCTGTGAAATATTCCCTATAAATGCCCAGGCCGATGCTGCCTTCCACTCGAGTCTCCTCGCGTGTGAGGGCCACCTCGGGACCTATGGACTCGGTCAAAGAGCTCAATGAGTTGATACTCTCTGTTTGTGACGTTAACCGGTTATAAGACCTCGTATAATCCAATGTGTCGCCAATTTTGCTTAAGTCTTCATTTTTGTCTCCCATGGTATTGTTGGGATTACTTAAGAGCTCTGCAAAGTCCAGGCCACTCTGCTGCATCGTCGCATATGTGCCCATTGCGCTGATCTTGCCCTTGTCCATGATAACAATGAGATCGGCGTGCTCCAGAAACTGCAGCTGATGTGTGACCAATATGACCAACTCGCTCTTCAGATATCCTCTCATGCACTGGTCAAAGAGATGACGACCCACGTGTGTATCCACAGCGCTAAGTGGATCGTCTAGTAGGTAGATGTCCGCCCTACGATACACAGCCCTGGCCAGGCTGATGCGCGCCTTCTGTCCACCCGAGAGCGAGGCTCCCCGCTCGCCAACGATTGTCTTGTCTCCTTGAGGAAGTAGTTCAAAATCACGCTCTAGGGCACACTTCTTGACCACTGTCCGATAGCGATGCTTGTCCAGGGCTAATCCGAATAGAATGTTTTCACGAACAGTGCCAGTGAAGAGCCAAGGCTCCTGAGCGGTATAGGAGAATCTGCCGCTGACTCTAAGGCTTCCTTTGTCAGCGGGCAGCTCACCAAGAATAGATTGTATAAGACTGGATTTCCCTGCACCGACGCACAGTGGGGCCTTTGCTCATTTTGCGTTGCAAAAATCATAACTTTTGATCCAATTGAGGTAATTCCAAAATTTAAAAAGCATTTGACAGAGAATTCTTCAAGCTTTAAAATGAATCTACGCACAGGGTGCTGCGTCAACAGGGTGCTTCACAGTTTTGTGTCAAACATGAAAAATGTGATTTTTAGGCAAAAAAGGCATGTTTTTGTATGAAAAAGTTTTTTTTCTTTTGTTGAAAATATTTTTTTTTTTAATTATTAATCTTAAAGATGACAAGATTCCCGATAAAAATATTAAAATTAAAAAAAAAAAAAATAAAAATTAAATTTTTCTGATAGATACTCATTCACAGAAGGGGAATAAATATCTAATAAACTTAAATTCTCAGGATTGCTTTTATCTGCTTATTTTAGTTTTTTCAATAACAAGTGTTTGTTGACAATATTTGGCATTAGGTAGAAACAAAAAGGGACAACAAGCGCAAGTGTAACGACCAAAATGCAAAAAAACCCAGACCCTTCACAAAAGGTTTTGCCGTCGGCAATTCTACCTACTGCATGCAGCTACGCGCAGCTGTGCTCAGCTGTGCGTCAATTTGACCTTTTTTAGTGCATTTTGAGCGCATTTTATGCCGATTTTGTTTTAGTTTTTAAAAAAAAAAAGGCATGTCGGGCGCCTCCGGGCAGCCAATCTTTTATGAATATTGTGTAGGAAATATTGACAAATAACTGTATATAAACCCCTTCGGTGGACTCCGCTGGACTCAAAAGATAGAGTCCACTTTACACCAAAAAATGACCAAATTTTGGAGGTTAACTAGAATTAGTCTAGCTCCTAAATTATTGATCATAATAACATACTTTTTCTTTTATTATGTTAAAAATATACCAATTTTTCCAACGATACCTAAACATTAACAATTGGTGCAATATTTTTCTTGCAATTCAATTGAAAAGTGGAACATTTTTTACAAAATTTCTCTGTTTGGTTAAATTTTGCAAATTGACCCCACTTTGAAGGCTCATAACTATGCTTAAAATTCATCTATTTTCAAAAATCTTTTGGATTCTTCATCTGGGGGAAATTTCCAATCGTTTGACACCAAGATATCCAAAATCGGTGTTAGTCACTTTACTTATTTTTGCCACGCTCTGCCGGCAGAGGCCCTACTGTGCGACGGGTCCAATCACAGCCACTAACTGTCCCCGGTACAGCTTAAGATTAATGTTGTCCAAAGTGCTCTCAGCCGAATTGCCATCCCAGTTGGCATGAAATGCAGTGAATTCAACAAGAACGTCCCTATGGCTTTTGGTCAGAATACCATTTTCAGAGATATTAATTGTCTTATCGGTTCCACTGCTCAGTGAAGTGGATGGATAAATCGCATTTGATTGTTCTTTGATCAGAGTCTCTTCTCGATGCATAAAGGTCTCGAGGCGCTTAATGGTCACCAGCAGCTCCAGCAATTGAGTAATGCTCATGGGGAAGAAGTTAGTGACTGTTCGCTGAAGTAAGCTGTAGTAAGCCGTGATAAAGAAGGCCTGTCCGGCAGATAAGATGTTTTGCAACAGAACGAAACCCACAAGACTAACAAAGGTAAAGGTGCGGGAAAGGCACGCGCCAAGACCTATCAGAATTCCACGAATATAGTTGATTTGCTTGATACAGATCATCTCATTGTATCGTGTAAGCTCGACAAGTTTCTCGAAGGGCTTCTCCCAAGCATACATCTTGATCATCTGAATGCCCGATATGATCTCGGTCATCATGCGCACTCGTTCATCAGTTCGAAATGCTGCTAATATACGTAATGTAGAAGTCCTCCGAGCCAGATAGGACTGCAGAGGTAGAAAAAGGAGCATTAGGGTCACGCCAAAGAAACAGGAAGCTCCAATCTGTTGTAAGATATTAGAAAGAAAATATAATAATGTCTTATATGATATGGTTTACTTTACCTTTTCATACATCAGATAGGTAACTACAACCAATTCCAATGGCCCTAGCCATAAATAATGTATGTTGCTCAACACTGAGTCGAAGCGGCCCACATCGTTAGACAGGAGATTTACCACCTGACCTATTGAAGTATCTCTAAGAGCTGTATGACTTAAGCGCAGGGCCTTTCGATATATCAGACTGCACACCGCAACTCGCATTTTCATAGCCAGATGCATAATGCCCAGCATACAGGGATGTCCTGTGATAACAGAAAATATGGCTCCAGCTACTAGGGCCACGGCATAGAGCTGTGCCTTGATTGGGCTGGGATCGTCGCCAGAAAAATAGGCCATAACACCAAAAAGGCAAATGGGTTGCGTTACTCTATAAGAAGCTACACATAAGGGAAACAATCCTCGATGTCTTTCCAATTGTTACTTGCTTTGTTAGGAATTCTTTGGAGCCGAGCAGCAGCCCAGTCAAAAATAAATTCCATCCGAATATGCGCACTATGACGCGTCCCAGGCGGGGTGGTTTGTTTTGAGCTGATCTTTGAAGTAGTTCCTCATCCCAGGCAGCGCACAAGCGATCTCCAAGTGTGTCTGACAATTATCAGTTTGCTTTGAAACTAGTTTAATGAAATCTTAACATCGTCTAAATATATTTTACCTGATTTGTGCTGCTTGAGTGGCCTATATAAATCCGCTTGTTTCAGTGTATTTTTACGGCCCTTGAACAGGACGGGAAAGACAAAGCTTCAAGGTATTGCCGGCAACGTACACAGAAATAAAGATTACTTAATTTTTTTTTTTTACTCGACGATACATATATTAGATCAATACAATAAAGAAATATAAACTTAATCTTATAAGAAAAAGCAAAATGTGCTTCTGAAGCGTCAAAGTAAATGTCGTCAAGTGTCGGAGATAGAATAGAGCCGGCTGATAAGATATCAGAAAGCCGACATTTTTTTTTTATTATCAATAACTGAGCATATTGGAGTGAAACTTACATCGACCTTGACTCACAATTATTTGTTTGCTTTTATTTACACATTTCTGTATGGAAAGAGAATTAATGTAGTCCAAATTGATTCGTTGATGAACCAATTAAGAGCGTCCAACTCGACTCACCAGAACATGAGCTCCGACAATGGATTGTTCCGCTCTCGTGGGTTCTCCGGCAGTTCATCTGCTTTTATGTGTTGCATTTTAAATGTTTATAACTCACTTCTAAAGTACTATATAATATTGCTTATTTTATAATTAAAGTTCACTGAGCTAACATTTATTTATTTTTTTTATTATCTATCATTTTATTTATTTTATCGCAGTATACAATTAATATCGTATATCTGTTAATTTCGCCATAACATGAAATTGGCGGGTAAAATACAAACATTCTTTGGGTTTCATTTACTATTGTAGTACTTGCGGAGCGGCCGCAGAATGCGGTCTCAAACTGACGAGCTGACCGATGTTACCGGTTTTATATTAAGTTCTTACTCTCTGAAAGCTTTCGCTCAGAAAGCAAAGACAACTTTTACATCTTATCGCATTAGGTCGTCTTATCGGTTAGCACGTTTTTGTCAGTCATTAACGCTTAACACTGACGGATAAGATAAACAAAGTGTCAGTGGTCAGGAACCAAGTAGTAAATATTTATAAATCTGAAGAGCCGTCACTAAAGCTTTTCAGATTTGATCTGCACTGCTTTGTTCACTACTTAAGTGTACACTGCTTGATAGGTATTTAATCAGAATTGCCTCGTTCAACTATTTATATTTTATTAAAACTAAATGCCGATTTGCCCAAATTTTAATGACTTAAAAGTCCACATTTTATTAAATTTTATATTTAATATATTATTAAAGTTCGTAGAAATAATACTTTAAGTAACATATACATAATTACACAATTAGAAGTAGTATAATTGCTATGAGGGATTTGCTTAAAGTTAGTCAATGAGAATATTTAAGTGAATTTTCATTGCTTCTAGGCAGTTTTCTGCTTTTGCGACTCCAGATGGGCCTGCAATTTCATAAAACTGATTATTACGGGTTCTCAGCTACATAATTTAATTGCTTACCTTCTCCGCAACCTTCAATAGCCTATCAAAGCTACTCTGACCCGTCTCCATGGCCATACTGTGGAAGATCTTCGTCTCACATTCTGTCAGGAGCTCATAGGGTGAACCGAACTCCACCATCTGGCCTGCATCCATGACTATCACCTTGTCAGAGTCCATAATCGTGTTCAGCCTATGGGCTATTGTCAGCACTGTGCATTCCTTGAACTTGTTTCTGATTGTCGCCTGGATGAGTGCATCTGTCTGAGGATCCACATTGGCCGTGGCCTCATCCATCACCAGAATGCGATTCTCGCGAAGAATAGCGCGAGCCAGGCACACCAATTGCCTTTGACCCACACTAAAGTTGGTGCCGCCCTCCGAAATCTTGCTCTGAAGACCACTTGGTAGCTCGCTAATGACAGGCTTTAGCTTGACTTCCTCCAGGGCTTCCCATAACTTGGTGTCGCTATACTCCTCAAACGGATCCAAGTTGTAGCGCATGCTACCCGAGAAGAGGACAGGTTCCTGAGGTATAATAGAGATTTTGCTGCGCAGATCGTGTAGCCCCAGTTCGTTGGTGTTGCGACTGTCGATGATGATGGAGCCATCGTTATAGGACAGCCGGAAGAGGGCGTTGATGAGTGAGGACTTGCCAGCACCTGTGCGACCCACAATTCCCACTTTCTCCGTGGGTTTGATCTCGAAGTTGAGCGACTTGAGCACATACTTGGATTGTGGATCGGGGAAGTAACGAAGACTCAGATCGTCGGCCACAATTTGACCTTGCTCTGGCCATGTGGGTGGAGGCTTTTTGCTTGGCTGGGATTCATAATCGCCCTCTGGTTCGATCTCATCGTATTCTACGACACGTTCAACTGCCGTCATGGTGTTCTCCAGCTCAGCCGATTGACGCATTCCCCACTGAACCATGCCAGCCATACCCATGGCCTGAGTAATAGCTAGTCCCACCTCTCCAGAGCTTTCTGGTGGATTTATGAAGTAGTTGAGTATAATAATCACTATATACAAGGTGCAGAAACAGTCCAGGTAGTAGCCGAAGGCTCGATTGGTAGACAGGAAAGTGTAGTAGCCGGAACTGTGAAGATCCTGAAGATTGTCGAACTCGGCAATAAGTGCCTTTTGGGCTCCCATAGCTCTGATCGTGGGGAGTCCATTGAGTGACGCGCTGATGTGGGAATAGATCGGAGACCGGGCTACTGCCTCCAATCGCTTAACATCTCTGGAGGTTTTCAAGTAGAACTCTCGAATATAGTAGAAGATGATCGCCAGACCAAAAGTGAGAATGAGATAATAAGGATTGGTTATACAGATTACAACAATGATGCCCGTCAGGGTGAGGAAGATCTGCACCACATCCAGCATGACTGTGGGCAGTAGCTCGTCTATCTGTCCCAGGTCCTTTGAGAACCGATTCAATATCCGACCCGAGGGATTCGTGTTGAAGAAGTACATGGCTGCTCTGGTAATGCCTCGGAACATGGCATTATGGAGCTTTGTGGAGCTGCGCATGGCCAGCTTATAGAAAAGCATAGTCCGCACCAGAGTGAATACGATCACAGCTATATTAAGAGCAGTGAAGTAGTATATATCTATTGGATCCGAGTCATTCTCTGTAGCGTTTTTGTTCTTGTCAACCCTAGAACAACAAATTTCAATATGATTGCCGTTGATAAATAAATCATTAGATCTTACCAATAGGAGAGAAATACATCTGCTGAGGATCCCACGATCTGTGTGCCCAGGCAGAGGAACACCATAAAACATATCATCAGATAACCACTTCCTGCTGTGAAGTATTCCTTATATAGACCTAGACTGATTTTGCCCTGCACACGTGTCTCTTGCTGTGCCATGGCTGAGTCCTGCGCAATAGACTCAGTAAAAGAGCTCAAGGAAGTAAAACTAACATTGCGTGAAGGCTGCTTAGAACTGTCCGATTTACTGCCACGTCTGCTTCGTGACGCTAAGCTGAGACGATCCCAGATATCACCAGGCTCGCTGTCCTGATCAGTTTCTCCTTCTTTCGCTTTGTTCGGATCGGTCAAGAGCTGTGCAAAGTCCAACCCACTGCGCTGCATCGTCGCATACGTGCCCATTGCGCTGATCTTTCCTTTGTCCATAATAACAATGAGATCGGCCTGTTCCAGAAACTGCAGCTGATGTGTGACCAATATGACCAACTCGCTTCTCAGATACCCTCTCATGCACTGGTCAAAGAGATGACGACCCACGTGTGTATCCACAGCGCTAAGTGGATCGTCTAGTAGGTAGATATCCGCCCTACGATACACAGCCCTGGCCAGGCTGATACGCGCCTTCTGTCCACCCGAGAGCGAAGCTCCCCGCTCGCCAACGATCGTCTTGTCTCCTTGAGGAAGTAGTTCAAAATCACGCTCTAGGGCACACTTCTTGACCACTGTGCGATAGCGATGCTTGTCCAGGGTTAATCCGAATAGAATGTTTTCACGCACAGTGCCAGTGAAGAGCCAAGGCTCCTGAGCGGCATAGGAGAATCTGCCATTGACTTTGAGGCTTCCTTTGTCGGGGGGTAGCTCACCAAGAATGGCTTGTATAAGACTGGATTTTCCTCCGCCCACGGGTCCAATCACAGCTACGAGTTGTCGGCGATCTAGTTTAAGATTAATGTTGTCCAAAGTGTTTTCTGTTGATTTGCTATTCCATTTGGCATGGAAGTCAGTAAATTCAACAAGAGACTCCATATTGCCATTAGTCTTAGATGCATCGCCACTGCCGTTATTGATTAGAGATCCATTCTCCTTATCAGTCGTGGCAGTAGAGGGCGGGGCATCAATTGATTTGTCTCGAACCTGTGTCTCCTCCCGATGCATGAAGGTCTGCAGACGCTTAATGGATACCAACAGCTCCGCGTACTGTCCGATACCCTGGGGAAAGAACATGGTGACCGTGCGCCGAAGTATGTTGTAGTAGGCGGTGATATAGAAGGCTTTTTCAGCATTTAAGATGTTGCCCTGCAGCACAAAGCCCACCAGGCTGGCAAAAACGAATACCCGGGAGAGGAACATGGCAAAGGATATGAGTATGCCACGTATGTAGTTCACTTGCTTGATGCAGATCATCTCCTTGCGACGCGTCAGTTCAATAAGTTTGCCAAATGGTTTCTCCCAGGCGTACATCTTGATCACCTGAATGCCCGAAATGATCTCGTTCATCATTCGCACTCGCTCATCAGTGCGCAAAGCCGTACGTAAACGGAGCACCGATGTCTTCTTGCCCAGAAAGGCTTGCAGGGGAAGAATAAGTAACATCACCGCAACGCCAAAGAAAGCTGATATTCCAATCTGGAAATTAATTAGCCATGACAGAAATAATCAATTGTAACTAGCCTTATCTTCCGTAACGGCACTCACCTGTTCGTACATTAAATAGGTGACTAAAACGAGCTCTAGAGGCGCCATCCACAGATAATGTACGTTGATCAGCACAGTATCAAAGCGTCCCACATCATTGGACAGCAGATTCACTACCTGTCCGATGGTAGTATCACCCAGTGCTGTACGGCTTAGCCGTAGAGCCTTGCGGTAGACCAAGCTGCAGAGGGCAACGCGCATCTTCATGCCCAGATGAAGAACACCAAGCATATATGGATGGGCACAGAAGACAGTGAACACAGAGCCTGCCATAAGGCCAGCTGCATAAAGCTCGGCTTTCACTAGATCGTGATCTTTACCCGCGAAGTAAGTCATCATGCCAAACAAGCAAATGGGTTGGGTGACCCTAAAATGATTACGATCAGAGACGGATGGTATGGGAAATACTTCGACAAACTACTTACTTGGTCAAGAACTCCTGGGCCATCAGTAAAACGCCAGTCACAAATAAATGCCAACCAAAAACTCGTCCTACCACACGCCCCAAGCGTGGGGGCAGACTCTGAGCTGATCTATTTGATACTTCTTCATCCCAGGCAGAGCAGAGGCGGTCGCCAAGCGTATCTAAAGATAATATTATCAGTTGTTATTATTAGCAATCTACTAAGTTGTCTTGAATGCATCACTCACCTGACTTGTGTGTCTTCAGTGGCCTATAGAGATCCGTTTGCTCCAGTGTCTTTTGCCGTCCTTTAAACAGAACGGGCATGGCATAGCTTAATGGGAACAACAGAGGTATAAAACAGATAACATGACGACGTTTTTGGTGATAGCAGTGACAAGTAAAGACAATTAAGATGGGTCTAGGGGAGTTTACTCGACTACCAAATGCTCTACCTTTATTGATAAATAGTCCCCCTTAGATATAACTGACTTATGGATAGTTAGATAGACTTGAGTCCTACAGTCTAACGGATCATATCTTAATTTACAAATTCGAAATAATTAAATCGTCGAAATTAGTGTTATAAATATAGTTAGCGCAGTAAGCCTTTAGAGTATTTACTGTTCATTTAACTATCATATGTTATAGTTAAACGAAACAATTATGACATATTTCAAAGTCCAGCTATTTTATTTGGTTTGGGGTATTAGCATAGGGATTTATTAGCACCTCAAAAGATAACATTTACTTTTATAGAATTCATATCTCTATGCTTTCAGCGGGCCATTAGACAAAGTCATATCGACATAATGTTGTCGCTAACGACAAATCAAATTATATATACATATGTATGGAGGGAAGTACATATGCATGTCATGTTCTCCAAACCCGATCGGGTTTTATTAGCTTATAGCTACTTTTAGCTGACGGTCAATATTAAAGTTGCCTTAAGTGACAACCAATCGAATAACTTGAAATAATTCATGCAAATATCTATGGGCCTGTACAATGCGATATACATATGAGCATAGCTATACGTATATATCGCTCTCCATACGTATTTGTTACTGCTCCCGCTGTAAGCGGAGCTTGGGTCGGGCGCGCTAACTATGTAAATTAAACGATCCATTGAATGCAATAATAACAAACTTGAGACAGTTGTCACTATCAGCTCGAAACGCTGACTTGACTCTAACTTACCAGAACATCAGCTCTGACAGGCAATTGGCACGCTCGACGGGATTCTCCTCCAGCTCATCGGCTTTTAATGATTGCATTTTGCTGTCGTTTGCGCTTTAATTGAATCACTGTAAAAATACTTTTTCCATACGGTTTTTATTGTTTTCTATAGTTATAATTATATTATTTGATATTAAAATATCTTGTCCGGATTTGGCGACTTTTTTTTTGTGGACTTGATTAGCACCCAGCAGCAGGCATTGTCGACACGCGCTTGTCGTTAGTATAATTTATTTTTATTTTTTATTTTATTTTTTAATAGCGCTTTGCCTTATATGATATATGTATAGGAACACAGCTGAAAAAAATTTTCCACTCAACCATATTTGAACTTTCGAAAGGGTATTACGAAAACGTTCCACAGCACATGTTGCTAACTTTTATTTAAAAATTTTCTAATTTGCTTTTTGGATATGAGATACCCGATCTAATAGCTGAATTGTGTTCCACTATATGTCCGGTATGCGCGCCTTCACATTATCACAAGCTCGATAACATAATTTCATCACTAATGTGTATATATGCGTGTATTTATATAGATAATGAATTATTGTTTTTGCGTTGGTTCTTTTTTTTTTTTTTTATTATATTTGTTTTTGCATTACTTAACGAAAGTTCAGCGCAGTATGTAGATTTCTATTCGCGGCTCGCGTTCACCCAGCGTACGTTGTTCGCGCTCCGAGCGCCAAACTCGTTCTAACACACAACTCATCTATCTAGCGCCCAAGGAAACATCAACAACGCTTTACTCTCTCCGCTCCATTGAGCGTACGCGTAATGAACTTGACGCGCACTCACGCAGCTGTGCTGAGATTGCAAGCAGTGCGCTCTTTCTGTATTACTTACTCTCTTTTTCTGCCAATCACGATTGTCGGTTTGTCGCTGAACTTTGAGGCCGGCCGGCAAATTCTCCGAGCTGATTGCAAGATGCAATCGGTCAGCTACCTTTGATAAGAACAATGCAAATATTTTAAAGAGAGAGAGAGAGAGAGAGAGAGAGAGAGCAATAATATAAAAACTGCAGGTAGAATAATGACATATGTTTTGTTATCATTTTGGAATAAAAAAACAGCTTTAGTATATACGACATAAATTATACAATTATAATTAAAAATATATAATATAAATATATAACATTAAACTTAAACTCAGAAAAATAAATTTCAATCACCCCAAAGCAGTTGATCATGCAGTTCAAAGTTGCTTGCAATTGCACTGCTTTCTTAAAGACAACATTGGTTTGAAACTTCGCTAAATTTTAATTCAACAGATACGGCAGCACTGGCTTTTAAATCTATATGAAGTATGGAAAATAAGCGATAAAATATATTGTACATTCATATATAAAATAAAAAACCTAAAAAATGATATAGATAAAAAATGTGTTTTGGTTGAATGTGTTCATTCAGAATTTCATTATTTTCGTGCATATCAATATATGTTAATCTTTAAATAGCTCAAGATACGAAAGCAGTGACAGCTGCAACGCATGAATGCCGAAAACGTTAATTGAATTAACGAGATAAGAAAGCAAAGGAATATAATTTGGTCTACAAGACACACACACGTACATATAAACATATATGTGAGGGGCATATAAGGTCTTTGTGGAATTGCATTCGATTGGCTTTTATGGATTTGAATGCTCGATTAGATTATTCATACAATTTACTACTGGCGGGTGCGCACACAAAGAGAGTAAGTATTATAACAATAATAGCCAAAGTATTATTATTGTTGACCCACAATGGCTATTATGTATAATATTTACACACATGCAAGCCTTTGTAGTAGCAGAAGATTCCACTTGAGCTTGCAGTTCTCACAGCATGTGGAGCACGAATCTTGCGGACGGCACGTTTGAATCAATTTAACTGCAGGCAATTGATCATGTCAAGTTAGGAGGGGTTGTTCACACATATATAAATATGTATGTATGTACATGTATGACATTATATTGCTGCTAAGATTCAATCAAAAAAGATCTAATTGTTAAAATTAGTATCAAGTTTATCGTAAATATATATATCTATATATCTAACGGTCAAAGTTTGCAAAATGATTGATTTTAATGATTTACTGTTTAACGCGGATGCAATCCTTATCTGCATAAAACTCAAATTTACGCCTTTATTTGTTATTTTATTGACGTATCCATATCGATAACGTTCGGTGGGTGCTGCCATATATAAATCCCTGGCGCGAATAAACGCTCTTGCTTGCGCTCTCTCTCAGATTACTCAAGCGAAGCTTTCATCTGGCTTTTTTGCAGCTGGCAACGCTGCTCGCGCATATAAAAGCAGTCGGGCTGAGCGAGCTTTCAGCAGTGGTGGTCTGATTTTCGTGTAACTCAACCAAGTGAACGCATTCCCAAAGAAACTATAGAAATGGCATCTTTCATTGGCAAGAAGTACAAGCTGGACAAGTCCGAGAACTTCGATGAGTACATGAAGGAGTTGGGTGAGTAACTAGGATTTCATTTACAGTTACCATGTAGCAATAGTATTACGTATGCATGCAATGGCACGTGGAGTGCGCCATCAAGCGGGCAATCAACCGACCGAGCGAGCGAGCGAGCGAGAGAGTGTGAAAAAGAAGCCGAAAACGCAGAGCAAAAAAAAAAAAAAACAGAAAAAATGCCGGCCGGCTAGCGGCTTTTATTTCTGCAGATGTGCAAGAGAAAGATGATAAACTGCCAGGGCCAATAGAAACGAAAAACGTGGTTGCAGACAACTTCGGGTTTTTATTTTTTGGAGTCGCCAAAGAGAACGTTATGAATCAGGTGCAAAAGTCATTAAAAAGCAACCCTAAGGGGCAATAAACCGAAAAACTACTTAAATAGTCTGTACTTTAGTCGAAGAAAGTTTTTAATTTCCGTACAAACAGCTTTTACGGTTAATTACTATATTTTACAACATTTAACTGTGTCATGGATTTCAATGTATTGGTACTTTGTTAGAGGGTAAAAAAAGAGTAAATTTATTTTTGCAAATTTTAATTTAGCAGAAAGACTGTTGTATATTTTTAAGAAAGAGGTAATGATAGATATTAGAATGGGCTAATTTGTAGATAGAGCATAAAATACTACAATTTCATTAAATATATAGTTTAGTGTCAAATTTACGTTTTTCTGTTCAGATTATCATTAAAAAATTATTCATTCTTTTATTTCAATTTTTGCAAGGTACAAAATAGAGTATTAGTGAATCACCCCAAGGTTAGTTTGGCAACCAATAGTCTGCCTAGTCATCCATTAAATTGTTTAAACAATAGTCGAACTTTGTTCTGTTTAGTCTAGTCCAGGGTTCAAGTTGTTGGAGGATTTGGAAATTTGATTCGATTCGGAATTATTTATATGTTTCTCTTATTTTGTTATTATTTGCGGTTTACTTCGTGGTTTTAGTGTAAAATCGAATCACAAACAAGATCTCAATTTTCAACATCAAACGTCGACACTTAAGAGGTTTGGATTACCAGATTTTTAATGAAAATAGCTATCGGCGGAAATAAGGCAAAAAAGGCTGTCGAGACACGTCAATAATACTTGTGTTTTTATCTGATTGATCGATGCACCTCGACCGTATACAGTATAAGTGATAAACGTTTTAGCTACATATATATTACGTATATTACGTTCACATAATAATGATAATATAGTTCTGAGTTGTGAGATTACGATTTTTGTGCCTTTGTTGTTGCACCTTGCACCTTATCAATACGCCGGACTGTATGGCAACAAATAGTCATTAGCCATCTATTATATTTATATTTATATTTTTGCGAATTTCATTTTTCCCTAATCTACTCCAGTTCAAGGAAATGAGATACTACAAGGGGGGGCCTGTTTTTTATTTGGGCGCAACTGAAAAAGCTTTCAAAAAGTTTCCCTGGGAACCTATCGAACCATAAAACACTCAAGAGCAAAAGGTTGGCCACTTGAAAGACTTTTACAAGTACATAATTGAGCATAATTGATTTGTCTCTGCAAATTGATGGTCAACAGGGGGCACAGCACTCTATCTATAGAGTAACTTTGTATATATTATATACAATTTATATATATATCAATATCATGTGTGTGTATATATACACATGTACGTGCATTGCGATAAGGTCCGCTTGCATCTCGTTTTGCTCGTACAGTTATACATTTATTTAGGCTGACCAATTGATAAGTACCGGAGGCTGTCCGTCCGTCCGTCCGTCTGTCCCCCCAGCAGAGTCGACATTGTTAACCTTGAGCACGACTCTCGATCTGCTGTTGGTTTGGCTCTGTCTGGGTTACTCGCAGGCAACTTCATAATTCAGCTTTATTATTTCAATTAAATACAATATGATTTGCATTGTGTGTGGGTCTTCAACTTTGACTGAGTAATTCAATTAGCTACTGTCCAAATCTTCTTATATATATATCATATATATATAGAATGATATATATAGCAAGTTTTCTCAATAAGAATTCGTTTTACCCTACTATCGATTGCATTCCGGGTACTATGTTGTTTATGGGAGCTTGGAATAGTTTCAAGAATGTTTCTTATAAATATTAGAAATATTATTGAATCATTTACAAGTTTGTGGAAGAGAAGCTATGTGTATTGATTACATGTTTGAGTAATGAGAATAAATTATTGATTGTTTTAATTTTTGATGTTTTTTCAGGTGTTGGCATGGTTCTGCGCAAAATGGGCAACACCGTCAGCCCCACTGTGGAGGTTACCTTGGACGGCGACACCTACACAATGACCACCACGTCGACTTTCAAGACCTCCGCCATCAGCTTCAAGCTGGGCGAGGAGTTCGATGAGGAGACTTTGGATGGCCGCAAAGTCAAGAGCGTGATCACTCTCGATGGCAACAAGCTGACGCAGGAGCAGAAGGGCGACAAGCCCTCGACCATTGTGCGCGAGTTCAGCGACAGCGAGCTGATTACCGTAAGTCCAATGCCAAAGTCCAATATGCAGTTACCGTATCTAACTATATGTGTATCTTATCTCTTCCACAGACACTCACCATTGGCAGCATCAAGAGTGTGCGCGTCTACAAGGCAGTCTAAGCATCCATTCCGACTGCAAAACATGACTGAACTATCAACTGTCTAAACTACATTTGCATTACGAACTAATTCCCAGTTTAGTACTATATATATATTGTTATTGATTAACAACGCATCAAAATATGAAAATATGAACTGCACATTACTTCTAATGTTTATTTATAAACACACGCATGTATCTGATATGTGCGTGTAAATGACATGTGAAATTTTCAAAATGCATTTGAATAAATATTATTTCGCTTTAAATGGAAAAGTTCTAAATTGTATTTTAATTTAGATTCTATTAATTTAAATACGGATTTTAACAATCTGGAAACTTTTATTGATAGCTGATAAGAATAGAATTGGAACTTTCATTTCCAATTGGCAAAGAACGAACGTGCATGATTTGAATATAAAGCAGATTCCAATAGAATCCAATTAAACATTCCCATTAAACCCCAATTGGAAACCCTATTAACTAATCTGGCATTGGGTTTAATGAAGATGAATAAAAATTGCAATAAAGAAAAACCATTCAAAAATTGAATTACGTGCACGAAATGAAAATAAGTGCAAATGCAAATGCAAATTCGTTGCACTTTGCATATTCTCATGTTCTCTTTTTCAGGGCCTTAGTAGTGCTTGTGGGCGGCTTTGCTTGATATGATATCAAGTTGATGTAGGAATAAAGACAATTTGATAATATGATCAGCAGTGCAAGTACATATACAGATGCAGATAGCCAGAGGCTGAGTTATTCCATATTATTATTATGGCATATGCAACGAAATTGTGACCCATACATAGTGCATCACGGCGATCCCTCCCACGCATTTCCTTTCTGGAGCTGTCGTCACTTTAGCGATGTACACATACAGTGACGAACTAAATTATTGGCATAGCAAGCTTTTTTTTTTTAAACTTTACAGCAATTTTTAAGTTTAAGTAAGTAAATTTTTTAAGTTTTAAGTTAAGTAGAATGGGGTATTTATTAAATTAAACAAAAAACAAAATTTTTAAAAGAAATATTGCATCAGCCGCTACTTGTGCTGTGATTGGTTTGTTTTGTAGCTTGAAGAAGGACCGTTATTGCGCGACGACAGCGTTGTAGCGCTGTCATCGAGTGTGATTCGGTGCGAGCAGTGTTGCCAGTTTAGCTATCTAATAGCATTTCTAGCTATTTTAAAATCCTAAATTCTATGAAAATTTTGAAAATGCTATTAGCTATAAATCTAGCTATTTTACAAAAGAATATTGTTTATATGATTTTAGTATTTGAAGAAAATATGTTCGATTAAGTCCAAAATTGTTCGTAATGATCTGTGCGATAATATTAATTGTCTGAAAGAGTGTATTTAGAAATGGATAAGAGAGGATGAGACAGACAAAACGCGAGCATATTAAAAATACTGCAAATGCAGTATTAAGTAATGCATAATACATAAGGAGCTCAGCTATTTTGTAAGCTATTTTTTTGATTTTTTTTTTTAAAGCTATTTTTCAGATATTTTTGAGAGTTGATTTTGCTAGTTTCATGTCTCAAAACCTGGCAACTCTGGATGCGAGGTAGAGAAACAGAAAGTGTCAGTCGAATTTGGAATCGTGGAGCCTACACACCGAAACTCAAAACAAATAATATAAAACGAGTGTGCTTTACCATATATACATACATATATATACATGTGTGCATGAACAGTTACGGCTGTGTAGGTGAGTCATGCGCAGTGCAGCGACAGCGGCAAATCGTGATTGGTTTGCGGCTTGGTTAGCAGTCACAGTTCCAGTTTGCCGGCTCCGGCATATATTCGAGTATTTATCCACATGGGCGGCTGATTAAACAAAGAGTGGTTTGCTAAATGGAAAAAAGTGATAAAAACTGTATATGGTGAGCTATAAATTGATAACATTTATATCGATTTACGGGCTAGAGGCCCAAACGGTGTCTGCCTTAAGCTTATCAGCAACGAGCGCACTGTCGAGTGAGCGTGTGTGAGTGTCCTCGCATTGTGTAATGGCTGCAAGGCAGAATCAGAGCCAAATTACTCTTGTCTACTTTGCGGCTGTTCGCTGTACAGAACCAAAGCACGCTTCGCCGTTCGACTAGAGCAAGGGCGAGCTTTTCCAGTTGAAAAAGCTTCGGCAAGTTGAGGCGAGCCAAACGGGTTTTGCTGATTAAGAGATCGTGTTTTACTTTATTTTTTTCTGCCGCGTCGTCAAAGCAGCAACAAAATCCAGTATCACGCCATCGCCGTTACTATTGCTCTTCGTCGCGTCGCATCACGACGCGCTCTCGCTTCCACGCGCTCTGCCGCGCGATCTGCCAACTGCGGACTGCGGCGAGCAGCAGTTGGTTAGTTTCTGCTTGTTTACAAATGTGCTGCTTATTTGAATTTTTGTAGCTTTCTCTGCGATTGGAAAATGAAATTTTTCTTCAGTTGAGTCGCTGCCCTAGCCGCGAACGCGTCGCAGTCGCATTCCAACCAGCTCATTAAACAAAGATCAGCCAAAGAGTTCCAGTGCCAAAGTGAACCAATTATTGCATTTCTTCCAATTGTAATTAAGTGAGTTGAGCTTGGAACTGTAGTTCGCTAAATTGCACACATTTCCAATCAGAATTGCCGATCAAATACCGGCAGCTGTTGTTCTCCAACTTAAAGCTTACTGGAATTACTATTGTACAAGGGTGTGTGTGTGTGTGTGTGTGTGTATGTGGGAGAGCCTATTTCCAATGAAAACTTATCGTAAAACTTTGTTTATCTTTATCAGCAATGTTTGCGTTTGTTCAATTGATATAAATTAAAAATAATATTCCGAAATAAACCATAATAATAATTATGGCAAATGATACCATAATTTATTATGACATTGCAGAAATTATATAACAAAACAAAAGTCAAGTGCAAAGAGCGAAACAGTAAGAGAATTCTTATAGAGTATTTTATGAGTTTCGTGTTTCGTTTCGTTTCAAAATACTATCATACGATCTTAAGTAATCGCAAACAGTTGCAGATGTTTCCATAGTAAGTGACAATTCTCTCTATTTGAATTATACAACATAGATTTTTTTTTTTGTTTTTGAACTTTGGTTTCAAGGTGAAAATCGACGCGATAAAATCACGAATTGTCACGAAACAAGCAGACGTTATAGATTATCAGTAGACATAACCTAAACCAAATACTTTTAAGAGTTGCAATATGAATTGTTGTACAATGTTCGAATGGGGTATATTGGGCATGTTAAACTGTTATGGGACAGACTAAGAGATACAAAAAATAGGAAAGTGTAATTCTTTTAAGAATCATCGTTTGAGAATAACTAACTTATAATTTGATAATGGAACTGGAATGGAATTACTCTCTAGGTCTTTTCCTGTTATTGTTTTCAATATGTGTATTCCATACCTCTGAGAGATTTTTTTATCTATTTTAAGATTGATTTGTTCTGCCCACCCTCGCACACCATAGCGCGGGGATTGTCTGCTTTGACAAAAAACTCCCACTCAAATTGGAATATTCTATATTTAGTAGAGGATTTTCGATGTTCTCTGTTATGTACTTCCACCTAAATTGTCTTGTGTTTCTTTTATCTATTTTATTTATTTATTTGTTTATATCAATTTCGGCTGTATAGTTAGATATGGATCGGTCCCGCGTGCCCTTGTTGTTGAGTCCCTACCAGAACCGACCCTGGATGGTCAAGGATGGTGCTGCTGCTGCGGCGAGCGGTGGATCGAACAGCCTGAAGGGTATCATTGCCGGCGGTATTACGGGCGGCATTGAGATCTGCATAACATATCCCACCGAATACGTGAAGACGCAGCTGCAGCTGGATGAGAAGGGGGCCAACAAGCGATATAACGGTATTGCGGACTGTGTGAAAAAGACAGTGAACGAACGTGGTTTTTTCGGACTCTATCGCGGCCTCAGCGTTCTACTCTACGGTAGCATACCTAAGTCGGCGGCCAGGTGAGATTTTTTCGGCCCCAAATCCTACTTGATCACCTAGCTAACTGCTCCATTTGACAGATTTGGCGCCTTCGAGTTCCTGCGCTCCAAAGCTGCCAACTCTCAGGGCCAACTGAGCAATGCGTCCAAATTGCTCTGTGGTTTGGGCGCCGGTGTCTGTGAGGCCGTTGTTGCGGTCACTCCAATGGAAACGATCAAGGTGAAGTTCATCAACGATCAACGTAGTGCGAATCCCAGGTTCAAAGGCTTCGCCCATGGCGTCAGCGAGATCATCAAAGCGGAGGGCATCAGTGGCATTTACAAGGGTCTTTCGGCCACGATCTTGAAACAGGGCTCCAACCAGGCCATTCGCTTCTTCGTCATGGAATCGCTGAAGGACCTGTACAAGGTGAATATTTATAATTTTCATTAGGACAAATCTTACTAGTCTATATCAGAGCCAACACAAGCTTGCTTTGATTGAAAACATTCCGAGTCTTAGTTTTAAATAAAAGTTTAAGTTCTCTAAATTTAAAGGATAACACTCTTCTCCTTTCAGGGCGATGATCCACAAAAAAATGTGCCCAAATTGCTGGTGGGCGCGTTTGGCGCTATTGCTGGTGCTGCCTCCGTATTTGGTAATACGCCCCTGGATGTGGTCAAGACTCGTATGCAGGGCCTCGAAGCGTCCAAGTACAAAAATACGGCGGATTGTGCAATGCAAATATTACGTAACGAGGGTCCAGCGGCCTTCTACAAGGGCACCGTGCCTCGTCTGGGACGTGTGTGTTTGGATGTGGCCATCACGTTCATGATCTACGATTCGTTTATGGAGGTTTTCAACAAGATTTGGAAGGATTAAATTTATAGTTCATATGTAGTTATCGGCGTGCATGTTGCGTCGGCATCGCTTAGATTACACATCCGCATGAATACATTCATTTCTTACAGCATAGTACTGTACAGTAGTAAAGTGTTCTTAAAATACTGCACCTATTTCATTTCTGTGCAGTAGAATCGAGAATCGAGTACACGGAAGAACACTGCACAGAAACGAAATGGGTGCAGTATTTTAAGAACACTTTACTGCTGTACAGTACTGTTCTGTAAGAAATAAATGTATTCATGCAGATGTTTAGTAGACATGGATGGAATGAGAACGACGCGCACGCAATAAATGTTAATGAAAGTGTAGTTTTTGTTAAAATAAAATTATATATATTACTTATTAACGTTGATTTACGATCCAAGCCTTGGATCTATACAACGAGTGCGAACACTTTTAATGTAAGTTGCGTGTAAGAGTGTTTGACCAGAGCATTTGACAACGAATTGTAAATAGAAAATAAAATGCACTGTTGTAGATCTTATGGTTTTCGGGATATTATTTCGAGGAACTATGTCAATTTAATGAAAGCTGTATTTTCCAGGAAGTAACTGTCTAAGTAACACAGACTAGTTCAGAGATAGGGAATGACGAAAGAGCTAAACGGAAAAAGTGAAGATTAGATAGACCAAACAGTCAAGCCCACAAAAATTCCATTTGAAAGCATTTAAGATCATCACAGACTGTTGATCTACGTACTATAAAGATAATCATTGTAATTAAGATATATGATATCTATTTTAAGATCGATTTGTTTCACCCACCCTTGCACACCATAGCACAGGGCTTGTTTGCTTTGACAAACAACTCCCACTCAAATTGGAATATTGTATATTGAGTAGAGTATTTTCGATATTCTCTGTTATGTACTTCCACCTAAATTGTCTTGTGTTACTTTTGTCTATTTATTTATTTTTTTTTTGTTAATACCAATTTCGGCTGTATAGTTAGATATGGATCGGTCCCGCGTGTCCTTGTTGTTGAGTCCCTACCAGAACCGACCCTGGATGGTCAAGGATGGTGCTGCTGCTGCGGCGAGCGGTGGATCGGAAGGCCTGAAGGGTGTCGTTGCCGGCGGTATTACGGGCGGCATTGAGATCTGCATAACATATCCCACCGAATACGTGAAGACGCAGCTGCAGCTGGACGAGAAGGGGGCCAAAAAGCGATATAACGGTATTGTGGACTGTGTGAAAAAGACGGTGAACGAACGCGGCTTTTTCGGACTATATCGCGGTCTCAGCGTTCTAATCTACGGCAGCATACCCAAGTCGGCGTCCAGGTGAGATTATTTCGGTCCTAAATCCCACTTGATCACCTAGCCAACTGCTCCATTTGACAGATTTGGCGCCTTCGAGTTCCTGCGCTCCAAAGCTGCCAACTCTCAGGGCCAACTGAGCAATGCGTCCAAATTGCTCTGTGGTTTGGCCGCCGGTGTCTGTGAGGCCGTTGTTGCGGTCACTCCAATGGAAACGATCAAGGTGAAGTTCATCAACGATCAACGTAGTGCGAATCCCAGGTTCAAAGGCTTCGCCCATGGCGTCGGCGAGATCATCAAAGCGGAGGGCATCAGTGGTATTTACAAGGGCGTTTCGGCCACGATTTTGAAACAGGGCTCCAACCAGGCCATTCGCTTCTTCGTCATGGAATCGCTGAGGGACCTGTACAAGGTAAATATTTACAATTTTCATTAGGACAAATCTTACTAGTCTATATCAGAGCCAACACAAGCTTGCTTCGATTGAAAACATTTCGAGTCTTAGTTTTAAATTTTGTCAATTTAAAGGATAACACTCTTCTTCTTGCAGGGCGATGATCCACAAAAAAAGGTGCCCAAATTGCTGGTGGGCGCGTTTGGCGTTATTGCTGGTGCTGCCTCCGTATTTGGTAATACGCCCCTGGATGTGGTCAAGACACGTATGCAGGGCCTCGAAGCGTCCAAGTACAAAAATACGACGGATTGTGCAATGCAAATATTACGTAACGAGGGTCCAGCGGCCTTCTACAAGGGCACCGTGCCCCGTCTGGGACGTGTGTGTATGGATGTGGCCATCACGTTCATGGTCTACGATTCGCTTATGGAGTTTTTCAGCAAGTTTTGAAAGGATGAAATTTAAAGTTCATATGTAGTTATTGGCGTGCATGTTGCGTCGGCATACAGAAAAATCGAGTACGGGACAATACTGCTCAGAAATGAAATGGGTGCAGTATTTTATGAACACTTTACTGCTGTACAGTACTATTCTGTAAGAAATTAATGTATTCATGCAGATGTTTCGTA
Source organism: Drosophila meridionalis (assembly GCA_035045145.1). Lineage (NCBI taxonomy): Eukaryota > Metazoa > Arthropoda > Insecta > Diptera > Drosophilidae > Drosophila > Drosophila meridionalis. The sequence goes on along the minus strand of JAWNPG010000020.1, from coordinate 2,943,583 downwards.
GACATGGATGGAATGAGAACGACGCGCGCGCAATAAATGTTAATGAAAGTGTAGTTTTTGCTAAAATGAAATAATGTATTACTTATTAATGTTGATTTACGATCCAAGCCTTGGATCTATATAAAGAATGCGAACACTTTTAATGTAGAGTAAATTGCGTGTAAGAGTGTCTGACCAGAGCATTTGACAACGAATTTTAAATAGGAAATAAAATGTACTGTTGTAGATCATATGGTTTTCGGGATATTATTTCGAGGAAGTATGTCAATTTAATGAAATCTCTATTTCCCAGGAAGTAACTGTCTAAGTAACACAGACTAGTTCAGAGATAGGGAATGACGAAAGAGCTAAACGGGAAAAGTGAAGATTAGATATACCAAACAGTCAAGCCCACAAAAATTCCATTTGAAAGCATTTAAGATCACCACAGACTGTTGATCTACGTACTATAAAGATAATCATTGTAATTAAGATATATGATCTCAGCATCATGGGTGAGAAAACACGAAGATTATCAGCTTCAGCATTATAAATATTGTTTTCATTTTAAAGATAATTTTCATTATGCAGATGATCATTACTTAGATTATCAATTTCACTGTAAGGATTATCCTCATCATGATCATAAAGAATTGTCATCGTTTAAGTTGATAATTGTATATATCTATTATTTATATTATTTGCTAAGATAATAGAACTGATCTGCACCATGTCCGACCAGATGGTGGGACGCAGGCTCGCCTCTCGATAAACAACAGTCCCACTCTTAATACTTGCATTTGATTATATGCTAAGAGCGCTGGTATATAAAATAGATACTTAGACTATGCCTGATTAAATGAACCCAAGTTCTCGATTGACAATTAATATATGAATATACATATAATGTGAATATATATATATATATACATATATATATATATATATATATATATATATATATATATATATATATATATATATATATATATATATATATATATATATATATATATATATATATGTGTGTGTGTATACATATCGGAATCGGAGTTATAAACGAATTAGCTTCAGTAAAATGCTTCACAGGCATTTAATAAAGAAATAAAAGTATAATAAAATGTAGTCAAATCAAGACTCGATTGTCATAAACGTTTACATGCAACAATTTTATGATTAAGTGGCAATTGGTATATCTAAGTACTAGGGTATATAATATAAGCTTGCACCATTTGAAAGGGAGTTACGGCTAGCATCAGTTGACAGTCAGCTAACGTATCACGTTGAGCGGTACGGAGGCATGCTTGCTGCTGAGTATGCGGGCCAGTGTCTCGTCCAGCGGCGAGCTAAGCTCTTGCCAAATGCATTTGCCAATTAGCGAAATCTCCTCGAGCGGCGGCCTGAAGGCCACCAGGAGGTTCAGGCAGAGGCCATCGCTGCCTTCGTCGCTGTTCGTGCCGTGCTCCACGCTGAGCAGGCCGTGCGGCCGATGCTGCGGCAGCTCGGCTCCAAATATTTCGATCATAAACTTGCGCAACGTTGAGTGCAGGCTGCGGTTGGGATGCATCTCCACGGTCGGAAAGTGATGGGCATTCTTCTCGCTGATGAGTATGTTCATCGAGTTGCTGGCACGCTTGCGCGCCACGGCTAGCACTCGCAGATAATTGCGCTTGTGCGGATAGCGGGTGGGCAGCACGTTCGCATGCCACAGCGGCTGCTTGGCTACGCCCTCCGCTGACTTTGCCAGCTTCTGGTGCTGATGATAGGCGCGTCCAATTTCAATAATGTTGAGTATATCGTTGGCCCGCAACGGCACCTCTTTCACGCTGCGCAGCCACAGTGCTTGTATGGACTCCGCGTCCGCATCGGCTGGTGTCTTCAGCCGTCCGCCCGTAATGCGACCCGTCAGCACAAAGCGGAACCAGGAGCCGCCAGCCGATTCCACGGCCAGTAATGTAGTCATCTCCGCATTCAGGCCGGTCTCCTCGAACAGCTCACGAGCAGCTGCCTCCGTAATGGACTCGCCCTTTTCCATGCGACCGGCGGGCAAATACCATTTACCTGCGTCAACAAATCCATTAGTTAAACGGTGTCAATTCGCTAATTGCGGAGTGCCAACTCACCTGCGCAGCTGGGCTTGGCCTCCTCGATCATGAGCAGCTCGTCGTGCTCATTGAACATGACACAGGCCACTATATAGTTAATCGTCTGCCCGACTTTCGGCACAAAGTCACCCGTTGCCGATGGCTGCACGCCCTGCGCCTCGGCCGTGGCATTTTGTTCTTTCAGCGAGAAGTCGCATAGTTCTGTTGTTATCTCGCCCAGATCTTTGGCGTTCAGTATGTTGCGCACTTTCTCCTCAATCGAAGACATCTTGCTAGCGAATATATATATACGTATATATCTTCTATATATGGTTAGATGTGACCTATTGTGAAAGTGTGATTGAAATGAAAAGAAAAAATATCGGCGAGAAATTGAGTCGAACTTACGTTTAGCACAAAATTCCGTGGCAAAATGACTCAATTGGACGAAACATGCTTGGCTTAAATTATGCATATAGCAAGAAATATTATGCAAATTACGAATTCTTCAAGCGCGACTCTCCAGTTGGCTGAAACGCACTCAAGAGCGGGCAAGATGTGACTGGACAATAAAGACGGCAATCAGCAAGCTTGGTTTTTTTTTTATATTTTATTTTGTAGTTCTTGTTATTGCTGGCACACAGGTGCTTAGTAGTCTGCTAACGACGCGAACACAAACGCAAACGCGACAACGAGCAGTACGTATATTTGGCCTGTATTTTTCTATTGATATCGAAATAGATGTCAACAACAACAACAAAAAGCCGCAAGACAGGTTTTACTCTATGGAGAGAAAGTGCATTGGAATGTCTGTGGAGCTGCTGCTGCTGCTGGAGCTTGAGCTATTTCTTTTGCTGCACATCAGTTAGAACAAGTAGTTATTGCACTGCCACCGATGGCAGCTAATTATTTGCACTGAACACAATTGTATTGGTTTACTTAAAAATTCTTAGCATTTGCGTTGAATTGTTATTTGTTTACATATGTTGGCAAGTGTGACCGTGATGCGATCAACTAAGAAATACCTAGCAAAAATACCAAACGTTGGTATTAAATGAGAACAGCTGAGTGGAAAGGCTCAGCTGCAGGGTGCCTCAAGTTAATTGAAACGTTACTTTTTTTTTATTTTATTTTTTAAATATTGACATATATTTATAAATTGGCGCGCGTGAATTAACTGCTGCACCCATATGCCATACACGCAAGCAAACACCCACCCAAGCACACACATGCGGTGGCAATAACAATCATTCAATTTCTATTGAAAATTAGCTAGCTCAACAGCAAAAGGGCGGCACAGTTGATAGATTAATGCAATTTAAGTAGATAAATGTATGTAACGAACTGTCTTTATTAGCATTACGCACTTATTGTGTAGCCGAACGGCCCGGAAAGTGCGCCACTGATTGCTGGCAATAAAATTGGAATGCGGAAATTTCATTGTTTATTCAAATCGATCATCATTAAAAGCGTTTGCGTTTCGCAAGTGCGAATTGCTCGATTCCATGGCGTATACTTAACATAGTCGCTGCGCTGCGCTGGGTTGTGGGTGGCGCATCGAATAGCACAGGGCGGCCCATTCTAGGTAATTCCATTTTTGTTGTATTTTGTTTTTGGGATAAATGTTCGATACGATATTAGCAGTTGGCATTTCTGGCTGTGTGTATGTACGTGAGGTATGGGTGTATGTGTGTGAGTTCACTTCTGTGTGTGTGTTTATTTATGTATGTGTCTGCGATGTATAAGACTTTGTCATTACATTGTTAATTTGTTTTAGTTGTTTTTTAATTTCCTTAGAGACTCGCAAAACTCATAGATGCGAGTGTGTGAGTGTGTGTGAGTGGTAATGTACTCAGCGTGGGTGGTAATAAGAGCTAAAGTAAAATGCTGATAAAGTGGTGAATGCTGTGTGTGTGAGAGTGTGTGTGAGTGTGCTTGGAATGCGTTGCGAATGTTCGGCGCGTTGTGATGACAAGCAGAAGCGAACACAAAACGTTCATTTCCCACAAGCGCCATTATTCGTTAAAACCCGTAAATTTTGCTCCAAACGAACACACACTCGCACACTCGCACACACACACACACACACGGATGCGGGCGCGCATACACACACTTACACATGCATGGTCACACATCTGGCAATAATAACAACAACAGCAAGAACAACATCCAGCTGGCAAGAAGCTGCCAGCTAAACACGAATATAATGTTTAAAATGTTTATTATGTGTGTGCAACTGACGCGCGCGCTGCCAGTGAGACCAGAGCAGGCCAAGGCAGACAAACGCACGCATATGTTTGCCCATATAACTGTATTACAAGCCAGCGCACACATGTGTGTGTGTGCTTTCGACTGTGTGTGTGTGTGTTTGAATGTGTTGATTTTGGTTTTTGCCGGCAGCGACATTGACGCCGGATGTGAAACAAGTAGCCCAAATAAACCGCAATAAGCTTTTGTCACGATTAACAAGGCTTACGCAAAAATGCGTGCGAAAGCGAGACGGATGGTGCCAGAGCGAGCGAGTGCGAGTGCGTGTGTGGCTGAGCATAATTACATGCACATCGTTAGTCGTATATGTGTTTATATATTTGTATATATGTGTGTGTGGTTATGTGTGTGTGTGTGTGTGTGCGTGTGTCTTTGCCATATTTTAGATTAATGATGGCGTCGACTCGTATTAGGCAAATGAAGAAATCGACTGCGACAGGCTTCTGCGGTGTATATGTTGGTTGCTGGGTGTCTATATTTGAGTGTGTGTGTGTGAGTGTGTGTGTGGTGCGTTACTCTTGGTCTGCGGCTTCTCGCAGTATTTCCGCTAACAAATTTGCCACAACAATAAGTGCATATCATTATGCTGATTTAAGTGGCAGCACGGCACGTAGCAACCGCCACACACACACACTTACACAGAGAGAAACACATATCTATAGCAAGTTATTACGCGCACACCTGACCCACACTCACACCCACACCCACTCCCACACACGCACACACTCACTGTATATATTATACTGGGCTAGCTATGAGTATGCATGCAAGTGGGTACATAAATCTTTGTTTAAAGACACATGCACAATGTAAGTTAAATTGGCAATAACGTGCTTTCTTTTATACGCCAGCTACAGCCACAGATACAGACCCAGACACACACACGCACACTCGCACACATATACACACACACACATGCATACGTAAGGGTATAACGGTAACGGAACCTTGTTTGCAAGGAAGTAACAACCTGTTTTCACCCCATGTAGTGGGTTTCGCTTTTATGTGCGCCTTGCCGCGCCACGACTTGCCTTCTCGCTTTCTTCGCCCCGCTGCTCCACGCCACGCCCTGATCCGCATCGCCTTCGCTGGCGAGAGGACGACGCTTGCCTTCTCATTTTTTCCATTTTTATTTTTCTTATTTGGTGGAACCTGTTTTGGGGTACGTTTACGGGGCGTTGCTGTTACTCCTGTTATGCTTTAATTATGCCCTTGTCAAAAGGTGGGTACGGCGCTCGGTTGCCCTCAACTTCGCTGCCTTTGTTATGAACATACATACATACATATATATATATATATATATATATATATATGTATATGTATATGTATGTATATATGTATGCATATATACTTATGTAGATATGTTTCTATTCATGTCGACGTCCAGTCAAGTTTGTCCACAGAAAACTCGAGCACAAGTTTGTTATAATAAAATGAAAACGAGAAAAAAACAAAAAAAAAATAAAAAAATGGGGATGTGGAGAAACACATTTCAAAATACATACATCAATTTTTAAGTACTAATTGGAACTTTGAGTTACACAACATTTTCGCCATATTTGTGAGTCAGTTGGCCAACACTTTTCCATAGAAAACTCAGTCCCATTTCCGAAATAAAAAGGGAGCTTTATATTACGGTCGACTGCCAAACAAATAAAGTTTACAAAAGGATATTTAAGATGCAGAAGAAGAGTTAAGCGAACTTCTTTTCATTGTGTTGTGTTTTATGGCTTAATAGCATTTTATCATGCATGCGTTGGTAGAGAGATGAAACATGATTCCAAGCAGTTTTATTATTATTTAACTAATAATTGTTCATCTTGAATTTATAGACTAGAGAAGAAGATATATGTTTAAACTTTTAATGGTCTTGCATTTTCTGTTTATTTTTTTCAATTATTTTTTTTTTGAACATTTTTGAAGTGAAATTAGAAAATCTGTTAGGTAAATATTTAATTTAATTAAATTTCCCTTTAATACAACCAAAGTTGGATTTTTTCTGCTCGGCTTATCTGCTAGACAAGGGTCCAGATCGAGCTAATCAAAAGGTCTGATTTACACATTGTCGCACTGACCAAATTCGAGCTAAATGTTGGTCAAACAAAGCCAAAAATCTCCTTTGTGACAACTGTTATAAATAGATTTGGAGTAGTTTTCGCCTGAGTGCGGCTTGTAGTTGGCGTGTTCCTTGGTTTCTGCTTACGCTCTGTGGAACGCCTTTTGTGCCCATATATATCGTTGCTCAAGATTTGTTTGCATTTCATTCTGCGAAGTCATTCGGCGTGTCCGACAGGCGGATGCCAAAGCGTAAACGCATTCCGATATGCGATTATGCTCGGAATCCCGTTACCGAAGCTCTGCAGCTGTTAAATGTGGAGGCGAATGTGTAATTACATATCTATAAGTGTATGTTAAGGGAAATATATTTACATATGCGACATACAGTGGCTACTGCCTCGAATGGACAGTGACAGTGCTTCGAGCATGCTCACTCGCTGCCTTGAGGAAATTATGAAAATAAAAGCTGATAAGTCTGAAATTATTCATTTTATGTAAATTTGTAAGACTGGCAATTTCTTAACGGTTTCATTAGGCCTTGAAAATATTTAATAAACCAAAGCTCGAGAAAAGAAAATGGGCGTCAGTAAAGGTGGAAATGCAGGTTCACAAACCGAGCTTAATGAAAGGAAATTGGTGAATGAAACTTTTTCTTGCGAAGACAAATTTGCATACTTAAAATACACTTAAGATGTTGCCTACACTTAGTGAATTTTCATTTTAGCCTTTTTTGAAAGAGTTTTCGGAATCAAGACATTCAAGGAATAACTTTTTGTTTTTACTAAGAAATGTTAGTTCTTGGAAGCATGTTCTGTTCGGCACAGCAAGAGTCTCGGTTCAAATTGAATTCACATGCACGCGGCTGTCCGCCTGTCAGTGTGCTCACTGTACTTGCTGGCGATGGCATGCTGATACGCACCGGCTGCCCTTTGACTAGGCAGAACGCAATCTTATCGCACAAAGCGTGCGCTTATCTCATTAAACGTCAGGAGACGCCATTGAATCATTTTACAAATGGCTGAGTACATGTCGCATATGAATATGAGGGAATGAAGGACGGACAGACGGGGCGACGTCTAGGCGGGCACTTGAGTGAAACACAGATACACACACACACACACACACATACAGAGAGACACTAATACACGCAAAGCGCAATTGCTGACAAATGAGATAATTTACACGCTGAAATGAAGCCCATAAAGGCTCATTTAAAATTCAGCGGCGTCTGGGGCATAATTTTTTCCTGTTTTTCCACTGCTTCCTCTACATCTTTTCTATATAGTACTACTATACATATACATATATATATGTACGTGTAACTGTAGATATATATATTTTGTTCCTTTTTGTGTTGTTTCGCTCTTGCATTCAGCTCTAGCATTTTACTTTGCTTTTTGTGCTTAATGGTTTTGTGCCATGACATACGTGGCTGGATATTAAAACGTAGCCCCGACCCCCGAGAGATATGGACGAGGGGGCAGCCAGGCCGACCATAACCAGTGCCATACCCAGTGCTTTGGCCGTGGCAAATGGCTTGGGGCACGACAGAAAATCTTTATTAGCATACGGCATAAAAATTTATTAAAGATGAACGCGGCTAAATGAAAAGCGCGCCAAGGATTTTCGAGTGGGCCTTTTTACATTTTTAGTTAGCTCTTTCAGTTAGCCTCTGCCTCTGCCATGTTCTCTTTTCTCAAACAGTCTGCAGGGAGGGTGCGTGCTTTTTTTTTTATTATAAATCGATTTGAAGTTTTTGATTAAACCGTACAGGAAAAACAACTTGGGGCGTAGTTGTGAGCTATTTAGTTTTTGTGTATTGTATTTTGTTTTTATTTCTGATTTCGTTTTTTTTTTATTTTTCAGGTTTTTTATTTTTGTTACTGTCATTTTGTTTGTGGGGTAGTTTTTATGTGGCTCAACTTAATTTTATACAAATGACCTTAGGTCATATCACCATTTATATCCGTCAATCCCTTTTTGGTATAAGTTTTATATTTGCTTCGTTTTCGTATTTTTTTCTCCTGTTTTTATTTTTCCACTTTCTTGTTTTCTGTCTTGTGTCTCTGTGTCGCTGTGCCGGCTTTTAAGGGCATTTTTATGTTCGCTTGAAGCGCCAACTAACGGCAAGCTGGCCCTAAAAGCCTTTAGCCAAATATCTTCAAGAGACAGACAGTCCGTAATGTCGTATATAGTATGTATACTTAAGTGTATGTTGTGTATACATACGTCTATATATATGTATGTCTGTCTGGCTATATACTTATGTAAATAAACAAAACGCAGCATTTGTTTGTGCTTCAGAGCTGAGTTTGGTTAAGCGACACCGGAATGGCAATATAACAAGTGAAAATGTTAAACATATACCCTGTAAATTGTAAGAAAATGGCTGGAGTTTGACATATGGTATAAGAATGGTTCTTAAAAGAATGTGTCTCTTTTAAATATATAAAATATATATGTATATATATATCTTAACTCAACTTTACTTAGACTTAATCATTGTTTTTGACATATGGGTTAAATATGTATTTTTTATTTAATTTTTTGTTTAATAAATATTTATGTATTGTTAAAATATAAAAAATTAGTAATATTTCATCTAATATTTATATATGTTAATTAAATTTATGTCGAAATTATTAAATTGAAAAACATTTTTATAGAATTCTATACAAAATTGACACACTAAATGCGTAGCTAATACACCCCTTTAGCTCATTTCATTTTGTACAGAGCATAAAAAGCAAATCCGTAGCCACTTGCGAAAATGAATGGAAAATTTCAGGATGAGATTGTGGTGCGCTATAGAGAAGGCGCACATATAAATATAGATGCGGATGGAGAGATAGAGAGCCACGAAGAAGAGCCAAGGCTACAAGCTGAAGGGCGTAGAAAGGCGGCTGCCAAAAGAGTGGGCAACTGCCCAAGTTTGGCCTAAGTCGCAAGCATTTCCTGGTTATTCAGCACCAAAGAGCCCAGCAGTCCGGCAATTGAGTTATATTTGATGCATATCAGATGCTCAATGCTCAAGTCTAAAACGAGACACAGACAAAAACTCCTCTCGCCCCATACGTCGCGTGTGTGTGTGTGTGAGTGTGTGTGAGTGTGTGGTCTATGTAAATGCTCCCGTGGGTTAAATAGATGGAGGCAGGGAATTCAATTCAGTGTTGGGCAGTTAAGCTCAAGTGGAAAAAGGATGCGAATGCTACAAAGTCGAATGGAAATATATGTATGTAAATATTTATGTGACATACAAACACACACACACACATATATATATATATATATATATATATATATATATATATGTGTGCCATTAATTATTATATATGTGCACACGTTTTGTATGCAGATTTCTTTGTTTGGCCATAACATAAATCATTATAAAGCGGAAAAGCAATGCTGAAGTTTAACTGACCATGTGACATTTACTTAGTTTGTGAGCCCACTTCCAAGGCTCGCAAACAAATCAAATAATCGTTAGAGGATGTTGCTAAAAGATTTTATATAAATCACACACCTAATGGCATACACATAAATCCAATTACCATAGCAAGTTCATGTAGCTTGGGTTTTAGGAAAATATATTTAATAAAAATATAAAAATAACTACCTTGAATTTAAATTAAAGAATATATTTTTTGAGATTTCTTTAATGATTAAGAAGGAGAATTCTCTTGCAGTTATACGCAGCTTATATGTCTAATTATAAAGTAGATTGTCAAGGATTTCTATCAAGTCATCTGATTAAAAATACAACTGATACAGCTGCCAGTAAAACGTTAAAGATGTGACACAAAACAGGACACAAAAGCTATCTCCTGCTAGATTAAAGAGTGCCAGAGCTGGAGTACGTATGCACATTTACTATGTATGACTGTGCGAGCGTTCTCCTCAGACTTATATTGTTGCAAAATGTAACAGAGAGAGAGAGAGAGAGAGAGAGAGAGAGAGAGAGAGAGAGAGAGAGAGAGAGAGAGAAGGGGGAATGTGGGCTGTGAGTGAGTGGGATGGAAGTGTAAATACATTACGTGCATTACCTAGCAGGTGTCATGTATGTAATGTTCTCTCCAGTAAATAATAAAATATAAAATTTCAATTGAGAGGCAAAATGCAGGTCCATAAATCGCAATGATATCTGGACTGACAGCGGGAAAGCATCGCATTTAACCTCATTTTAACTTTGTAGTACTTTGTTTTTAATGCTTTTTATGGGCAATACAGAAAGATAATTGGAATGATTGAATGTTGCTTTCACTCATGCCTAAGTACTCTCGGCAATAAAATTCAGAGGGGTTTTTAATACTCTTCGTTTAGTGCGCCCCTCCACTTCAATTGGAAATTTACATTGAGCTGTCGGTATTTGCGGATAGAGAGAGCTGATCCTATTAGGGGTCGCCTCGGAAATATTTTCCCGAATGAATTACTGGCATTAGTTGGGTCGCCTTTGTATGCAAATCAAATTGGATAGTGCTAGAAAATCAGACATGAAAATCGATATAAGTCACAAGAGCCTGAGCAAATGTCTAAGAGCATTTTAGCAACCTTGAGCAATTCAGGCTAGCTGAAGGTAAGTTTAATGGCAACTGAAGCGATGGAATACGATGCGATGCGAGGCGACTCACAAACGTACACGCATACACTCACACGCACACATATATTGAGACAAGTGAATGGGTGACATTTGAAGACAACTACAAAAGGAATTGTTGATTTGTATGTCAAAGGTCAAAGGGATACAGGTTAGCTATTCACTTTGATATGGTTTCGAAGTTAGTTAAAGTCTATAAACACCTTTGATAAGTGCTCATGCACTGAGATAAAATGTGATTCATAAGCAAGGACTAAATGAAATTATTGTATATATATTCTATATTCTACATTCCATATTCTATATTCTATATTCTATATTCTATATTCTATATTCTATATTCTATATTCTATATTCTATATTCTATATTCTATATTCTATATTCTATATTCTATATTCTATATTCTATATTCTATATTCTATATTCTATATTCTATATTCTATATTCTATATTCTATATTCTATATTCTATATTCTATATTCTATATTCTATATTCTATATTCTATATTCTATATTCTATATTCTTTATTCTATATTCTATATTCTATATTCTATATTCTATATTCTATATTCTATATTCTATATTCTATATTCTATATTCTATATTCTATATTCTATATTCTATATTCTATATTCTATATTCTATATTCTATATTCTATATTCTATATTCTATATTCTATATTCTATATTCTATATTCTATATTCTATATTCTATATTCTATATTCTATATTCTATATTCTATATTCTATATTCTATATTCTATATTCTATATTCTATATTCTATATTCTATATTCTATATTCTATATTCTATATTCTATATTCTATATTCTATATTCTATATTCTATATTCTATATTCTATATTCTATATTCTATATTCTATATTCTATATTCTATATTCTATATTCTATATTCTATATTCTATATTCTATATTCTATATTCTATATTCTATATTCTATATTCTATATTCTATATTCTATATTCTATATTCTATATTCTATATTCTATATTCTATATTCTATATTCTATATTCTATATTCTATATTCTATATTCTATATTCTATATTCTATATTCTATATTCTATATTCTTTATTCTATATTCTATATTCTATATTCTATATTCTATATTCTATATTCTATATTCTATATTCTATATTCTATATTCTATATTCTATATTCTATATTCTATATTCTATATTCTATATTCTATATTCTATATTCTATATTCTATATTCTATATTCTATATTCTATATTCTATATTCTATATTCTATATTCTATATTCTATATTCTATATTCTATATTCTATATTCTATATTCTATATTCTATATTCTATATTCTATATTCTATATTCTATATTCTATATTCTATATTCTATATTCTATATTCTATATTCTATATTCTATATTCTATATTCTATATTCTATATTCTATATTCTATATTCTATATTCTATATTCTATATTCTATATTCTATATTCTATATTCTATATTCTATATTCTATATTCTATATTCTATATTCTATATTCTATATTCTATATTCTATATTCTATATTCTATATTCTATATTCTATATTCTATATTCTATATTCTATATTCTATATTCTATATTCTATATTCTATATTCTATATTCTATATTCTATATTCTATATTCTATATTCTATATTCTATATTCTATATTCTATATTCTATATTCTATATTCTATATTCTATATTCTATATTCTATATTCTATATTCTATATTCTATATTCTATATTCTATATTCTATATTCTATATTCTATATTCTATATTCTACATTCTATATTCTATATTCTATATTCTATATTCCACTTTTCACTCTCTACTTTCAATTTAGCCTTTCTATTTATCCTTTTATTTCTTCGAGTGTGTGTGTGTGTGTGTGTGTAATGTACACCCATCAATAAGCATAGACGTAACGACTATGGCCACGGCTGATGCCCCAATCGGCTGCACATCTAAATCCACCTCAAATTGAATAATGAATGCAAAGTGACTGAGTGGCCGCCATTGCTGCCACCGCCCATGGCTATCGCTGCTCAATGAAATGCATTAAATCAGGGTATCGTTGAAAGCAACTTCTGGTCGCCAGAGTCTAGCTGCAGCCCCCCACCGTGCATCAACAACAATGCAAGCAACAGCAGAGGCAGCGCGGTGCAATTGGACAGGTGCCCCAAAAAGCAGGGAACGAAATTTTAATTCACGAGCTGTGAGCGACGCAGCGTTTCGTGTTGCAGCCCCACCCACCCATTCGCACTCCTTTGACCAACCCTCGCTTGCTGTAAACATCAATTACGCCGCCCCCAAAACTATTCACGCGATTAGCCGCGTTTTCTAGTTATTGGGTAATAGCCATTGCCGCTTGCCGCTTTTTGGTGGCTTGGCCAATAGGTGAGAGGCTTAAGGGACGGGTCCTTCTAGACATATAGGCGCAAGCGAATTTCAGCGTTACGCTGAATTGAATTAACGGGTCCGGTTGTGCCGTGGCTAGCTGTAAATTTACAACGGTGCATCTGATAAACGTGGCTGTGCCGACATGCGGGCCCATAAAAAGGCTGAGCCAGTGAGTCAGCAGCCGTCGGGGCCTAAGAGTTATTTCAAATGTTGAAAACTGAGCGAAAAACACAGCGAAATGTAAAACAGACAACGTAAGCGACTCTCTCTACGTGTGTGTGTGTGTGTGTGTTTGTTCGCTTGGTGTGCGTGTGTAAATTTGCTGTGCTGTGCTGTGCTTCTGGCCTGGTCTTAAAAGCGAAAAGCCATTTGTATTCATTTGAAATTAATTTAGCATTCATGCAAGGCACAAGACGCGCCAGCCGCAAGAGACGCAACATCAGCAGCAGCGATAGGGGGGCAAAGAGGGGACTGGGGGTCGTGCAGCGTGAGAGAGCGGGGGGCTGTAGTATCTGGAGCAGTGGCTGTGGCAATAATGGCGCCTAAAGCTGAGCGGCAGAGCTAAGCAATGGATAAATACGTGTACGTGGCATACATTTGCCAGCAATACAAAAGACGAGCCAAACAATTTGCTCCTAGACCCGTCGTCCTTTGCGCCTTTGCTTATCGATAAGCAGTTGACGGCTCCGCAACCCGCCCCCGATCATTGTGGAAACTAGCTAGGCTGGCGGCACAAGGCTTGAGCCTCGAGCCTCGAGTCTCGAGACGTGCGCCTGCTCCACTAATTTTAACAAATTAATTGGCAACAATAAATTTACTTGCAAAAAGGTGCGCAGATAGCATCTCCCATAGGTTCCACAGCAATTGGAATGCGATAGGGTGGGGGGCGGAGCAGCTATAGATTGCTCCACTAATTTGATTCGCTCAATGACAGACACTTAAGCACCGCTATACACCTAATATATTTAAGACACCCAACAGCCACAATAGAGTTGGAAGCCGTGCGAAAGCGCTCCTTATAAATAGGGTTGAGATTGCGTTTCTTGAAAGGGAAGTGGTGGAGCTCATGTCTATGATTTAATAAATTTTATTAAATTTCTTAATCAGTTCATTTTATTATAATAAACCTCAGGTATTATGTTGACAGATTTATGTATTACATAGACATGTTTAATATTTAAAAGCGATTAAATATGTTTTGCACTTTCAAGCAGACTGTATTGAACATTCTTGAAAATCGCAAAGGAGAGCTTCTTTTACTATCGTTTGTTTTTTAATTTTATGATTTTTTATGATTTCACTTCGAATTATCTATATTAAAAGTAGAAATATTTATTAAATTTACTGTTTACGCTATTAACATTATAGAGGTGGGCTACTTTAATAATCAGATTTATATACATAAATATGTTATCTAAGCTATTTATGGTAGCATAGCTTAGAAGGTTATTTGAAAACATATTTAAATTTGTCCGACTATGATACATGAATATGACGAGACAATTATACATACTTTGATAAGTAATTCATTTGTACCCACATTAAGTTTGTGCAGTTCTGCGTATATGAAGTTTAACAAACTTATGAAAGCGTCAAGGCTTCAAGTAAAACTTTTGAAAACTTTAGATTTCAGCAACTATCACGCAAATACCAAGAACATGAACATAATCAACCAAACTTGTTGATGGCAAATCTCTAGGATTAGATGTCTTGATTTTTTTTCCATTATATATACAACTACAAGGAAAAAAATGTATAAAGAAAACAATGCTATAACACAAAGATGGCTGGAGGTGCAGCTTAGCATAAGACGCTATAGAAAGCTTGACATGTAGTCAGATTAAACTAAATTCCCTATAAACTAGAGATGGCTTGGAGCTCGCAATGCTGTGTAAGTTGCAAACATTTATTTTCTTTTATTCTTTGCCAACTGTTGACCACATCTAAAGCATCTACCTGCTGCACAGACGTTGGTAATGTGTGGGAAATACATTTTTATTTACGCAGTTGCCACAACAATCAAAAATGCCAAAAATAGTTTCCTTTGTGGACAGCAGAATCCTGTCTCCCTCTATATATATATATACATTTACATATATCTGCTATATATACTTTGGTTTAAATTGTTATTTGTATTTTTATATATTGTATATATATAGACACTTTATTTATTAGTCCTGTCTATACATATATACTATTAAGTTGGGGAGTCTGCAATAAAATTGCGAACTTGAAACGGCTGAATGCGCTCATTGTCCGCTAGGTGTCGCACTTTGGCATTTATGCATTGTTCTGCCCACAACGAAAAATTTACATTCAGCCGCGTACCGAGCGTTTTTCTAGTCAAGCACTCTCGACCGAAAATTTGGGCACTTTATTTATTAGTCTGTAAGCCGGCCGTTGAAGTGCCCCGCCCACTTGCTGCCCCCCAGGCCTACGATGGCCGACCCCAGCTTGGCTGAGACGCAAAGCCAGGCGCTCAGCGCGTCCCTCAGCTGTCCGGCTATGTTGTGCGGGAATATTTTGGGCGCCCCGTTGCGGGTGTATGAGGTTACGGATACGCTTTCGACAGCAACATTTGCAGGCCATAACACGCAACATTTGACACGGTAGGCCGACGAGACCCGCAGCGGCAGAAGCGCCACCTGTGCATTACAGGTGCTCGGCGGCTAGGAGAAGAGGGACGGGGAATGTTGGTGGGGCAGGTGTCGGAATGGCCTCACAAATCTTTCATGACTGCGACGCGTGTACATAAACTCAAATTGGCCTATAACTGTCTGTTCAATTGTTTTTGTCGCATGCGACTAGGACATGGGTCGGGGGACGCGTCGGCGGGCCTCGGTGTAACATACCTACATATTGCGGTAAAAATCACATTTCTGTGGGCCAGCGTAAATCATTCATGTGCGTTGCAAAGCCCCCAAATGTCGACTATATTAATATGCCAAAACGAAGGCATGTATAGGGCGAATATTCATTTGTACGTGACTATTGAGCACGTTATGCTCGGGCCCGCATTCCGAGCGCGAGCCAAGCCGATGCCTTGCCCTGCGATGCGATGCGATGCGATCCGATGCGATGTGATGCGACGTCGCGACGGGACGAATTGAGTTGAGTTGAGGCAGGTTGTGCTAATAACCCAGTTAACCTTAGAGTCTTCGCCACACTCTCTATTTCAGTGCTCTCAGTCTTTCTCTCTGTCTCGCTCTCTATCTCTCTCTCTCTCCCTGTCTTTGGTCTATTCTAGCTTTGCCACCTGCAACAAAGTCAACCCCTTTTGGCTGAGCATTAAAGTTAGGCGAAATATCTTTCTTTTTTTGCCCACTTTGGTGCTTATTAAAAATGTAAAAAAAACGCAAATTAAAGTTTTATCCTCTCTCTTTCTTTCCCGCTCTCGTTCTCACTATCTCTCGTTAGTTCTCGGCGCGACTGCGCTGTTCGCTCTCGGGAGTGCAGTTCGTGTCCGATGCTTCGGCTGGCATTCGGCTTTCGGCACTCGGCTGTTTGTTGCTCTCGGCCAAGGTAGACAGCGACACACGCGGGCTGCTCGCCTGCCTGATGAATCAGTTCCAATACGTGAATCCTGCCGCTAGGATGCACGTCTACGCACGGTCGCTGCATTGATAACTTACATTGTGGCACATTTAAAATAAAACAAATAAAAATACAGAAAAAAAAACAGCTTAAGCAGAAAGGAAAATAAAGTAAAACAACGACTATTTAATAACTGTATTCCCAGCCAAACCAACAACAATAAGAACACGAACGTTCCTCACGTACGAGACGGATACACAAAAATGCGAAGCTCACGCGCGCGTGTGTGTGTGTGCGAGTGTAACTGTGAGTGTGAGTGTGATTGTGAGTGATTGTATCGGTGTGTGTAGTGCTTATATGGCATACCTATAGAGCTGTACCTAATATGCCCATGCATACATATACATACAAATAAAATAACACAAAGGCAACGTTGTCGTCGCTCACCTCGCCGCCCCGCTCCGCGCGCCTGTCCGCGTCCGTGCTGATTGTCGTTGGTCGAGTGCTAAACGGAAATATTTGGTAGTCCAGGCTATTGCCAGTGAAAATACATATTTATAAAAAAGAAACCGAATAATAAAAGCAGGACGTAAAAGAAAAACACAAACGTTAAGCCGGAGAAAGCAACAATGGCACTCCAAATGAGCGGCAATTGAAGCGAGGAATGTGTGCACACATAAACGTAGAGTTTCCAGTAATTATTCCGCATTGCGCAATCGATTGTCAAAATAAATCAACTCTGCACAAAAAATATAATTCCGAATTGGGCTTCAAAATGGCGCCGGGACAAAGGCAATGCAAGGAATACCCAAAGAACAGGTCCTTAAAGGTAATTGATTTTAAGATATATTTTATTTGGAATATAGCTAATAATATCTAAATCAAGAATAAGTTATTTGTTGAAAATGTATGGAATAGTAATTGATATGTTTCGTTATAAATAGATGAGCTAAAACCTAAGAAATTACCTTGAAAGTACAATTATCGTAAATAAGCTAGAACTCAATAAGATAGAAGAAATTTGAAAGAATATAATATTATAAAAATAATAGACTATATAATTATCTAATCTTATATTATCATATAATATTAAGTATGCATTAATTTATGAATATTATTAAAAACAAAACATATTATACTATGATTTATAATCTTAGACCGAACTGCTCGTATTGCCTTTACAAGATCATCAGAGAAACCCTAGCGAGCGAGTAAGAAACAAATATATAATGGGCAATACTTTTTAAAAGTAATGGCCACGCATATTGTGAAAAAATTCTACGCCATATGGCGGCTAGATTCTAAAGTGCCCCTTTTGTGTGTGACATTGACAGATATGCGGTTTTCAAATGCCGTTCAGAATCGTAGCTTAGCGGCTGTCGGGACCTGACGTTTGTTTGTTTGATTTCCATGGAAAACTGACGATTCAGACCTCGGGCGATAATTCTTTATAATAGCAGCGCAAAATGCTCATGCAAAAAAGGGACAGCGGTCAGAGGCGCAAACAAATAAATACACACACCCACCCTCACACAGATACACAGAGGCTCGTAAATATATATATATTTTAAGCGGGGCTCTGACCAAAACAAATAGCGGGCCACACGAACCCCTTGACCCGAGTCACGCAGCTAATTGGACTGACAACAACAATATATATATATGTATATATGTATATGTGCTCATACATACACACATATATTTTTGAGTAATGGCCCAGGATTATGAATATTTTCCCGTGCTAAATATATTTTCATGGAATTTTGGTATTTCAGCATTCTCCGGTTGAACCGCCGCAGCTGGACAAAAAATGCTCGGCTTCGGTTCCGTTTGCTCACCATGGTTGAGCGAAAGAGCTACATGGTCATAATTTTCCATCATAAATTGTACACGTAATTTATAACAAATACACTGAATATTACGAGTACTCGCTCGCTGGAGAAATGAGTATTAAAGCGTATAAATAAGCACTTACTTGGTGATAAAGCTGCCTCGTTTATCTAAGAGCCGAGCCGTACGCTGAACCATGCAACTCCCCGGAATAGTAATTACAATAAATTATTCTATTAAGCACTGGCTACGGGCACAGCTACAGCTGGAACTCAAGTAGCGTTCGTTTATTCAATGGGTGCAATTGGGGAGAACTCACAATTTTATTTCTATGTCAATCTGGCGTTGGAAATGTGTGTGAAGGATATTCAAGTCAGAAATTCGAAACTCGATAAATGGGATTTAGTATCAGCAATTCGTAATCTGTTATTTCCATATATTGTTAATTTGAGATTGAAAGCATTTGACATAGGTCATTATTAAATATCTGTTTTAATTGTTCGCTCAAGTGGTAATTTCTGTTTAAATTGACAGTTAATTTCTCGAACCGCACACATGAGTTGATGAATACATAATTTGAAATTATTGTTGTGGAAAAATGTTCAATTACAATATTAAAACTGGAATATGAGCCAAATATGAACATCATTTTCATATTCTCGAAGAGAATTGAAATTGAAGGCAAAACCCGGAAAAGGTTCGATGTTTTTTTGTTTTATATTTTACTGTAGCCTACTTCTCAGCGCAGTCCCCAGTTTATAGCTCAGCCATTTTTATAGCTTTTAACGCTGCAAAAATTGTGTGCTCTCAGCTAATCAAATGAAATGGCCTAGAAAGCACTCAAATATAATTTAATTTCTAGTTTTAAAGATAATCTAGCGTATTGCTAATTTTGCGTGGTCTACTCCATGATCCACTGATATGAAGTACATGTCATGCGAATGCGACATATTAATTATTTTCAAATCAGACGAATCATGTTCATATATATGTACTTGGGAGCCTGGTATTGTTGATGGTATTTCGGTAGACAGATATCGTGTGCATTAAAATAAGTAACTGTGTGAAAGGCCAGATCAAACGGTGTTGATTGCCCCTACGCTACCATTTTTCGCCAGATACACCAAAAAATATAATGTGTAATCCTTATGTATTCATAGATGCTATAAATAAAATATATGCCATGGCCAGTGAGTTATATATTTAGTCTTGTAATACACGTTGTAATGGCAAGCCAACATTTATTTTTCTTTTTTTTTTTTTGTTCTCTTCCAGACTCTTGCAGCATAAGTCTCTTTGTTAAAGCCACATTAAAGGTCACAGCAGATAGCAACAATAATAAAGCAAAGGAAAATCAGCCGCCCGAGTTCATCGATCAACGTGAATTATGTCGCAGGGCATGAAATACAGTTGGGGCTCCTCCCTCAGAGTGCTTTGGGTAACACAACTGTGGCTGCTGCTGCTGCTGTTTGGTAAGTTTCGGGATCAAGATGCCAATGACATGGCATTTAAATCGACACGAAGTAGCCTGAGCTCATAATACTGCTGTTTATTCTGTATACTCTGTGCACAAGTCGCGCGGTGTCGATTGGCTGTCGAGGGCAGTTTGTTCAGCTGCCTGCATTTGTCGAACTTCGGATCAGATAAAGTGTTAAATACGACGGGGCACGCCCCTTTGCGGTTCACAAGTGATTCACAACCTTTGGAGGGCTAGGGTCACGAAATATGTTTTGTTGGCTTACTAATTTCCTCTTTCGAATTCAAAGCTAACGACCTTTTGCTCACACGCACACTCGCGTTCGCGCTCACGCAAATCGCATAAATCTATATTAGCTGCAGTTTGAAAGACATCGTTCACCGTTACAGGTTGAGAGTCACAGGATAATAAAAGAATTTGCCAACTGTTTTATGGCCCTCGCTTAACAAGGCTGTTAAGTGATTTTAGGCTTAGCTTGACAATTTTTCTTTGGCCTATTTGAAATTTAATTTTGCAGCGAGCTGAATAGCAAATGGCTTTGGGTGAGAAAAAGCGTAGCATACTTTTCGGCGCCTCGACATTTCCTTTGTGCACAGAGTATGGCGCAGTCGTTTCCTTTTTAACGACAAGCTTCTTAATTATTTTTCTTGTTATTTTTATTACTACACAGAGAGCGGCCTGGTCATCAGCGAAGTGCCTCCACATTACTGGGAAACCCCATACTCCCAGCCGTATTTTGATAACTCCTCGCGTCGCGAGGTCACGGCGACCGTGGGGCAGGCGGCGCTGCTGCATTGCCGCGTGCGGAATCTGGGCGACCGGGCGGTAAGTTGAATGATGTTTGGGGTCAACCCAGGGGCACGCAATTAAAATGCGCCCAGAGTCAAAGCCAAACATTATATTTGTATGTATGGCGCACAGACTGTGGGAGAGGGGCCGCGCCTACGGAGGGACAGGGCAAACAAACGACCTGCGGCGAGCGCCTGGCAGATTTGTAGATTACTTTTAAAAGATTACGCCATAAAGTTGGTGGTCTAACCGCCACAGCCCTCAGCCCTCAGCCCGCAGCCCACAGTGAACTGACTGCATATACCCGTCTCACTCATTACACGTAACCAGCACTCTCTCTATCTCTCTCACACACACACACATTCTCTTTCATTCTCTCTCTCTGTCTTTGTCCCTCTGTGTTTCTGTCTCGCTTGTTGGTTTGTTCTTCCGTTGTTTCTTGTTCTGGTTCGCGCATTTGTAACACGGCTTCGCTTCCGCTCTCAGCGATTTGTTAGCAAATGCAACAACAGGCGCTTCCTTTCCAGCTAACCTCCTCCAGTCACGCCTCTTGCTGCTACCACATTGGTTTCTACCTCAAAAGCGCTGTGGCTGTGCAATTATGCGGTGTAATAAATTTTGTGCTGTCCGTGTTTTGTCCCGACCCGCTCACCTCCGCCCCGTTGCCCTCTTCGCTCTTTGACCCCAGCGACAACGCTGTCAGCGAGTGCGTTGTGTGTCGCCCAACTTTTCGCCCAGACAGTTGAATTGAGTAATTAACGCTTCGAACTGCAAGACAAACCAAGTCTGACAGACAATCAGCCAGTCATTCAGCCATTCAGTCATTCAGCCATTCAGCTAGTTAGTCAGCGAGTCACCGAGTCAGCGAGTCAGCTATTCAGCTAGTTGACAACGTGTTCCTAATCCTCGACAAAGACGAACGCATTGTCACGTCTTATATGCAGCTAATTGGAGGCAAAGTCACACAATTGCGTGTCAATCACGGTTACGATCAAAGGCAGAAAGCACAAGAAAGTACAGTTTGTGACAAAGATTAAATACAATGGCGAACTCAGAGTAACTAAAGAGGAGTTTGGCATAAAAATATGTTTTTAGAGGAAACTCAATTCAAATGCCAGTTTAACCGTTTATTTTATATATTTTACCCAACAATTCCTGTGCCTCATATTTAGACCAAAAAAAAAAAAAAAAAAAACTAAAAAAGGGTTTTATTTAATATTCCATAAAAAGCAATTATGACGCACTTAAAAATTCCTTTAGTGAGGCGGAATATTTCACATAAATGTTCTATTAAATTTCTTAATTAAGATAAATGTCAATGGGCAATATTCATGAATGTATTCAAAATGGCTTATGGCTATTCACAATTGTAAGGCAGCATTTGCCAACAAGTTTTACCGAGACTTATTTTTCCTTTTGCTTTTCAAATTTATTTTAGTTTTTGGTTAAATTCTGTTTTTGCATTCAGTAAAAGGGGTTAAAACGAATGTACAAAGTTTTTAATTTCTTCTTTTTTTCCCCTTTCAACAATTGCAAAAGTTGAAATCGGTTTAAAGAACTTGAAACTATGGCTTAAATTCAATTAGTTGAGTTCCAGTTAAAACAAATGGGAAACACAGGTCACAAGATTCGCCATTTGATTTAGTTTGTGGTAATTGGTTGAGTTAAGTTATACGAGTAGAGTTCTCCAGCTCACGGAGGGTAGGTAGAGGGAGTTTTGAGTTTTTGTTAGACCTTAAAGCTGCCATCAACAGTTTCAGCCAAACTTTAGTTACTTTGAAGAGAAATATTTATAGATATTCAAAGTTCACTTTACACTTTCCGTTAATTAATACAAAGTTGTTATACGTATTATGGAGGACTCAATGTGACATAGGTCCACTCTTTCATTAGAGCATTCAACTCTTTAGCTCTCGTTAATTAACGGTTCACTTAATCTCCCCTTTAAATAGTAGTTAAAAATAGCAGTGGCAACCCCACAGGAAGCTTAAGTCCCGGAGTCTGTGGGCAGTTAATTATACGTGTATATATAAGATAACATTATATGAATAATCGGCTTAGCCGAAGCTGGATTCAATTTCCCTTAGCATTTTGAATTGCCTTTGTTTGAATGTTAAATGAGTTTTCATTTCGTGGCGCTTCTTTGATTTCTTTTGTTTCCACTCTGCGTAGGTGTCGTGGATACGCAAGCGGGACCTGCATATTTTAACCGTGGGCATATTGACCTATACGAACGATCAGCGCTTTCAGTCGCTGCACTCGGAAGGCTCCGACGAGTGGACGCTGCGCATATCTTCGCCCCAGCCACGCGACTCCGGCACCTATGAGTGCCAGGTATCCACAGAGCCGAAAATCAGTCAAGGATTTCGCTTGAATGTTGTGGGTAAGTAGCTATAAGAGTGTGGGTGCGGGTGTGTGTGTGAAAGAAAGAGAGAAAGAGTGAATGTGTGTGTGTGTGAGTGAACCCCTTCGTTTTAAGCATGGGAGCAATTATTTGTATTGTGCGGTTTTTTACAGTGTCGCGCGCTAAAATTCTTGGCAATGCGGAGCTGTTCATCAAGAGCGGTAGCGACATTAATCTCACCTGCCTGGCGATGCAGTCGCCGGTGCCACCGTCGTTTATCTACTGGTATAAAGGCAAGCGGGTCATGAATTATTCGCAGCGCGGGGGCATTAATGTCATCACCGAGCGCTCGACGCGGACCAGCAAGCTGCTGATAGCCAAGGCCACGTCCGCCGATTCCGGCAACTACACGTGCTCGCCAAGTAGCTCAGGTGAGTTGTCTCCGCCAGGCTGCGGTGGTTGTCATTTCTTTACTCCTTTCCCTTCCCCCGTCCCTCTCTCCCTCCCTCCCCCCCTCTCTCTCTGTTTCTGTCTTTGTCTTGCCTCGCTTTCAACATCTTCATCTTCATCTAGTTTAACAGCAACGTCCTTATCCGCCTGTCTGAGTGTCTGTGTGTCAGCTGCAAGTCTCGTTCTACGCCCGCTGGCAATTAATGTGACGTCGCTTGCCAACGGCATTTCCAGCGCAACCACCTCGTGTCACCTCGCCACCCTCGCTCCCTAGAGATGCGCACGTGTCGCTTTTTATGGCAGGTCACAAACATAAAGATGGGTACGTGCAGAGGTCGTGCTTAGGTTACGTTCCACTCATTTTTTGATATGTGTAGAATTCGTGTTGAGTCGGGCTTAAGTCGTGTTAAACCTCGATGAGTTGTGTGAGTTTTGATTGGCGCTTTACCTTCTGCTCAAATTGTTTTGATATTTGAGATAAATTTGTTTGTTCTCTTCGACTCGTGTCGCTTCGTGAGTGTCGTGCTTATAGTAAGAGATTGTCTTCAGTTATAGTTATATATTATAGTTTTATCAGTTTAGGCTTCTTAGTTTATTTTTAGGTAAGTAAAAAGTGTATACAGTATGCATACTAAAATTTTCCTCGCAGTTCTCTCCCGCTGTACTAAACACGAACTTATAAAAATAGATTTTTCAGCACATAGACATCGTCTGAAGTGTTACCACCAGACCTCATTCATGCTTCCCTGCCCTCCATCCTTGCCCTCCACTGTCCTTTGGTTAACAGCATCTTTGTGTATTTTACTTTATGTGCTCATCTTATGCTGAACGTATTTACAGACTCCGCCTCGGTGGTGGTGCACGTCATAAACGGCGAACATCCGGCTGCGATGCAGCATGGCAATAGCAGCGCCAGCTCCTTGCGCTCGATGTGGAGCCCAGTGCCTTTACTAGCCATCACAACGACGACAGCTGCGGTAGCTGTCACATGGAACTGGAACTGCAACTGGAACTGGAACTGGAACTGGAGCAGCGGCGGTTGCTTTGTTGCATCAACCGCACTGTTGCCGGCGGCGCTTGCCAAATGGTGCTGGAGCAGAAGTTGGAGCCTGAGCTGATGGTGTAGCAGCTGTTGCGGCACACTGAATGACAGCAGCCCCGGCCTAGTTGGGGCAGTTGCACTTATCTTCTGTTTAGTGTTAATGATGATGCATTTAATGTGTGTGTATGTGTGTGTTAGCAGCTCGATGCGGTTCATCAACTGAAAAGGTGTGTACATAATGCAAAAGTCCTTTAACGAGTATTATCTTTAAGAAACCAAATACGATATGCCAGTCAAGCTGACTTAAAAAAGTATTAAGATGTAACATTTTTAAAACGAATAAGCCGGAAGCTAAGCTCTAAGATTGCATTAATCCATTGCATAATCCAGAAACAAAAGTCTCTTCACTTTTGATTTTAGCAAAAATATAAAACAATTTCCCTTATTACTTTTCTGACGCTTGTTAAAAATTAATACATAAATAATGCTGGAAATACAAGTTTATGTTGCCTAGAAGCTCATTCCCTTGAAAAGCAGAAACACAAAATAAACAAAGAAAAGAAGAGAAAAACTTGTTTGCGCGCGCCAAAAAGTATGCAGCAAAAACTTTGCAAATTTGAGTTAAAAGCGTTTTATGTTCCAGCCTCACCCTTTGTCCCACTTCTGTACACAAAATTCACCTGTAATTCTTTGACATAATATATATATATATTCAAATACATATATATAGAGTAAAAATTATAACAATACAACTCACAGCAAAGTCCAGCCAAATTACACGCAGTTTAATTTTGATTTCCCTTTTGGATTTAGACATAATAGCGAAATTAATAATAAAATAACAAATGTAATGAATCGTGCGGCCAGCTCCTGTGTATATAGTATAAATATTTGTTGTTTATTGGCTTGCATCATTCATTATCTGAGTAAAACTACTGCATAATAACACACGCACACAATTTAAAAAAAAAACAGAAATCGAAAATCCTACTACAAAATGAACAACAATAATAACTCTTTTTTCGTTTTCTTTTTATTTTGTTGGGAAACCAAACGAAAATTTATAAATATTTAAAATCTGTGTATATCTTGTCTGGCTGTCCGCCAGTAAGTTCTATGTAGTCCATCAACGTGTAAAATAATTAAAAAATTGATAATTAATAACTGTAAATTTAGCGCTCGATTTTAAGCGGTCTTGATAAGACTTTTAAGCCATAAGTATAAACGCCCCCAAGTTGACAACTTTCAAATCACAAAAAAAGAAACGAAAAACAAAACAAAAACAAAATTGAAAATATATAAATGATAAATAAATAATGTTTTCTGTTTAAATATAAAAAAAAAAAAATACAAAACTAAATGAATAATGTTTTCCCATAATAAAAGTATGGTTATGGTTAAAATATAAATAAAATGTTTGTATTTCGAGTGCTGGGCAAAAGAAAATTAAATATGGGAGAGATTATCGATAAGAGAGAGAGAGAGGGGGAGAGGGAGGCAGAGCTCAGCATCTGACGTGTGCGTTTTAAGTGCTTAAGTGCTCAGAGCTGCACCGACCAATCAGAATGCTTTTGTTATTAGCCACAGACCAATTACGAAGTGCACTCGTCATAAGAGTTTATACTCAACCGAGTTTAAGCTGCGCTCTACGGGCGATACACGCTGCCGTTGAAATAGCAATTCGACAAATTCCCCACTCAATGGGGCAAGCAGCTTAGGTTGGGTAAGCCGCTCGCTGTGCTGAATGTACAAAGTGAAGTTCGTTTCTGACCCAAGGTGAGGTAAGTTGGCCACATTTGTAGCAGAGCTTTTCCCATTGGATGTGTGCCTGATGCATTGGCCGCACGGTTAGCCGAGATTACACAACAAGAGAGGCAGTAGCTAATAGGTAAACTGAGTTAGGGCGAAGCATTGGCTTGGGTTTCAGTGAGCATTAATTTGCGGCCTAATGATCGAGGCTAACGAGCAAAAAACGTTGCGTATCATTTATCCTATTATGTCAATATTTAATTAACAGGCCAAATGTGCTAGTTCGGCACGCCTTTTCAGTTCGATCCTCTTCATTATGTATACGATATGTTGCGCACGTTGTGGGCCCTAAAAAGCCGACAGTTTTTGCGGCTGAAGTGCACCCGAAATGAAAGACTAATTAAGCGGCTTATTTGCGCGTATTAATAGACCAACTTGTGGTCAGCTTGTGTGTAAGCGACTGTGTATGTGGCTGTATGTGGCTGTATGTGGCTGTATGGGGCTGCATGGGACTGTGTGTGCGCGTGAGGGTCAACAGCTACCATAACAATAAAAACAACAGCTACAAACATCGGTGGCCATAGCTCTGACCATTTATTTATATTTCGATTTAAAAATAGCAAACACACAAATGGACTTATAAAACTCTCTGGCAGCTTACGTGCCGGCGCCGCAGGGGAAGTCACAGAAAGAGTAAGGACAGAGGGAGAGAGAGAAAAAACACAAAACACAGAGCACAACAGGAAAATGAAATCAAAAAATAAAGAAAAAATAGAAAAGGGTACAGAAGTCAAAAAGAAATAAATGGCTTTTCAAGTCTTATTTACTCGAGAGATCGTGTGTAGGGGCAGGGCGTCGAAGGGTAATACCGAACGGAATCAATGTAAAGGTCACAATTTATTCAATTGCCCTGGCCAAGATATTTTTATAGCGTGTTCATGCGCCAAGGTCCAGACCTAATCCCAAATCACAACGGAATTACAGACTGGTAATGGGTATGTAGCGGACGAGGCGCCGGACTAGCGAGCGGCAGGGTTCAAGAATCCAGCGTATAATGGCCAATTGATAGCCAAAAGGCATTAGCACGCCAGAGCGAAATTCCCTCGGCTAAAAATCCGCAGGCCCCCCCGCACACCAAACCCTCAGTTGTGCTGACTCAAAGAGAGCAAATTTTTCGCAAACTCACAGAGAGACACAAAATATTAAGTTCAAATGTAGCAGAAATCCAAAATACGTGCCATGCAGTAGTAAACAGCAGCCAGGCGACTCCAGAAGCCCAACCCAAAGCCCCAAAGCTCCGACTCAAACCTTAGCCTTGTTTAGGTGTGGCTTATGAGCGTGTGAGTGTACGTGTGTGTGAGTGTGCGTGTGTGTGCGTGTAAGTATGTGTGTGAGTGTGCGTGAGCTGAAAATCACGTCTTATTCAATGCGTTCCTTTGAAAATTTATTGAGGGATAGGTCAGAATATTCATATATCGATATTTCTCTGCTTTATAGATGTTGTTTTTTTGGTTTTCTTTTTTAATATTTCCATTTTTATAAAATTTAATAAAAAATTGCTGCCAGCCATTGAGACGGAGACAAATGATGGCCAGCGCGTTGCCACGACTACGTAATGGCCAAGGTAATCCGAAGAAGCTGAAGCTAAAGCTGAAGCTGAGCAGACGGGCCGGCCCCTTCATCCCGCGCTTCCAAACACTTAAAGCTATTAAATATTTTATGATATATTCTCATATATATGTCTGTATATATGTGTGTTATATGATTGGGCTTGGGCCAAGTTAATGGCTTAGAATGGAATAAAACGAATAACGTACAACGCAATGGGCATATTTATGAAATTTTTATCATCATTTTTCAGAAAGCCAGCCAAGAATGCAGCAGCAAGATTCGACACATTTCGGGTGCTGTGCCCTGCATCGAGTTCCATAAATACCAACATATTTGCTTGCTTTTGAGCGGCAGCAACAGCCCAGCTTGGCAGCAGAGCAACTAACCGCAATATTGGCTACGCAGCATAGAATATGTACAAGCAAATTGTGTAGATATGTATTTCCATACATATATATTTAAATAGATACATATAGAGCAGTATTTACCCTGTAGTTGGTAAGTGCATAATTGCTAGGAAACTGTACTCAATAGATGTGGAAGCTCAAGTTTCTATATCCTACATTCCTTAAATTCCTATGGCAAGCTTTAGTTAATGGCATTATGAGCTGGGATAAGCTCTCATTTATAATAAAGTATGAAGGTTAAGCAAGTAAACAGGAGCTTCCAAAAGTATATATGGAATATACTATACATCATATAATATAATTTATTAATATAATGAAAGAAGACAATAATAATCAAGAAAATAAAAAGCAATAAAAAATCTGCTAGTTGCATATACCCCACAGCAGTGCAGCTCGTTAACTGGGTATATGGATTTAGAAAAATGAAATAAAATGAAAATTGTTTAAACGCATGGAAAGTGCTTGTGGGATGTGCGCATAATGTTTCTTGAGCTACTTACGGATGAGGGGGAGACAGACGACAGACGACAGACGGTAGACGATAGACGGTAGAGGACACAGAACTTGGGAGAGCGGAGATGGGACATGGCGCAGAGAGCAGAGGCCATTGGCGTTTGGTAAAGAGTTGCAGCTTAGAGCATGGCCATAAAAAGGTAGGATATGGATGAGCCTTAGCTAAGACAGCAACCAAACAGAGAAACAGCAACTGGAGGGAGAATACAAAAATCGAAATTGTGCAAGTGCATGGAAATTGCTAATCGGATGTGCAAGAAATGCTCTGAAACGAGTTGACGCCCAGAGAAAAATAGAGAGAGAGAGAGGGAGAGAAAGATAGAGACAATAGAGACAGCTGAACGGAAAGTCGAAAGGCAAGAGGTGTGAAAGGAGGATTTGGCAGTAGCTAAGACCACAACCAAATGAAAATTGCTTAAGCCAATTGCATGGAAAGTGAGCAACGGATGTGCCAAAAGCCATTGCGACAGTTAACAAGGCTTTAAGACAACTCGCAATACACAAGCCGGCAAAAGTTGAATAAGCCAGATATCAGATTACTTAAGATACCATACGAAACATGCTTCCATGACGCCTACTACTCCAATCCAAATGTGTGTGCGTGTTTGTAAGTGTGAGTGTGAGTGTGTGCGTGTGTAAGCAGCTTGTGACAATCAAATTAATCGCTCGGCCCCTCTGACAAATACTCGAAGTGAAAGTATTTTCTCTCGAACTGATTTTTGTGCGTAATGTTATTATATTATCGATAAAAACTTGCAAATGAATTGGAACTTGGTTAAGAAGTCTTTGATATATTCTGATTTGCCGGCACGCTCAATTATAATTTCGATAAATTGAGTTAAGGAAGTTTAAGAATATTCTGATTTGATGGAGGAAGCATCGTGAAATTGGGTGTGAGAGCTGTATTACATCACTAACCCTATACTAACCATGTGTTGTATGTTTAGTTATTGTAGTTGATTATGGGATCTGTATTAGAGTTGTAAAGCCAATCGATAGTTTATATCGATTTATCGATCCTTAAATCGATTAATGGTTCCATCGATTTTTTTAAAACAGCTTTAATCTATAATAGTTCGGGAAAGTGTTTTTTTTTTTATTCTATCAAAGAATAGATTGCATTTCGGAATTTAGTAAATAAACCGAATGAATTGAGTTTTATTCGACTTCTAGAAGTGCTTCTCTGGAAATTTTGAATTGCATCAAAATCGCAGTCTTTCCATTCGCTGCTTGCTCGTTATTCAATAATTATGTTGAGGCAAAGGGACGCACCTCAAGTTAAATTTAAGTGAGCGTAGTGGCTAGCCATCTTCAAAATTAATGAAAATTAAATTACATACTTCAGTTGGATTAACTTTAGTCTTTAATGCGCACAAATAAGGCCAATTAGAAGTTTATTGCATTCCAAACCGATGGTAAGTGAAGCACAATAAGCGAAATAATAAGATAAGAGCTGCAAACCAAAAACAAAGCAAGCTGCAAGCAAAATGAAATAAGTAAATAAAATTAGA
Source organism: Drosophila meridionalis (assembly GCA_035045145.1). Lineage (NCBI taxonomy): Eukaryota > Metazoa > Arthropoda > Insecta > Diptera > Drosophilidae > Drosophila > Drosophila meridionalis. Next base: position 2,912,924 of record JAWNPG010000020.1, on the reverse strand, counting down.
GCACGCACTGCAAATACCCTGTAATTGCAGAATAAAAGAGTATATATATATATATATGGGAAGATGAGTAGAGATGAATGTAGCATATTGTAAATAAGGTATGTAGTAGTTCGAATACCTACTTAAACTCTAATAAATGCTAAGCTCTTTGATTATATTATATTATAGTTGGTTAGCTCAAATTATCTATACCCATTTAAAGTTCCATAAAAAGGGTATCAGCTCAATATTAATATTTATTTCTACATCATTCAAGTATTTATTTATCTTGCCTATCATTTCAATCAGCTCCTTTTGCTTTCTACTCCCGATTACAGGGTATAATAAAGCCTTGAATCTTGCCTAAGTTCTTAGCGGCGGCAGCTGCAGGCACCGCACGACGCCTTAGCCCCAAACCTTTTTAAGCTGCGTAGTTTGGAAGCCGCAACAACAGCAGCAGAAGCTGCAGCGGCAGCAGCTGTCTTGGCGACTAGATGGGGGCAGGCCCAACTGCTCCCCTAACAAGTGTTTGCTATTGTGTGGGGCAAGTGGGGAGACTGTGGAGACTTTGCGACTTGTCGAATTGTGCGCAGCGATAAGGAGCCAAAGTGCCAATACACCTGGCAGCAGCAGATGTGGCTGAGGGCTGAGGACTGAGGACTGCGAACTGACGGGGGCGTGGCCAGGTGTAGCGGGCGGGCCAACAGCATTTGGCATGTTTTGGTCGGTGCTTTGCTTTTGGCCATTTTGCAGACTGCATAGAAAATGGGCAATGACTTGGCCCTATAGCTCATTTGTAAGCGGGTGTTCATGTGTGTGAGTCTCTGTGTGTGTGGGTGCGTGTGTGCGTGTGATTGTGTCCATGGGACACGTTTTTATGACTTAATGCTAACAAACGCGCCCACGTGCCAAAATAATCGTCTGCCTTTTCTGTCGACTTGGCTCATTGTGCAGCTGTTAGCCCTATCCATGCCGCGCTCCGCCGGCCCGGTCCTTTGGCTCGCAAGCCCCTTAGACCGTGACTAACCCATGGTTCTGGCCTAGCCAGCTTTGGCATTTTGTTGCCAATACGTTTTAACCATGTTTGTACAAAACGCAAACGGATTTGCCAATGTTTATGCCAGGGATTATTGCGGTGTGCGTAAATGCGTCTATAGAAGCTATGGATGTGCGTGCGTGCGTGTGAGTGAGTAGATGAGTGTGCACGTATGTGTGTGTGTGTGTGTGAGTGTGAGTGTGTGTGTGAGTGTGTGTGTGTGTGTGGCCAATGGAATGGCCAGCACATTTAGCCGCGCTCGTGTCCAGGTTACTACAAACGGGTAAATGTTTGAAACCGTATTAAAATTTATGGGCCTACACGAAAAAAAAAGAAGCAGACGCTAAATCAGCTTTTGGCCGATTTAAAATGTCAGATTTCCGCTGTAGCTTTGCACTCGAAAAACTGCCAATTAGCGTAGGAAAAACTGAAACGGGCAGAAATGTCTCCGACGTTTAATACGATGTACGCGCTGAAAGAATAGAAAAAAAAGAAAAAAACGGAACAGAACTAAGCTGACATGCAACATTGCAACAAATTGCAACCGGCTGCGATGACGAATGGGTGGGGCAGAGCAGCTGCTCGGCTGGGCTGAGAGGGGGCACGGAAAGTGGAGCATCGACGACAGCTAGCTGCAGTCTAAGAGGTGGTAGGCGTGGCTTGAGGTAAGCTGTCACCGGAAGGCCTGACAGCTGCTCGGCAGTCGTTGTGCGATTGAATTATCAAGCGGCTTAAACCAATCAGATTTGCCAAACTACTTACGCAAGTGTTGCATATAATATATAGTATATACACACTATATGTATATTCGCATTGAAATACATGAAAATATTTATATTTCCAGCGGGACATAAATATATAATCCGTTTGTGAATTTTTAATTGATTCTACGTGACATGGCAATTATGTTTGCTGCATTTGGCATGAACAACTTTCTGGGTATTTGTAATTAACACGTTTCAGCAAAATGATAATCTTTATTATTCATTCATCATATTTGCATTTGTTATATTTAAATTAAATTAATTTATTGCGCAGATAGGAGCAAAATCATTATGGACCGCTGGCAGCTGGGGCTGGTTAAGCGGCTTACTAGTAACAGGGGGCGAAATTAGTAAAACATTTTGTTCGATTGTTCACATTAATAAAGTTTGCGTTCTATTTGCTAATTCGATTATTTATGGACAGTATTGCGTTGAAAACTAAGATTTATAATTATTTTGTGCAATTAATGAATTAATCTGTGCGAATAACAATGGAAATGGCCAATGGAATCAAAATGGTATTTGGCCGACCTCGGTGAAAGAGCTTGTTCACTTGCAAAGATAATATATATGTATAAAGCGATAAATATATATATAGGTATTATATACTTACTTACATTTTATATACAATCCATTTATTTGGCTTTGTTTCATTCCATCCAAGACGTTTCCCCCCATAAGATTTTAATTTGGGCAAATAATTTTTTCAATTTTCTTTTTGTACTTCTTCGCTTCAGTTTGAGCTCGAACTATGCTTTGGTGCTCAAGAGGAGCTTATATTAGCTATCCCTTGACTCATTTGCATATTTCTTTCTGAACTTCTTTGCCTATATTAAAATGAGATTTTTTCTCTCCCCAGAAATCTCCTCGACTGTGGGCGTAACCTAACCTAATTTTCTTGCATGGCAGAGGGTTGTCAATATATTTTGATATGCTGCTGCTGCTGCTGCTGCTGCTGCTGCTGCTGCTATAGCTGCTGTTGCTCCGGCTGTGTCTTTGGTAAATTCAGAAAATATTTCCATGGTTAGTGGGTTAACTGCCAGACGGAATCGCTCTATTCTGTCCCACGACATGTTGGTTGGAGGCTGGCCCCAGTGAAATACATAGATTGCAGCGGGCAAGTATGCGGTGGGCGGTCGGCTGGCGGCTGGTGGGTTGTGGCCAACTGCCTTAATGTCTGACTGACTGGCCCAAATGACTTGGCAAATGGGCTGGCGTATGCTCATTTGTATTGGCTACAAATACAATTTGATGGTCCTGTGCTGCAGGCGTCGGGATATTTATACACACATGTTCGCTTGCAAGCAGAAAACAGTTAAGCACAATTCATGATGAGGATGGAGGCGCACGGGCTGGCTGCGAGTTTCGGTGCGGACTGTCTCTGGTACACCTAGGCGTATGCGTTATAATAATATGTATACGTATGCACAGAAGGACGGACCGAGTGCCGGACTGGAGGGCTGCTTCCGGCCCGGCTGGGCGGACTGGGCGGACAGAGGCGGACAGGGGGGCTGGGCGGTGTGGCTGAGATAAAAAGTTGAAAATAAATTTTTATTGTTATGGGGCACACACGTTCTTCTTCTTCTTCTGCTTGTTGTCCTTGTATCTGTTTGCGTGTTTGCGACACTCATTTTCTGCAGATGTCCTTTATGTCTGTGTGTGAGTGTGTGTGTGTGTGTGTGTGTGTGTGTCTCAGAGTGTATGCAAGTGTGTGCGCGTGTGTCTGCTGTATGTGCAATGGAATCCAATGAGAGCATGTGTACTTAACATAAATCGCTCACTCATTGAAAGCAGTTGCATAAAAACGAACACTGAATGCGCCATTGCTATGGATCTGGCAGCCCTGGCAGCCCTGGCAACCCTGTAAGCAGGAACCCCTCTCAAACATACATATATAAATTCAGTCACACACTCGGTCACATCCACACATTTAACTAGCTAGAAAGTGCTGCATTTACAAACATTTATCGATTTCTACCCGAAAAATTATCTATGCAGATTTCCGCACATGCGAAGCGCAGCCATCCAACTTTCCGTTCATCAGTAAATGCCAACCCAGCCCCTGTCCCAGTCTCAGTCCCATCCCAGTTGCGCCCACGGACCCACGTGTGCAGAAAGTTTTGCCAACAGTTTTAATTTCCCATAATTACACAATTACAAAGCGTAAAGTTTTCCAGCACACGCCACGCCCCCAGCCCCCTATGGGCACGCCTCGTACAATGCCAACTGCGCGTCATGGAAATGAGCAGTCGACACAGGAAAAAAACGTGGAAAACAAAAAAACACACACAGTATGCGGAAAGCGAAGAAAATTAGTTTTACAGCCAAACGAATCGCGGAATGCCCTGAAAATGGAAAATGGAAAAACTTATTGAGGAATAATAAGGAAATGATATAATAAATTGAATAAACTGCAGAAATGCATATATATGTTTTTTATTCATTTTTAAATTGTTTAAGCAGGCGTAAATAAAGTGATATAAAATATGTGCATAAATATAAAGATATCGCTGAAATGATTGAATTTTTTTGGCATATTGCGAACTCGAGACGACAGCAAATTGTACACAATATTTGCCAGGGATATAAAGTTCAAGCTTGTATGTATATATAGCAGTTAAAGTCTTGCACAATATAAATTTAACATTGAGTGAAACATAGATAGATATATATCTCTATATATATCAATCAATAGCTAGCCTATGCTAGCAGACTATCCCTAAATGCTGATCTACACATATATTTTTTATATAATTAGTGCATAATTATCATCAATCACATTGCCGTCAGAGTCTAATTGTGACACTTAACGCTCATTTATGACTTTATTTTTGACTAATTATGTTCTCTGCTCAGATGTTTGAGTTCTCATAAAGATACATTTGTATCTCAAATAAAACTCAGTTGATTAGTTTTTCAATAAGGCAACAGTTCTCAAATTGAAAAAGTCTCGCTGGGATTCTATCAAATCTAATATCGTAAATGTGACATACTCGTTGTAAATACGTTTGTATTATTCATAGACCTGCCACTCTCGGAGCCTGCCACACATGTCCACATAATGCGCTTTCATAAATTCATTGATTTTTGGCCACACGCCCATTTTCTCATTATATTCCAATTACTAAGTTTTTACGAAGCAATTCACTTACACACACACACTCACACAGTGTAGGAAAGGTGTTTCCCAAAAACCGACTCAGTCTATGCGAGCCGGGCCACTCGTGATTAATGCGTGTCCAAAGTGTAGTTAAGCATATCGATTTAGTTATATATTGCACTATTATGAATTGTGTGGATTATGATGAACCGAAAGTAGTTTCCAAGTGCTGTACAAATATCGTGCCAAAGCGCAATGTGTTGGCCACAAAACAAGGGTAAAAGCCTGGGGAACCGTCAAGCGAGCAATGAACAACTTTTTGGCCACACATCGAGCGCACACACACACGCACGCACACTCACACACACACACAGATAGCTGGCGCACATATAGGCAAAAGTATTTATTGAAAACTGTAACCGTTTGCAGCAAGCACTTACCCTTCAATACCCCCAGCCCTGGCCCGGGCCTGTACCCTGCCCGGCACCTGTGATATAACCCAGCCAGTCCGGAGCTCGCAGAATTGCGATTTTTGTTTGCTGCACAACAACATTGAGAGCAGCAGCAACAACAACAACAACAACAACAACAACAACGGTTCACACTTTGGCTGTGTGTCGGTTATCGCTGCATTGCGCCGGAAGGGGTTTTGGGGTAGGGGCCAGCAGGGTTTTTGGTCGGGTACCTTCAAATGACATCCTGACAGTGTGCAGCCGCCGTCAGCGTCAATGCCGGCAGCGACGTCAGCGCCGGCTTTTGTGTAGGATTTTTAAATCAATTGCAAATGCAATGTGATTCTCTCTTAAATCAGCGCCTGTCCAGCCTGTCAATGGGCCATAATCCATGGCGCACTATTTAATTTTCAATTGTAAGCCGCGCAATTTATGACAGTCGCCGTCCCGCCGCGCCTCCGCCCCCTTTTATGATAAGCGCCTTGCATAGTTCTTAAAAGACAATCAAAATTTTAGCCAGCGGCTTACAAGTTTTTGGGTTGCGCTTGCATAATTTATATCCTGCCAATAAAAGCCGTGCGTTGTCTGTCCCCCATCGACGTCCCTCTCTCTCCTCGCTTCCGTCCAACAGTCCGCTCGTATTGGCCATCAATTTCTCTGGGCTAAAAAGCGGTCCAAATGCTTGGCCACGTTAATTATGCACGGGGTTAGCCTGAGCAGCAGAGCACCAGCCAGGGCCAAACTAGGCCACATGGTTATAGCTGAAGGGGTCGCGCCTCCGCCTCCATCTCCGCCTTCAACTGTGCAGCTGGACCGCGTGGCTGGCGCAGAAGGAGGCCTCGGCTGGGTAACTGGGCGACTCCATGGGTTATGTATGTGCGGCGTGCAGCGAACTTTTAATCCGCTTTAACTAAAAACATTTAAATTTGCCAAGCGCTGGGGCGGGCGGCAGAGTTTACGGTTTTCACAAACCCGACTGCTAACCAGCCACCCGCCAAAAAAAAAAAAGCACACACATACATATATAAAAAAAGAGAACCTTAAATAAAAAAACTTTTCGCCACATACTAATACCAAAAACATAATCAGGCATTTGTGCTAAGTCAAAGGGTTTGGTCGCGGAGGAATAAAAGGAATACGGAATATTAAATAAAATCCATAATTAATAATCATTTAATATACCATTTTTTTAATTATCTAAAAAAGTTTGTTATCGGTAAAGTTTTGATATCATTAAAAATAAATAATAATAAAAAAAACTAAAAAAAAACATAATTAAATCAAAGATATTTATAATATTATTTATAAATAAATATTTATATGTATATACAATATATTTTTTAATATTACAAAAAAATAAAAAAACAAATATTTTTAAAAAATATTATATGTGTATACATATATTATTGTATATAATATATTTTAAACAATTTTTAGTTATTCTTAGTATAAATAATTTGTTACAAAATAAAATAATTAGATTTTGAGTATAAAAAAAATACTTTGCCAAATAAATCAAAATACAATGATTGAAATATTAAGTGAGAATCAAACGGTGATTCTGCTTTAAAACTTAAATACCTTACAACTTTTGTAACAGATCTCTTTAAATTGATTTTTAAACACTTACGAGCTTACGAGCATTAACGTTAAATATTTGTATATAATAGTTTATGGCACTGACAGAAACAGAGATGTGAAACACATTTACATTTGCATGTAAAGAATAAAAATCAAATTAAATCAAACTTAATGAATTTTTTTAAAGATTTATTTTTGGATCTTACATTTTATAGCAGACTCTTAAATATTATATACAATTATAAATATATTATTATTAAATGTATTATTATAATTAATATACTAAGTTAATAACAATAATAATTATTTGTTATTACAAATTCTTTTATATAATAATTTTTTTTTTTAAGAGTATTACTTTCTTCTTCATAACTGGAGAAAACGAAATTTTCATATGTTTTTTATTAGAAGTGAGTGGTTTTTTTTTGCTGTGTGCAGATTTTATTTCAATTTTTTTGCTGGTTGTTGTGGGCTGTTCGAGTGTTGAATTTGCTTTTTTGCAAAGTGGTTTTTATTTAATTTTTTTTTTTATATATATACATTTTTTTTTTTTTTGCTAATGGAAGCCGCAGGGCGTTGCAGCCACAAGCTGCTGTGGAATTCTGTGTGCTAATCACAACTAGTAGCTAAGCAGCTTATAAAACTTACGCTTTTTGTTGTAATTTCTGTGCAGAAATTTGTCAGCGAACGGACCGAAAGTTTTGCACTCTGTAAACAGGCTGCAATACCATTTAAGGACCTTCTTGAAAGTTGTCATAAAAAGTGGACTGGCGTTGCGGCCATTGCGTGGGTCGTGCTCGAGTGTATATATATCTTTTTGTGAAGTTCCTTAACAGCACATATTTAACAATAAACAATTTTTCCTGACAAACAACAACAATAACAACAATAAGCGAGAAAACAGGACACGAGGCACGGACAACGATCCGCTGGGGAAACCGCAAAACAGCAGCCCGAGCCGCAACCATAACTTAAATTTTGACAAATGTATCTGACACTTACAATTAGTATAAATTGACTGGCATGTTGAGTGCCACACACGCTCACCAACACTACCAAAGGCGGCACACGCTCACACGCTCACACGCACACACATACACAGAGACTCACACTTACACTCTATAGGCCTGCCATGTTGGAAACCAGACAATAGAGCAACGAGTGCGCCAGACCACAACAGCAGCTACAACAACAACAACGACGAAAACAACAACGACAAAGGCAACGACAACCACAACAATAATATCACGATATCTGCTATTGTCAGCTCACAAAATGCCGATTTGCATTACACTCGAGGGCTGCTTAAAGCGTTTAACATATTGCAAGAAATTGCGGCAGGCGGGATGTAGGTTCTTATAACATAATAGAGATTGTGTGCTACGATTAGTTCATAAGCTGTAGGCTGGCAGCGCCACAGATATATCTCTCGCATATGAGCGAAAACTTGGGAAATGGGATAATTTACCAAATGTTTTATATATGACATTCCAGAGGCTTGAGGTAATGTGGGACTCAAGGCTCTTTAGTTAATGTTTTACTCCGTCTTCATGCATGTTAATTTGATATGGATTTCTAGATATATAATGTTCCATTCGAACATATATACTTTTATGTTACATATATGTATATATTTTGTATATCTTATATACAACAATTGTTGGATCGACCCGCGCACATACGCCATTTACTAGAGCTGCTAAGATTTATATGTACTTATGCATGTATATAAAGAAAGTACATATATACGCATATACCGTATAGCATATACAAATATATCATCGAAGTTTAAACTGCTGCAAAAGCTAAGGGCAATTGCTTTTGACAGTTATGTATAAATTTATGAGACTTAATGGAGGAACTGGAACAAGAAACACTGGGGGGCTACTTTTAACCTAGCTATAAGTTTTGCCAAGAAGCCCAGGGGCGTGGGCGTGGGCGTTGGTGTGGGCGTGTGAGCGGGAGGAGGGTTAGGTTTTAACCTTAATTGATTGACTGACTGCCCTCAAACCAAAGAAATTCGATTCAGCTCCAGCCCAGCTCCAAATAGAAACAGTTCTACCTATTCGCAGCGTAAGTATGTAAGGTATCAAAAATTACTTACAATTCAAAACAAACTTTTGCGTCGAGCAACCTAAATTTGTAAGTCAACAATGGATGGGTTGGGCTGGGGCTTAAGCGTTAGCCGAAATCCGAAAATGTCGCAGAGCCAAAAGTAAAACCAACTTCAAGATGCGACCTGGAGAAGGAGGAGGTGTTGGAGGTGGAGGAGGAGCAGTCGAAGCAACTGCCTTCTGCAAAGTGAAGAAAAATTGTAGAAAACTTTTGCTGATTTCGCCCAGTGCGCTTCATTTATTTCAACGATTTGTTGCCAGGGCAGGATGGCTGCAGGAGCTGAGACGAAACAGAACCAGCGCCAGGACCAGGACCAAGACCAAGACCAGAACCAGCTTTCGAAACGACAACAGCAGCAGGCCCAAGCTCCTGCTCATCCTTTCGCTGTGTGTGTGTGGGGCCCAGTCATTGTCCAAAGAGCAGCTGTTTTAGTTCTTGATGGGACTGTCTCGTAAGCCAAGTCCCACCTCAAGGAACCCCCCTCCCAGCTGACTTTATCGCTTCAGTAAGTTGGCCTCCTGCTGCCGTTTTATAATATTATAACGTGCGTTGTTTGTGCTTGAACAATTTTTCGGCGTTACCTTTTCTTATTGGAAAATTGCAAGTTTTTGCCTGTGCTTGTGTGTGTGTGTGTGTGTTTGTGCTTGTGTTTGGCTGTGTGTGCACAACAGCAACTAACAGCAGCGGCAACAACAACAGCAATAACTAAAGATATGCACACTAGGTGGCGCTAGCAAAAACTTTCTGACAGCCAGAGTTTAGTTGACGCAGAGAGGTATTTACCTAACAGATTCATGCTTGTGTTATATAACTAGACAAACACACACACGCACACACTGTGTGTTTTATATACTAATTGAATTAAAGTGATTTTTCTATTAGACACGTATATAGATGGATACATATATGTATATATATGTATGTTTATCTGTAATTGTTTTTGGTCTTTGGTATTTGCTGCCTGCCCTTTGGGTAATTAAAAAATACAAATCAAAAAGGTCAGCACGAATATTTCTAAGCACAATGGAAAAAGCGTGGAACAAAGTTTTCGCTTATCTTTAAGTGCTTGCCAATGACACTCAACTTTTATTTTCATGGCTTCAATTGTAATTTGTAAGCGTTATCTCACTTTCCAGCCCTCTCTGCTGGCACTCGTTTTATTTGCAGGAATTTTTTAATTTGGTTTATTCTTATGACCTATGCAAGCAGGTCTAGGGTATGCAAGTTTCTTCAGACTGACTTTTAATATAAGGGAAATATGAATTTATAAACTCTATATATTTATTTTATCTAAATTCTTAAAGCTAAGGTGTGTATATTTGTATAGCTTGTAGAGTTACCGAAAGCATCGAGATTTATTAGAATAATACTGCATGTAGATACTTTTTGTTCAATAACAGGATATCGCTTAGTCTTGACCTTCATATTTAATATTTTTTTCCTGCTCAAACTTCTCCGTTCACATTGACAATGCGAGCCCGTAACAAAAAGTAATGAGAGCCATTGAAAAGGTTCTACGCCGGACCCGGCGAACTAGTTTCAATGTAACTGACTTGCAAATGAGTCAACTTAATTGTGCCGACAATTTATATTTATTCCGGACCAAAGTGAACCATTATGCAGCGTTAAGTCCAGAATTAACCAGCTATTAAGCTGGACATCAGCAATTGTTTCAACATGCTGTAATTTTAGCTCTGCGCTGTGCGAATGCAAAAATCTCATTAGCCCAAACAAGAAATGATATCCGCTGGCATTGCTGGCGTCATTTAACTGCCAGCATATGGCATTTAAACAATCCGAAATTGCAATTCTCTTTTTGAATTATTGAAAAAGGTGAAGGATAGGCGAGGCAAAACTACAATAAAAGGCCATTAGAGCAGTGTCAGTTATTTTAAAGGCTATAATTACAAATTGATTATTGAATATTTACGGAAAGTAGAAAGTGCTGTCGCTTTGCATGGGAATAGTTTAACCAACAGCGTAGTGCGGCATGCGAGGCGAGGTTAGATTGCATTTTTAATATGCCTGAATAGTTCAGATATTAAAATTTAAATTAAACAGCATATTTAAAATGCAGGATTTACAATCGGCTGGCCTTGCAATGCTATATTATTTAGCAAGATATATTTATAGAGTTTATAGTGCATATTATTACCAACATAAATATTTTCATTCTACATTCATTAGGAATAAATTCTTTAAGGTACATTCGTTTACAGTTTGATTTATTTAATTTATTCATTTATTACGGATATTAAATGCAAATTGAAGTTATTTTTCATGCACCGCAAATAAATTTTAGCCACTGAAGTATCTAAATGCGGGTTTTACTTGCTCAGCTTGATAAGCCTTATATATTCAAAGGCTTTGCTTTACTTTTTCGTTGCATACTTTTTGGGGCAAGGGCAAAATTCCATGTAGCTCTCAATTTATTCAATTAAAATGCTTGGAAAAGCATGCAAACATGTGAATTTCATATTTTTAAGATTGAAATATTTAAAATTTTAATTCGAAGGAAATTCGTACATTTGATCCACATTTCTTCCAAGAGGCCCATTCACTTGGGTCTGAGCTGTATTTCATTTCCCTGGCTTGGGCAAGCAAATCAATTTCATATTTCATATTTTATTTGAATATTTAAGCACCAACGCAACGGGCGGACTAATTAACTTTTGGGCCACTTTCCCCCACGGCTATCGAGGTGTTTTACATAATTTGTCCAACTTTCCCACTGTGAATAATTTACCAAACATTTCAAGTGTGCAGCCAACTCTTTTGATTAGTTTCGCCAAAGTGGGTTCTGTAAAAAATCTTGTACGGGCTGTTGCTGTGCGCGGTGCGTTCGCTAAACCGATTAGTGGAACGAGTTCGCTTTAAGCTACATTTGTTCTACTGTCCCGTGCCTTGCTTTTGCCATGCAAATGCGAGTGCTGATTCAGATTTGAAATTCTTTTGCTTTGCTCTCTATTTTAGGCAGCTGCATTTTATGCTACGAATTTTAAAGTATCTTCAAATGTTGCCTTCGTTTTAGCCGTTGTTCCTGTTGTTGTTATTGTTGACGTTGCGCTTTTCTTTCCCTTTGTGTGTGTGTGACTGTGTGAGAGTGTGTGTGTGCTGCAAACATTTGCAAAAAGCAACACACGTTGCAAAACTGCACAATGGAGCACTACATAGCTCCTCATTGCTTCTCATTCGTCCGGCTCCACGTCGTGTCGCCTGCCAACGCCTCCAGTTGCCCTTCGCCTCCGTCGCCCCGTTCGCTCCGTTCGGCCGGCTCCGCTCCGCGCAACTCCTTGCAGTTTAACAAAAAGCATTAACACAATGCAGGCGCAGCATGACGAGGGCCACGTTTCGTAGCTCAGGACATGCAGCTGTATCAGGAGCTGCAACTGGAGTCGGAGCATTCGCGGGTCGTGTTATGTACCGACATTGTCGTACATAGTGTGGGCCAAGCGAGCAACAATGGGGCGTGGTGGGCGCAGTGGATGTGGTGGAAGGGGGCAGCTGGCTGCCTGCAGCTGTTGCCGGCGGGCATTGCGTGGGACTTCCGCTGAAATGTAACCACAGCAGAGCCAGCGGCAGCAACAGCAACAGCAGCAGCAGCAGCAGCAGCGACAGCGACAGCGACAAAGCGGCACACAGAGAGTCAGATAAAGCTAGAGTGAGCGAGAGCAGCAGAGCGGAGAGAGAGAGAAAGAGAGAGACAGAGAATGAGATAGTAGAAGCGGCACCCCGTGGTTATGCATTGGCCAGGACAGACGAATTTGCAAACTAGCCCAGGGCTGGGGCTTTGCGTCATGGGTGTAAGTCAGCTGCCCGGCCAGGAGGAGGGTGTAGGGTGTAAGCGGTGGGCAGTGGGGAATGGGGAGCCTAGGCCAGGCAGTGGGGGGGCAAAGTTGCAAAAGGGTAATTGCTAAGCAATTACCTTCTTGCTAAGATTAATGGTCATGGCAACAACTTGAAAATGTTGCCGCAATGCTAACAATGAGTTACACACACACACACACACACACACACACACACACACACACACACACTCACACTCATACACACACACACGCTCGTGGCGCGGCAGCTGTGCTTGTGTGTTGGGGCGTGTTGCATTAATTAGATAATTGTGGGCGCGGTCGTATTTCATGCATATTTGTGCGGAAAAAATGCTTGAATTATATGCAAATTAATGTGCATTTTATTGTGAGGCAATATTCAGCTGAGGTTCAACTGCGTGGATTGTATTTTGTAATTCGCACCGGATATATTTTTCAGGCTGCAATCGGTAGCTGCTGTTGCTGCTGTTGCTGCTGCTCGGCCCAGCCCCAACCATACCTTGGGTCACCCGCTGCGCTTTACATAAATTATATTTCCGGCGGAAAAATTAACATTTTTATGAATTTCCTTTCAGCGGCGCGCATTGTGGTGTCAGCGGTTCGAAGAAGCAGCAGAAGGGCGGCCGAGGCATGTGGTGTGTGGCCTGACAGTCAGTGGCACAGTCAGCATTGCATTTGCGGAACGCACACTGGCGCCAAGGCGAAGCCTCACAAAAAGAAAAAAAAAAGAGAAAAAGCAAAAAGCCGGGCAATAGCTTCGATGCGACTCGAGGCGAGGCGCGAGCTCCCCAGTGTGCGTTTTTGGCTGAGCGGCGTACTGCGGAGCTGCGTACTGAAAATGAAATGTTGTTATTGAAATTGGCAAAGTTTTATGTGCGCTCGTAGTTTTTTCTTTTCTATTTGTTCAGATTTTTGTATTTTTTGTACGTAGAAACTGTGGCCATGACTTGCTGCTCAAATCATACAGCGGAGCGTCCAATGCCGTAGTAGCAGCCGCAGCCATTTTAGCCCCATTTTAGCCACAAAGTCGGCCTGCCTATTTATGCGTTTTGAGCTTTTGGCGTTTTTGCTACCGGGGGTTCTCTTTCACTTTTTGCGCCTTTTTTTCAAAATGATATCCGCACATTTGCGCCAATGTGCCGACGCTGACAGCGCAGTCGACGCCGGTGTTGGTGCAAAATGGCACAATACGCCAACAGCAGCAACAGCAACAGCAGGAACAGCAGCAGCAACAGCAACAGCTACAGCTACAACAACAAAAAACAATAGCAACAGCTAAAGAATAAAGTGCCAGGAAACACATTTAATATCTACGCATAAAAATAAAAGTCTGGCAGCACCGGCAATGGAAGTGACCAAACATAGCAGCGACTGCGACAGCGACAGCGACAGCGACAGCGCAGCGACAGCTACAGCGGCCTGACCAGAGCATAAGCTGGACAGAGATGGGGAGCGAGCGAGAGCAGGAGCAGGAGCAGGCGCTGGAGCAGGAGCAGAACGTCGTCGACGACGTCGGTTGAAGGTCTTGTTTATTACGCTCGCATAGCCAAATGCATAAATTTACGGACCGATGCGTGCAAACTGTGCAAAACTTAAAAAAAGACGAGAAATAAAAAACTGAAACGAAAGAAATGAAAAAAATTATGGCAACCCCGAAGCTGCAAATGAAAAAAGCGACTCAGTATAACGGCAACGAGAACAAGCATAAGAGTAACTACAAACAACAACAACAACAGCAACGGCGGCAGCGGCAGTGGCAGTGGCAGCGGCAGCGGCAGCGACGACTAGCGTAATGGCAACAGCCACTTGCAAGCTATATGCACTGCAAGAAAAGGCAACAACAACAACAGCGACAGCGGAAAGCTGGGCGCGTGCTGCGAGCCAGCGAATGCCCTAACAAACAAATGCATGCATATAAATAAATAATACAAAATGTTGCTCGAATATGCATATAAATTAGAGTTCGCAAGCAGTAAACTGCTTGAAGGAACTGCCTCAATTAAAAAGCATGATAAAGTGCTTGGCACGGTTGAGCTGAAGCAAATGAAAACAAAGTTTTATGTGATTTTAAACAATATTTAATTATTATAGATGTACACAAATATTTATGTATATATACATATATATGTATATCCATATTTACTTTTATTTATTGCAATAAATATTGTGCACTTATGGCATCGGACAGCTAATATGCCCCCATAAGACTCATAAAACCCGCAATCAGTACATTTTTAATAAAGAATAAGTAAGTTTGCAGATGACACTTGGAGCGGAAGTGTAAAGCAAATCAGAGCGATAATTAAATGGAAAACGGGCAAGCAAACGTTCGATTCTCTCAATGGAAAAAAGTTCAAGAGAGCAAAAAGAAAGAAATAACAAAGTATTCGCAACATTTACTCTTCACACAAAGCGCATCTACTACAGCACGGCAAAGCAAATAAATAAGCAAACTGAAAAATGTCAGCTGTGCTTTGATAAATAAACAAGGCAATGTTACGTATCATTTTTGCGCAGTGCAGTTTGTCTGCACGCACACACACACACACTCACACACGCACACACGGAAAGAAATTATGTAGACACCGAAAAGATAAAATAGTCAAAAGGGAAAAGAAAGAAAAGGACGATCGAGGAAATGCAACAGAGATGAGAATTTATATTTATGTAGCTATTTTTAGCAGGCGCACCCTTTTTAATATGCACACTCCCATACACAGATATAAATATATATTTATACATACATATATATTTCAGTGTGTGTGTGTGTGTGTGATGAATGTCCATAAGGCTAGGGGAGACCAACGCCGGGTCTAATGAAAATTACTTAGGTGCATATTTATGAGCCGGCCGAAGTCAGCGAAAGCTGTTAATGTGCTTAGTGCTTTCGGCCGTCAGGCTGTCGCAATAACTGGCTAATGGGCTGTCATTTGTAGCTCCTAGTTTATCAGGGCTGAGGAAGCAGGGACAGGCTCGTCGCAAGCTGTGGCTCATTATGTGTTTCCAAAGCGCAGCTCATTATGCGCCAACATGAGCTTTTGCATGGAAAGCTGAAAGGTGAGAAGCTCTGTCACAAAGGCATAGCTTGTCTTGGTAAAGCTTTAAAAGCTTGCATTAGCTTTTTATAGCGCACATTTATGGCACTTGGGCAATTTTTCAAATAATTTCCCTGGCACACACACAAACACACACCAGAATGTAACCGAAAAGTTGAAGCACATTTAGAGGTTTCTTCGGTTTTGCTTGCGCTGCGGCTGTTTCTGCTTCTGCTTTTGGCGTTTGGCTGGAAAATACATATTTAATAATTCAAAGTTGACTGCTATAAAATCTCAGCGGGTGGTTCATATTTCAGAGCGGTAATTTCATATTGTTCGGCTGGGTGGACCAGGTGGGGCAGCAGCCTCTCAGCGCCCGAACGCTGGCCTTTTTCATCTTTATGCGTCCTCTTAATGTTGTGGTTTACTTAGCGCCCTATTTCCTGCTCTCTGCTTAAGGTTATTGAGTTGTGCGCTTCCTGGGGGAAATTAACCTCTTGCCAGCGGGTGCAATTGTAGCGTGCAGTTAGCTGTCACATGGACAACCCAGAGCCCCCTCCCCCCTACGGTCTCTTCTATATATTTAACCCGTACTCCCCGGGTCGGCCAGGCCGTGCGATATGGATCAAACGATTTTGTTTGAAGATTAAACTACATGCGGCAGGCATTGCAGCAATTGTTCGCAGCTGGAGCTGCCAGCCAATGCAAAGGCCACGGAGCTTGGGGCCCAGCACTAAAACGGCCTACAAAACTCCGTCGCGGCCATCGCGTGTCGCATGCAACAAACTGACAGTAACGAGCTACAAAATCAAATGCAACAAAAAAACTAAAAAAAAAAAAAAACTAAAATAAAAAATAAAAAATGACGGCGGTTTCTATAAAATGAAAACCAACTGAAATTGCAAACACTTTGCACTTTTGTGCGCTATTAAAACAAAACTTAAATTAAAACGTAAACCCAAACCCACACCAAAACCCACGCTAACCCAGACTTAGCAGAACCAGAAAACCCAAAAACCAAACGAAAGCAAACCGAAAATGTTGATTTTCGTGCTGAGGCTATTCAAATAGTGCCAGGCCATTTATTACCCTCAAAACTGACTTGGATTTTAAAGCCAGTCAGCAAATCACTTAAATCTCTCTCTGTGCAAAAGTCGTTGCCAACTTAAAGCCTTCTCTGGCTGAGCAAATCGCATGATAAATGTTTTCTAACGCTTTTACGCTCAGTTTAATTGATTTGCTTGGGGAATGTCAGCTATTCAATTGAATATGTAGCGGTTGCAATTGTTGGCGAAATTGTTAATGCGAGAGATTATTATTGCATTAAATATAAGGGTTTTGTAAAATTAACTTATAATCGTAATATATGATAATTTAATAATAGCATATATAATAATAATGCATGACTTTATTCAAGGTTTTACATTTAATAATTAATACAAAAATATATGTTTTTTAATTTTTTATAGAATCCAATATAATATACAAATAAATTTATTATAAAATATAAATAAATTTCAACATAACAGTAAATTTTGTATAAAATAAATATAAAATGTAATATTCAAATTAAAAATTTATATAAAAAATAAAAATAAATTTAATATACAAAAATATAAATAAAATTTATTATAAAAACAAATGTATTATAAATTAAAATAAAATATAATACAAACATAATATAAAATAAAAATAATAATATAAAAATAAATTTAATATAAAAATAAAAAAATATGAAATCAAAATAATATATAAAATAAAAACCAATTTTATTTAAAAAAAAAAAAAAAAATGAAATTATAAAATTAAAATTTTTTGGAGCTGTATCGGTTCGAAAATGTATCAAATAATGTCATTTTCATAGATTTATATTTAAGTTTATTTAAAAGAGCATTTAAATGCCGGCTTAAACACAAATGCTATAATATATGGACTCTAGCTGGAAACAAATAAAATTCTAGGAAGAATATTTCTACTGATTCAATCTGACCTTTGTTGCTGTTGTTGTTGTTTGTTGGTTTGTATACACTGTGCCCATTGAAAATGCGAAATCAGGGTATAATGGTTTTGTTAAATGTAACAGGCAGAAGGAGGCGTCCTTGTAGTGAACTACTTTGGGATTTGCCAACAAGCAATGCAATACTGGTGTGGCGTAAAGCGCGTAAACGAATTGTTCCGAGTTCGAGAACAAGTGACGACGGCGTAATTTTTTTTATTTTTAAATATGAAGTGGTTGTCCTAGTTGAGATGATGCGCTTTGACGTGACATATTTAGTAAATAGATGTAGGTTCGAGTGCAGGTGCGATGATGTTTGTTTTTCTTATCTTTATTTTTTTTTTATTTATTCATTTTTGATAGCTCATTCTATTTCGATTTTATCAGCACTTATCGATAATTTTAATTTGTTTTTAAAGCCTGGTTTGTACATCGTTTGAGCTAGAGGTTTCAAATTTAATCAATAGACCAGAAAGAAGAAGAGTTGGAAAAGAGTTAAGGTTCTGAAGAGAAGATGTTAGTTTGCATATGTATGCAGCAGAGGCAGCAGAAAATACTGTGATTGGTCGCTAACTGATAGAGAGTTTAGCTTACGCTAACTCAGAGAGAGGCTTGACAGTTAAGCTCGACTTCGAGTGGTAGTCTCGCTACCCTCTATAAAGGCAGCTGAAGATCAGAAGAGCTGCTTCTTGCAGCAGCAGCAGCAGCAGCAGCAGCAGAAAGTGCACTGATTGGTTGCCTAATGATCGACTGACTCAGAAGAGGCAGCTGTCGCTGTCTTATATAAAGGCAAGCCTGCTGCAGTGCATCCTCAGTCGTATTCCTCATCTTCTGATTGGTCGCTTTATGATCGAGCGAACTCCAAAAAGGCTCAACAGTTGAGCTTGACTTGAGTTCAGCTGTCGCTGCCCTATATAAAGGCAAGTCTGCTGCAGCGCAGCTTCACTCGCATTCTTCATTTCTTGGTGGTCAACCGTCCAGTGCGGCGCGGTGCTTCTCTTCTTCTTCTTCTGTCTGTAATGTAAAAGTTATACTATTATTAATGTTTCTTTAATGTAAATACAATATATTTTAAATTTAAATATTATTAATTATTTAATAATTTGCAAATGCAAAGCAAATATCAAGGATATCTGCGTTAAGGCTATCCCTCTACCCCTCTAACTCTGAGTTGTTTTAAATATAGCTGTGTTTTTAGTAATTTATAGTTAGGTATATAATTTGGATACATTAACTAGAAAACATAATAAAAGGCTATTGACGTAGCGAAGTTTCGCGTAATGCATACGGAGACTACGTAATCTTTAGATTTTGGATGCCACGCCCCATTCGCTTCACAGGGCTCAGGGTATCTCGTAGTCCAACAGTCTCGACTAGAGCAGTCTTACTTATTTTTTTTGTGGAGTTTGCGGTTTGCATTATATATTTAATAAAATCGTTTGCATTTCTTATGTGTTGCTAAGTGTCAGCGGGCATCTAATTTGATTTATGACCCGCAAAGTTATGCCCCAATAATATCGAAAGATAAACTTTTTCAGCTTCCAGTGTGTCGCTTGTTGTTGTTGTTGCTGTTGTTGCTGTTTTTTTCTCGGATAAGTTAACGACAACGATGACTAAGGCCTTTTTAAATGTTAAGAGTTGTCATTGTTTTTGCCAAACTTGCGTGAATACCAATCATAATTTATTCACGTGTGTGTATGCGTGTGTGAGTGTGTGTGTGTGTGTGTGTGTGTGTGTGCTTGTGTTTGTGTACATCTTTGCCAATGTGCGTGTACTATATATCATGACACATGCATGTACATACAATTTATTATAGCCAAACACCCACTAGCTCTTGGCCTGCCCCGCCCCGCCCCACGCCTCGCCACGCTGCGCAGTGAGCCAGCAAATATTCATCAGATTGAAACCAATTGGTTGCCTTGGAGGCAGAAGCGAGGCAGAGCTTGATAGAAATTTGTCAAGCATAATACCTGATAATCAATTGACTAACAGCACTAACTGAATAATGAATTGTGTGATCAGCCAGCATATATGTGTGTGTGTGTCTCTCTCTCTCTCTCACTCCCTCTGTGTTTGTGTCCGCGCGTCAGACTATCAATCAAATTGGATGCAAGGCTAACGCCTGCTAATTAGCAAATTAAAAATGTTACAAGGCTTTCGCTTTTATTTTTTGTGCACGCTTGTTTTTCCTGCCACGTATTTGAAAATGTGTATTTTGCTGCAGCACGAAAAACTCATTAGTAATTAAATATTTTCCGGCGCAGCGACAACGCCCCGTAGTTCCTTAACGCTTGTTGTTGCTGTCATCGTGTTCGCACAGTCGGAACTTCCGCACTTCCGTTGGAGCGCTGCTGCGTTTGCGTCTGCGTCTGTGTCTGCGTCTGCTGCTGGCACACACAGCGTATACGCAATTTTTGTTTTCTTGTTGGAGTCGGTATGCGTATTAAGGCCGTAAACAAGTGTACGGCTGCTCCAGCATCAGCTACGGCAATGGCAACGGCAACGGCTCCGACTACAGGCCATAGCCCGTTGTGGGCCGCAGCCCTGAGCATGATTTGTTACTGACAGCGTCTCAGGCAGAGGCTCCAGTTCTAGGGAGCGTCTGAGTTTGATTTATTTCACGCTGAACAATTTATGAGTGAAGGTGAAGCAACAACAGCAATAAAACCAACAACAACTGCAATTCATTGAGCTGAGGCTATGGCCCAATGGGTTACACACACACACACACACACACACACGCACACACACGCAGTCATATATCTGTATAAAATATGTATGATACTTGGGACTTGTCAGCGCGCTCGGCTGCAGATACGCAAAATATTCCCAAAAGATTTGAAAAGCCTTTGGGCCGACACACAGCCCGTTAACCGGGCTAAGAGCAACGGATGGGCACATCTCCTGCTGGCCCTTGTGATGGATGCGGTTGCGCTTAGCATTATGCATGATACTTCAGTTTACTGTTCTATTAGCGCCGGCTCATAACGGCTTTTATTTCAATTAGTATTGGCTCATGCAAAGTGTCAGCTCTTATCCCTGCCTCTCTCTCTCTCTCTCTCTCTCTCTTTCTCTCTCTCTCCCACTCTCCCATTCTCTCTCACTCTCCCACTCTCTATCTCTGTCACTCATCCCTCTTAGCTTAAGCGCTGCGCAAGTGTTTGCTGCGCTGCAACTTTAGGGCGCACCACTCTTGCCAGCCACGCCCCCGCCCCGCTAATGCCATTGTGTTGCCTACTTAGCAGCGTCTTTGGTAGCGCGAAACTTTTGGTTTTTGGTATTTCAAATTATGGCGCAAGCCACAAAAGCATTTTGCGGCTACTTAGTGCCGCAAGTGGTGCAAGCGCGGCAAGTGGTGCAAGAGCTGCAAGTGGTGCGCTTTTGAAGTCTGATTAAAATTCAATTTCGTGACTTTCTGGGAAGATGCGGTTGCAGTTTCCCATTGCTGATGTGTGGAACGAATGCCGGCTGAATTTCCTTATGAATTTCCATTGGATTTGAGACTATTTTACGAACGTAATCCATCAAAAGTTTTTACAGCAACTTGGGAGTCAGTCATAAATATGCATGGAATCATATTGTGAAAAAGAAATAAAAAAAAAAAAAAAACAAAGAAATAAATATGAAATTTCATGCCTAAATTAGGGAATGGCTTCAGAGTGAACTATTATGAAAATTGGGAAACTTCTTTGAGGCCTATAAAATCGGTGTTGTTTTCCCTCTTTCTCTTGGGCTCTTTAACTTTTCGCTGTTATTCATATGCAGTATATATTCATTAATATTTATTCAACTTGAAGAAACTTTTCAGCTTTAAATCAATATTTTTGTAATTAACTATCTGTTCTCATTATGTGTGCAGAGCGAACATATAAATTAATATTTGCGTGGGCGACGCATCCTTTAATGTCCTGAAATAAATATGTCGTACTGAAGGCAGTGCAAATAAATATAAATAAATGTTTTTATTATTTTTGAAATGTTTTTTTTTTTAAATGTAATTATTTATTTTCTTTTTGCTACTGAGTTTTCGCTTTCATCAAAGTGTTGGCAAATCTGCGCCGCAGGCATCGGCCGTGTTCAATTTGCAGGTGTATACAATATATATATATATGTACAGTTGTTCATTTGTACACTCGTATTTATGTGTGAGAGAGAGAGGAGAGGCCTTTATCGCTTTTCAATTACCGAAACAGCGCCTGCCCAGCCCCAAACGTTGCGCAACACAGTGCAATTAAGTCACATAATCTTGGTTATCGCCCGGGGTCGCATCTACGGCGGAAAATCAAAGCCGTAAATGTTGTGCAACTGCTTGGAAACGGCCAAGCTCGCGCTGTAAATATTCATATTCATATTGCAATTAATCATGTGTTTTTTTTTTCCTATTCAAATTTAATTTTGCACTCACGCTGGCATAATTAATCATAATTAATCTAGATGACAGTTGGCATAGGTAAGTGTGTGTGGGGAGTCTACACCTTCAAAGCGACAGTTCAACATGGTTTTTGTCATTTGTTAATTAAGATTAAACATTTATTTACATTTATTCGATTTCATGTTTGCATTTTCATTTCTGTTTCTATTATGGCTTATGGGCTAGTCGATTGCACGATTTAACGAATTACCGATTAATCGACCTATCGATTATTGTTGACTTAATTACGTATAAAAATACTTAAAGCTGCCTAAACAGAAATAAACCCAATACGATTTACACTATATACACAGGTGTGCGTCTCTTCTATGTACAGCGCAGCGCAGTGGGCAGTGGGACAGTGGACAGTGGTAGTGTGGGCGTGGCATCCTCCTCATCATCCATGCAATAGAGCTGTAAATTGAGCAATGAAATCAATTGCAATGTCCCCATAGAGCAGCCGCAACGCAAACTTACCCTCCCCGTCCATCCGACCGACCGTCCAGAGGGCAACGCCAAAGCAGACATCAAACGTAAGCTGCGACTACTGAGGGCTTAGGCCCCAGCTAGAATGGGGCGTGGCATATGCTGCAGCAGCAGCAGCAGGAGCATTCCGAGCAGCAGCCACAAGCTCTGCCCGGCCTCCAGTCTGACGCCCAGCTCATGCTGCATGGCCGCGTGCTGCTCGCTCTTAATGATATGCACAAAGACGCTGTCGCTGTCTGCAAACGAGAACGGGGAGCGTGGTGGGTAATACATATGGTGTGCGAGTGTGTGTGAGTGTGGGTGTGTGTGCGTGTGTGTGTTGGGTGTGGTGGGTCATCTGGCACTCACTTGAGTTATCCGCGGAGCATGTGTAATTGCCGGAATCCGTGTGAAGTACACGCGATATGACCAGATTGCTCGTCTTTATTTGCTGCTCGGAGATGACGCGTATGCCGCCGCGCGTCGAGTCGCTCACAAGTTCCGTGTCCTTGTACCAGAGCATGTGCGTGTAGGGTCCTGGCGCCTGGGGAGCGATGCATGTCAGATTGATGTCGCTGCCGCTTTGGATGAACAGTTCACGATTGGCCAGGATTTGTGCCTTTGATGCTGTCAACGGAACGCAAGACACTTGTCAATTACACTGTCCTACAACGAGTGTTGCTTTGCGGATTAAACTCATTATCAGTGGCTGCTGCTTCGCACCTGGTGCTGCACAGCTCGTTAAACTAATGCTAAACCTCGTCCCCTCGCCCCCTCGCCCCCTCCCCCACTCCACCACCCACCCTCGTCCAGGTAAAATTGTTTGCAATCGCAATTTAAATGCAAAAGTTTTAGTTTTTCAAGTATTAAATGCTAGTTTATGTTGTCAAATAAGTTTTATTTTTTAGTTTTTTGTTTTTAGTTTGTCTAATTTTTTATTTTCCGCATGATGAGATTTGCGAAATTGTAACTAAATTCCCAACTAAACTTCCATCAACAGAACTAAGTTTTGTTAATAATAACTAAAGTATTACACAGTCAGCAATTTAATAAATTTTATTTTCCCTCCGTAATTCTATAGTTGCCTTTTGCCATCTTCTGACCTAGTTTCGCCCTACACATATTTTCCTGTTTTCCGCTTTGATTTGCCTCTTCATATTTTTCCCTTTTCGCTCAATACTCGGACTCAATTGTCTGCTTCCTGTCAGAGCCTTAGACTTGTGTTTTTTATTATTATTATTATAATTTCTTCTTTGGCGGCTTTCTCTGACTTCTCTTTATATACACATAATTAGTTTATTTTTTATCTCATTATCACTATTCCCTGCTAACAGGATGCCAATTAATCTTTTCGTCATTCCTTTAACACCAGCTAATTTTGGCTATTTATTTTAGCCATTTTCTTTAGCTTAAAAAAACAGAAAAACAAAACTGTTACAGAAAACAAAATAATTGCATCGAATTTTCTTTTATCACATATTTGATACGTTTTAAAGGTGAGTTCACTTATATCTTTAATTTATTTGTTTATTATTTTGCATTAAAGTGGCAATATTTTGAATGTATAGATGATATTGGGAATGGAAATAATCTTGAAAAAAAAAAAAAAAAACAGAAAAAATAATCTTATATTGCTTTATTTTGAGTACAGCTCAGCCCTATTATAATCATACTTTGCAATCCGTAAAATCAAAGGGAGCTTGAATAAAGTATCGAGTAACATTGCTTTGCATTTCAGCTGAACAAAACTCAAATTTGTTTAAAACATAATATGCTTCAATAAAAATAATTCTCTTGTAGCACCGAGTAACTCGTATATATCTTTATACAAGCAGACAGATGCAATCGCTTGATTCGATATCAAATTTTAGCTCACATTTCGTATATGAGAACAAATATGTGAATGACTTATTACTCTTATTACCGTACAATTATCTCTTGTCTTGGTTTAAATAAGAAACCCTATATCAATTCCATTTAATATCAATTTAATTTCAGCCCTGCCATACTTACTGACTACCATCAGTCTGTAGGCGAGACTTATTTTGGGCTCCGTGGAGACCTGACACTCATAGACGCCGGCATCGCGCGGCTGCACTGAGACGATCTTCAGCACCCACTCGTCGGAGTTGTCGATGTGCCGGGCGAGAAAGCGCTGGTCATTGGTGTAGGTCATGATGCCGATGGTGAGAATGTGCAGGTCGCGCTGCCTGATCCAGGACACGGCACGATCGCCCAGGTGCCGCACACGGCAATGCATGCGAGCCGTGGTGCCGAGGGCGGCGATTATCTCACGCTCTGTGTTGTTGTCGAACTGCGGTTCGTACTCCTCGGCTATCATATTGGAGAGCTCCTCGGCCATTGCTGCAAATGGACAGAAGAGTGAGAGAAGAGTACAGTCATAGTTGGTTTACAATGTGGTCAATGACTGGTGTCAATAAACGCTTGTCAAGAGGCTAGAAAATACTACAATGCGAGACTTGCCGCACTCCATCATGCACACTCACACACACGCACTGCAGACACTTGAAAAGGGTATTAAATAACAGTATCTAAATGTCAATCTAAATGTATTCATGTGCATTTATATACAACATCAACGTCTACGTTTCCATCCAAATCGGAATGATGGGCAAACACTTGGCTACACGTTGCAAGAGACAGCTCGGCAAATGGATATGAATGCGAGTGTACGAGTGTACGACCGTACGAGTGCACGAGTGTCTGTGTGTGTGCGAGTGCGAGTGAATGAATGGCCAGACTACATACGAATCAACATTCATTTGATTAACGAGTATTTGTGCTTAATTTATGCCAAAGTTTACCATCTTATTGGCACACACACTACACTCGATGTGTGAGAGTGTGTCTTTGGCCAAGACCAATGCGCATTATGATCCATCATTGGGGTCTCACTTGAGGCGAGTGATTTATGTGCAGGCCTCTTTATCAACATTGTGTATTAGCCAACAAATGCGCTAATAATCCACGAGTGCCTTAGCAAATACAAACACAAAGACAAATACACAAAGGGAATGTGCGCCTACTCGACATACATCATATGAGCACAATACACACATTCATATTACTGTATATTGATTTATTGTCACGCCCATTAGCCCATGTGGGCTATCAAATATCGAGCAATAAAATGCCGCTAAACACTTAATTGAAACTGTTGCTACAGCCGCAGAGCAGAGGTGGAGGCGCCACCCACACGTGTGGCGGGGCGCCCCGCCAAACATTTTACAAATGAAATTGCTTTTTGTGTGCTACACAATAAAAATCATACAATTTACACACGCATATAAAAAATATAGAATGTGCTTCTTCTTCTTCTTTGTTTTTTAATAAAACTTTTGTATTTACATACAAAGTGCCCGACGCCGCTCAAAAGTAACCAGTGCCGTGTGTTTCCCTCTCTCTCTATCTATATATATATCTCTCTCTCTGTGTTTTTTTTTAGGTTTTTCAAACTGTTGAGTTCAACCGCAGCAACAAGCTCGACCATACCCCAGTCCCCGTGAGCACTAAAACTGAGGCCAGGTGCCATAAATAATAAATGAGAAATTGCCTCTGCTTTACCTCACAAAAAAAAGTGAGAGAAAAAGGAACACAAATAAACACCCACGCAATAGCTCTTTCGTTTTTTTAAGTCCACGCAATAAGCACTTGCATGAAAAATTAACCAAAATTTATTAAGAAACTTCGGAGTGTTTTCATAAGACTCAGTTTGAAAAACAATGCATACAGCTATTGATATTCAATATAAAAGTAATGCTAAACAACTGCGGAATCAATAAACTCGAGCATTCAATCAATTGGGTTGAGTTTGCAAACAGAGCTGAAGATCCAGGAAAAATTTAAGCAATCCTTAATAAGGGAACTATCTTAGCAGAATTAATTTTTTATTAATAATCATCATATGCTTTCAATCATATGCTTGCAATTTCAATTTTCTATATATTCTATAACAAATATTTTTCTATATACTCTATTTACTATATATACGAATTTCATTCTGCAATAGATTTCTATAATCTCCCCAATCAATCACTTAAATGATAATTGGAATATCACTCTAAATTACACTAGTCTGCTCGGTTCATGCAATCATAGATATGAAAGTCAGGTTTCGATTTATCTTCTAATATATATACATACAAATGTATATATAAATATAAACTTTTTTCTTAAATTTTGCTATTATTATTATATGCCATCTATTAATCCTTTTTTTTAATGTAAATTTTCCTTTTTTTCACTTCATTTGCTATCAAATGTAAATTATAAATAAATATAAACACATACATATATGCATATATATGTTTATATATGTATATATATGGAATATATTAATTCCAATAATAACACACATTTTTTTTATTGCTTGCTCCATTTCATTTGTGGTAAAGTATAGCTTGAACTACACAGAGTGAATTCAATATAAAGTAATTAAAATATTCATGCTCATAGCCCATTAACAAAATAATTATGTGCTGAAATACATAATTGTCAGAAATATTTCGAATAGTAGAAACTGCTCTGCTCTCGACATTTCCTAATTTCTGATTGACTATATTTTGATATTCATTTAGATATTCAGCTCTACTCACTAGCATGACTGCTCGTAAACACTTGAGACAGGCAAGGTGCTCGTATACCTGGCTTAATTAAGTATGAGTTCTCGTGAAAGCAATAATAATTATGCTATTTCCAGCTGCTCTCGAGTCATATTCAATTTTAATACAATTTGCTAACCAGGCACACATCAGAAATGTTCCTCTTGGTCAATTTGAAACAGTTTAAGCCTTGTGATAAATTAGTAATCACTTCGACAACTAGTCGAGCTGCAAAGCCAGTTTCATTTCTCGCTCGAAAAGTTTCGTTCGTGCTGCTGATGGAGTTGGCAATTGCCTCAACTATATATATTTGTATATATAAATATATATATTGGCTGGATACTTACCAAAGTGTTGCATGCGGCTTGTGTGCTTATCGAATGTTGTGGTTAATCCCATGATCACAAGCATCGCCACAAAGTATTCCAACAACATTTCATGCGCAATTTGTGATGCTATTAAATTATAACTGCAACCAAAGACGACAACAGTAAAAAGTAATTAAAATAAATGATGGCAATCGCAAAACCCAAGACAAAGACACAGCCAGCGACTTAAATGAGTCAACGCCATATTGTTTTGCCGGAGACGGAACGGAGACGGACGACCGCCAGGCTCAATTTATAAGGACACACGACTCCGGACGTCGGAGGAGGGTAGAGGTTTGCGCTTGCGGACGCGTTACCAGCGGAAGGGATTAGATTTTGAGTCCTAAGTCTTAAGTCTTATCGGAGACGGAGTCGCATTCATTTGAAATGATGACAAGTCCGCACTGCGGTTGAGTTTTCAATCACCATGACATCCGCAGGCGGGCCAGGAGGCGGGGAGGGGTTGGGGGGCGGCCAAAGTTGAGCAATTTCTTCATTACACACTAAGCTGCTGAGAAATTGGTAGGTGGACGTTTACTTTTTGGCCCGTGGCTATAATTTCGGTCTGGTCACGTCTTACTAATACACTTAATTGTACGAGTACCCAGCCTCCGACTCATGGACACTCATAGATACTCATGAGTCTTAGTTTGCGTGTTCGGTCTGGGGATATTCTCATTTCTACCTTGTGCGAGGGACTAGAGCAATTTGTGGACGATGCGTTCGGATTCAATGTAGCGCGAATTGCGTGCCGCCATTTCATGCGCCGCGTAACGCATTCAAGCGCGTTGCGTTACTTGCACGTATACGTATTACGTTACACGTCACACGTTACGCGAGTTTCGTTTATACTTTTTGTCCTTTGTCAGCCCGAACTTGAACGCGACGCTTACTGACGGAACGAGCCGCCCGATTTGTTACGGCGCGTGTTACTTCGTGTTGAACTCGTGACTGAGTCACGGCGAGTCACAGTGAGTCACCGGGTCACGTTATTGCGTTGTCGCACAGCTACGTTGCGTGTGGCTTGAGGCGCGCTAAAGAACTGAAAGCATTCTGAAAACTAACCTACGCAAAGAGTGGCCATGCAAATGGTTCGGTTCCGGCGCAGGCGCTCAGCGCCCGCCGTGGCAGCAACATGTTGCGGCAACATTTATCGTAAGCGTAATTTAATTGTAACACATACCATTAGCTGACTGCGACATTGCTTATTGCCGGCGCATATATGTATGCACATATAAATATATAAACGTTCCCTTGTAGCTAGACATTCCATGCGTATTTCGCCTAAGGAAGTGGTTATGAAATATTTAACAAGGCTTTGAATGCGCAGCGAGAAACACTTTCAAAGTGTCCTTTGATTTGTGTCACGCTACAAAAGTAACAACAATGACTCGAGCAACAGCAACAACACGGCAGAGGCGCAACAATTGAAGCAGAAACAGGAACAACATTAATAAAATGGGAAAAACTCATGCATGACAAGGCGCGTTTTACAAGTTTTGTCAGGGCGCGTCTCAATTGAAAACGGAAAGCGCACACCTACACAAACACACACATACACATGCATAGTCATACACGCACATGCACATACCGTGACCCATTATGTTAGAGCGGAAACGGATATGAAGCCTGTCGCAGCTGGGTGGCAACTCTGGTGGGAGCGCCTTATCAAAATCGATGAGGCAACATATGGTCGATTTTAATTTTCTAGCATGCAGACAACGGCAGCGACAGCGACAGCGACACCAATACCATCGAAGCCACACGCACTCACACACACAGACACACGCAAACGTGTCGCCCTTAATGCCAATTCGTTTAACATATTTTCTTTAGAAATTGAATTTCTAAAGTTATTATAAATATTTTGTCAGACAAATGCAATTTCAATGGAATTTTTTTTATTTTTATATTTTACCTACGCGCATTTCCTTTTCATAAGGCAACATACTTCTCTTCCACCTCCTCTTCTTCTAGTTGTTGTTGTTCTACCAGTAAAACGTGCAGAAAAATTGAGAAAAACAAATCATCGAATGGCCAGAAATTGTCGCACAACAGGCGCTTGGCTATAATGTTTACAGGCCACCCTGCTCAAGACTTCACTCAATACTCGGTACACTAGCCCACTTGGCATCTATTATTTTACACTAACAAGACGACGACATTCCTCAACTTTTCCATGACCCCCCTCCCACACCTCATCCCCTCCCATACGGTGTCTCCCTACTTTCCTGGCAACACATCGCTCAATACTCTAAGTGAAATTTTATGCACAAGTGGGTAGCTCCGCGTGTTATGGCTTCCGCTTTAGGCCAACAGGGATGGAGGGATGGCAGGGAGCATGATAAGCATTTCGCGTATAAAATGCCAAAAATGTTATGAAATTATTTTGGCCTCGTGCTAAATAAATTAGAATTTAAAGCCAGTTATCAAGCGGCTCAATTAAATTAATCTGCAGCTGACATAATGATTAATATATTTATCTAATCCAATTGAAACATACACATTTCCCATTTAGAAAACCAAATATTATATAAGTATTCTAATTAAATGTTAATAGATTAACACTGAAAATACAACTAATTAAAAAGTTTTTGTTCCATTGTGATTGTTTGCATATTTGTTTTGCCATTGTTTACCTTTCATATGTAATTTGCAACTAATTATTATCATACGACTGTTTTTTTAATGGCCCACAAAATAAACAGAATAAAATAAGTATGAATATTTCATATTTAGGCATTATTTGCCGGGCAGACAGCCGCCCGGCCTGAACTTAGCAGCCTGGAATGATATAATACCTATTAACATAGAACAAGATAGATGGAAGAAGCTTGTTCTGGCCCATTGCTTGTCTGCGAGCAATATATTACTTTTTGTTTTGCAAAAAATAAAAAAATTAAATTGGAAAATATCTCAAGGTATGGCAGAAAAGAAGTAAAATAATTTGTCAGCATGCCGAGCAGTAGAAATTTGCCGAAGGACGCAAATGACAACAGAAATAAAGAAGATTTAATTTAAGTCTACAGACATTGTGAAATATGTCCTTCTGAACAGAATAAATTATATATTGTTGTATATCAATTTATTGTATTATTATCCTGACGAATCTAACCTAACGCAAGCGCTTTAAAAATAGCCATAAAAATACCCTTTGTGCCCCAAAAATAAATTGGGAATGAGAAAAGCGCCACAGTCTGTTCCACTGACCTGTGTAAATTTCGGCTTAAAAATATAACTGCATTTGGTAGTCAGGTCCTTGTTTTGGGGAATGTGTTAAACAACCCCTGGCGGCCGACCTCTGGTACTCCATTTGTTATTGTTGCTGAGAGGCTTCGACGCGCTGCGTCTTCGATTTGGACATTGATTGCATACCGAATTGATGGAAATACCGACACGCCGCCCGGCCACGGGCGAGGGATGAATGCGGGCACTCAAGAGGGGAGAACGACCAGGGGTTGGGCATATGGGGTGATAACATGCTGTTATCCCGACGGGCAGCCCATCCACCGGGAAATTGAATGTGGGGCGTGTGTAAAATTGATAACTTTGTTTGTGTAAACAGCGTCGCGACATTCAACCACTCCGCAGCTGCACCCCAAACCCTCTGCCGAACCGACAAATTTTACTCGACATGATGTATGTGTGCGTTACGTGTGCGTGTTTATCGCGCATACGTAACGTTGCCGCTGCTTACCCACATACACATATGCGCTGGCACACACACTCACTCTCACACACGATGCGAATTATCGGTGTCAATTTTTATGCTGCTACGTGTGCGAAATTTAACAGTGAGCACCTGATGATGAGTGGACGCACACGCCATGCTTTTCCTTTTCAAAAAAGAAATGCACCAGGAACAACAGCAACAACAACAACAACAGCAACAACAACGGCAAGGAACAGCAACCAGCAATAGCACATAAAACGATGTCGCCCAATTTGGCATTACATTTTGGTCCATTGTTGTCGACATTGAGTCGATAACGAAATGAATCCAAAACAGAAAGCAAAGCGCATAGAGAGAGAGAGAGAGAGAGAGAGAGAGAGAGAGAGAGAGAGAGAGAGAGAGAGAGAACGAAACACACAAAATAAACAATAAAAACAAAAGCAACAACAGTCACTAAAGGACAACAGCAACAACAAAAGGCAGCAGCAGCGCCAATAGCAACACTTACAACAAACAAGTTTCAGACTAATTTTGCTTGAATCGAAGTTACCCTATAAGTAGCTGAGGAAAGTTATATAATAATGACATATTTTCTAACTTAGCATGAGCCTGTCTGAATGTTTGTTATAAATACTTATGTCATCTCTTTATACATATACAAAAAATATCTTTAATTTCGTACAATTTTTAACATTCCTACATTTGCCAAAATTAATTTGCATTTGAGTGAGAGATGTTTGGATCTTAGTAATGAAATATTTTTTTTATATATCGAACATATGAATATCGTATTTTGTATTTGCCTAAAATATAAACGAAGAATTTAATAATTTATCTGGGTTCGCCCGCCTACTAAGCGTCGCTACAGCTGGCATTCGAATTTAGAAACAGAAATCCTTGGCATTGTAAGAGATTTCTACTACAATTTATCTCTGTTCTGTGAGTTGTCATTCTTACGACGCATCTACTTGATCATGCTTATTCGACTCTCGTAGTAAAAACTAACCTTCGCGATGCATCTTACGATTTGTGCAGATGATCGTGTATGGGCAGCTTTGCTACCTTAGCCGATTATTATTTGAGTATAGGGTATTTCAATAGTTCGAATCCAAAGAGACATTGTGGCAAGTAGTGGCTGTTGCGTAAAGCACAGGAAATCCAGATGCGAGTCCTCGTTGCTAGTCCAGGATTCAGGAGTGCGCTTTAAGCTTTGCACAACTGTTCATCAGAATTACAAATTGTATTCGATTTCCGGTATTTGTGACGCTTGAGTTAAAAATCGAAGTTAGCAGCCGAAAGATGGCACGGCGGGATCTCTATTATTTTGTTTTTTGTATTTTTTGTATTTTTTTTTTGCTTTTGTTTTTTGTCACTGTTGCTGGCTGCCTCAACTAGTCACGCCCCTCATGCCACGCCCACGCACACAATTTAAATGCCATATAAAGTTTTATGCATATTACGCAATTGCTGTTGTTGTTGTTGCTTTTGTTGTTGTTGCTGCTGATTTGTTCGTAAGTTTTACAAGTTTGCGACAAAGACAAAGCTGAGCCCGAGCCAACGAAACTGCTCAGTTGTTAAAAACATTTGATTCGATTAGACGGATTGATTTGTATTAACATAGAAAACGCATTGATTTCGTTCACTTGAGCACCCACCAGAAAGGGATTGGTATTGGATATCGTTCCTACTCCAATAGTTCGGTGAGCTGACACAAAATCGCTCGTTTTCAATCTTCAAATAACTCGAAAGCGAACAGCAAAAGAGAACCCTTTAAATCAAAACGTTAAACAGTTTAAGGGATTCCTGCTGGATGTTGTTTATAAAAGGAATCAAATAACCCTCTGATCGAGCTTTAATAAAAATTATAAACTGTCGCATTAATGTCAAATTTTGCTGCGAGCCAATTATATTTAATAAACATTGATTTCAATTTTATGTCGCAAATTGTGTTCAATTTAATGAATAAATGAACATTCAAAGTTTAATTTACCGTTCAACTAAAGCAAGTCACGAAAAGTTAAATTAAATTATTCTATATGTTAGAATATGGTTTTTGCAATATTTTCCATATCGCTAATTAATTGAACGCAGTTCAAAAATTATTGACAAATCGAGCGAAATATTTTGTTGCTTGGCTAAAAGATTATTTTGAATACCCTGTAGATGAATAAAAAGGTCATGTGTGATTATATATGATAATATTGATTTAATTATAAATATTTTTACTTGACTTTTTGATTATACAGAAGTGAAACACAGCTCTGCCCAGGATTTATAGTATCTCCTAGTCGGACAATCCCGACAAAGAAACTCTTGCATGCTCTATTTAGTCATTTTGGATTTTGTGGAATACAGGGTATGCTTGGACGGGTACCCCCGACGAGAGTACTCTGACTTGCTCTATTCTACAGTTTTATTTTTTTAAATACAGAGTATTTCCAAGTCGTGCATTGACTATTTAAATATTAAATTGATCCATAGCATAATTGAATAGATAAATCTTGTAACTGCCTCCATTGACTGATAAAATTAAAATTAATTTAAAATCAGTTTCCAATGCGAATCAACTCAATTAAAATAACAAAATGTAAGTGCAAAATATCATGAATAATTCGCCCGCTCCTCTAATTGAGCCAGTGGCATAATCGTAAAATATTAATTTTACGACTGCCGATGAAATGAATGTTTCCACTAATTGAAAAGTTGGCTTTCTGCGTAAGTTCGTTCCGCTTTTGAGGATGGTCTGAAGTGCGATTTGCAGGACCTTCGACACCACTTTCTTGAGAATCTGCTGAGGTCATACACGAGGCGCCAGTTTAATGAGCCGCAGCTCCCAATTCCCATTCACACCAAAGCTCGAACGTCTGTTGGCCATAAAATCAACCATTGATTGACCAGCCATCCAGCGCCATTTGACGACGGGTGGCGTTTGGCCAACTGGACGTTTAATTATGGCCAGCATAATGCGCACAAATCGCAGGTTACATTCAATTTGACATGTAATTTTATCGCTGCAAACAAAAACGGAAACTTTATGTGTGGGCGAGCGAGTATGTGTGTGTGTGTGTTAGTGTGTGTTTGTGTGTGTGTGCTGCCGCGTCATGAGCAATTCAAATACATATATTTTATTATTTTATTATCTACTGTTTTATAACTTTTTCTATCCCTAGCTTCCAGTTGCTCGAATAGTCCCCACCACGCCCTCTAAGCTGGCACTCAAACTTTCCGCACGTTTTACGTATAAAAAATGCTCTGGTCCAAACGTATCCAAAGCTTCCGTCAGCAGATTTGTGTCGTACACGCCCCTGCCCCTTCCCCGCCCCATCCTCCCTCTCTATCTCTCTCCCGCCCCCATTCCAGCAATCGCCTGGCATCATAAGACGCGGCAAATGGCGCAATTGTGTGAAAGTTGAAAAACGTTTTTGGCGAAATGTGCGGCACTAAACAATGCCATAAAGCGTCAAACTTGTCGATACTTTTTCTGCTTCTTCTATCTAACGTATCAGCGAGTACGCCGCGCATCCGTATCTGCAAATGTATCTGTATCTATGGCTGTATGGCTGTATCTGAGCCATGTATGGCTCGTATCTGCTGGGGTTTTCATATTGCTTGTGCTGTCAATTTCATTTTTTTTCCGTTGCTTCTTCGTTTTTGTTGTCTTTTGCTCAGTCTCTGGCGCTTTTTGTTATTTGTGCCACTTTGATTATAACAATGGCAAACTGAAACTGCGATAGAGCTGGCGCTGACTGGGCTGGGGGAGATGGGGACTGTAAGACACAGTGAGACAATCGTTTACAATCTTGGCAGAGAAAAGTTTTCAATTTGTAACTATTTGTTGTTCTGGGTTATGTAAATTGGCTCTGATTCGTTGTTGGAACTTTAAAAAACATTTTCATTGCGTTTGCACTTACGAATGTGACAGTCCCCCTGCCAGCCCTCGCCCAGCCCCTGCCCTTATCTGCTTTACACTTCATTTGCAGTGGCACATTTCAAAATCGTTTGCCAAAATTTCCAACAAATTCTCATTAATGTGAACGCTAGTTAATGTGTGTGTGTGTGTGTGTGTATGGGTGTGACTAATTTCGAGTGCCTGGCAATTGCATAAAGTGCATGAGCGTTTGGGCTCGGGTCATCATCAAGCGTAACGCATAACTTGGCCCATTAATCATTTATGGGCTGCGCTTCAGTTTTTCACTTTAGCAGTTTTTCAATATATATTTCAACAACTTTTCTGCCACACAATGCACTTTTATAGGCCATGCACGGCCATGCCCGGACGGGCGAGCCAGGACCTTAACATAATGGCAATCGGTAGCTTAAATTGCAGTTGCCTCTTCCTCTTCTTCTTCTACTTTATGTTGTTGTTGCAACTTGTGGCCTTGCCACGACCGCCATGGTAACAATTGCTTGCCCCGGGCAGGCGCTTTCAATGGGCAATTCAACTCAGCCCCAACGATAGAGTTGTCTCTGCTCCACGTGGCAGTGGGAGGTAGTTAGTTGGGCAAGTGGCAAGTGGTATTGGCCTTGTGCTGAGTCCATTCATTGTTCCGTCCGTGGCAAATATCTTGATAACTTTTCTTAATATCCTTGCGGCTTTCAAAATATGCAGTTTAAAGCGGTAACAAAAAAGCGCACCCAGTTATAATAAAATGCCTCAGTAATTGAATTTAATTTAATTTTTCTGGCCTAAAAAATAACAAATAGAAAAAGTTCCTTTGAGAATTTTATATACGCTACAGTTGCCACACAGCGGAAATAAAAAATTACAAATAATTCACAACTCTCGTTTAGCCAAAGTTAGTTTTTAGTCAGCGCGGAATTCCATTTTTCAATGTAACATAAATATAGTTTCTGTGTGTTTTTTTTTTTTTTTTTTTTTTTTTTTGTGCACATTTTCCGAATGGTTGAGTTCAGCATAGGGCACGTACTAAATAGGTGAGTCCAAAGGTGGTGAAAACTTTTTAGTTTGCTGCTAATTGTGCATATTCGAAATTTAAAACAGGTCTCTTTTAGTTAACATAAAACTGCTTTCTGTGGGAGAAATTTATTTGATTTACCCAAAGGTTAGCAAAACTGAACAGTTGCACTAGGAAAGACGACTATAATAGAGCAGAGACTCGACAGCACGAACCAATTACAGCTGCATATGGTAGTCTTCGAGTCATGTGAAATTCGAGCAAGAAACAAGCTTGGACAGCTCGCTTCGAGTGAATGTGCCGCAATTGTCTCTCTGAAAGGAGTCGAACACCGCACTAGCAGAGAGGCGTTACTTGAGACAAGATGTTCGGTTGGCACACGCAAAGAGAAGAGGAATAGAGACAAGAGAAAATTGCGAATCGTTGCGTTCTAAGCCTGATTGAATAATAGAAAATAAAATTGAGTCGGAAATGCCTAATGGGAATGTAACAGGATCACCCCCAAGGACACATATATAAATAAATGTATGAATTTTAAATTTAAATACTTTTCTAAATAATTAACATTAAATTGAATTTAATAATGGAAATTTATAATAAGAAATGAAATTAAATTACTAAATATAGTAAATATACTTATATATATATATATATTTAGTATATTTATATATTTATCTTACATAATATTTCATATAACCCCGTGCTGATAAAACTTGTTTGCTTAAATCTAGAAATCCTTCATATAAATATCTCACTCTACCTAAATACCATGACTAAGTTGTCAAGCTGCCAAACAAGATAAGAAGTCAAGTCTTTGACCACTTTTATACCATATACGTATGTAGCTTAGCTTACGTTGAGCCAACTAAATTGGCGTAATGAGTGAAATCGACAAACGAACCTGTTTATGTCGCATTACCTGCAGCATTTGCATGTTTGGTGTGCCCCGAGCCTCAGATGACGTGTTCCAATCTAATGGTGCTCGACTCTCAGTAGGTGCTACTGGTCGAAAATAGAAGTAAGAAATAAGAACTAGACACACACAGCAGCACAACAACAGAACAGGAGGAACAACAAAGTAAACATATGTCAATTTTCCACTCGAGCTGCGATGCAAAGCTGGAGTGAAAAACGTAGAGCAAGAAGTGAACAGAGAGAAAAAAATAAAAGAAAACCAACGAAAAATCAGCAAATAGAATGGGAAACAGCGGAAAGCGGAGGCCAAAACCAGAACAAGAACCAGAACCAAAAAACGGAGATGAGAGACCAATGCCCAGGAATGTGCCATTCGCATTTATTTGCTATATGCGAGAGCCCCTTAGCAAGTGTGTGTGTGTGCGTGTGTGTGTGTGTGTGTGTGTGTGTGTGTGTGTGTACATTTCCTATGTATTTTCATTTTGGCAGCCAACAAAAGTCGATTTTATTGAAAATTTCTTCAGCTATTTTGCAACGTTTTCTTTTATGCGATTTTATTTGATTTTTCTATAATTCGAAAGCATTTTAAGAAGTTGCGCCAGGCGGACAACACGAACGCTTCTTGATAAATATTGGCTTACCCATATGAAACCATGCATGGGGTAAAAATATATAAAAATTTATATATATATACGAATATATATGTATACATATAGTTGCAGGAGTCAGTGACTGGTTCCAGAGTGCCGGACAAGGACAAGTCCGTTGACAAGTGGGCGGATGCTGGGTTAGTTTTGACCAAAATTTTGGTTTGAGTTTGGTTGGGTTTGGCTGGGTTTGGTTATTGCTGGGTTGACAACGCCACGTCAAAACGGCAAATTGCTGGGAAACATGTAATTTTCATGGTTAGTTACATTTTTATTGTGACATTAAGTGGTTCGAGTTGCTGCACAGTTTTACGTTTTTGTTTTTTGTTTTTTTTTTTTTTTCATGTGGAGCCTACGAATTGATTGGAATACCCACATGAAAGGCTATTATCTCAGCGATTACGAACATTTTCAGCCGGCGCTGCATTCAATATACCCCTCTTGCCGTCGTCTGAATGTGTCTGTTGTGCACACACGCAAAGAAAATGGGAAATTTAAAAAATAATGTTTGGACTAACAAATCTTGAATACCCTTACTTTGGTCTAAACAAATAATTAAGTATTAAATTACATGTATAAATATTTGCACTTACAAATATTTATGGTCAATGAAATACTTATTTAATTTAATTTTTTTATATAAATATTTTATTATTAAAAATAGTTATTAAAAATATAATTTTATAATTTAGACTTTTTGCAGATCCAACATTTTATATAGATATATAAATTCATATATTATATCATTAAATGTCAAGACTATTATTCTAGATTAGAGAATCATCAAATAGAGTACGCTGGAAATTGCAGATAAATAAACGGAAAATGAGACAGGGAGATAGAATAAAAGGATTCATGTGGAGCTAAAGACAAGAGAGATAAAACGAGAGAGAGAGAGAGAGAGAGAGAGAGAGAGGAGAGAGAGAGACATAAAACAATAATAATAATAAAACGACTATATCAGACATTTGTATACACAATAATATAACAGATTTTGACATCGATTAACCCTAAATATTGCCGATGTTTAAGTGAGTTGTCAAAACTCTGCTGGAACGCATGCAATATACACTTGAAGTTTAGGGAGCCAATTGTGAGAGTATACATTCAGCTAGCTGTTTAGCCGGAAATGTGTGAGTGAGCCAAGTGTTGTCCATTTAACAGGGTAATTCAACACTCCAAACAGTGGACGGAGTGGACGGCCGTAGATTACCCGACCGGCTGGCTGGCTGGCTGACTGGCCTGACTGGCCTGACCCGGCCTTAGCCCGCCCGACTGACTAATGGACTGATTGACTGATTGACTAACTGGCTGCAGCGTCATGCAGCTCATTGGCGTCCTGCAATTTCAGAGAATCCGAATACATTCATCAAGTCCGAAGCATTTGGTTGAAGAGTTTGTTTTGCTATTCGGCTCTGTCATGGCGTCTATCCGTGCCATGACTGGACTGCGGATTAGATCAACATTTGTGTTTACTGTGCCGGCTGGCATACCAGCACCAGCAACAGCAGCAGCAGCAGCACCAGCCGCACCACCAAACACGCAGCGGCAAACGTCAAACAATAAATCGCAGCTCCTTGTGCTTGCCAGCATAATAAGTACGTTAGCTTCTGAGTTTACGTAATCCATTGCCTACACGGTTACCCATTTGCGATTAACCCGCCCAAAGAGCCAAGCACACACACATAGAGAGATAGAGAGAGAGAGAGAGAGAGAGAGGGAGAGAGGCAGCCACAATACATAGACACTGACAAAGCCGCAGCTACAAAGCAGACAGCATCAGGTTAAGTTCACCTTGGAGCCGGGTTATAAGTGTGGATAAGGCATAGCAGTGGTGGCATGGGCGGCGAGTGGCTAGACTCTCTGATACTAGCTCGGTGTAGGTTAGCGAGCTAGATGAAGCCTGCCAAGGCAGCTGGACGGGGGCTCGGTATCCAGTGGTATCTTCTGTCGGTTGCCTCTTTGCATTTTATTGTCGAAACGTTGCGCTCATTGTCGTTGCTCTCGTTGTTGTTCTTATTGTTATTATCATTGTTGTTGTTGTTGTTGCCATTGTTGTTTATGTGCG
The DNA here is from genome assembly GCA_035045145.1 of Drosophila meridionalis. Lineage (NCBI taxonomy): Eukaryota > Metazoa > Arthropoda > Insecta > Diptera > Drosophilidae > Drosophila > Drosophila meridionalis. The sequence continues at coordinate 2,872,954 of JAWNPG010000020.1, read as the reverse complement.
GGTATCAAAACGCTATTATGGCATGACTATGACGACTGTACCTCTTTACCTCCATGCCTCTGCAACTCTATACGTACTTATGCTCACGTACTTGAACAGAAATATTTGAACTACTTGAATACCCTGAAAGGGTTCGTAATAACTGAATTTTTGAATAAGACACGCTTGACGCCCCTTGAGCTTTGCATGAAGCAAACATATCAATTTGAAAGCCAAACACCTTCGAATTTGTTAAGTATTATATTTATATATTTAAAAAAAATATTATAATATCTATTTATATATATAATATTTTCTTTTTTTTATTATTTATTATTTATTTTATTTTTTATTTAATTATTTTTATTTAAATTTATAAAATATTCCTATATTTGTATTTTAAATTAATTCATTAATTTATACCTATTATCTGACTTATATAGCTTCAAGTGCTACAAGACCTTCCTTATTATTACAGGGTGTCGTGTGTAAATATCAGTGTCGTAGTTGCAAAATAAACACTAAGTTGTGCTTAGTATTTATCTGCCTGTGCGTGTGTGCGTTTGTATGTGTGTTTGTGTGTGTATGTGTTTCTGGCGCTTGTTAACGCCCTCGTTTTGGCGGCTTTTCGAAAAGTTTGCCAGCGCTGCTGTTATTAGGCAAAATTAAAGACTTTTGTCGCCTACACGCTCTGTGAGAATGCACGTACCCAGAAACAAATGGGCTTTGTAAATAAGCAAACAAAGCCTAGCCTCCCCTGATTCCGTGGCGGGCAAGGTCTGGGCGTGGCAGTCTGAAGGCATAAGCCTGGACAGCGTGCAAATTATTTTAAGCAAACTTCATTCTTGAGTTTGTACAACTCGTTGCGTTGCTGCCTGCTTGACACCGTCTGAGGGGTGGGGGAGGGGAGTGCGAGAGAGGGGGAGCATAGCAAAACTAAGGACGGCATTCAGACGCACACAGCCCAAGACCCAACGAGTCTGAGCGGGCACAACTCGTTCATTGCTTGTTTTTCAATCATTATTCAGGCAAAGGCTTTTCCAAGGCTTTGGCCCCAAAAAACATTGTATACGAGTTGGCCAGATTGTTACTATACATACATATATACTTGTATATATATATATATATATATAAATTTGTGTGTCTGTGTGTGTGAGTGCTGGTGTGTTTGTAGAGTATCGTGTTTTGCACGCTTTTAATTAAAATGGGGGTCTACGATTTTTCACTTTTGCTCGGCTTTGGGCTGTGATTTATGAATCTTGCTTTCATGTTTTATAGTTTTATATATAAATGTAGGTAGTTGGGTATAAAACTAAATGCTAAGTAAATGCTAAAAGGTTCAACCAGACACAAATACAGGCCCTTACACACACACACACACCTACATCTTCACCTACACCTACGCACGCACACTGACGCATTCAAGGAGCTGGATCTGCAGTTTTAATTGAAAACAGGTTTAAAGGTCAGTTGAATGCGGTCAAGTGTGAGTAAAGCAACCTGTCCGAAACCTCAAATACAGTCCCTCAGTTTCTCATATAGAAGCCATCACAATTACGGCTGAAATATGAGGAGACCAAAAACACATAAATGTATTATATATGTATATATATATTTAGAACTTATACCTACACAAAAGTATAGCAAGGGGTTCTTATCGGGCGGCACAGACTCTGTCGGTATGTGTGTGTGTGCGTTCGCTTGTACATCATGCGATTAACAAAAATGCCAGCAACTAAGTACACCCCACTAAACTAAGCACAATTAATAGCCTGCGACCCTCCGCCCCATGTAGTGGGCGCACAACAATGCGGCCGTAAGACATTTGCTAATATTGATACATACATAATAAGATTATGGGCCACGTGAATGTTGCCATTTGTTATCACTCATTAAGGGCATGGGAAATGAGACACAGGAGCACCCAGAACACAGTCATGGCACTTAATGACAGACGCCTTTCGCATTTCGCACTACGCATTACGCATTACTCACCTTAAAGCTTTTGCTGTCACACGCTGTGTATGCGTAATATGCCCATTGGCTGGCTTTGACAGCATTTAACGCGCAGCTGGGCACTCCCATAAATATGTACATATTGAGTACAGTAATTGCAGCAAATTCCCATCACTTTCCAAGCACAACAAAGGCAAACGTGAAACAAGCACAGCAACAACAACAACAGCAGTGATCAAATGTGTACAATGGCTGATTAAATAGCACACAACATTGCGTATACGCACTGCGATTATTGCATATCTCTGTCAGCCAAATTGAGTATTTAGTGAATTAATGACAGCAATCGGTTGATATTTTAATAGAGTTTTTCACCTGTCAGAGCTGCACGTGTGTCTGATTGCTGAAAACCAAATCGAATGTCACATAAATTTGTGATTGTTATTGTGTTTGCGTACTCGGGGACACAATGGGAAAGTTGTTAATTAAATTGAATAACATTGAATTAGATGCGAATATTTTCTGCCTTGCTGTGGCTTTTGCCCCATTGATTGGACAGCACACACGTTCTAATATCGTTTTCCAAATGGAAGCCTTTATTCAAAATGCCATTGCCTCGTTCTAATCAAATATGCTTCATGTGCTTTAATCCTTTAAGACTCGCAATAACTGTAACTGTTTGTGCGAGTGAGTGTCTTGCAGTTGCAGCTAAAATGGAAAATGAATATTTGCAATATTCAAGTCCCAAAAACTGTTTCCATGCTGTGCTATGAGTAAATTCTCAATTTGTGGTAAGAATAATTTGCTTTTATTTTATTTTTTTTTCCATGTATTTTTTTTTTTTTTTTTTTTTGAAATATCGTAAATATTTGGCAGAGCCATAAAATTCGACCAAGACTGCAATAAACTATTTATGGATGACTAGCCCTTAGATATCTCAATTACCATTAATTGAGTTGCCATTGCAATGTCTGTTTGGTCACTCGTAAAAGCTCTTCACGCACAAATCAATAACGAAAAGCGCATAAATAATGCAGCATTTGCCATTGTTGCCGTCGTAATAATTCTGAGGGATTTTGAGCACGTCATCGGAGAAATATGAAAAAATACAAACAAAGCTTTTATTTGTCATTCAATTTGATAAGTGATTTTTATAAGAATACGAATTTTTGTTATTTCTTCTTGATTGAAAATGACTTTCGTCATTAGGACTGGGTTGGACTGGGGGGACTGGCCTCAGGATATGGGAAGAGGGGAAGCGGATGTGCAGACCTTTTGTCATGTTTCTCTTTTCTATGTTGTGCCTTGTATCGATGCCCGTCTCTGGGCCATTATCCATTTAACAATAAAGGCCAATTAGAAAACGGTATTGCCTTTTGGCCATGACACCGTATCCGTTTTCGTAGTTGTTGCTGCCGTTTCCTGGTTGCTGCTGTAGCCGGCTTTGGATTTGTTCGTACTGCAGCGGCTGATTGTCTTTTTTCCTTGTACTGTTTAATTAAGGCTCGTTATGGTTTCGAAGCCATAAAAGCTGCGATTTGAGCCAAGTCAATTGGTTTTCGGACCAATTGCATTTAGGCACATGAACATAAAAATTAAACGCTGCCCATTGCAGCTAATGAAACCCAAACCGAAAGACAATCAACGACAACGACGTGACAGCCAGCCAGCCAGACATGCAAAGGGACAGACAGACAGACGTGCAGCCCAAACGAATCCTAAGGAATGACGGCGACGCGTGTGTGACGGCTGCTCACTTTAATTTGAAGTGTGCATATGTTGGCCATTATTCCCACATTATGATGCTTCACTTTGTCGCTTCCGCACACAAACACACACACAAAGACTCACACACACACACACACACGCCTGGCCTGAACTTCATGCATGCCACATGCCTAAGGCAGAGTCCCAGAATTCAGCATCATCCGCACATTGCACACATGCCGCGTGTCTGTTCTATTTGTATGGTGGAATGGACGAATGGACATGGACGGACAGACGGACAGTCGTAAGCTCCACATCTATTTTACATTTCCACATCATTTGTTCTAGCCATGAATTGAATGTATTATACAGCAACCGCACCATAGGTGGTCACACAGCCGCCGCATCGCATTCGCATTCGCATTCACATTCAGATTCACACTCAGCCCAGCAGCTGGCTGACCATTCCGAGTTGCGCGTCTGCGAGTCTGCGAGCAGCGAGCCACATGCGTATGTGATGTGGCGCATAATGATAACGTGGCCCGAATGTTATCCCAAAAACGGAGCACCATTTAACCCCCACACAGCCAAACACACAAACATACACACACATATACACATCCTGACAATGCCACGCCCAATAAGCGTGCCGCATGCTAACCGACTTTTATTGGCATATGATTATGGTCTCCCATTTTTTATACCCTACTCTTAGCAGTCGCTGAGTGCAGCGCCGCAGAAGAGACTAAACAAGAGAGGCTCTGAGTGGGAGAGCCCAAGAGTTGCACATAAAAGTTATATAAACACAACATAAAATAAATTGAAATATTTACAAGCGAGCTTGTAAATGTTCTCACAATGTTATATGGGCACATGAGAGCATCTCCTTTGTCATTTGAATACGACCCACACTCGAGCGCACACAACAATGGACCGTGCATATATAAAATGGCCCAAAGCCCAGCTATCAATTCATCAAGCTCACTAACAATAAACGAAGACCACTTCATATCTGACCACAACAAATGTGTTCCGGCAGATGGTTTCTCCTGCATATGATAGATACTTACAGGGGCATAAAGGATAAATGATGCGCCCGAATTAAAAATAAACAGATATTGAGCTAAGAAAATATAGATATAGCCGAACGTAAATATGCGAATCCGAAATCTGTTTTATTTATTTATTATTTTTATTTATTTCTAGGCTTTTGCTTTCTCTTCGACTATTCAAATTTTGCATTCAAATTACCATAAATAAAAGGCAATTATACTACCAATTATTTTCTTCCAGTGTAGAGTAAACAATGCGCATTGTGCATATGTCTCGAATGTTATTTAACTCCTTTGACGGCTAGAATTCAATATGCTGTTCAATGGAAGATATTCATTTACTTATTAGTGAACTGTTCAGCATAATTGGACGTCAGTGCGAGTCTTTTAATAATGACATAAGTTGAGATAATAAATCTGCCCGCATTAAACACTTTTATGCGCGCTGATATGAATGCATTCTGCGTCCGCGAATGACAAATAAAATTGCCTATATCAATTTTAATGCCTACTTTTATGCGCAGCAATAATTTTAACTGCTTGCTTGTAAGCCGAGCAATTAAGCAAGCAGTTCCAATTCCTGAACATTTCCTTGCTTACCAGACATTACCTAAGTGGTAAACTAACTCTAACCAGGCACATATTGCACCTACAGCAATTGTTCGTTCGACACGCAATCATTATGGATTCATTAGAGAGCCAACTGTCATGCGGAGCTGCCCCATTCTGGGGCGGCCAATTAAAACATTATTAAAGGCTTACGTGTTTTATTGCCTTAGCGCCCGGCTGAAAACAATCTAAATGCTAATTTATTTACCTCAGTGCCAGATTTTTTAATAGCATTTATATATCTTTTATAGCTTGCAGATAAAATTACACTTATATTTTGTCTGACATGGGGCATAAAGCCGCTATTAACAGAGGCCCATTTACTAAACGCTTTGGTGCCCTAGCACAAACAATGATTCCTGTAACTGATGTGTCTACAAGAGTATGCATGTGTGTGTCTGTGTGCGTGTGTGTGTGTGTGCATGCGTGTGTGTGTGCGCGTGTCTGCGTGCCCTACTTGTCTCCATATCAGTCGCTATTAATGTCAACGTCCCGCTGGCTTCGCTCACCGGCTAAACTTAACTGGTCCTTTAGCTCACGTTGGGTTACCTTTACTTTATGAATTTATGGCTTCGTAGTTGCTTTACCAGTTAAACTGCCACCAAGTAGGCGGGGCTGACGGCTCTGCTGCTGCTCGGGCTGCGTCACTATTTGCGGTCGGAAAGTCTATGTAACGGCGATGAGAGCGAAACATTCACAGTTCATACAATATTCCTAAGCATACAGCTTGACACAGTGCTGTAGATATATGTTCGTCTGTGTGTGTTTGTGTGTGGAATGTGCATATACATACTTAGCGCAAACTTTTGGCGGCCTACAGCATGCCAACTTTGAACTTCGACGTTGTCGCTGCTGCTGCTTGGCCGCTGTTTACATTGTTTCAAAGCTAAATGTCATTATAGCCGGGCAGCCCCCTGCCCTGTTCCACCCCGCGCCACCCTGACCCACTCTAGTGGCTGCTTGTGTAGCAAAAGGGCGAAGCTTGTTTGCGTGCATGCATGTGTCCTGTGTACACACTTCTATCTACGACTCTGTGTTTGTGTGTGTAACAGTGCGTATGCGTGATGCGCATAAAATGTCATGCGAAAATAAAAGCCTTGCGCCCACACACCACGCACACACCACGCACACACGCACAGCAGCTCTCGCACATTCAGACAATTCATTTGTGTGCCCAGCATTCGCCCCTCTAGATTTTTGCTGTCTGATTTCAGTGTGTCCTTCATGCGGCGCTACCCCTTTCTGGCATTCGGGCGCAACGCCCTGCCAGGGCGAAGGCGTTGTCACTTTATCTTAATGTGTTACCACCTACAACTTGGTGGCATCGCCTCTCGCCCGATATCTGCCGGCTGGCTGGGGTGTGTTTGGCAGCTGAATGTGTCCCTGCGGTAGCATAATATCATCATTTATTGATCCGATTTATGTGACAAGCGAAAACTATGCGCTCGCTCTTATATTGTTGATAGCCAGCGGGAATTTAAAAAAAGACATATATTTATAGCATACAAATTAGTTAAAGATCATGAATTTAAAGGGGTTTGTATAGCTGCGGAGCTGTCAATTAATCATCTTACTTATAATGATGATGTTTACTGGGCCTAGGCCTCGACTGGTCTTGGTTCCTGTTGCCCCAATCACATGCATAATTTATATGTTAATAAATATCTATTTTGCTTTTGCGGTTTTTGCCAACGTATAAATTACAAATTGTATGCACAGCCGCGCAGAGACTCGGCCGCTTCTACGCAGTGTGAACTTTAATTTACTGACTTTTGGGCAATCAGCTGCCAGACGAGGTAGTCAGCAGTGGAGGTGGCCAGGCCCAGCTGGCCAGTTAAGTGCAAAGCAAGTTCTGCAAAAGGCAGGCACAGCCATGCCCTCCGCCCCTCCGCCCCACTGCTCCACTGGCTGCTCTATGTACCTACCAATCGTAGCGTACGTGTGGCGGATGTGCTCATAAATCAATGTTGGAATCAAATAGTACTCGTCGTTTTCTACATGTATATGTATGGAGTCTCCGCTTTGAGACGGGGCCAACCGGATGCCAGGGAAATGGTCAGCCACCGCCACCGGGCTCACTCGCTGAGTGTGACCTCTGTCCCCTCAGCCTAAGGGGGAACGCATTGCTGCCGGCAGCTGACTGCTGACTGCTGACTGCTGGCTGCTGGCTGCCAGTGCTCAGCTTTTTTGACATGGGACTCAAAGCAGAGGCCTGCTCTAAAATACATATGTATAAGGCGTCAGAATTAAAAGTAAGTTTGCAGCTTTATTTTGGGATCAACCTTTTTTCACGCACACCTAACAAACTTTTACTTATTCAGAAAAATACGAAAGTAAAAATAAATAAATAAAGAAGAGATGGAAATAAGGCATTGAAAATACAGTCAGTCACTTAAGTCGCAGCTGAGGTATTGTTGGACAGCTCCAATGCCATTGATATGGCGAATTTCGTAAGATATTCCTGGCTTGCCCTGTGACCTGTGCGCACGGCTGTAATACGCCTCATATTGTGGGATATACATATTTCTCACAAAGCGCACCCTCTCGCAAATTTAATTTGCTGACATCCATTTTATGATCATATTTTTGTTGTTCTTGTCTGCTTGCTGGAGCGTCAATTGCAGTATCAAATGGAAATTGGAAAATTCCTGGAAAAGTATCGAATGACTTACAAATGAAGTCGCGACTCATATTCAAAATATACATATTTTATTAGCTTGGCTCGAAATGGATTTTCGTTTGACAGTTCGACAATTGGTTAATTTAAATAAAACTGCTAAAGATGCAAAATGTATTTTTTAAAAAGTTTATTAAGCTGAAAAAGTATTTATTTAATTTAAAATAATATATTAAAGCATATAGTTACAGTAGAACTAAATTTAATTTACAAAATCATCCAATAAAAATATTTTCATCATAATTAATCAAATTAAACTCCTATTGGCATTTTTACTATGTAAGCTTAACAGATTTTGTTTCATTAATAGGTTTATTAAATTTAATGATATAATATATTTCGTATATGAAGTCATGTTAATTGTTGTTATTATTTAATTTTTATTTAGTATTCAACAAGCAGACGGAAATTTCATTTAAAATAGAATTCAATATATATATATATATATATATATATATATATATATATATATATATATATATATATATATATATATATATATATATTTTTTTTTTTTTTTTTTTGTTGTTTCATTAATATGCCTATTAAATGTTAAATCATTGTTATTTAGTATTTTATAAGCCAACAGAAATCGCATTTAAAACAGAATAAAAATAACTCATAATTATTCCATTAAACATCTGTTGGCATCTCTGCTTTTTTTTTTTTTTATTTTTTTTAGCTTAATATTATGTTTCAGTAATATATTCATTAAATTTTAAAATCCGTATTTGTATCATTGTTATTCAATAATATTCAATAAACAAACTCCGTTGGGACTTTCAAAAACCTTTTTATAACATGAGCCCATTGAAAATGGTAAGTCAGGGTATAATGGTTTTGTTAAATGTATGTAACAGGCAGAAGGAGGCGTGGCAGAACCCACAAAGTATGTATATTCTTGATCAGTGCTGATTCGATTTAGCCCTGCCCGCCTGTCCGTCCGTCCGTCCGCGTGAACGCTGAGATATTCTAAATAATAATAATAATAATAATAATTCATAAATACTCGATAATACCATACAATGAACAAGTTTCCATTTCGATTTTATCAGCATTTATCGATAATTTGAATTCATTTTTAAGGCCTGGTTTGTACATCATATGAGCTAGAGATTTAAAATTTTATCAAAAAAAAAAAAAAAAAGAATCAATAAAGAAGAAAGAAGAAGAGCTGAAAAGAGTTGCGGTTCTGAAGGGGAGATGTTAGTTTGTATTTGTATGCAACAGAGACATAGAATACATTCTGATTGGTCGCTAACTGATAGAGAGTTTATCTTACGCTAACTCAGAGAGAGGCTTAACAGTTGAGCTCGACTGCGAGTGGTACTCTCGCTGCCCTATATAAAGGCAGCTGAAGATCAGAAGAGCTGCTTCTTGCAGCAGCAGCAGCAGCAGCAGCAGCAGAAAGTGCTCTGATTGGTTGCCTAATGATCGACTGACTCAGAAGAGGCAGCTGACGCTGCCCTATATAAAGGCAAGCCTGCTGCAGCGCATCCTCAGTCGTATTCCACATCTTCTAATTGGTCGCCTAATGATCGAGTGTGAAGATTGACTCAGAAAGAGGCTCAAGAGTTGAGCTTGACTTGAGTGGAACAGTCGCTGCCCTATATAAAGGCAAGCCTGCTGCAGCGCAGCTTCAGTGGCATTCTTCATCTCTTGGTGGTCAGTCGTCCAGTGCAGCACGGTGCTTCTCCTCTTCTTCTGTCTGTTGGTAAGTGTTAAAATTGTTAAGTGTGTTTAGCGAAAATGTACAAGTTATACTTTTAATGTTTATTTAATGTAAATATAATATAAATATAATATATTTTAAATTTAAATGATTTTAATTATTTGACGAATATTTAGATAACGATCATTTAGCAAATGCAAAGCAAGGCTTCATATGTGCAAATATCAAGGACTTTTTCGTCAGGCAAACCCGACTAGCACTTCGCCTTCCCCTCTAACTCTGAGTTGTTTAAATATAGCTGTGTTTTTAGTAATTTATAGTTAGGTATTTAATTTGTATACATTATCTAGAAAATATAATAATAGACTCTGTACATAGCGAATTTTTGTGTAATGCATAAGGAGAATCTTTAGATTTTGGATGCCACGCCTCATTCGCTTCACAGCGCTCAGGGTATTTCCTAGTCGATCAGTCTCGACTAGAGCACTCTTATTTGTTTGTTCTACTTTTTTTACCTGCACTTTTTTTGATGTATTATAAAATATTTATATATCTATGTATATATTAAAGAGCATAAACCATCTCATGCTGTCGCCTTAAAAGCCGGGATAATTGTGAAACTCTTTGGGGCGTAACCCTAACAACAACTTCTGGCCCATTAACAGCTGCGGCCCACAAACGAGCTGTTAATGCAGTATCTGACAAAAATATGACGCACACACACGCAGCCAGACACTCCGCCCCCCACCCCTTGAGCGCCAATTAAGTAATCAGGTTGTTGGCTTACCAATTTTGCATGAAATTCTCTTATCAGCTCATTTTTTCTTTAGACAGAAGCCAATGCCGCCGTTAACGTAGCCCTTTAGCCGGGGCTCTCAGCCTGCTCCAGGGCAAAGTTTTACGTGTCTCCGTCTTGTCCTTTGGCGATGTCGTCAATTTCTATTCTCACAGCGGGGTTAAGTGCCTGGGGCCAAGTTTTTAAGGGCCTATTCAATTTCTACGCTTGATTAAATAATGTGCCATGTTGTTAGTTGATGTTGTTGCTGTTGCTGTTGTTGTTGTTGTTGCTGTTGCTGCTGTTGATGTTGGCAGACGCTTTTAGCGTTTGAGGCCTCGACTAGCACAATTTCCATGCACACACACACACACGCGCGCGCATACACTCTCTGCTCAGATTATGTTTATTTTGGGTCTATGTGCGTATGACAGACGGCAGACCATCAAAATGGAAAATGTTTTGCTTGATGAGCTGTGAAAAAAAGCAAAAACTTCAAAAAAAAAGAAGGAAGAAGAAGAAGTGGGAGCAGTAGCAGTGCCAGCAGGGCCAAATTATATATGTGACAACATACAGCAGCAACTGTGAATGCGGCTGTGGCCATGGCCCGTACAAGTACTTTTTTTTTGCCTATAAATGTCGCACTCATTTTCAATTCGAACTACACTCAATTCTATTCATTTGCATGCATAAGCAAGAGCGCAGATGTGCTGCTGCACTCATTTCATGCCCAAGTACAAAAATATATGCATATATATTTATTTATTAAAATATTTATTTTTATATATATAAGTACATATGTGTGCATTTATATGTAGTCATTTGTGAGCATTTACTCATGCTGCTGTTCATTATTTTAATTTTCTAACGCATAATTGAAAGCAGCTCGCAACATGTTGCCAATGTGTTCGGCCGCAACATGTTGCTGGTCGTCTCTCACAGGCGCTCTCTCGCTCGCTCTCTCCGGCTGCGATTCGCTCTGCGGCGTGTCGCTCTTGCGCTTTGGCGCTCTTAAGCTGGCTGGCTAGTGTTAACGTAGTCCTTCGTGGCACCGACTAAGGGTTAACATGGAACTCAGTCAGCGAGTCAGTGGGTCAGAGCCAAATGCGGCGTATAGGTTATATGACGTCTCTGCCCACTCGACTGCAGCTCATTGAAACTTTTGCAGCTCATTGAAATTAAAGCTGGTTAATTAGCAGGTGGCAAATTGTAAATTGCTTACAAATTGCCGCAATCCAGCAGAGAGCCAATGTCTATGGCAAAACAAAAGGCGCAAAGAAGCGTCAAGGCAACCAGATGCTGACGGAATGACAGGCCCGACGGCAATTGGACGGGTAACTGGATCAGGTTCAGGCTAAATGTTTGTCTTGCTTTTGCTAATTTTTGTTTTAACAACTCACATGTTTTGGCTTTGGCCGAGCGCTTGCAATAACAATAACACGTTAACAGGGTCAGGCGCACAACAACAACAGCAGCAACAGCAACAGCAACAATAGCCATTGCAGCGAGCCAAACTTAAACAAAACTCATGTAAATCACGCATACGCAGCGTTGCACGCGCACAATAACAACGTGAACGGGGGGCGTCAAAGGGCGGGGCGGTGAGACTGGCGCTGGCTGCAACTCAAGTGGTCTCTCTTACAGCAGCATCCAATTGAAGCGGCTGACAAGCGTCTAACTGGAGCACTTGCCGCATAATTCTAAGCACATTAAAACCACTCACATCCTAACTGAAAAAAGGTACAATGGCTTTGCCCCCGGATGCCTCTGGGGCACAGAGTCACACAGAGTGAGTCCCGGTACGGACACAGTCACCAGGCACCGGTTAAGCCCCTGCTGCGTGAAAAACAGTTTCCAGCCGAGTGAAATCGAATATCTCCATTTTGGCAACAGCACAAAAACGGCATTTCAACTACAATATTATTGAGTTCATAACTGTATCACGCTCGCCACACACGAAAAAATATTACTGATTCTGCTAATTTTTATTGCATCAAGTTGAAATGCACGTTCCGTGTCCGCTCTCCTCTGTAAACACATTTTTTTGCGGCTGGCACTTCGAACAGAGCCTTTGTTTATTTATATTGTTTTACCAATTATTATGCAGATGATATTTACAATTAGTTCAATTTAATACTATTTATTTGAAGTGCCTCTAAGTTACGTAAACAATTTAGCCTATTTGGTTGGGATTGTGTGTATAAACAATTATAAGCTGAATTGTCAAAGTTTAGAGCAGCCCAATTAACGTCGATTTATTTTATTCAAATGATAATATATATAAGATATTAAATATATATAATAAAGACAGAATTAAATTCATATATATTTGAGATTTTAAATGTGGTTGAATGAAATAATTCTACAGCTACGATTTTTATAGCAATTTTTTGTATTCATTTATTATTTTTTTTATCTACTCTTTTTATGCTGAAGTGCTTTAAATATTTACAAATAATTCGTGCACGTGTGAACTTTACATATTATCCCAAAGAAAAAATGGAAAATACACGAAGCCCCTTTCGATCGGTTCATTGCATTTTCGACACTGGAAAGAACTAAATGTCATATTAAAAAGCTCAATAAAGGCAAATTCCTTGAAAATGCAAATGACGTGAATCGTCTCAACAAAAAGTAAACCATAAAAGTGGGCAGAAATAAAAATTGAGAAATAAAATCATAAAAATGTGATAAAACAGCGAAGAAAATTCCGAATAATCAATATTGAATATTTGGCATACGGCTAGAAATGCCACGAGAAATACATAGATACGTTTCCTAACTAAACGCAATCAGAAACCAAAAGAGTTTCGCTTCGCATAGAAAAGTTATACGTGCGATATATGAGGTGTGCAATAAAAAACGCTGGACAACCGTATAAATTTGTAGAAAGAGACACACACTCTCTCTCCCACTCTCTCTCCCTCTTACACCGGTTGATTAGGTGCAGTTGATGACATATAAGGGACGTTTCATGATTTTTTTTTCGTGGCTAATTAGATTCTGCATTAATGCATATTACAATTTTTTGTGCTGTGCCATGTTTAATATACTCATTGTTATGTACCTCCATTGATGTCCACTTATATAGTGTCTGGGAGCACTTAATCATATGCACATGCACCACCTGCAATAAGAGAAGCGATACGCGCTTCGGCCGTCGAGGCATCCACTCTTTCTATATTGACAGTAAGTATTTACGCGCAGGCTGCTTGAGCCGGCAGATGTCATGCACCGCGTCGCACTTTAACAATACTCTATACTATGGTAAGTAAATAAACAGAACACTCCATAAATTCAATTCCATATGCTGCCTTTAGCGAGGGGGAGCTCGCCTCAAGCACTAAGCCCGCACGCCGTGTGTGAAAATTGAAGTGGGTTTCGGCTGGGTCTCATTTGTGCAGCACTCCTTGCCACACACTTCGCCCTCTCACACTCTCTTCCATTGTGTATGTGTTGCACTTTTGCCAGTCGAAATTTCATACAAATTTCATACATTTCTTTTGAGATTGCCTGTGTCGCGCCCATTAACCGCCAAGTGTGCGCAATTACAGGCAAGCCACGTGGCACGAGCACGACCCGGGAGTCCGACGCTGGCGAAAAAAAAAGAAAATAAAAAAATATGCGAAAGGAAAGGACGCAAGTCGCAGGAAGTCGCATGGTTCGCGCTTTACAGCTGATTTGCATTTTTGGGGCAGGCACTGCAGGTGGCAGCAGTCGTCGCATAAGAGCTGAGAGAGAGGCTTTGTTGTTGCTGCCATTGTTGTAGCAGCTTGACTCGGATCGCGGCTTACAGCTGGCAGCGCTTGCCTTATGGCTGGTGGGCGTGGCGCACTTGTGGCATCCGCTCGCTGGCGCCCCTAGCTGCTGGTCCTGTCACATTTCCTTTATGCTTGAACCGTCTGTTGAGTGTTTCGCTTAATGCAGGTAAACGAGTTTTTTATGTTCCCAGCCAAGGGGCGCTGCGGAGCGTTGGCGTGGCCGCCGCTGCTACTCATTCGCTGCTTACTTAATGAGACATTTTGCACATAAAAAGCAAGTGCTGCAAAGGAAAACCAGAGAAAAACTGACAGCAAGTGCAGTTTATTGTATTGACGGATACTTCAATTGGCCAACAGACAGCGCAAGCCATAAATCAGCTGCGCGTGTGTGAGTGTGAAAGTGTGCGTGTGTGTGGGTATTAAAATTAACCAACTAGCAGCTCAATAAACATTATCTTGAATACACTGTAGTGCGGTGCAAAGCCACAGACTGTTGCTGCTGCTGTTGCTGCTGCTGTTGCTGTGGAGGATGCCAAGACGACACTGACAGCATGTGATGAATTGTGCACACGTTCCACGCCAAATGGAGGCTGAGACTGATGGTTATGCTTCTGCTCATGTGGGCTATCACACACACACACACACACTCACAGACACATAAACACCTAGCCCGCAGTCCAATCGAGCTGCTGTTGCTGCTGCTGCTGCAAAGCCTTTTTGATGCAGCAACCATAACTCATCGAGCCAAAACACTTGCCGTCTGAGATAAAAACTATCATTTGCCAAAGCTGACTGTGAAGATGGCCAGTGTTAAAGCCAGGTGATCCCATCCACCTAAGCACCCGCCGCCTCTCTTCGCTCCGTTTCGTGTGTCCTGCCTGCCAAATGGCATTTCACACGTTTTTATCGCATACGAAAACAAACAAAACATGAACGAAATTTTATTATCTACGGGCTGTCGAATACCCAATGCTCTTGGGTATATGTTTCTATGTTTCTTGGCTGTAACGGTGCATAACTATATATATTTAATTATCTGATTAGAGTCTAGCTGAAGTGTTAATGAAAATTTCATATCATTTTGCGCAGGAAATATTATTGAGCTGAGATTCGGCTGGTTATGAAATAAATTTGCAGAGGTGAAGAAACTTAAATATAAATAATAAATAAAATAAAAAATAATTTAAGTATAGAATAAATATATAAAGGAGTTGTATAATATAGTTAAGTCAAAGTTGCACTCAAAAATTTTTAAACTTAGTTTCTTTACAAAGTTTCCTATCCATCTCTAGGCCTGATATAGGTTATATATTCTAGGCGCTTTGCTCTTATCAAAACTCTTAGTTAGGGTATATTAGAGCAAAGTCATTTATTTTGTTTCTACTGCTGCTGCTGCTGCTGCTGCTGCTACTGCGCTTGATGACGCTACTGATGACTAGATGACTTGATGACTTGCCGACTTGACGACTCGCCTACTGCCTCCTCTTTTGCTTTGAACCCTGACTCTGTCGGGTCAGTGTGACGCCATTGATGACACGCACGCGACGCTGTTGTCTCTGGCCTGTCAACTCGATTTGTATGTGTGTATCCGTAGACACCACGGAGAACCCCACTCAGACCCCACACAGGCGTCTACTCTAAAGAACCTATGCTTAGAGTTTTGCATATGTTGTTGGCCATTTGTTTATTGTTTCGAGGCGAGTAAAGAAAAAAGCAATGGCAGCGACATTGTGGCGCAAATTATTCATGAAGCGAATGAGCTCAACAAATCCGTCCCACTCCCAGCCCCAGTTCCGGACAGCCCTTTCTTAAGAGGTTGCACCCCCGCACCACGTGCCGGGACGCAGTCAAGTGGCCTAATACATATTTTTGGCAAGCCAAAGTGGCTTTAACCCCAACCTCTCAAGGCCCGTAGCCAGAATTTCTCTTTCACTCCTTTCAGTTCTTTTTTTTTTTTTTGCATGTTTTGCATATTTGCGTGGGCGTACCGCAACCCCCGGCACCCTCTTAAGGGCTGTTGTTGGCTGTCGGAATATTGTGCGCCAGTTAAATCGTATTAACTTTTACCGCCAACTGGCTGAAGTATATTAAGAATATATTGAGCCGCTTAAAATACAAGTCTATTCCAATCTCGGCCTCCTCCTCGTCCTCTGCCGAACTATTTTTGGCAAGTATTCAAATAATAAGTAGAAGAAGAAGAAGAAGAAGAAGAGGCACGAACAAAATTGCATTCACATACAACATTTGGCGTAGATTTGCGCATACATCCCCTGGCCTCAGCTCTCAAATGTTGTACGGCAATCCAGGAGCAGGATATAGGGATACCGAGGATCCGACACATGCATCCAAGTGGGTTTAAACTGCAATTTATCTAGGCAGCCCGAGGCATTCGAGGAGCTGGGTGCAGTGCACTGCCGGCAGCCGCGTGGCAGGACGTCGCATAAGGATAAGCATAAGTTTGCACACCATTTTCTGCGCTTTGAGTTGCGACTCGAGTCGAAACAGAGGCTGGGGCTGGGGCTGGGGCAGGCCAACTACTATATATATTTAACTGGGGCAAATAGGGAAATATATAATGTACGTATATATACACGAATACTTTGCATCTGTGCAGCGCGGCTTTGAATCTATTATTCATACGAGGAGCCATATGTCTTTTGGCCAAGCCCCGACCAACTGCACATATATATGTATATATACATATATATATATATCAATAGAACTAATTGTTGTGCTAGTGTAACATATGTCTGCCTCCCTCTGTCTCAAACTCTTTCAATTTGAGTGTGTGTGTGGGTGTGGGTGTGTCTACTGTGTATTTAGTCACATTGCCCTGGGCAGGGGAGGGGGAGTTAGACGTCAATGCCGAGTTAAACATTTATGTGTAAATTGTTGGATTAGACGATTATACCCCCTAGGGGTTGTGCACCGCAAAGGAAGGGCTTATGGCCCAACAGTTCAAAAAGTTCAAAGAAAGCTCCAAGGCAGGCAGATGTTCAATTGATTGCTGGCTTAATGCCTTACTAAGTGCTAAGCTGCTGCTAAGCTTTAAAGCGTGAGCACAGCAAATGCTGCCTCATGCCCCAATTAGAATGTCAGCAGTTGGTTTAACTCGTGAGAATTAGCGAGAGGGGCTTACAGCTCAGGTGATGGAATGGCTTGTGGAAAGTGTTTATTGATGGCATCAACATGACTTGAGAATCGCCTAGAAAAGCTCAAGCTTAATGGCTGCCGGAAACTATTCTCTAAATGTAAAATATCGATTGAGATTGAGTAGCCTGAGAATTGCGAATTCAGAAACGTAAGGAAAAGCGCTTAGCTTAATAGCTTCGGCAAATTATTTTATATGAATAGAAGAATCATAGAATCATATAGAAATACGCCAGAATTGCTATATTTTTAGCTCTATATGGAGAGCTAAAGCGGTTTGACAAATGTTCGCTGAGACTTTCAACAACAACAAAAGACGCGAAAAGCTGTTAATAAGATTAAAAATGTAAGAAAATAAAAGCTAAGCACAAATTGCTTTAAGATTGAGGGTAGTCAATAAACTTGAGACATGTCAAGCTAATGAGTCTGCGCGATGCCGGAGTAAACAAATAACTTTCTGAAAATGGCGAAAATTAAGTGGAAAAAAATTGTAATAATAATAATATTCAAGGTCCTTTTGCGTGGGCAACTGGAAAACTTTGAGCACACCCCAGAGACCAATTAAGCAGCAGCAGAAGCGACTGGAATACTTAACAGAGACTTTAAATTGAGAGTTGATGCCACGCGTTCCTCGCACAGCAACGACTCTGAGCGTGGGGACTGCAGCCTCACATGTTAATCAAATATTCGCCAATCAATAGAGCTAATTATGCTTGTTATTGTAGTTATTCAGCGTGGTGCACGTATTTGCGCAGAATGTTTAAGTACTCCCCGGTTGGATTTCGTGTGTAAACAGGCTGGCAAACAAGTTCCGCTCGGGCCAAGTACCCTGCGGTGGCAAGGTTGCTGCCAGTGTTGGGCAACAGCAAAGTACGTATATTGTATACATGGCAAAACATGCGTAAATTAATTTAATGTCCCTTATAAATATGTAAGTCGACCTAAGCTCAATAAATTCTTTCTGTTTTCTACCCTGGACGCAGAGTAAACAATTAGAAAGGTCCTCTGGCGTAGCAGTGCTGTGTAAATGTGTGAAACGGTGTGGGGAAGTATGTTTAAAGTTAGACTAGGCTAATGAGACTAAGTAACAGTAGTTAGAATTATGGAATTATTAAGTTAAGCTTGGATATATGGCTTACTCTAATCAACACAACATCTTTGATTGGTTCAAGTAAAGTTTCTTCCTTTCTCATACTCTCGATTCGTATTACAGCCGATCGAGAGTATGAAGCTGAAAGCGTTTGCTTTTATTTTTTCTTTACTTATGTATGTATTTATGCATCAATACTACTATATTCTTGGCTTTATATTTCTAATTGAGTTCTTCTCCCTCTCTCAGTCACATTCTCGTTTAGCTTCGATGCAACCACTAACCATATGTTGTATAGTTAGTGATGGCACTCTAACTAAGTATCGATAACATCGATCGATACTTGATAATAGTGCTATCACTATGACTATTGGTGCTATCCCCTCCAAATCCTTTTGGTCTACTACAAAAGAGTAATTCAGTCTAACTTTCTCCATTAAATTAAGTAATAATAAAATTCTTCTTCAGGTATCTCCTAGTCTGGCATTCACTATTAGCGCCAGCTTATTTGATTTTATTTCGCTTATTGTTTGTGAGCCACGTGGCCGCTAGCGAAGTTCTAGTCCCTGTTGTTCCTGCGCTCACACCTCTGTCTCTGTCTCTGCTTCTGCTCCTGCTTCTTCCTTTTCAGTAGCTGCTGCTGTTGTCGACAAAGTTTGCTTTAGAATTTTTGAGCCCCAAACTAATTGCTGCAAATTACAAATGATAATAGCCACAACACACGCTCAAGGTTATATGCCAGACCATTTATTTTATTTTCAACATAAGCACAGCAGGAGGTCGGGAGCGAGTAGCAGTAGGAAGAGGATCTTGTTGGTGGCTGTTGGACTGTTAGTCTACTATGCCCCCATACATCCAGTCGGCGAGGCGCCTCTAAAGCACTGTAAGAAATATTGGCTATTTATCAAGCGACGCGTTGGCGGCCATGGCCTCCAGCCGCCCCCACGTTACGTGTCCCCCCGTTGCCCAAGTGTTGACTTTATGTGGCCCGCTAATTAAATATACATATGTAGGTATAACTGTACATATGTATATAGCGTGCGTAGTGTACGCTGGACATGGCCGGAGGGCGTCATTAAAGGCGCGTTAATTGCGCTCAATTAATGACATCAGGTTAAACGTTAAGTGAAATTAAACAGACGCCTGGGACTGACCCTGCCAAGTGTTCCACGTATATAAATACTTTCCCTCCTCTTTTTGCTTTCCATTTCTTCCTTCTTTTTTTTTGCCTGCTCTATGCACAATAAATCTTAGGTGGCAAAAAAGGTACTTAAACTTCAACTGACTGAGACAAGCCCCAGGCAGCGATTCAGTGTCCAAATTTAAGTTCTCTCTGGAGCATTTAGCAGCACTGCCAGCGGACACATACACACACACACACACACACACACACACACACACACAGGCGTAGATTCTCTGGGCTTGTTTCGCTCAACGGACATTTACAATTTATTTGGCTAATTAAAATATGTTGCATGCTAATGGAGCATTGTCAGTGGCTGCCACAAATGCTTGCCACTTGGCCAAGTGCGAATAGCCAGGCCAGCATCCGTATCCGCATCAACATTCGCCCAGTTCCTGCTGCTGCTGCTGCTGCACCTACATCAAAGTTAACGAGCCGGAAGTGCTGCACATTTTTGGACTTGGATTCTGCTGCCTGCATCTAGTTGATAAAAGCTATTAAAGTCGGGTGATTAAAGCGTCTAGGGAACAAAGGGCAGCCGAAGCGAGAATATTACTGAGTTGCCCCCGGGCACTCGCCTCCATAGTCAACATCCGAGCACAGTAGACGGGCGAAATTTGCTAACGTCATAATTGCAAATTGCAATTCAAGTGTTTTTTGTGGTTTTGCCTGGAGCCACAGCAGAGCGGAGGCTACTTTTCGTCTACTTCCAGAGAGCAGTTCTCGGAACCGACATTGATTATAATCTCCGGAGACTAACAAGAGAATGCAAACATTAACATTTCTACCTGATTGTGATTTAATGGAATGCTCCTTAAGCCAACTTATTAGCCTCCACTACACAGCTCCACAGCTGATGATATTTATGTTTCTATATAAATCTTACTATCTTGAAACTGACTTATCTACTCACCACAACTTGCTATATATATATATTACAATATATATGTAAATTGTGTTTTCCATTTCTCAGTTATTGCCTTCCCCACTCACTTCATTAACTAGCTATAAATAATAACATCTCCTAAAACAATTCCACGCGTCTGCGATAAGCGACAAAAACTCTCGACTCTCGAACGATTGCTTATCATAATATGTCGAGTCATCAGGCAGCTTTCCCTCCGACACAAAATATGCAGAAAGCAGTAAAGTGCGAACCGAACATCCGGACTGCTCGTCCGACCCGACGGAGCAAGAGGAGCAGTAGAAGAGCCACAAAAAAAAAAAAAAAAGTAGAAACAAATTTGACTTTTGAGCAGAAAAACTTAAGAGTACTTAAAGACTTTACGGCTCTCCGTCGTGAAACTGACGCATTATTCTATGAGTTTGATGGGTGAGCTTTTAAAAATATATATTTTATTTTTGCATATAATGCACTCAAGATATTTCAAACGCGCTCAACTCATGCAGTAAACCAGGCAATGTATACAAGATAAGCTGCATTCATGAGTCAGCTAGTAAATGCATCAATATTTGTGTTTAATATACAAAGAGTGAGGAAGATTTAATAGACTGCGAAGTCTCGTACCATTAAAAAGACTGAAGAACGTAATCAATACATTATGGATCAGTTTAATCTCTCGCAATTTGACTACGCGAATCGCAAAATGATTCAGTGCGAAACGATTTGAACTGCAATTGCAAGTCCGCTTAAACGAATTACGAGCTCCGGTTCAGAGAGCCCGCCTTGATTTTAAGTCAATTCAATTAAGCGCCATAATGCTAAACGCTTTGCAGTGGGGTTTCTAATGACACTGACTGGCATTAAATAGGAAACTTGTACAAAGAACATCCAACTGGGCGCTGACACTTGCGAGTGCCAAGTGCCCATTAAGCGGGACGACGAATGGGTGTAGTGCGTTTTCTTGACAGGTTCGTAAAGGCAAACTAAACGCTTTGGCCAGCTCGTTGAGAGGCGATGGCTAACGGGCAAAGTAAACCGCTAAGCTTCATTTACGCCCATTCCATGGATTCATTAATTACGAAATCACATCGAGCGAGAGCATCCGATCACATCATCCAAAATGGCTCAGACAGCCGCTGCCAAATGGAACGAGAGGCGATGGCTTTTAAATGCAGAAGACATCGCCAGAAGAGTAAATAAGAGCGGACAGAGTGGAGCAGCGAGTCCATCAGCCAATTGCCAAGACAGAGCGTAGAGTAGCGACAGTGGCAGAGGCAACTTCAATTAAGTTAAGTCAGTTGCCTCATTTCGAGGACAACATTGGGGTGTGCCACTACCCCCAGCCCCTCCGCTCGCCCCCCGCTTCGTCGCTCTGCCAAAAATGTTGTCGTTTGTTTCAGCGTCGAAGCTTTTTACATCATTAGCATTTCAGCTTCGTTCAGTTCAGAGCAGTTCAACTGAACTCAGCTCAGCTCAGCTCTGCTCTGTTTTTCTCTGCTCTGCTCAGCTCAGTTCCGAGTTTTCCCTCCCGCCTGGCACAAATTCGCAAATTTTCCCATCATTAGCATTCAGCGCAATGAAACAAATACACTTAGAGACTGAGATGGCGAGATAAATATGGTCCCGACTCGCTTCCACTTATGGGACAGCGCCCGCAGGCCACTGACTTTCACTGCGAGTTTACTAACCAAAGTTAACACAATATTTTTATTCATCCAAAGCCCTAAGCACTATCGAATCTGTCGAAGCAACCAGCCAGAGCCAGGCAGTCGGGCAGGCAGTGGGGCAGACAGGCAGCCAGTCAGCCAGGCAACAAATAAACATTCACACATCGCCTTTAATACGTTTCCCCACACAAGCTCAATTAGAGGCAGTCCATGTCCTCAGCTTCTTCCTGGCCTGCGTCTTGTCTTGTGCTCATCAGAGCGCAGCTAGAGATGGCCTTATTTAATGAAGTACACTAAGTAAATAAAAGTTAATAAAATTTAATATTTGAATTTCATTAAATATGTAATGTAAACAATTTCTGATATAGTCTATAGAATAAATGTAAAATAAATATAATATAAAAACAAAATAAATATAAATTAAATATAATATATATATAAAATGAATATAAATATTTAATGTTATTATTAAAATAATATAAATACAAAATAAATATAAATTAAATATAAAATAAATATACATATTTATTATTATTATTAAATATAATTATTTATTTTATAAACAATATTTGAAATTACTCTCATTATTTATTGTCTTGGACAAAGTATCATGTATGAAAAGATTTAATGCAAAAAAAAAACCTTTAAAGTTCTTACTCATTTAATTTTACAAATCGTATTTAAAATAGCTTGAAGTGGTTTCATATGCTTCGCCATAAAGCCATGTCAAATATCACTAAATAGAGCTAAGTCTTTGGCTTAGGTCGTGTAAAGTCGGCTTAAGTCATGTTAAATCCTGTTTAAGCCGTGTTTAGTATGGAAGGTCGTGTGGGCGGTGTGGGCGTTGCTGAGTAATGTATTGTTATTATGATTCCTGTTAGACGAGTTCATAGTTGCGTTAAGTTTACTTAAGACCGTCTTGAGTCGTGTTTAGGCTGTTTAAGTCCCAGTGGGATCATCAATAGTTGTGATGAGCGCCTTTTAGAGTGAATGGAGCATTTTAGGGGCAATATAAAGTTGCATTTAGGCACGAGCTCGACTCACGCGCTCAGCACCAAAGCTTATTTCTAGTGCTGTTCCGATACTCTCCATGCGTCCTTGCCTTGGGTTTGTTTCTATCTTGATTTTATTATGCTTGCGCACTTCTCAAACCACAGCGAGGTCAGCACAAAACATCAAATAGACCGGACTCCCCTTAGCAGTAGCACCCAGTTTAGTCTGCTCTCTCGTGCCAAAGCTCTCCCTTTCCCTCCCTCCCTCTATCTCTCTCTCTCTCTCTTTCTCTCTCTCTCTCTCTCTAAGGCAGCTCCTGTCGCTTTGTGTCCTTTTGCTACTTTGCGAGGGCCAACACTTGGAAGCCTCAGACAACGTTTGGGGCTGGAGCTAATCAGAAATGTTTTACTTAGAAATCCTTTGGTATGCGCTCTACGTATCTCATTTTCGTTGCGCACAATTTACGATATAAACTTGTCTCAATGCTCAGCCCAGCCCCGCCCCTCGCTCCCCTCACGCCCCTTATTGATTTGCATTGGTTGGGCATTTAATGGGGAGGCGTGCGACTTTTGCTGTGATTTCTGGCACACAACAAAAAACTTTTATACGATTCGCTTAAACTTTTAATAACTTTTGTCAATTGATTATATTTCGGGTGCCAGAGTCCTGGGCCAATGTGGGTCTACATAAATTGTTAGCCCTACCGCAAATCGATTTTGGCTTAAAGCGATTTAAGCCTGAGCTATCTCTGTCTCCCACAATAAAATATTGGGCAGCCGAACAGCTTGTTGCTAGCAACTCATTTGAAATATGTATTACAATAGATAAGTAAAACTAGAATGGAAATTGTATGTGAGATATGGGAGATCAAATTTGTAAAGTGATAAGGAGAGACTAAGTTTAAGGTTTTCAAAACATGAACTATGAAAGGGGAAAAGGTTACTCTAAATATTATTACTGAAGGCTTGAAAATTTTTGCTTTTTCTTAAAGCATTAAAACTACTTCGCCTTATCAAACAAACTGGAGCGGGACAGCTCGCCTGCTCAGTTCCTCTGCATTTCGTATGCTTCTGTGGGTCTTATTTGATAAGTTGGCGTGGGTCGTTGGCGCTGATTGGCATTAGATTTAATTAGTGTACAGCATTTCTTTTCTGCCTTCTGATGTTATTGTGTGACGTTTGTCACGTAAGGTGAGGATTTGCGCCTGCTTATGTAATAAGCCATATAAAGTTAATAACAATGACATTTTGGCCAGCAGCAAACTGACTACAACAACAGCAATGTGTCCGGAGGGCTCCTCAATATGGTTATGGGCTAACGTGCAGGATTTATATGAGCTTGTTACACAAAACGGCCTCCAGCGCTCGCTCCCCATCTCAGTCTCCCTCTCCCTCTGTCTCCTGCGCTCCCTCTGTCTCTGTCAATGATTTTCAGTCACACTCTTAGTGCCTCCCTCTTTGTGAGTGTGTGTGTGTGTGTAAGGGAGCTGCTGCCTAACGAAGCTCCAGTCACATCACACATACGCCCGGTAGGCGTTGATGAACTGACAATTTGTGTCAACTGCCGCAGCCGCAGAGCAAAGGGCACAACACTGGGAATCCCGGCATAGTCGAGCACTCAGCTAAATATCCATAGAGCACCGCCCTCGAATAAATGTATTTTCGAACACAAATGCCATTCATTCGGTTCGTGCAATGTGTAGCTGAGCATCATAAAAATTATTCGTTTCATGTTGTGTGCTGGGAGCAAATGGGGGCCTGAAATCGTGAGGAGGTTAGAGGCAGCTGCGGTGCAGGCCCACACAACTAAAAGTGCTCCAAACGGGAGTGCTCAACGGGATAGATACCGTAACTCATATAATATAATATAATAATATTACCTGGCTGCATCGCAGATTGTTATCCAAATCCGAATATTTTGAATATTTTTTGCAGTTGTCATTTGGCATGCTCAAGAATCATAACCAAATATACCAATCTAGCAAGTGTGATAAGCTGTACTATAGATATAGATATATGGACGATCACAAACTGAATATTGATAGCATCTAAGTTTTATAGCTAAATATCCTTGGACAACGTCCGCCTCTCATTCCCGTCTGGAGTCTATCTTCTTTATGAGCTCCGAGGTGCTTCAGTCAGTTAGTCGCATGTGCGCAAAACTATTATACCCAGTTGATACATTTTCAATGGGTTCGGAGTATAAATATATATTTCAGCAACGACGAATATGCGGCATATGGCAGCAGCGTGACCGTGACCATGCCCCAAGCCTGCTGTCCCGCATCTGTGCCCCTCGCGGTTCGTGCCTGTCAGTTGCCAGTTGCCATGTGTAGCCATATTGAGCCGTGAGTGTGTGTGGGCTGGTGTGTGGGCTGGTGTGTGGGCTGGTGTGTGTGCGTGTGTGCGTGTGTGTGCGTGGCAAAACGCGCAACTCGGCACGGGAATTATTAACTTGTAATGTGCTCTGCATAGCGTTTTTAATAAAAGCAAAGCTGAGCAGAGCACAACGTGACCAGCAGCAACAGCCGGAGCCAGAATCGGGGAGCCAGACGCGGGAGTTCGTGGATCGACCTGATGACGATGACACCACGTGTGCGCCTGATGGGCATTCCAGAGGACACACAGAGTCATACATTTTGATGTCCTCAATGAAGTGATGGTATAACAATGTTGTTGTTGTAGCTTCTTTATTTTTTTTTCGCCTTTTTGTTTTGCATTGATTGCGTCGTCCGGTTAGGAATGCCTGCAGGCAATGGGACGGAAGGATGGGGCCGGAGCACAGCCCAGCCCAGGTCCTGCTAGTTGCCATTTGAATGCGATTGATTTAACGAGCGCTGTGGGAATCAGTGCAGAGCATAGCATGCGCACACAGGACACACGTAAATGCTTTAACTTAAAGCTGAACAAACAGTTATTTCTCGCCACGTTCACGTGGGCGGGGCGAGTAATGGACGCTTGGGGTAGTGGCGACTGCTCGTCCCTCAGAGCCCAGGCCCGGGCCCGGGCCCAGGCCCGGTTGCGGGCTTAATGCGGCGTCATGGCATCATCACAAACTTTATCAATTAAACTTGGCCATCGCCTGTTTTTTTTCTCATCTTCTTCTTTTTTTGTGCCCACGCAGCCCGCAGCTTGTTTTTAACTATGGCAGCAAGCTGCTGACACCAGGACGCCAGCGCACAGGTCCTGGTCACAGGCCTGCGGGTCACTTGTAGGCAATGCAAATGAAAACGAGTGAAAGAAAAAAAAAAAAAAACAATGGCTGGCACCCTCTAACCACTGATACTATGTGGCCAGCAGTGGGTGCGACACCCAACATCCTGTTGCTCCATAGTTGATGACAATTTTCACGTACACACTCACACACACATAGACACACTTACACAGTTTATCTCTACTCACAGCTATAAAAACGAAAATTAAATTATAAATATGGCGGCTAATCCCATTTAATGTATGTAAAGCAGCTTGATTTACGTGTAATTTTCAAGAGTTCCCAACATGCTGACGCTGAAAACGTGACCATAAAAATATTTTTGAAATGCAAAAAATAAATATATCAAGCCATAAATAATGTCCATGTGAAAATAAGGGAACAGCCAAATGGAATGCCCTTGACTAAATAACATTGTAAACATAAATAAAACATTTTATTCCCAACGAAAGTCTAATATGTGGCGTATTGTTCGTCAGATGACTAATTTTAGCAGTTAGGGGTAGAAAGAGGAGAGCTCTAAGGGCAACTTGGCTGCTACGAATGTTGCGTTACATACCTCACAACATTAGAATATGCTTGTATAAAGGGTCTATCAGATCGATGGAAAAACAAACACAAAACTTTCGTAAAATTCCTTTTGACAATTGGCTTAGTTTTGACAGAGTCAAGATGGTTATGAAGGCAGCAGCAGCAGCAACAGCAGGAGAGCATATGTTGAGGAGTTCTGGGCCTCGAAGGGTTAAGTTTTTAATTTGAATTTGAAGAGCACAATAAACAGGGAAAATTGTTATTTATTATCATCTTTAACATTGCGCAACATCTGCGTTCTGTTTGTCACAAAAGTCAAACTAATATTTATGGATTCTACGAACATAAAGCACAGATATTCCAAATTTAAACATCAAATTAATGAAGAGTGGAAGCCAAGCTTAGGGTATTGCCCATTAAAGTGGATTGGGCCATTGACCGAGCTACAAGTATTTGCCAAGATTGAAATTGCTTAAAACACAAGCTGCTTAGTAGGTATGT
The DNA here is from genome assembly GCA_035045145.1 of Drosophila meridionalis. NCBI lineage: Eukaryota > Metazoa > Arthropoda > Insecta > Diptera > Drosophilidae > Drosophila > Drosophila meridionalis. The sequence goes on along the minus strand of JAWNPG010000020.1, from coordinate 2,845,534 downwards.
GCTTAACCTCTCTGTATGTGTGTGTGAGTGTGTGTGAGTGAGTGTGTTGTGGGCGGCATTGTGTGGAATATAATTTAAGCAAAATGCAGTGCCCAAAGCCGATTAGCTGAGTGCTTGTATTTGATATACGATATCATCGATCCATTGACGAGTTGCTAATGCGCCTCTGTTTACCTTCGAATCGGTCAAAATCAATTTCCAATCAACTTCTGCTAGGGCTCATTTTGATAATCAGATTTTGACAGCTTTGGCTGCAGATGTTCAAGTTAACTGCGAGTCTTAAGATGCTGCAGCAGCACTAAGTACAACAACAGCAAACAGCTTAGGTGGCCATGCTACATTTGGCCTGGAAATCTCGCTGGAATTGCACCAAGAGGTGCGTCGAGCAAGTCCTTTGCCAGCACTTTAACAAATTGTGTCAGCGCCCAATGCAGTTCACTGAGCGCACATTACAGAAGTCAAAGGAGTGCACTGAACGAAAAAATGTTGCATATTTAACAAAAAATAATAAAAAATAAATAAATAAAATTAAAAAAAAAAGTGAAAAAAAAATTTTTTTCTGTTAGTCTGCCAAAATGTAGATAACAAATTCATTTTCATAGAGGTCTTATGTCAAATTGCTTCAATTTCTAGAAAAATACTGAATGAAACCTTCCAAGCAAACATAAAAATAATGCACTGAACTAATTTAAAGTACATTTAAAATTTCAATAGGACTTATCAATACTTGGAGAATAGTTTAAGTGAATTGAGGTAAATGAAGGTAGCGGGCTCTACCATAATTTTCGGGAGCTACCATAATTTTCTGAAAAAATCTTATAATATATAGCTTTTAAGTAAGAACTTTAATAAAATTGTGCTAACAAAGAAACAAAAAAATAAAATAAATCAGCTGAGCCTATCTAAAATAGGTTTTAAACTTCTACGGGAGGTTTCAATACTTAATAGAATAGTTTAAGTACTTTGAGTTAAATGAATGTAGAACCCGAAGCAGTGGAAACTTCTTTATAGCTAAACTAATAAACTAAACTAAAAAATGTAATCAAATCATTCTAATAAAAATTTGTTGTTCAATTTACAAAAATGTTTAAAGTGTTTAAAGTCTTTATGCAAATATTTTCATATGCAAATATTATCTCATGCAGAAAGAATTTATTTTGTTCAGTGTAGCAGCTGCAGCTGTTGCTTATACTGATGCTACTGCTGTTGCTGTTGTTGTTGCTGTTGTTGCCGCTGCTGCTACTGCTGATGATGCTGATGCTGCTGGTGCACAGACAAACAACGCTAAGACGCAGCTAAGTCCGCCGCGTCAGTCACAACCGCAAAACCGCATTTAAACCCCTGCAAGCTCCACTCCCACCCAGTCCGCAGATCCCAAAACTATTGTGAGCCTTTGCAATGCTTTTGTTCAACTGCCACGCCTCTTGCCGAACGAGCAGCCATTGCTATGGCACAACGGCTGCAGCTGCAGCTCGTTTGCATGGCTGCTTTTGTTGTCGTTGCTGCTGATGTTCTGTTGCCAGTGCCTCTCGCCTGCTGCTGCTGCTGCTGCTGCTGCACTGCGCTGCTTTTAATTACAAAAGTTACGTATACGACCTGCAGGTGTTGCAGCTGCGTCTGTTGCTGGCTGCCAGCTGACGCCACAGCCACAGCTACAGCCACAGCTTCAGCCGCCGCCGCTCCAGAGGCACTGCTTCAAAGTCGCCAGTTCCGTTCGAGCTCGTTAATTACCGTTTCGAGGCGCTACCAAATAAGAGAGCGAGAGACAAAGCGAAAGAAAGAAAGAGAGAACGCGCCCGGCATGCCCCTGGCTAGGCAACCAGCCCCATTGCAGATAATAATAGCTGGCAGGAAATGTGACCAAAAATGTTTATAGGCCAACAAACCATCCAAAGCCCGCACCCGCTCACAGTTAATATATACATAGAGCCCTACATAAGCCGTATAACTGTATAATTAGTGCCATTTTATGAATGCAAAATAACCGAATGAGAGGTTTATGTGTTTGCCATGCCAATTGCTACAGTTTCGCATCGCTTGTGTGTTTGCGCGCTCTCTGCTGCCCATTGGACCGCGGAGCGTGGGGTTAATTGGTTGTGGCCAAGCTGCATTTGTTAATTGGTTATATTAAATATAGAGGACAAATAAATGAATTATGTTTGGGTAGCAGAATTTCCAACTCTGAATCAATTGTGGTACAATTTTATCTGTTCGCCGTTTGATTTAATAAATTACCTGCAAAGCAATTGGTTAAGGATCTGATGACTTATATTCAGATAATAATATTTTGATACATTAAATCAATTATCGATTAATACAAAATATGCTACAAATATATCGATCTTTGTATAATATATATATTTACTCAGTTAGCTTTAAGAATTTATAGATTATTATAAAATATACTAAGAATATGTAGATCTCTGCAGTAATTCGTAATACATACACACTTTGTTTTAAAACTTGATCGATTATTAAAAAATATACTAAGAATATATCGATCTCAACTGTTATTTACCATACATTTTTGGTGAGTTAGCTTTAAGAGTTTACTGATTATTACAAAATATACTAAGGACATATCACTCTCTGCAGTAATTCATTACACATACTTACTCGTTTAAATTTAAGAGTTTATGAATATATAAATCATCTGCTAAGGTTAGTCAGAGTCTTTGAGCATATTCTAAGAGAAGATATCTATTAGAGATCAATACTTCTCGACTCACAACAGTCCCATATTTGTTATCTCTGCTCAGAATAGTCCTAATATTCATATTTACAGCGTATCTAACGGTCCTTCCTTGCGAGCTTCTCGCATTTTGCCCTTTTTGTTTCTCCGTTCTCTGTGGTTGCGACTGTTGTTGGGCAGTTTTATATACTCACACTCACGCTGAAAGCGTGTGTATGAGTCGAGCTGTACGAGCACTCATAGTTTTGAGTGTTTTGTACCCATGCTGCAAATGAATTCTAATTTTTTGAACAAACTTTGCGACAAAGCGCCATAAAACCGAGCATAAACCGAGTATAAACCGAGCAACAAACAGCGTAAACAGTGCGAATAACCTTGGATGGAACTAAATAGCTAACAATAAGCCGGAGCTTATTTGAGAGTCTAGCATATGGACCAACTTCTATGCGAAGTTAAAGCCAACTAAACTACATAAATGGCAGCGCCACTGACGAGTGCCCAATGCGGGTCTGATTGTCGCAGCTACAATTGTTGCTTTCGTGTTGAATTTGTCGCAACCGCAAATCCTGGAACGGCGAAACCTCCGAAACGCTGCCACGCCCAGCCCGCAAAAAAACACGTCAGCTAACACCTCAGCAATTATGCGCCGTCAATTGGATTGCGGTCACACCTCGGCAACTTAACACCAGTCCAAGTGGAGGAGGGGGCATGGGAAAGCGTCTGGGATCCAACACGGTGTGAAAGTCATCCGACACCAAAGTGCTCGGAAGGACCCCGCAGGCGCACGCTCTGTAAGCGCAGGTCCTTTATATATATATATATGTATATACATATATATTTATATATATATGAAAAATTAAAAATCAAATAACGAAATGTAAATACGCCGCACAACTGCACGAGTATTTGCGCGGCCAAATAAATTTAAAATTGTTTAATTTAATTTCATGTTTCTTTGCACAAGGATGAAAGCACAGAAATGTAAATTCTATGTGAATTAAATAGTAAAATCATTATGAACGTTTCCTTTAAGCTACAAATAATCAACTAAATGAATGAATTTTCAATTGCAGTGATAACACAACATAAGCGAAATATAATTTCGTTGTATGAAAGTTGATGCTCGCAGCCCAAAAACCGAAACCAGAAACTATTCAATCAGGAATTGCTTGACAGGCGGATTAATTTAACTCTGGGTGGGTAACCGACACTTAATTCCACTGACTACAAAGCAAACCCAGTCTGCGGTTGACCCACGGTGTATGAGACGAATGCCACGGAGTTAACGCAGATATTATTCAGCCAAATTTCCACGCCCGCCTTAGCTTAAATTGTCTCGAGCAAATGTGGCAAACGTGAATTGGGTCTGAGGCTTATAAACGATAAGGCAAAATTTTTGCTTTAAAGCTGCTACAAATAGACTTTAAAGGAAATGTGATTCAATTAAAGCGCAGGGAGATAAATAAATAGGCCATTTCACTGCAATATAGTGGCACTAAGAACATATTAATAGCCGAAGGCGTTTAAAGAGATTCCATGTGCTATACATATATTTTATAAGTAGATAACCTATCGTTTATTTTGGTATATACCAAAACTTACTAAGCCCTTCTAAAAACTGAGGGAACTCAAAATCACATAAAAAAGTTTTTCCCAAAGGACACATCTATTTCCAAAAGCATATTTGTAGATTATAAAATATGCATCTGCTCTAACTGCTATAATTTTCCCTAGATTTGCCAACTTCAGAACTTAGTTTCTTTAAGCAATCTCAGATCTCAGCTCGCTTGCTATATTAAAGCGCAATTTCAATCTAACCTTAATTCCAAATTCGCCCTTAGCTATGAAGCGCATAACCTAAAAACTATTGCGCTCCGTTGGGCGCTCGAGTTATTTCATTAAAGTTAAAGCAAGTGCATTTTAATTAGCATTATGTTAAAATTGTTGCTAACAGTACGAAAAAAAAGGGAAGCGCCTCTCTAACTTGCAAATTGAGTGGTCGAGGAAAATGCGCCTTTTACCTTATGCATTGGCCGTGGTGCGCTTTAAGAGATTTCCATTAGGCTAATCTTCACTGTAAGTACCGAAAAGAGAGAACATATACGAGAGAGCATATATGTATGTGTGTATGTATGTGTGGTATGCATGGCATGCAGCAGCCTGCTTATTATTCTCATATCCGCTAGCAAGTACGAGAGTGAGTCAGGAGCGACAGGGAGCGGCTGCTGTGGTGTAGCATTGAGCTGGTTGTGTTCTCTCTGTGTACACAATTTTGTTTTATGGTTTTTTAGTTATGAAACTGAAACTGTATTACATACACACAACCACACTCACACACACGCATTGGCATGTTAAACGTACAGCAACCACAACAGCAACTCAAGCTTAAAGCGGCGCCAGCGAAACGGCTGTCACTGCCGATGTTGTTGTTGTTGTTTGTATTGCTCGCTGGCATATTTACGCAGTTTTTTATGCCAACTGGGATTGAATGCTGAAGTGTGGGCGTGCTGGGCGTGCCTGGCAGTTGCGCAGCGCGCGTCAGATAATATAAACGTTGTTTAAAGTTTTTAAACGCAGTTTTGCAATACACCCGCATACCTCATGGCCCTCTTTGCCCGCGTTTCCTCGCTCAACCAAGCATAAAGTGCTACATGAAAACGCTCCTGGCGCTTCGCTTTCCCTGGGAAATTGAACTTTTCCCTGAGTAGCCAAGCAGAGTTGTCGACTTGACTCCAGCGAAAGCTTCTGTTTGGCTTATTTCTATGTAAATGGGCCGAAAGCGCACTTCTGACTGCTTGCAGCAGCAGGCAAAAGATATCCCCAGCTATCCCTCTCCCTCTCTCTGTATCTCGGCATGGTAGAAAGCGCTTCCAGAACCGCCACGAAAACCCTTTAGCCAGTCATTCGCCAGTCTCTTTTTGAAGTGCAGAGGGAGCCAGTCAGCGCATCGTTTATTTGAATGCAATTGACTGAAGGCTTAGCCGGGCAAAATGTGCGGCCGCAGTGGGGCTTAGTCTGTTGGCGACATGTTGGCTTATGGCTGAGCCGCTGACGCTGACAGCGATGGCCAACGTTGATGTTGCCGCCTGTCGGACTGTTTGTCTGGGAGTGCAGCTGCAGCAGCAACAGGAGTAGCAACAGCAACAGCAGCCAGTTGCAACAACAGCCAGTTGCAACAGCACGCATACATGCATTTCCGCATCCGCATCCGTTTCCGCTTTGTGCATTGGTAAGCAACTGAAAACAGGCAGCAAACATACACAAACACACACGCACAGGCACACACACATACACACACGCACACGCCCATAAACACTGCGACAGCAACAGACACTGAGTGGTAGGCAAAAAGACAGCCGGCAGCAGCAGCAACAATAATAAGCGAAGGCAGCTGAGGATAATGTCTGACCTGACTCGACTAACAGATACTCTGTAGCTTGTTTATAATTGATTTGATTATAAACAGGGACAGACAATTTTATACACATATATTAAGCCTCGTCTATTCATTGCAATATTTTAATTTGAAGCTAATATCTCTGGAGCTCAAGCAGATTACATGTATATATCGATATTACAGGGGTGAACAACAAAATTATGGGATAAGGAAATATGGGATAGGGAATTTTAGAAAGTGACTTACTTATTAGACTAATTAAAGTAGACTAATTGATTCTATCCATCTTAAGTAAATGTTTATCAAATTTTGTACTAATCGATCATAGCATTTAGAATTTATCTATATATAAAGATTGTTGCTATTTATTGATTATGGACTAATCTTGGCCTTCGTGCGTAATAGAAAGAACGACAGTTAAATAAATACTGTGGGCGATCTGTTATAAAACTTATGACATAATTTAGAGAAATTTTAACTTTAAAATTAAAATTGAACGAATCATAAAATATATTCCAATTATGTATTATGTAAAATTCAAACAAATCCAACTTACATGCAGCTCGTCTCAACTGCACAGACTATGCTAGCCTAATTCTCAAATTTCAGAGACTACAGGGTATAGCCAACAGAGACAGCGATGGCGGCAACTGTCATGGGTTTTATGGCCACATTTGCCAATTGTTTGTTGAATTGTTGACGTAAATGTCACTCGAATGAAAGGCTCGTCGTATGGGCGTGGGCGTGGCACTGGCGGCAGACATGCCTTGTTGCCTTCTTGCTTCACGTTCTTATTGTCACCACTTTTGCTGCTTCTTCTTGTTCTTCTCGGCAGCCGTCAACGCATCCGACGGCATCGTTAATCTTATTTAAGGTACAGCCATAGCACAGTTTTTGGCCAAGTCTCTATATGGGCAATCCGCATTCCGCACCTGTTTGAATTGGGAAACATTTCTATTTTTTTTAGAATAACGCAACTCCGAGCCGAGAGCAGACTAGGCGAAAAAGTTGTTCAAGCAAAAATGTGTTACATAATGCGAGGTGTTCACGAACATTAATCGAAATTAAATCTAATTAGCTTAAATTAGACATTATTAGGTTATAAAGTATTTTCATGCTTGATATACTTGTGGTCTGTGTGCGGGATCTGAGCTAAACTGAGAAAAGAGAGTGCAGGCTGAAATAAGCATTGAAAAGGAAATGTCGCTAAATACCTGTACAAGTAATTATAACATTTATAAAGCATTTACATTCAGATTTAACTCACTCAAAGAAAAATATGCAAAATTAAGGTAAATATATATTTTGCATAGTCATGAAAATAAATTGATGGCATTAATTCCTTAAATATTATTATGTCATTTCCCCCATTTTTTATTCATTTTTGCCAAGTGAAGACAGCTTTCGCTAAAGGCTACTGACATTCCATTCGTTCAGCTGCAGAACTTTTGTTTTTGTCTTTTTTCATTTTTACATTTTATTTAATTTACGTACATGGCAGACCCTGCTGGTCGACATTCCAATGTTCCACGTAAGCAGCAATCGACCACCAAACTACAACACGGAAAATATGAAATTTATTGTGGAATATATACAGGTGTATATATACATATATATTTATATACATATATATTATATATGTATGTACATGGCAGGGCAAGGGTACAGCAAATTGGTCAGCTTCTCTGCCAATAAAATGTGTTATTAAATTTTTATAAAATGGAAGGACAATTTGTGAATTAGGTCAGCTTTACCACACAGCGTGTAGTTTGAACTTTTGGCTTTTCTTTTTCAATTGAATGACATCTGAGCAATAAGAGCTAAGAGACTGTTAGACAAAGAATAATAAATAAACTTCGCAAATCACATTGTGCTCCAATATTTCTGTTTTCTTTAAATTTACTAAGAGAAACTCCATTTAAAGTGTATACAAAATGCGCATACTCCTGTAAATGTTGAATCAAATTCTCTTACTTCATTCATAGCTCATAATCATTGACATTTTGGCATGCAAATTACAGAAAATATTTTAAAGGGCTTTAAACGATCCAATTATTCGATTCATATAAATGTCACAATTGTTATTTATAATATTATTATTCTTTTATATTCGATAGTATAGAGCTGTGAGCACTTAAAACAGTATGATTAAACAACACAGCCAACATAGCGAACTCAAATCATCTTTATTTATGTATTTTATTTGAGTGCCTTCGCCTAAGTACTTTTCATTTGAATACTTGCACTTAAGTGATACTTATCTAAGGATCTGAGTGTTATTATGTAAGTCTTTGACTTGAATGGAATTTATTTATTTTATTTTATTTTATTTATTTCAGTCCTACTCGTATACAAGTTTTTGGTGTGAATATTAAATTAAAACTTCGAAATTCATACTTAGCCGTTTCTACTTAGATAGTGCGTAGACATTTATCATAAACCCATTTTTATAGCCTATCAACTGAGGGCAAATTAGCGAAAAGGAATTTATACGCTTCAAACTATGATGAAGTTTATACCTAACGAATCAACTGAAGTTGGTCTATATATTACACTCTCTATAATATTTAAATATTTACATACATCCAATTATAGTAAGCTCAAGCAAATTTAGGGCACCGCAAATTCGTTGTCATCAATAACTCTTTGGCTAGTTTGCTTACGCTTTGAAGTAACCGAATCCTTTGCTATCTTACTCAAACTGACCTCGTTAGGCTAAGACCAAGTGGGCGGGTGTAATGGTTACACTAACACGATGTCCAAAATTGATGGCCCAAAGAGTGAGAAAGACTGCGAATGGGGGTGGGAAGAGGGATGGGTATAAAGTGTTGCCGTTGCTGCTTTTGCTCATGATATACATACCTTCCGCTTGGCCGCCAGTTGCTCCAAATGCAGCGGGCGATGTTTGCATTGCGTCGCAGTTTTTTTCATTCGCGTTGCTTTTAATTCAATTTAACAATCGCGTTTCTCTCATGCACTCTTCAATGTTTTTCTTTTTTTCTCTCTCTTTTGCTCCGCCGCTTCTGCTGCGCTGTGTGTTTTGCATTGTTGCTGCCAACGAAGCGAACCGGAAGTTGCACAGCGGCAGCAGCGCCAGCACCAGCAGCAGCAGCAGAAGCAGCAGCAGGAACAACAGCATCAACAGCAGCCATTAGCGCAAATGAAATTGGATTTTGTGCCCCAAACACTCAAAGAAATTTAATCAAAAGACGCCCTGCATGCTCCACGCCATCCGCTATATTTGGCACATTTTCGTTCGCCTTGCATTTTTTATATAATATAATCATTATTAAATGGTGTGCAAATATTCCAAATGTGCTTCGTACACTCGCTACGTTCGAAAAATGATAGCTGATCATATTTCGTGTGCATGTCAAGACCAAGAACAGCAGGCCGAAGAACATATACCCTTCTAAATCACAGGATATATAGATATCTATATTAAATATGTTTATTATATTAGACTTTCCATATGATATAACTTTCTATATGATATAGGAAAGCCAATCTCAAAAAAATTAATTCCAATTTATATACTTACCGTATAATACAAATCTCTAAACTATAAAACTGATGGACAGCCGGACTCACCTCCATCCAGAGTGTATGAAATCGCTCTGTCGGAAACTTCGCCTGCTATCGAGGAGATATTTGGAATATATTCGACAAGTGCATAATAAATTCCAGCAGCTCGCTGCACCCATCACAGTTGCCTGCATCTACAACAAATTTCGCTGCTTTACATTTTTGCCCTCTCCCACACTCCAATGGCCGCCGTGTGCCGCAGGTGAAGTAATGGAGCCAAATGCAAAATGTGCATTCTGTTTATCCCTCCGGATTTTTCCTTTCGACCAAATTATCCATAATTACAGTAATGAACGTATAAATTCCTTGCAGATATCTTTGCTGGCTCGAAATGCAAAATAATTGAGGCAAGCTGCATCAGTAATTAAATAAATTGAGGCACTCAGCTGATGTGCATGATATGAAAAGGTAACACATATCTACAATTAATTGTAATTGGCCTACAATTGTATCAATTTCATGCATCAGTTGAGACGAAACATTCCAGCAGTTAGCTTCAACAGACCAACTTTGGCCATTAATATGAATTTTGATGATATTTAAAAGGAAAACTATTATTTTTATTTAAGCTTCGAAGCATTCCTTAGTTTGCAGCAATCGATAGATTAGTGAAGTAACTTAAAGACGCATTCCAAAATATTCTAATTAAACTTTGTAGGAAATTATTTAGACTAGAATTATACTAAGAGCAAAACGCTATGATTAAGTTTAATCATTGCAATAAATTTGACTCTCGCATTAAAGAAGCCATTTCCTGTTGGTCGACTAAATTCGGTTTATTTCTAATATATCATTATCAGTCGGTTATGAATACACATGAAAAGAGCGGGTGTATTTTAGACACAGTTTACAATAAGCAGAGACAGAGAGAGACAGAGAGACAGAGAGAGAGAGAGAGAGAGAGAGAGAGAGAGAGAGAGAGAGACGGATTCACACACACACACACACATCTATAATGACATTTAACTATAACTAAAACATTGATTATCTAGGTTAATAATACATTTCAAATTTAAGTGGTGCGTAGTTGGAGCAATTAGGTCCAGACAACGCGTTTGCGTGCAAACTTGGGCGGAACGGCGGTCTGTGCATTGACCACGTTCAGCGAGCGCGTATTGTGTAGGCGTGGCGTGTCGACGCTTCCACGCACGGGCGGCAGATCCTGCCAGACGTCCAGATTGAGATTGGTAAAGGAGTCGCTGACCTTGGGCACCAGCTCACTCGCTTCGCTGAGATCGGCCTGACTGAGAGCGGCGCTCGGCTGCGACTGCTCGGGTTTATCACATGGCACGGCTTCAATGGCTTCTGTGGAGCGTGGCGATGCCAGCTGCTGCTCTTTGTTGAGCTGTTCCAGCTGCTTGGTGGTCTGCTCAATGCCCGCTACGTGGGTGGCGCGCAGCTCGACGATCGACTTCTGCTCGGCGACATTCTCGCCAAGCATGCCGCTCAGCAGCTGCTGCTCCTGCTCGATGATCCTGTTGATGTCGCTGAAGCGCCGCAAGTGCTGCTCCCGCCAAGTCTCCTCGCATTGCTGCAGCTTGTATTTGGCCTCTGACTCGTACATGGCGTCGATCTGACTGGCGGCCAGGGTCTCGGCTTCCAGCTGATCCTTGCACTTGTCGAGCACCTCCTGCAGCTGCTCCGTCTTAACGGCATACTTGGCCATCCGCTCGAGCATGTTCACGCACAGCTGGATCTGCTTGCGGAAGGCCTCGTTGCGGTTGCGTATGAAGAGCTTGATTTTCTTCAGATTGAAGGCCTGGTTGACGTCCGTCTGTCGCAACATGAGTGCCGTCGACTCCTCCAACAGATTCTTCTCCTTTTCGAGCTCGTTCATGAAGAGGCGCAGATGTTGCTCCTCCTGCTTGAGTCTTTCCGCCTGCTCTTGGCGCTCTTTCAGCTCCGACACGTGAGATTCCTGCAGCGCGCGTATGTCCTTGATTTCCTGTTCGCGTATGAGCTGACGCTCCTTCTGCGCCTGCTCGGTCCGACTGATCTCCTGCTGGAGAAGTAGCTGTTGCTCGGCGACGAGCGCCTCGCGCTCCTCACGATGCTGCTGCTGCTCGATCTGCTTGTCCAGCCAGTTGAGTTTGGCCAGCACCTCGTTGTTCGACTTGGACTGGAAGAGCAGCTTCTCGTCGTCGACGCCATGGCGCCAGCGCCCGTACAATTTGGCCTCCATTTCCAGCTTGCGCTTGAGCTGCTCTTGCTCCTTGATTGACTGGTTGATGCGCTCCAGAGTCCTCAGATCACCGGGTGGTTCACGAGACCGACGCTTGCGTCCCAGCTCCAGGTCATAGATATCATTATCCTGCTCTAGCAGCTGCCGCAGCTTGGTGCGTCGCTCGTTCAACTCCTGCTCCTTTTGCTGCTGACTCTTGCGCTGCTGCAGCTTCTGGTCGGCCTTGTCGTAGTACGCCTTGTTGGTCCAGTTCTCAAAGCGTGACGTCACCTTGCCCCAATGGTCGTAGTACTGATTCACCTTGTGTATCGCCTCCACACGATTGTTCTCCTGCTCCTGGCGCCAGGCATACGCCGCATGCTGATGATTCAACCGGCCCGACATGTCCTGCAAGCAAAGCAGAGAAGAGAGGAGAGAGTGTGTGAAAACTGTGACCAGCCGAATGACAAGTTCATAAACTTCCAGACACAGCCGTGCTCAGTCGTGCCTGAAGATGATGAAAAGCCAACGAGATGGCTTCTATATATATATATATACAATAAAAAAAAAAAACTTCAATTTGCCGTTTGAATGCGCTGCATGAGAATTTGTCAAAAAGCACGAGCATACGAGATATTAACTTCCTAAGCACACTTGTATTTATATATATTTTTATTTTTATTTATTTGAAAGTTATTGAGGCTAAAAATGTCGCACAGTCGAGAGGAAAATAGTGCTCTTTGAGCTCTTAGATTATAAGTATCAAAGTGCTTTGACATTTGCAACAAGTGTAGCCGGATGGCAGTCACCGACTGAAGCTCATTTCGAATTCAATAAAATTGTGTGTGCAATGGAAGAAAACTGATTCAGAACTAGGGCTTATTTATTGAAAAAGAATATATATATGGATTTTACATTTTATATCAGATATGGACATATGTATATCTTCATGTGAGATGCAGTGTTTTCTTCATTCAATTCAATTCGAAGCGTAAATATTTAACTCCAGCAGCCAGAGAAGATGCTGAGATATGAATTGCAGCCACTTTAATGCTTATTAAGCAGGGAACTGTATTTTAAGCAGCTTTGCTAGTGTAAAGATATTTAATCGCTCACTTTATGTGTTAAGTAAATATAACGTAAGTAGTAGCCGAAAGAGAGAGGGAGAGAGAGCCGCCTCATAAACCGGCCTAAGCCCATTTATGTTTTAACTCTATTTAAACATATAGCAATTGTAGCTTCCTTTAAGTGGCGTTCGTTTAAGCCATTCCAGTGGGTTTTCAGTTAAGTAACTGTCAGGAAGCTGTTAGCTTCGAGCAATAGCTACTGAACTGGGACTAGATCAGGCCGGGCAAACGTCTCAATCTCGACCCGGTCTGGTTTGGTCCACTATCGCAACACGATTAGATTTGGAGCTCTTTACGCTGGGCATGGCTGTTCGCTGTTTTTCCCCCTAGTTTTTGGTTTCTGCCTGGCAGCAGCTGTCACTAACTGCCAAGCGAGCAGCCAGACAGGCAGGCAGAGCAAGAGCAACGGCAAAAGCATCGTAACCAACCAGGCTGCTACCCAAACTCGCAAAAGCTGTTGCTTGGCCAATGTCACCACCACACGCACACCATTCACCAGCTGCCCCCACCCCCACCAACTCCTGCTTCAACTCCAGCTCCAGCCTTGATCCCAACGAGTTTTGAGATACAGCCAACTGTCCATCCCGAGCGTCCATCCATCAACGTGGCCCCATTGCAATATGTCAGAGGCCTGAACAATGTGCGTGCCTCGAGCTACGTTTCGGTTACCGCTGAAAATCCACCCAGCACCACCCACTCAACACCACCCACTAGCACCAGCCAGCCAGAGCAACCACACTCGCCGGCATCCAGATGCAAATTGACGTTGGCGTTGCGTGGACGGCGGGCTTGCTAATTTTCTGCGAGATTTATGGGCAGCACGAAGCGCATTGATATATGCCAAATTGTTTACAAATTGATTACATTATTAATAATGCCCACAGCACCGCCACAACAAGCACCACCCGTTCGCAGAATGTTGCCGTTTGGTTTATACAAAATGCATAATATATTTCCCACAAAGTACTTCTTATGTCATGTGACTGACAAAACTTTGCCAATAAATCAAGCAACGGTGCGAGCCAACTGGGAGGGAGGTGGGTAGGTGATGTTGCTGTTGCTGGGTGTGGCACACGTGTGGCCGCCCACATTTCAATCGAGCGGGCGACAGTTGAGCCCACAGCTCAAATGCCAAGATGACGCCCAAATAGACTTAATACACTTTCGGCACACCAAATTCACTTCCTTAATTGAAATTTTAATTTGAATACTTTGCCAAAGTTTTGGCATTCAGCCCAGGATCATAGAGAGCGAAGGGAGGGGCGGAAGGCGTGTCACAAGATATCTAGACAGACATACACACACACTCACACTCACACAATAACAAAAACAGCCAAACAAACAAGCAAAAGTCGCTGCTGTCGCCAACAACTGCCAACCACTCGGCTCCGACCGCTGCTCCTTGCTCCTTACTCCTGCTGCTCCTCCTGCTGGCTGGCGTCTGCTCGCAGACTCCTGGATATACGGCAATCTCACAGGCTCAGCGCTTTTCAATTTACGCGCCGCGCAAATCGTTTGTCATTTTATGTATGCCTTAATATATGGCATGTGCGTGTCGTGGCGCCCGCTCTGCCATCAGTTAAGAGAGATCTAAAATACCACGCCTTCCCGGCTCCCCGCACCTCCGCCTCCCAGCCTGCCACCGGCAAACCTTACTGGTTGCCCCCTCAAGAGTGTAATTTCTAACCCAAATGGTAACCAGCAAGCGTAACTAATCCGCGCTGGCAATGATATGAGCGCCAACTGATGAGTCGCTGCTAGCCCAAACTTTGCCAGATATATATATATATATATATATATTAAGATAAGCATGTGTATATATATAGATATATGCGTCTTTATGTATGAAGTTGTATTTTCTGACTTTCAGATTGCTCGTTACGGCAATTTTAATTGTCACTTTACGCTGATGAAGTTTGCAATTCAAATTTGTTAGAATTCTAATGATCACATCAGGTTTTTGTGTTTTTTAAAGATGATTACGAATCCGCTCAGGAATATAATAAAATTAGAAAATTAAAAATTGTATATAATTTTAAAATAATTTAATATAAACTATAAAAATAAATAATTTAAAGAAACAATTATATATAATAAAACAGAAAAAATAATAAAATTATAATTATTAAATAATTTTAATAAAATCTGAATGGGTTTTTTTAAAAAAAAGTATTGTAGTATTAATTATGAATTGAAACTAATTTAATATTTAATATCTAAGGCAGCCCTCAAAGAAAAAAAAAATTATAATAATAATAATACTCATTCTTCGCGTAGAGCAAAAGATACAGCTGTCCGAAGAATATCATGTTCCTCATTATATAAAGTTAATATATATTTGTTCAATACAATATACAATAAAACTGAAGTTAAAAAATCTATATTATATGTTTTAATCATAACAATCAATAAATAATCCAATCAGCCAATTTCCTCTGTTAACTGTCGCAATCAGTCGAATCTTTGTTTGAAGACATGAAGTAAAAAAAAATTTGCACAGAAGCAGATAAGCGGCGAATGAAACCTGATATGTGTTAAGCTTATAGCTAATATAATTATGTACATTTAATTAGTATATATATTTATGTACATTATATATAAACAATGATACCATTAACTAGCATATAGCTAACATAATTATATATATTTAGTTAGTACATATACATATATATACATATATGTACATATATATATATATATATATATATATTTATCTATACACAATAAAACCCATAACTAAGAAGACTTTGCATTAACCCAACGGCCTGTGCCTATTGTTCGTTAATTAAGTCATTTTGGCCGATAAGCATAGGACCTGCAGGGTAAAGTAAGCTCTATATCAGTGCAGGAATGTACAAATACGTATGTACGGCAGGTGTGTGGCTAAATGAGCGCCTGCTTGAACAAATAATTCGCAATTACGTTTGCTAATTGTAATACACGCTCGTCATTATCAAACAGCTGCATAGATAATGCTTCACCTTCTGGTGAATACCCTAAAAACAATGTGATTTCTAAAGCTGTGAACCTTAGAGCGAAAACAAAGTACATATGTGTGAATATATGTATATGTATGCGCGTATGTGTATATAAAACAAACAAAATATAAGTGAAGAGCGTGCCAAACCGCAGTTAGCGAAACATAGCACTTAATACTCTGATAAGATGTACGATTAGCGGACAGTCGAATGGTAAATTAAATATATATATGTATACATAAGACTAAAGAAGAGAGGGAGCAAAAAATGTGGAGTGAGAACACACGCGGCTAAAATACCTTAACCACGACAACTTGGATGCATCACATTGAACTAGAGGTGGGCGCGGGCCGTTTTTTTTGCACCCGACCCGATCCGCCCACGGTCAAAAGTTCAAAATTTTATCCGTACCCGAAAGCAAAAAAAAATTTCTTACCCGCACCCAACCCGCCCGCCCGAAACAATTACAAAAAATTTAATTCTCAAAAATTACAACAAATTTTTTTTCTCAAAAATAACAAACATTTAATTCTTAAAAATTACAATATTATTTACACAAATATTACATGTTTTCGACTTTTCTTACTGTTTTATTACAATTTAAAATGCATAATAAATTGCTTAATTTGCAAGCGCACACAATGTTATCGATGTCGAAAGCAACCCTGTTGTTGCAGGCGAGTACAGTGCGCCTGCAAATTAAACAATTTATTATGCATTTTAAATTTTAATAAAACAGTAAAAATTTGTTCGGGTTAAGCAGTCTAACCCACACCCGCCCGCACCCAGTCCGAAATTAGATTTTTCAGCCCATACCCACGGGTAACCGCGGGTGCCCACGGGTACCCGATAAAAATCCGGCCCGTGCCCACCTCTACATTGAACTACTTAGATTTGGGACAGTAATCATATAGATCCCATAAGATTCTTATCAATTATTATATAGATAAATAAAGAATGCGCTTATCACAAAAAAAAATCATAGTTAAAACTTATCTAACCAACATATTCTTTATGGCCAAGACCTACTTATTGCAGTGCTACGCATACCCTAACCCAATTTCAGGGTATTCAACGCACTGAACGGCTTCGGCATTGGTATCAACTGTTCGAGTTATTCGGTTTCCCGGACACGCTTCGGATTGTTGCTTAGCTGTTTTTCAGAATTGTTTTGGTTATTAACGACATTGGCACGACGATGGGCGACGAACGGTCTGGATGTGGGTCGGGGTCTGGCTCCAATTGGGGGACCTTACACGCCGTCACACGGCAAGAAGAAGAAGTAAAACAACAACTAAAGGAACAGCAGCCATCGAGTATAATTTGTGGTAAGTGCTGTGCCAGCAAGACAACTATTTCAACTATTCCATGTGTCTATTGTGGCCTCTACGTCAAAATTTCCCCTTTTTATATTTAACACAATGAGCCAAACAAATAGAGGCGTGTGGGGCTTCTTGTTTGCGTGTTTACCTTCCCACATAAACAGACAGAGCCAAAAATATTGGCTAGCAAACGACTTAAATTTCCTTTTGATGATGGCCATCTGGATGTGGCAGCGGTAATCCCCCCAAGAATATATTTAGCCGGCTGTGCGTGCTAGTTGAGTGATAGATTAGCCCAATGAAAAGCAAGGCGGGAAAACTAACACAACGTACGCATAATACACTACCAAGAACCCGATGCTCTTGATAAATAAATAAAAGTATAAGCTATTTTATAAGTCAGCTGCTCGTGTGAGATGAGAGACACAAAAACCAATCCATTCATTGACAACTTTGCATGGAAAACCCAGATGTCCGGCATAGCCTGAAAAACAAGTTTCTTTTATTTTTAGTCAGAGCTCCACAACTTTATTTCGATTCCCACATCACCAAATATGTCTAAAAATATATACAACTGTGCCAATTTTAGTCTTTTATCTAAAACAACCAGCTCGTGGCATACCTTGAAGAAGACAATAAGTCATCTGCATAGATAAAAAGACTTTCCATAACTAGATATGAATATCAATGAAATTCGTCATGAGCGTTACAAGCTCCATTACAATATGGAAATGCTTTGAAAAATATTGAAGAGTTGACAATGAAATACTGCTAATTTGTCTATCAAAACGCGGCGCATTGACTAAAGCAATTTAACAGATACATTTGTCCAGTGCTTCCCCTCGAAATCGACAAGGGGCTTCCCCAAAAAAGTCCGGATGGTTAAAAAAAAACATATATTTTAACGACAGAATCAAGAAGACTAAGGAGCGCGCGGGGCGAACCAAGGGAAGGGAAGCTTAGTGCAAGACAGTGATAGGCCATTCAGAAGCGCAGTTCACAAAGTTCAAGCAATCGATAAGATCTTGGGTAAAGAAATACTGGGGGATATACAATAGTCCCGTTTGAAGACCTATGCAAATGTAAACACAGCTGTGACTTCCAGTTAAATGTAATTCCTCAAGAGTTGTTAGTTAATGAACGCAAATAAACAATATTCATATTGCAAAAATCACCAGATAGTTGGAGTCACGCACAAAAGCTGACTGCTATACATCTCGTTGCTTGCGAATAGTTAACGAATGCGCATATGTTTACCTAAGATTTGATTAATGTTGTTCAAAACTTTAGTTTACTACCTTGCTGTGCGTACCTCATAAGCACAAGTTATGACTTTCACTCAAGGTAAACAGCGACAAATAGTCTCAAAATAAGCGACTACGTAAAACGAACTATAAAGATTACTCACCAAAGAATCTATCTAATCAAAGTCTAAATCTAAACAAGTTGACCGATAAAATTATATTATGAATGACCTAGAACACGATGATTTGACATTAATAAACAAAGCAAATCTAGAAATGTCGAGAATAAGTATAGCATGTCGAAAATGAAATACGCCAGGCAATATCTCAATAAGTTGTTTAGTTTGACGTGCTTAATAAATATATCACATTTGAATGGGCAGTTCTTGCGACAGCTATTTATTATACTTACAAGTTACAATAGAATAGAAATACGTATACGCTAAATTAGAAACTAATTTGACCAGTCATTGCCTTCTATACTATACGAAAAAGGCGTGATAAATTAATAATTGCCAGCCGATTAGTTAACGGCCTGTCAGACATGACTCATTCTCGACACTTTCGATTGGCCTAAGGTTCAGCGGTCACTCGATACACGTGTTATCATTCATGTCATCGAGAAAGGGCAGAGCGAAAAAGCACCGTAACCTGAGTGCAAGCAAAAAGTACCGTTTAGCGGGCCATACGGACAGCGGAATGTCGTGTTTTGTAAAAGAGGTCGACTGAAAATTTTGCAAAATTTCACATGTAAATCACACACAGGGACTTGAACCTATATCAGCTCTAACGGTGCGTATAAAATTCATTAATAGCGCGCGTGCCCCGGTCCGTGACAGAGACGGGCGCAAAGACAGAGAGGCAGAGACCACACAGAGACACAAATCGCTGCGAATTGAACTGATAACATTATCAGCAAATTGAGAGCTAACCGATCGTAGCGACAGCCACAAGAACAACAACAACAACAGAGGTTAGAGCTGAGCGGAAGCGAGCGCAACGGAGCGGCAATGAGCGAATCGAATGAGCCGATGAACAGCGACGCCGACTGAGCGACCGCGACGCCAACGTAGACATCGACGCTGGCGCTTGGTAATAAATTTCATGCGATTTAAAAATTGTTTGGCATTGCGCGCAGGCAACAACAGCGACGCTGACGTCGACAGCGCTGGTGCGAAAAAAAGAAAACAAAAAACCAAAATAAAAAAAAATTAAATAAAATTTATATATCTTTTTTTTTTGGTACGCGTCTATAAACATTGGTGCGCCCTTATGCTGCCCAACCATTCGCTCTTCAGATTCACGCGAATGCGAAACATAACGCAAAGCTAATCCAGTAAATAAATATATATTTCAACATACAAAGCATGTGAACAATTGTAGCTCGAATATTACAAAAAAAAAAAAATAACTGCACAATTCTTGCCAAAATACAACAAAACATATATAAATCAATCAATACAAATTAAGTTAAACTTTTAAATCAATCCAAAAAGTTCCTAAGTTCGTTAAAAAGAAAAATTATATAAAAAAATAAAGCAGTTCCTAAGACACGCAACACCTGCCAGTATGACAGCACTTGGATTACTTTTGCTATCTATGATGGGTAAGTGTGGGTTGTTAAGGCCTTATCGCTAGGTTGCCCATGAAATACACACACGCGCGCACGCACACAGACGGACTTGAGCACAGAGCAGTTGCCGCTTATCGGTAATTTCTGCACGCCTGCTAAATGCCAACTGGAAATTGTTGTCAACTCACCCTGTAAACCGAGAGAGCGAGAGGGACAGAGAAGAGAGAGAGAGACTGGAACGGCAGACGACAGCAGCACCGATGAGATATGCATCTTCCACATCGGGTAATTTGTATACTCGCACTGCTGCTCGTCGTAATACACATACTCTTCGCGAATTTATGCTTCAGATTGAGCGCAAATTTAATTACTTGCATTTAACAAAAATGTCATTTAGCTGCCAACAAAGCCACACATCCACATTTATTGACAGTCGCGCTAGGGAATTTTTTATAATATGCATATTATAATTTATTATTTTTGGTTTTATCAATACGCTTTCATTGGGAGTATCGGGTTAATGCGAATGTGTTTGCAACGAGCAACTGAACAATTTGGCATTAATATAATATAATTTTGTAATATTAGAGGAAATTATAACGAAATTGTGAATTGTACTAGAGCATCAAAATGATTATTTTTTTATAGATTTGAAATTTAAGGAGTTGCTTTGTTTGAGCTATTGCCCAATTTTCTTTGCCCATTTAAACTTATTTATATATTTAAGATTCCTCTATTGAAAAATACTTCGACTTTATCTTAACGTTAGGATTCAATTTAGTGAATTTTGTTTATTATGCCGGCAAAAAATAATACAATTAAATTATTTAAACTCAGATTTTGACTTAATTATTTAAGAGTTTGACTATAAAATATTAATTTGATTTGTGTAGAGTATAAAAATTTGTATAGTAATTGCGAGTATATTTTTTGTTCTGTTTGTCGTTTCATTTGTCGGGTACTTTTTCTCTTTATTCCTTTTTTTTTAACTTTGCATGACTTAATTTGGAATATGTCGTTTTTCATATAATATTATGGCATATTTATAACATACTCTCGTTGTTCAAAAGCAAAATATTTGCTTAATACGTATGGAATGCTCGCACACATAATATGTTTCCCCAGGTATGCGTGTCTGTGTGTGTGTGCGGGTTTATGTGTGTTTGTGCTTTGGCTGATTAAAAACAAACAAGAGACGCGCGGGCGAAACGTTTGACATTTTGTGGCCGCAATTGAATAAATTGAATTCCTTCAATTATGAGACAATGCTTGATCGGATGCTCAAGGATAAAGTTCTATCAAATTATCAATGAAAGCACTGCCAAGGGGAAAGACTGCGCTACTTTGCTTACTCAATCACTCTCTCTCTTCCTCTGCCTCTCTCTCCATCCCTTTCTCTCTGTTTTGCCTCGAGGCATTTTAATTTGTGGCAAATAGCCTAAAATTTTTGAGGCAATTTTCTGATGAAATACGAGACACAACCTCATACTAATTATTAAATATCTCAGTTAAAAGTTACTTTATGTGTGGGCGTATCTATGTGTGTATAGGTGTGTGTGTGTAGGTATGTGTGTGTGTGTATTTAGGCTGTAGTTTGCAACATTGATTAGCACAACGAGTTTAATGTTTACTTTATTAGGCCGCGCGTAATTAGGGCCAATGATTAGAAGAGCGTGTGTAAAATTGGGGTTTACAACGAGGAGCTCGAGCTCGAACCGGCTAAGCGGTAAATATACGATAGGGGAATTGAATGGGAGATAGGGAGAGAGTGTGAGAGTTTATATACGTAATTAACGTAAAAGGCATAAATTAAATAGCAAACGATTTGACAGACAGCTTCCCTTTAACACGCTCTGTTTATTAGGCAAGCACGAGCTGCCAATAGACTCGGTTTCAGCTCCAGCTCCAGCTCCAGTTTTAGCGCCAGATCCGATTCCAGAACTCGCTTCTATCTCGGCTACATCCGTTCAGCATGTTAGTCAGGATAGTCGCAGGTGCTAACAAAAATGTTTTTCTCTCCAAATTTCTAATTAGAAACTGCTGCCGCTGTTAAGTTAGTCAAGTCTTGAAGCAGCAGATCCTGCTCAGCGCCTCCTTGGCCTCTTCCCCACTATTTCGCCAACTTTGCGTATGCATATAAATGCGCCAGAGAGTGGGCGTGGCAGCGCCCAAGTTGCAAAAGTTGTCGGCGCCTTGGCAAACATGCCAAATGGTTGCTGTTTAAGTTTCACTCTTCTACGCAGACGACATCACACTCACAGAAATACACACACAGGCACACACACACACTCTTACAGACTGGCACACCCCCAAGCATCCGCACATTTACCGAATTTTGAATGAAATAGTTTTTGGTCGGATTTATTTGCATTTATGAGTTGCGGGCTAAAGAGGAACCAGAAAGTTGACTCCGAAGGCCATACTTTGGCCTACAGATGACTGTGCCACAACTGATAGATGATACCACCTGTTGGCAGACCATTTGTATAAAACTTAAGCCAAAAAAAAAAAACACTTCAGTTAGACTCTCATACTGAGTCATCATTATTTGTGGATTATAATATACGGAAAAATTAAGAGCAGACAGCTGAAATACTCTAACAAATATAACCGAGAGATATAAGCATATCGCATTGCTTGGGACTAATACATAGCTGTTTTGATAGCAACTATTGAAGATAAAGTTTTAACTTGCTTTAGGTCAAATTAATATAGATTATATTATAATTGACATATATAATAATAATATTTTTATAGATAACTTTTATAAGATCTATAAGATTATTTGATTCAGTTATTTTTCCCATACATTCTTATATTTAATTCAATTTATCTAAATCTTAAACCTTCGAACAGTTTACAGTTTGTAATTAAGCAAACGTTTGCCTTGCCTTGCCATACCCTGCTCAGCTTGAAGTGTATTAAACGTTTTAGTAAACAAAATAAATTGCCAAACAAACTTTTTGCATATTTTATATGAGCTGAGGCCGGTTCATTAATTGACACGTTTGTCAAAGAAAAATACTGAAGCTGAAACAGAGAGAGGAAGAGAGACAGACGCAGAGAGAGACAGAGAGAAGGTGGGAGAAATGACGAGAGCAGACAAGAGAGAAAGAAAGACTTATAAAATGTGCATATTAAATGAATATGATTGTATCAAAGCTGATCAGAGCTTGGTTCAACTACCTGTTTGGGGACTTGAAACAAGTTAAGTCCACGAGCTGATCTCGGTCTCTCTTTCTCACTCTCTCTCTCTGCACCTCCCACTCGTTCTCTGTATTAGTTATAGCTAGTATGCGGGGAATTTTTATTAGGCGATACGACTGTCCGTTGGCTCGTGTGGTTCATTGCGATTTCTCACCTCGTTGAGGCAACACAGCAAACACACAGAAAAACCACCAGCAGCCGCAGCTGTTGCTGACAAATCGACGGGGGAGTCCGTATCGAATAATTTATCAATGGCTACGCGGAAGCAAACCTGAACGCTCGACTCAACTAAGTTTGAGTTAAAGTTAAACAAACTCTTGCAATTAATGCTAGCAAAGTTGGCTAAAAGCATCTAGACACACACTCGCACACACACGCACACGTACACGCTCACGGCTCGGCTGGGGAGGGGTGTGAAATTTGTAGCAAATAGTAAATAAACGAAATCGAAACTGAAAACCAACTTAAACAAGTTAACAAACAACTAATGGTCAATCTTTGCTCTACAGGTTATACCCAACACATGCAGCCTGTCGCAACGAACGGTGGTGCGGGTGGTGCAGGAAAGAGCTCGCAGCTGTTGTCCCGCGCTGATTGGGGCGCCCGCATGCCCAAGGAGGTGAACTATTTCGAGGGACCCGCACCGTATGTCATCATACATCATTCCTACATACCCGCCGCATGTGTGACCACGCCGGACTGCATGCGCAGCATGCGTGAGATGCAGGACTTCCATCAGGTGGATCGCGGCTGGAACGACATCGGCTACAGCTTTGGCATCGGCGGCGATGGCCTGATCTACACGGGACGTGGCTTCAATGTAGTTGGCGCACACGCGCCCAAATACAACGACAAAAGTGTGGGCATTGTGCTCATTGGCGATTGGCGAAGTAAGTCGAAGCACTACTCAAAGCATTCCACAATCGTTACTAATCTGTTCTCTCTCCGCCAGCCGAACTACCACCCACTTCCATGTTGCAGGCCGCACAGGATTTGATTGCTTTTGGCGTTGCCAAGGGCTACATAGATCCATCCTATAAGCTGCTGGGGCATCGTCAAGTGCGAGATACCGAGTGTCCCGGCGGTCGACTGTATGAGGAGATCTCGACATGGCCGCACTTTACGCAGCTCAACACCACCGTGGAAGTGCAGCCGGTGGCCAACAAGGTGTAAGCCCCAACACAGAAGCTACTTATATTAATTAAACGAGACGGACAAAGAGACGCCTATACACAGTATTTTATAAGAGATAGAAGGAGAAAGCGAGACAAATAAACACAAACTATTAGCATTACAATTCTAAATGCACGACTCATTTAATTAAAAATTTATTTTATTGTGCAGCTCGCAATTCGCAACTCGCAATTGCAATTTGATTGCAATGGCAAAAGCGTTCCGGGACTACTTTCAATTAGTGCGACCTTTTTATTATGATTTTTTTATTTTTATTTTAATTTGTTTTTATTTTTATTCATTTCATTTCATTTCATTTCAAACTGCTGTACAATTCTCTACTCTCGTCAAAATGATTTACAAACGTCCTGGCAAGTTTTCAACTTGTCAGCGCATCAACATAAAAACAGTAACCACAAAATTAAAAGTCAAAAAAAAAAAAAAAAAAAAAAAACAAATAAAATAAATAAACACAAACAAAAAGTAAATAAAATAATGAAACTCGGCGCCAAAGTGACTTTTAATTTCATTGATTTGTGCTATGATTTACATGAAGCGAAACTTAAATATGCGCAAAACGAAACCAAACGAGCAACAAAATTACAATTTGAGTGCAGCGAAACTGCTTGACTAGAATATTCCCTGTCGTGTTGTTCATTTGGAATATTTCATTAACGAAAATACAGTTTTGGTTACATTCCTGTGATTTTTCGGCAAAAATATGCCCTGTACTGCTGCGAGAACTTCACTATATTTATAGCAGTAAAAACTGCAACTAATAATAAAACATATTTTAATGGGTATGAGATAGCGAAACCAGCACCTACATAATATTTTATTCAAATTACATTTTCGCCACTTAAAACAAGGTTCACTTTTTTTATGCCGACTTTAACAGCACATACGTAAGGCAAATAAATAATTCTATTGCGTATTCGATATTTAAATATTGGATTTATAGATATTATAATTAAATCAACCATGAAACGTTTTTTTTTTTTTTTGTAAATACAAAAAATTTCCATTAGCTAAATATCAAGAATATTACGCATTTACAGGGTATAGGTGGCAGTGAATGATTTTTTAGCACAGCGCAAAAGTATGCACCGCAAATTTGTTGGCTGCATTTAGCCCCAAAACTATGCGCACATTTATTTATGGCGAGCTACTACATGCATACATATATATGTATCTATATATGTATATAAATATATATGAATAAAAATATATAGTTGTATATATTTATATGAGTTCATGTTCAACTGGGAAATCTGAAACAGAATGCAGAGCAAACAAAAACTACGGAAATTGTTTCTCGTGCGCCAGTTGAACAATATGCAACTATCTTCTATTTTGTGTTTCTTCCCTCTGGCGTTCGTTTTGCTCGTGTTTTCATTATGTATACGCCTAGTGCACTTTTAGTGCATGCCAATGTCAGTGTTGAAAAACGCTCAACTATCTAAAGTTTATTGTTTCAATGGCGATATATGGACACTCTAAAGTATTGTTGATTTTCATGCCGCATAGCGCTTTTCTAATTTTAAACTGTTTTTCTAGCAAATTGAAATAATTTTTGATTAAAAATTACTCCAACTGAAGCACACTTCCGTCAAAGTTAAAATAGAAATTAATTAATTAATTATTTATAAACACGCCCCAGAGAGCACCAATTTGAATTTGCATCTATTTTGAATATTTCGGTAATTTGACACCGACGAACGAGTGCCATCCCGTCGCAGTTAATTGAAATTATGTGAGCTCAATTTCAAAGCCAAGGGAGGTGTCTGACTTCCATCAATGGCACTTGCTATGCATTCCCTTTGGGCATCTCAAAAGTCATGGACTCCTAAAATTTCTTTTGCACATTCTATACCTTTCTATAACGCATAACTCATACTTCTACCGCTTATCACATTTTTCTACATTTACCGCATTTTGGCATTTCTTTCCTTTTCTTTTCAACGGAAATTCTCTTTTTATTTCTTCCTTTCAATCGCTTTATGGTTTGCACTTGAATTCCTTGGCCCAGTTTTTTCCCAATTGGTTTGCTTTTATATATAATACTTCAATTGTCTTACGTTTTTATTCTTTCTTCACGTCGATTCTTAATGTACCCCATCTTTTTAAACTATTCTTAGTGCTTATCTGGCAAACCCATCTCTCTCTCTCTCTCTCTCTCTCTCTCTCTCACACTACCATTTGGTGCTCCTCCTTTTAATTCTTACTTGTCAACTCTTTGTCGCCTTCGGTTTTACTGCTATTCTTACATTAATTCACTTTATTTCAAGTTTAATTACTTTTTCTTTTATTTCCTCCGCCAGTAAGCTCTTAGCACAGTCTTATGCTATATAATTATATTTTGACTGTTTTTTATAGCACGCAACATCTTGAGTAGTTTAACTATCTCTTTTATGCAGTAATTATATCTAAAGAGTCATAGTTGGACTTGGGGTCAAATAAGTAACTTTATTTATTTTATAGTTGCGAATATGTTTCTTACTTTATGTGTGAAGTTCGGGTTATATTATCAGCATATAAATACAAATTTTGATTACGAACAGTCATTCGATGGCACTTTAATAGACTCAAACTCGTAAAACAACATTTGTCATAGTTTTCCATAAAGTGCCTTAAATTCATCTGATCTGGTAAAAGTTTTCGCACTTGCTGAACTTCGCGCACTGGTTCACACTGCGAATGCAATTCAACTAATCGATATGCAATCATTTGGATACTAAAAATAAAATTTATCACGCACTAAACGATAGCAAATCGCTCAATCCCAGTCGAACGCAAATGTCAAACGCATTCAACAGATAGAACAGCGAGAATAGAGGAGTGCAACAACTGGGCGATTGCGACAATGTAAATATTGCAAAAAGAAACTAAAGAGTCGAACAAAAGAAAACATATTAACAGGAATACAAAAGAGCAGAAGCAATAATGGGTTTGGATTTTCTAGAAGATTGGTTTTTATCACAGGGTAAGCCGCGTTACGCCCTCAACTAATAAGAAATAAAATAAAAAAAGAACAAATTTATTTCCCACCCACCCACATAGCAAGAACCTTGCGTAATTGAGACCCATTTAATGTGCTCAAATTAAATGATAAGCGCCTCGCTTCTGTGCGTTAAATATGCAGACGCCGGCTACTTCAGCAAGACACTTGAGCTGCTCCATTTATATACAGTCTATACTATATGTATGTATATTATATATACATAATTCCAGTTCCATTGAACTATGCTGCACCTGCCATAAGGTCAAAACGGCTGCGGGCTCGACTGTCCGAGCAAATGGCTAAAAATATTTTTTTTTCGGCCAAAATAATTTTCAATTTCATTTTTTCTAAATATTTTCACGAGAGCGAGCGGAGAACTTACGTTGAGAGCGAAATTATATGCTCTTCTTGTTGTTGTGCTTTTCGAAATTTTCTAGCATTTAGCGTGCTGTTAAAAATACATGAATTTAGTTTTTGAAACGCCGTCATAGGCGCTGCGTGCCGAGCAAACACAATTGTAGCTAAACCGTGTCTCGTATTCTGTGTTTATTTGCCCCACTGTGCCGCTGTGTGTGTGTGTGTGCGTGTGTAGGCGTTCTGTGTGATATAAAAAAAAAAACCTGTCTATAAACAGCCACAACTGCACGTTGCAGCTGCATTAGCCGAATCAAATAGTCAAAAAAATATTGAAAAATCATTAAGAAAAAAAATCAAATCAAATAACATTATTTTTATAAATAAATCTAGCGAAATGCGCAGCATGCCAAACAGATTTGCATAGCGAATGCCTCCGATAAAACTAGTAAAATTGATGAAATAACAGGAAATAAAATGATATTGCAAATAAACAAAAAACCAAAAATATAAAATAAAACTATTTTCTGCTGAAAAAAAATTGTTTCAATAATTTAAAAATAACATTTGCTTTATATAAAACATATATTTTCTAATTATATCCAAAATCCAATTATTATACGAAAAAATCGTTCAAAACAAAAATTGTTAAAACGAATACAAAAAAAATTTTGGCTTTTGAAATGTATTTTTTTTCTAAGAATGAATTCAATTTAATAATGCGTTTGCAATATAATTTTCTATTAAAATCCGACTTTTCTCAATTGCAATAAGTTTCTCAGAAATGGCTGGATATTAGATTTAGAGGCTTTTATGTCGCGCCGTCTATATAATTCCGCCTCTCTAATGACGGCATACTTATAAGTAAAATTTTTATATTTGCATGTCATGTTTAATTAACGCCTCCAAAAGCGAAGGCAAAACTGAGAATTTGTTGTTTTAATTTAAAAAAAGAAACGAAAAAAAAAATTGCAAAAGGCCGTTGGACGAATTGGAGAAATGGAGATGAAAAAAAAGAAAGAAAAACAACAAAAAAATGAAAAGCCATGGAAACTGGCAATGGAATGAAACAAATTCACATTTCATTCTCTTCTCTGTTTCTTTTTATTTTGGATTCTCTTTTATGTGTGTGTGTGTGTGTGTGTGTGTGTGTGTGTGTGTGTGTGAGTGTGTGTGTGTGTGCGTGCGTTTTCGTTTCATTGTATACTTTGTGAAACGAGGCAAAAGACGCAAGCGTCAGAGCCAGCACGGATTTTTTTCAATTTTTTTTTTTGAATTTCTGATTTTGTTGTTTTTTTTTTTTTATTCTCCCGACGCTTTTTGCTCTCGCTGGCACAAAGAACCTAAAATTAAATATTTTCGCCTTTTACATATCGGAGAGGCTCACTGGCATAGCAAATTGTTGGCTGTCATTTGTAGCCTTTGCTGCCGCTGCCACTGTCGTTGTTGTTGTTGTAGCTTTTGTTAGATGCAATTCAACTGAGTAACACACAAAACTTGTTAACGCTGGAGAGGAATTTGGCTAATTTGAACAGTTTAGACGGCGTTTGTGTCTATATGACACAAAGGCCTACATTTTGCATAGTTTTTCTTTTTCTATTTTGGCCAAAACAGATACACTAACAGAAACAAAAACAAAAACAAAAACAACAACAACAGAGGCAGCAGCAGCAAAGGCAACAAATGCGCTGCCCAGCTAATGAGCGCATGCATTTATAAATAAATTCACGAAATGAAACATACCCAAATATATACGGAATTGAGAATTGAAAATATTTTAAACAGCTGTTGCTCATCGTCCACAGCGCTGAAAATTTAAATAAATAGCACAACAACAACAGCAACAAACGAACAAAAATAAAAAGAAACATATATACAGATATACAGATATATATAAAATAAAAAAATATAAAAACAAAAAACAAAAAAAATCGGCAATTTAAAAAATAAGAAAAACTTTTGGACAAGTGTAGAGTGAGAGCTAAGTCTAGTGGCAACCACGCCCTGCGCACCCCTCGCTCTGTGCTGGTGCTAATGTGCAAAGTTTTATGTTTTCATCAACAACAACAACTGCAACAACAACAACAGCGACGACGACGAAAAACTCACAGAAAATTATTTAAAAAGTGTGTGCAAATAGACGAACAACAACAACCTCTGGAGAATTAACAGAACGGAAAACAGTTGCTGCCCACACTATGCCCTTCGTGACACCCCGAAGCACGGCAACAAGCGCTGGCAGCGCAGCTGGCGCTGGCGCCGGTCCCGGTGCTGGCAGCAGCACTGGCCGCACCACATTTCGTCCACCATGGGTCAAGGAGGATGCGGCAGCCACAAAGCCGGCGACAACGCCCTGGGCCAAAAAGGCAGCTGTAGCTGCAGCCGCCAAGGAAAACGGCGAGAAGGCAGCTCCAGCAACATCAACAGCCAACAGCAAAGCAAAGGCAGCGCCAGCAACAACAACAACAGCAGCGGCCAAGAAGACAGCCGAGCCCGCGAAAAAGACCCCTGAGCCGGCCAAGAAAACAGCCGTAGAGCCCGCAAAGAAAACCACAGCAGCTGCGACAGCAGCTGCTAAAAAGCCCTCGGAGCCCGCCAAAAAGGCAGTGGCCGAGCCGGTAAAGAAGTCAGCACCTGAGCCGGCTAAGAAATCGAATTTGGTAACAAAAAAGCCGCTGGCCAAGAAGAAGGAGCCAACGCCGCCGCCCGAAAGCTCCTCCGAGGAGGAAGAGAGCGAAGAAGAGGAAGAGGAGGAAACTGAAGAGGAAACTGAAACTGAAGAAGAAACCGAGGAGGAAGCAAGCGAAGACGAAGAAGAGGAAGACGATGATGACGACGACGATGACGATGACGACACCACGCTGGATGCCAAGGTGCCGGAGCACGTGAAGAAGGCCGCACAGCTGCGTCCGACGCAGATCAACAAGAAGCCCGAGGAAAGTGAGTTAACACAACGTTTCACCTTAGAGAAACCCAAATTGCGCAGCGTGGTAGTCAAGCGTGACAAATCGATGAAGAAGGTGGCGCCCGAGGATGACGACGAAGCTGTCGACGGCGAAACGGAGGAGGAGCGTGAGAAGCGATTGCGTTTCAAGCTGGAGAAGCCGAAGCTGAGACATGTCAAGCGCGAGGAAAAGCCACTGCCCAGCAAGAGCACCGACAACCTACTAAAGATCCGACCAGTTCTCAAAAAGGTACCCAAAGTTGATGAAATACTCAAAGAACCCAAAGAAGAACCCAAGCCCGAATTCAAGACCAAAACCCTGAGGAAAGCGCCCTCAATAAAGCGCGAACCGAGCATCAAAAATGGTAAGTTACGATCGTGAGCCACCGCAACAGATCGAACCGCAATACTCCGGATGCTAAATACCCGATTAACAACTCTAATGGATCGCCAAAAAATGCTGTAAATATTATTCAGATGCTTCGCTAATTCTCTAAAAATCCAAAACAAAATAATCGCGCAAGTCCAAGCAAAAGATGTGCGCACATACGTAGTGGGCATTTCTCAAATACTAAATAGATATAAGATATAATCTATAATATAATAATATTGTATATATAAATATATCAATGAAACTGGCCGTGTGCACTTGTCGCATTGGCCTTTATATTGGTAGCCTCCAAATGCCTCATTCTCTCCCTATACTTCTCTCGCTCTCACTCTCGCTATTTTCCCCTCTCTCTCTCTCTCTCTCTATCTCTATGTATGTCTCTAGCAAGGGGGCATTAATATGTTGGCGTAAAGACAAGGCCGACAGACGTCACCGCGAAATGAATAAAATATAACAGACAGACGGACAGGGCAAACGTAGCGTATGAGTGATATTTGTATATGTATGTACTGTCGCAGGTATGCCCTATGAGTGTATAACAAATTAGGGATGGGTGCGTGAGCGAGAATATCAATACAATAAATGTAAGCTATTGACTTGATATTGACTGCAGAATAGCAGAGTATTAAAATAAACTGAAAACTTTGCCTTACTTCGCAAGTAAAATAATTTTAATTGAACAATTTAAAAACTTTGTATATAGCACAGTAAAAATAACGAAATATTGATTTGCTATTAAAGGCTAAAGAAAACTTCGTGATAAACTTAGTTAAGTCCCTTAGTTGCAGCTGAAAGCAAAGATAAACGCTGTTAGCGTGTAAAGCAGCTCGAATTAAAAGTTTTAACATAGACTAAAGGGAGTTTACTGGAGCAGATTTGCATACATTAAGGAATATTTACATATCAGACTCTTACGCATAGTTAGTTTTCTGAGCAATAGACGAAATCGAATTTCAAGAAAACTAAATAGCCTGAGCTGAATAATTAATGGAATTTTCCATCTATTTAGTCTTCTTCTAAAATGTTTTGCTAATCATAGAAAGTTGCTTTTAGCTTAACTAATTTGTTGCATATTTGGAATTCATAAGAAATTCATTTTACATTACTTTTACTAGCAAGGGCTGGGCTCTACAAATTCGTCATTTATACCAGACGACATTCCTGACTTTAGTTGGCACTACAACATATCACATACCAAATGTAAGAAAAAGAAGAAAATGTTGTTACGGTATGCGAGACAAATAGAATTTTGTTTTGCAGTTTTATTATGCATGACAAAATATTTGCAGTTATGAGACCATCTCTAGGCTAGCTGCATCCTATGTAGGTGCGCATACCTGTTACCCATACATTCATAAATGTATGTATGTATATTTGCATATGGCATGGGTCCATTCAGGTCCAACTAAAAACGCATCAAGCGGCGTTTGTATATATATATATATCTATGAGTATCGCGTAGTAGCTGTATGAATATAAGTATGAAATGGAAACATTTCATCAAAATATGCGCCCAAACAAAAACGACAAAGACACACAAACAGGGAGACAGGGGACAGACACTCACACACACATACTCACTGAGAGAGAGAGGGCTGAAAAGCAATATAAATAACATATTTTATTTATTAAATTTTTAGTGAGTGCTGTGCATTGAGTCGAAAGAGGCGCAAAACATTTTACCCACCCATCGATCGAAAAGAGGCAAAAAAAAGTTATTAAACTAGAAAAGGCCAAGGATGAAATAGGAATTTTCCAAATAATTGAAAAGCTTGTAATATTCGAAATGCATTTTCTGGCTGCAGGCGTGCAATAATATTAATACTCAATTCGAGAATTATCACAGTGAGTTGCATAAGTTGGCAAATTGAAAAACGAAGTTCCCCCCCGCCTGGAGGGACTGAAGAACATGGAGTGTAAAGCACATTAAGTGGCAGCAAAGCGCAAAGGGTATCTCACTAAGGTGTGTGCGGCGCGGGTTCGGCTAACAGCCCGGCAGCTACCATGTCCTAATCAGTGGGCAATAACGTGACCGCAAATGCGTCCTAATCTTTGTCAGGCAAACAAAAGGCAACTGTGGCGGGCGGCAGGAGAGAATCTGTGGAGTTCTAGGGACGGGGAGGGTTCAAGAAAAAGGGAGAAAAGGCAAGACATGGCCAGGTCACTCAACGAAATGGTAACCGCTGTGCCCAACGTTTGTCCTTTAAAGCTGTCGCATAAAAAAAAAAATGCCAGCAAAAAAAAACAAGTAAAGATGTGTAAGTGTGCGGCTTAGGACTAACAGATACCCTCTATAAGACATTTGTGATGGTCTTATTATATGCTGCAAATGTATGGTTAATATATGGAGCTGGGTTCATTAATAGCAAAAAGAAATAATTTTTTGAAAATAATTTTATATATGTATATATAGGAAATTGGATTAAGCTAAGCTGAACATGAAATATTTATAGTTCTAAAATTGAGAATCTATGAGGAGTTTCTCTCCAAATTTCTGGTTATTTAAGGGCTCTGACGTAAAATGCCTCCTATTGTTGATTACAAGCAGTATACCCAATTTCTTAACTATTTGCCATGGATATTGCGTATAAAAAAGCTAAGCAAAATAAAAAAAAAAAAAAGAAGAAATAAGGCAACAATGCAGACAGAAAAGAAAAACATTTATTTAATGTGCTCGGACGACGTCTTGGGCCGCCTTTCTGGGTGTTTTCATCTCTCTTTTTATGGTCTAAGTAAAATTCATGATTATTGCTCATTGTGTCAAAACTACAACATAAAGTGGAATGTTTAAAACCAGATGAGGATAGATGAGTGGAAAAGGCACTTTCTAGATGGTTTCTGTGTTTTGTTTCTCCGAACCGCTCCTTAAAGCCGACAACTATCAATAGGAGTCCCGCCAAAAAGGAAGAGAGAACTGTAACAGTTCGTACTCTTAAGGACAAAAGCTGGCCAAGATATATGGGCATGTGCTTGATATAGTCGAACTAAATGCGCCATTTATATTCAAATATACGCACTAAAAAAAAAAAAACAGACGAGAAAACGAACAAAAATAAAAAAATATATAAAAAATTGGGCGGCCACAAAGCCTTGGCCAATGTCTTCAAAGGACAAGCGAGTGGCCAAAAGAAATATATATATTTATATATATATATATATATGTACAATATGTATATACATATATTTTCTTTTATTTAAATGAGCCTTTTCTATACATCTACATATACACACAGATGTCCGGGTGCGTGTGTTCGTGTTTAAAAACATGTAACGGCTGCGCTATATTCATTTCTTTCATTTTTTATTTGCTTCGTTCATTTTGTTTTTTATTTATTTGGCTAGCATTAGAAACGTGGACTTTCAATAGGTGCAGCCGCCGGGCGCGTGCCTGGGACTATCAGGAACATAAAAGATGATTAGGCCATTTTGAAGTTTTGACTGACGCATTCACTTTTGTCAATAATTACACTAAGCGACAATGATATGGTCCAATAAACAAATAATTGCAGCACATTAGTTTAAATTGCTTGTGCGGACTGCGTGAGTGGCTTCTTGATATGTGTTTATGAACACTGAACGATATAATACTTAGATGAAGTAGACGAACAAGAGAAACATGGAAATATGTGGGCAATTTACATTGCAGTGTATGATGCAGGAGTATAATTAGAATAAATAATGTCAAAGGAGAGTACTAAGTTAAAGAATTTAATAATATATTAAATAGTTGTTAAACAACATTTAATGTTCATAATTTATTTGCCCTATATATATATATATATATGTCCTTAATATACATATATGTGCATGCGGTCTCTCCGTCTCTGGTTCTCTTACGAGAATTATTGTTCATTCCACTTTGTGCTATTCGCAATCGTTAAAACGCACTCTAGGCTTAGCCAAGCATAAGAGTAGGCAATAAACTCATCAACTTTTATTTAGAAACAATTTAGAGAGAAATCATATATAGAGGCGGAATATGCTCGGACTTACTATGTAATATTTTTATTTTAATCAAAAAAAAGTTTTAGCATATTTTGTTTTAATAAAAAAAAAATACTTAATTGCAGCTGGCATCAAATAGGTGCTTTAAGGCGGCTTTCTTAGAGTTAATCTACAGTTAAAACGGGCAGGCAGATATTTTAAATTATTAACCATGTTGCTCAGTGTTTGTTAGTTGGTCACAAATGAACAGGCAATATATAGTTATTAACAAGATGAAAAACGTTAATCAGGGCGCCGGCAACCCGCCTGGGATTAGGGGCTTGTCAGCATGCGGGTTGGTGGCTTGGAGAGCTACTGTAAAATATGGCAGACTCTCCATGCGACGCTTCATCATGCCACAAAGCTCAGACAATGGCGAACAAAGTCAGTCATCAAACCGGAGTCCATGCTAATGCCCCCAGCCCCAACCGCAGCCCCAACCCCAACCGCAGGCACAGCGTGATTCAATGACAACGGCAACATTTGTGCATGCATAGAATATTCTCTCGGTTGATGATAACAGAATGTGGGTTGAGACAGAAAGAAAGTGAGATGGAGAGTGAGAGTAACAAGGAGCTGCTGCGACAGTGGGTCTGGTCTGATGTTTTAGGGCGAGCTACACAAAATTTATGTTTACATACCCCGCTATTCATTTTGGCGTCGTTGTAAGTGCGGGCTTTTGCGGTATATTAAGTGGGTAGCATCAACTTGGAGACGCTGCTCAGCATTTTATTTAAATAAGAAATAATTTTGTCGACATGAATGAATGAATGAAGAGTTTTATCTGGCTACGGGTGCGCCACAAGCTTCGCTCGGGTAAGTTTTTTTCTTCTTCGGGCGAGAGTGTGTGCGAGAGAGTGTGCACTGATTTAGGTTGGACGCTTGTGCCAGAGCTTTGCCATAAATTACTAAAACGAATTAAGCGAAACTTACTAAACGAGCGCTCAATTGGCTGCCCAAAAAGTTGACCACGTATTTTAATCAGTGACTACAAATGGCATACAAAAAGAGAGAGAGAGAGAGGAAGAGAGAGACGCAAGGACGTCGGGCGATGGACAAAGCGCAGAGCGCGTGGGTGGAGCGGCAAAGGACATTAACATGCAGCCGGGTAACTGCCAGACAATAATCAAGTTTGGCGCTGATTTCATTGAGCCAAAGTAACACGAGTTCAGGATTAGTTTCCAAGCACCAGGTGCAGAGCAGATATACACACAATACACATATATATGTAGATGTGTATAAGGGGAGCAAAGGGACTGAGAGCAGCATCTAATGCACCACAAAGAGGCAGCCAACCACTTAAAGATTAAGTGCAGATTCAGCCAGGCGCGACCCGAGCGAATGGCAATGGCAGCAAACTGAGGCAAAAGCCAGGCAGGCAGAGAGGCAGGAAGGGAGCAAAAGAGGGTGGTAGGGGGGAAGGCAGGCAGAAGGATGGGGCCGAGGCTGCTTGCCAAAGTGCGGATTGGGGCAGATTTGTTTGCTGGCTGAGCTGAGTTTGCCGGAGTTGTGGGAGAGACTCGCTTCGGGTTCACTCAAACAAAGCTAATTAACAGATTTGTCAGCTTTTCATCACTTCGCGCACGGCCATTGTCTTACGACAGTTGTTTGACTTTTGCACTTTTTTAACAAACAACCAACAAAAAGAAAACAACAACAACGAACGATGAACAACGAATAACGAACAACAACAAAGCCAAGTCAGCAACCTGCGTGGACGGGGGCCTGACTGAAAAAAAGTAACTGCAAAGAATGCAAAGTATTGTACACAAAGTGTACACAGACGATACGGGTATAAATACACATACACACACACACACACACAGACACCCATCTATATGTATATAGAAGTAAACTCGCTCAATTGCTAATTACAAAGGGAAGAAAGTTGGTAACAAAAAAGTGTGGGTGGCAATGGGCTAAATTTGTGGAACTTGGCAACTTGTTAGGCCAGCAATTTAACTGGAAATTTATTAGAGACGAAACAGCTGGCAGCAGCAAACATTACAAGCTAATTGGCCCAGTTAACAGAAATGTGTGCCGGCGAAAGCGCATCACAGACTTTAAAACCAACTAAACTAAAACTAAAACTAAAACTGAAAACCAAAAACCGAAAACCAAAACCAACGGCGAGCCAAGCGCAACGCACAAAAGACGAAAGCCATCAAAGAAAAAAAAAAAAAAAAAAAAGCACAAGGAGCTCCAAAGTTCAGCTCGAATATTAAATGCACTATGCATTACCATATTTAACTAGATGAAAATCTAGTTAAATATATAAATATTAAATGTGATACGAAAAATCATGTCTGTAATGAAAATATAATTAACTTAGTGAATATATAGTTCACATAAGAGATATCAGCTTTGATGTTGCATATGATATAGCAGAGCAGAAGCTTACCCCAACTCAATTCAAAAGTTTACCAGATTACATATATATATATACCTTCGTTGCATATTTGCCCACAAATTACCAATACCCTTTCGCTAGTGTATCGCAAATGCAATCAAAGTTTGCGTCTACAGTGCTACGCTGACGGAGGCTGGTGTTTTGGAAGGGCGAAGCTGGGGGAGAACAGGAGGTGTTAAGGCAATAAAACAAATTGGGTTGTGGGGCAGCTCGGCTCGAGGGCTGAGCCTGCGCCACAGCAGTAACTTTTCAATCTCTGCCAATGCAGTGAAACTTTAGACGCAAGAATTGGAACGTAAAGCTAGTCCACCAAAACAGACCCGCCCACGCCACCCTGAACCAAACTCAATTGATATGTATGGCCGGCAGCTACAAAGCGGAAGGGATCCGGGACAGAGCGAGGGTGAGAGGGAGGGGGCGGGAGTGGATGAGCGTAAACTTGGAGCAAACAACAACTGACACAAATTGCAAACTCATTAAATTAAAATTATATTTAATAACCGCGAGTGCACACAGCGCTAAACGATTTATACGCTAAAAAACAAGCTAAACAAAAACAACAACAAAATAGCTGAAAAAAAAATAGCCAGACCATTCATCTGCAATTCCTCCCGTTCGCTGGCAGCCCGCAGTTAACCATCCATACCATATATTTCTGTTGCAGTTCCAGCGCCACCGCCGCTGCCCTCGTTGGTGCCAAAGGCCCCACCACCGCCCCCGCCGCCATTGGCGCCCGGCGAGAAGCGGGTGCTCAGCGACACGCAAAAGCAAACTCTCGAGAAGCTCAAGTAAGCAAAAACACTATCCAAGCATATCCCAGAACTTAAGACTAAACCATCATTTATTTCATTTTCGCACAGGTCACGACCACGCAGACGGCCCGACTGGTCCGAGATGATGAAGGAGGTGGAGAGCGGCAAGAAGCTGCGCCATGTGGCATGCAACGACAGGTGAGCAGCTCTCATTAGCCACTCACTCGGTGGTCGCTTACAAATGAATGGTCAGCCAACACAATCGATTACAAATTAGTTAGCCGCTGTGCGCTGGGCAAGCGCCGTATAACTGCCAGCTTAAGAAATAATAGCGCCCCTTCTTCAATCTGTTCGGCATTCAAATTAATCTGAGCATGCAAAGAGCACCAAAAGGAGAACTGCTTAAAAAATTGCATCAATTTATGCAGAGTTATGAACGACTGAAAAGTTTTTCTGAATTGGAAGAATAATTGGAAAAATATGAATAGGAAATCTAAGTCACATTTCTTATAATAATATAGAATAGGTCATATCTTTACTAAATTTTGTGCACTCAACAAAATTATTAAAAATTTAATTGCATCTAGCTCTGAAATATGTCTAGAAACTAGAATATAGGAACTATAAATAATCATAAATTGAAGTCTCATTTTTAAAACAAATTAATAGAGGTATGGAATACCTATAGAATAGTCTAAGTAAGTTATAAAACACATTTACTTTAAGTTAATCGCATGGAAATAATATTTAACCAAACGTTGCCTAACTCGAGCTACTTTAACTGCAGATCTCAGCCCGTACTGACATGCAAATCGATGACCAAAGTGGATGACAAGTTCATCTATGAAACAGAGAAGGATAATTCGCACAACAAGCTGCTGAAGCAGATTCAGGGTGGCGTTCGGCTGAAGCCCACGCAGACAAACGATCGCAGCAAGCCCATATTGGAGGGTCTGCGCAAGTTCCGACGCCAGATGACTATTGAGGAGCAGCTGCACAAGTCCCTGTCGAAGGTCAACATGTTGAGCGAGGCGCCCAGCAGCCATGCGCTGAGCAGTGCGAACGGTGCGTCGGCGACTGGTGCGGGCAGCTCGAGGCCCAGCATTGTCTCGACCATGTCCATTGATGAGGAGAGTCCCGATGAACTGGACGATATCGATAAGATACGTGACGACTTGCAGAGCACCAAGCAGATGCTGGCGCTGGAGCTGCGCAATCGTGAGGCCCAGGAGCGCGAGAACAAAAAGCTCCTGGCCAAAATACGTACGCTGGAAACGGAACTGGAGCGTGAGAAGTCGCGCGAAAAGAATCTTGAGTACGGGTCCAATGTTATTGTAGCCACCATGGATCCCACGCCCACATCCGAGCAGGCATATGTCAACTCGCTGAAACGTGAAGTGGAAGACGCGCGCAAGGTGTCCAAGGAGGTGGAGAAGAACTATCACGACACGGGCAAACTGCTAGTCGAGGCGAAAACAGAAATCGAGGAACAAAAGCGACAGATACAATTGCTCGAGCGCAAATTGGCAGCTGCTTTGCAGGTAAGCGACAGCCCGACCTGGGCGGCAGTGTAGGGGGCGGGCGTGGCACAAGTCGGTCGCAGAAAACGCCGCGTGTGTTGTCAGCTGCTGTTGTTGTTGCTGTTGTTGTTGTCAGTTGAAGTCAGTTGAAGCCAGTTGTTGTTGGGGTCATAACCCACACATGTATCCACATTTTCAGCGCCGCCTGGGCCGCCGCCTCCCGAGCGACAGCTCAGCCTGAATGCAAAGAAACCAAAAAGAAACAAGAAAATCATCTAAAAACCAGCTAACAAAGCAATCGCAATTAGTCGCTTTCGCATTGATTGTAGTTCTTCTAGTCGTAGGTGTAGTTGTTCTTGTTGTATTGTTCTAGTTGTAGCAGCACACACGATAAATAATTACACATCAGCTGACAACACGACACACATTTTGGATGCCTTCGAGGGGGCCCTGCTGAGACGTAATGCGGGTTGCTGATATTCGCACCAATTGGCGCGATTCTGTTGTTTTTTTTTTACCCTGCGTTCGCTTGAAACGTTTTCAAACGCTTTTCCCTTTTAGCTCTGCTCTCCCTTTAGCATTAGCTGAACAACTCTTTCTCTCTTCATCTTGTAAAATAAACGTCTTTATCAATTTCTTGACTTTTCCCATAACTTGCTCCTCTTACTATATCTATTTCCCTCTCAGTTTCTCTCTCTCTTTCTCTCTGTCCCTCTCTTCCTGTCTCTCTCCATTATCAAATACACTCTCTATTTTACATGATTTTACCTTACTCTAACTTACTCTCAGCGCTTCCAATCTACCGAACTTTCATTATCCCACTCACTATATACCTCTCTCTCTGTCTCTTAAATATTTAATTTTTTTTATAACACCTTTGTTTTTCATCCTGATTCTCAATTCTATTAACATCTCCTTCATTTCCACTCTTTTTATCTTTTACCATAATTCCTTTTTCTACGAAACCTCTCTTTCATTTGTAATTTTGCTCTCCTTCCCATTTATTTTCTGCCTCTCTCTCTCTCTCTCTCTCTCTCTCTCTCTCTGTACTCTTCTCTCGCTACAGTCTCTTCTCGCTCTGCTTTTCTATACAATTTGCAAGGCTTCAATCTCTAGCTTTCAATCAGCAAACCCAACTATGTTCTCAACATTTCTCCTTCGCAGTCTCTCAAAATGTTGTGCGTACAATACATGTACATCCACTATTGTGGTATTCTTAAGATTAAAGATTGGATACTGTAATACTAAGCAAATTTAAAATGACAAACAAAGACAACTGCTTATTGCTTATTGCTTATTGCTTCTACTCTAAGTCCGCTTACTAAAACCATTAACCGATTTAACCAACCCATTCGCTGTTTATATAAGGCAAATACGACAGCAAGCACTAACCGATCGCGCATTAGTTTTCGCTTTGCTTACGACGACGAGGACGAGGACGATGATTACTACGGTGAGAAGGGGACCAATCATAAGGTAATGCCACAGTTGGATTCGGTCAGGTCTTGCCAGCGACGATGCGTTTTCCTAATGCTCTCATCCATGTTGTGAATGTAGGGCGGCGGCAATTGGGATGGCTCGCGACGACCCAGCGATCCACACTTCGGACGCGACAGCTCACCCGAGCTGGAGCTGGAGATGAGCGAGAGCGATCCCGACGAGCCCGAGGAGAAGAAGACAGAGCGACGCGAGCGACGAATGGGCAAAGAAGTGAAGGTGCTGCGCAGCAAGCTAACCAAGCTGAAGGTCAAGGAGGAGGCGGCCAAAAAGGAAAAGGATGCACTGAAGCAGGCCATGAAGAAGAATCATGTCATACTCAAGTAAGCATTAGACAAGTTAAACAAGCTTTTTCCCTAATAACATTTCGATTTTGCAGAGAGGAGAACAAGAAGTTCAAGAAACTGGAGAAGGAGGTGCAGAAGATGGCCGCATCGATGAAGCTGGACGAGGACGAAGTCGACGCCGAGGATAAAGATGAGGAGGAGGCAGCCGAAGAGGAACAGGAGGAGGAAGAGGAAGAGTCCGAGGAGGAGTCAGAGGAATCAGAATCAGAGGAGAGCGAAGCGGAATCGGGCAGTGAATCTGAAGCGGAAGTAAGTGTTATAGATATACTTATATCACGAATATATTCCATATATATGAGCACTTAAAATCCCTGAGGCGTGCAATGCCAGGCAGCACCAATAATATATAGATTTATATATTTTTCTACATATACATCGACTTACCTCTTCCTTTGTAGGATGCCGCCAATTCCGCCAAGAAAACCAATTTGGAGCCGCGCGTGAAGAAGCACGAGAGTCGCTTTGCGGCAATGAAGAAATGCAATGTGCTGCTGCAGGCGAATGTGGACAATTTGCAGGATCAAATTTCACAGGTGCGGTCCAGGGCTACCAATCTGCAGGACGAGCTGGATGCGGTTATTGCCGATTTGGGTTTCTAGGCCCATGCATCACAAGAGGAAGAAGAACGACAACAGCTGCAGCTCCCCAGTAAAAAAGAATCGAATGTACAACGTGTTTGTTTACTGTTTGCGTAGTGTTCCTTTTTTCAATGTATTTAAATATAATTATATTATCGACATATGTAAGTTCAAGGCACACTATGTATGTATTCACAAGCACATCAAGCACTTTTCCAAATTGGTTGGTTGATTTTGTATTTTAATTGTTTCTTTTTCTCGCCGGCGAATTGCGTTGTTTTGTTTGTTTTATGAGTACTTCTTGCGCTCGAGTACTTTGTGTGTTTGTTGTGGCAACCGGTGGCGCCGACGCGTTGTTAGCAGAGTGATTAACACTGAAAGGTTACGCTATGTTAAAGTAATGTTAATTGCATTACCGTTGATCGTGTGACGTCAAAAGTACTTGGGACTCGCTATTATATATATTTATTCAAGCAGCTAACAGCTGTTGTACCTGCATACCTGCCGTAAATGTATATGTATATATATATAAACTTCTTTTTTTTAACGTACTTTATACATTTTAGTGCCTGTATTGCTTGGCTGAGAGAACCAGTGGCGCCGACGCGCTGTTAACAGTTACTCTTAAAGTTGCGCCATGTTACCTGCATGTATATGTTAAGTACTTGATTTGCACACAAAACATGAAACACGCATCGAATGGGCAAGTATCGAAATGTGCACAGCTGTTAACGCAGCTTCTACGGCAGCGCCCTCTGTGGGAAATTCAATGAATCTACTACGACTAGAAATCAAAACAAAGAGTTAACGACTTTTTC
The DNA here is from genome assembly GCA_035045145.1 of Drosophila meridionalis. Classification (NCBI taxonomy): domain Eukaryota; kingdom Metazoa; phylum Arthropoda; class Insecta; order Diptera; family Drosophilidae; genus Drosophila; species Drosophila meridionalis. The sequence continues at coordinate 2,802,479 of JAWNPG010000020.1, read as the reverse complement.
TTTTACAATTTGTATTTATTAATAAGATTTTTGTTTGAAATACTTTAGTGTAAGCATGTATAACAATGTACAAAACAACAACTCAATGAATTTGGCTAAACTAAACCAGTAGATTTATGTATCTATTTATATATATATATCATAGTCATATGTATGAATATTTTTGATGGTATGAGTATCACGCTCGAACTTTAAAACTTTATGCCTATATATATGTATGTAAAAGATTTGGATGTCTATATAATGCGACTACATTCGTTAAGTACTAAGCTGAGCTCTATCAATAATCCAAAGTCTAAGTCGTGTGTATGAATTAGTTATCGTATCGTAGTTGTTTGAGCATTGATCCCCGATGCCCAAATGGGATTTTGATTTGAAACGACGTGAGAAACCACTTACATAACTAAAGCATTCCATGAACCACTACAACTACAGCAACTACTTTGGTCTACTCCATCAGAATGAGGCGCAAACGCTTGCGCAGCGACGATTCCCGCGGCAGAGTCATCGCCCATTTCTTCATGGCCGTCAAAATCACGGAGCTGACGACCATCAGGGCGCCGCACAGGGAATACCCGGTGGGCGCCTCGCCAAAGAACAGGATTTGCCAGATGAAGGCGAAGACGATGTCGGCACAGCGGGCAATGGCCACTGGTCCGGCCTGTTCCACCTGCAGCGAGAGCGTCAACAGGATTTGGCCCAAGAAACTAAAGATGCCCAGGACGACGACCAGCCAGCGATCGCGTCCACAACTGGGCCAGCAGACGGCTCCGATCGAGCCGCACACAATCAGAGTGTAAACGAGGGCAATCGCTCCAAAGTTGGTCATGATCACAGAGAAGTGCAGATTCTTCAGAGCGCGCAGCAATATGTAGACATTGGCACCGAACAGCGTCGAGGATATGGCAGCAACTGGTCCCCAGATATCATAAGTTTTATCCGAATACTTTTCGCTATCCAGCTCCGGCGTGGCCTCGCCAAAGAGCAAGGGTGGCCTGGTGATGAGCACCACGCCCAGGAGCGTCATGTTGATGGTCAGCACATTGAAGAGCGTGCACGGCTCCTTGAGGAAGGCTCTCGCGAAGATCGCAACGAACACAGGTGTGGAGAAGATGATGACGCTGGCGTCGGCCAAGGGCATGTGCCGAAACGCATAGAAGCTGAGCATCAGGCCCGTGGTGCCCATGAAGCAGCGCAGCAGCAGGATGACACGTTTGCCCTCCGGGAATACTGGCTGCTTGGTGTAGATGAGTATTGGGATGGTGGGCAGCAGAACGCCCACAAAGCGGAACGAGGCCAGTTCCATGGGATTGACGTCGACCAGGCCCTTCACAATCACCGAGCACAGCGAGAAGAACAGCGAAGACAGCGTGGCGAGTATAATGCCCAAATAGGGGCAGTTTACGCGCGTTTTCAGCTGCTCCAGCCATTGATTCGATAGATCTCCGGCACGCGTTCCGTCCTCAAATTGATGCAATTCCAAGTTCTCTGGCATTTTGCCGCTTTCTAAATTGAACTAAACTACTTTACGAGTTAATTGCACATTCTGCAAGCATTTAATAAGGTTAGAGAGAAGGCGTTACAAAGTACCGTTATTGAATTATGTTACCTCGTTTTTTTTTTATTGCGCTGGAAAAATCGATTTTTCAACTGGATAGCGGTGTTTTTGGAAGCGTGCAGCCACGGCTGCGAAAATGCAACATTTCCTAACTTAGCATGACTTATTACGTTCACCGCGATTAATAGTCGTTATAAATTGTTTTTATTAATAGTTTTTCATACACAAACATTTGATTTGAAAGCGCACAAACTTTACAAATTAATTAACAGCTGGCAGAGCTGCAGGCTAACAGCGACTGTTAATGGAGCTGCCAACCTGTTATAAATACGAATGCCCTGAAAATGAATGTTAACCTAACAGAAAAACAAACTGTTATCGTTTGCCTAAACAACACACGAAAATGTCTGAGTTAAGTTCGTGACATAATAGAGTTCTGAAGTACTCTGGTTAAACTTTGAAAATAGAAAATACTTCGCATCAAAGCATGCGATGCAAGATTCCTGGAACGTAATGAAATAATAGTGTAAAGTATTCAAATTTTTTTTGGGCGGCACGGCGAGTAGGCTGCGTTAACATTCTTTATCGGTCAATCGGGGGCGTAGTTTATTGTAATTTCGATATATTTGGTAATTTCATCAACACTTTTCGAGTTCGACTTAGCCATGAGCAACCAAACCGTTAACACCAACACCAAGCGCTGGGCCCTGCTTGCCGCCAGCCTGGGTCTGGCCTATGTGCTCGTGCGGCACAGGCAGTCGATTTGGGGCGTATTGGGACGCAGTCCCTTCCAGCTGCAGCATAAACGCATTGAAGTTATCAGCTCGGTAAACGAGTCGCAGCGCATTCTAAATGAACTGAAAAGGTAAGTGAAAAAAGATTAACCAATATATAATGTGAATATGTGAATTTGCTTTCCGTGATGCGCAGCCATTGCGAGTCATTCAAAGTGCTCGGTTTTGATTGTGAATGGATTACCGTAGGCGGCACACGCCGACCTGTTGCTCTGCTGCAGCTGAGCTCCCATAAGGGCCTCTGCGCCCTGTTTCGCTTGTGCTGCATGAAGCAGATACCCCAAGACTTGCGTGAACTGCTCGAGGATGATGCAGTGCTCAAGGTGGGCGTCGCCCCACAGGACGATGCTATGAAGCTCTCACATGATTTCGGTGTCGGCGTTGCCAGCACCTTTGATTTGCGCTACATGGCCGTCATGGCCGGGCATCAGGCCGAGGGCCTGGGCAAACTATCCCAGACACATCTCAACACTGTGCTCGACAAGAATTGGCGCCTTGCCTGCTCCAACTGGGAGGCTCCGCAACTGGATGCCGCTCAGCTTAACTATGCGGCCAACGATGCACTGGCCGCTGTTGCTATATTTCAGAAGTTATCCAAAGACTTGGAACCACGTACCTTCTGGGACTGGCGTGCTCCCAAATTCGAGCAATTGCGTCCAAAAATTGAGCCATTTCTAGATGTTGATTTTACCAAAGGTTTTGTCTCCGGCCTCGGCAAGACCCTACCGAATAGCACTCCCACACATCCGATGACGAGCAAGTCTAAGCACAAGCGCAATAAGAAGCATCAGCAGCCGCAACAGCCGCAGCAGCAGCAGATCCGCAATCTGGGAACCCAGTCGAAGGCTTTCTATGACAATTGCGTGCTGGAGGCGCCCGATGGCGAGCTGCTCTGCACCATTGATCGGCGCAAAGCCTCTTGGTATTTGAACCAGAACCTGGGCACTCAGGTCAGCGAGCAACCGTTCACAGTGCGCTTGAACTTCGAGCCGGCAGGTCGAGCTGTCGGAGATGTGGGCCGCTACTATCAGACGCCCAAGGAGAACCAGTGTGTGGTGTGCGGACGTCGAGATGCCTACATACGAAAGAATGTGGTGCCACGCGAATATCGTAAACACTTTCCGGTTGTTATGAAATCACACACATCCCACGACATACTCCTGCTCTGTCCGAGCTGCCACCAGCTGAGCAACATATCGGACAACAAGATACGCAATAAGCTCTCGGTCACATGCGAGGCTCCGTTTGGCCATGGCGAGGGCATCTCCAAGTACCACGATGATCAGCAGCTCAGGTTGGTATTGATGAGATCGGCTAGGCTTACTCTCACTCTAACCCAAACTCGTAATCCTTTACAGAAACGTTAAGTTAGCTGGCAAGGCCTTGCTCATGCAGAGCGATCGTATGCCCAACCAGAAGGTGGCACAGATGCAGAAGACCCTTTTGGACTACTATACAGATGCCACTGAGATAACACCAGAGCTCTTGCAGAAGGCCGCCAAATTGGATTGCCGTGTGGCCAACGAGGAGTACTGCCAGCACGGCAAGAAGGTGGTCCAGGTGTATCGCGATAAGCTTGGCGGACTCGTTGAGCTGGAGCGCTTGTGGCGGGAACACTTTTTACACACTATGCAGCCCAAATTTTTGCCCAAACTATGGAATGTCAATCATAATGCAAATCGCTTAGAGGTGCGCGCCAGCGAGGGGCGCATCGACAATGAAGATTTGGTTGTGGCAGGTCTAGAATCAGTAATTAGTGGAAAGAATTTAGCTAGATCGTAACAGTGTGATAGTTTTTGTTTTATAACTGTTTTGTACGTATTGCATTCAAATAAATTATAAATTGGCTTTTGCTATGTATAAGCTACAAGATTCCAAATTCATGTCAAGACAAAAAACAATATTTCTGCAGTCGCATGCAAGCCGACTGCACAATACTCTGTTTACGCGAACGGGCTACGCTTAATATACTATCTATATATGTGACAAGTCTAGGAACAATTCGTTTTCAAAACGGATTAACCCATATAATTAAGATTTGTTATAACTAAATGTTCTGTGATGTAAAGGCCTTAAAAGGCATTATTTTATAAGAGATTTCTCCGTTTTAGAACCATTATTCCTATACCATAAATTTAAATTATTTAAGAATTTATAAAATTTATTTATATTGAAATGTCAAAATGTTTGAAGCATTTCACTAGCTACGCCTTTACGAGTAATTGAATACCAGTAATAAAAATTCTATCTTTACAAGACAATTAACAATTTTGGATTATTATAGTATAAAATTAGATTATTTTCTACATTAGAAACAAGAAGTTAAGCTCGCGCCACGTCAGCCCTACACAATAATTACATTGAAGAAAACAAAAAATTCTGGAATTTAGTTCTAGACGAAACACAATCGGACAGACATTGCTTCAAACTAATACACCCTTCTCACATTGTAAACAGAGTATTATAAACAGCATAAATTATGGCATTGGTCTATGAGCATCTCCTAACTGACATAACTTAAAATTTAAGCTATACATAAACTTGAAGCTAACATATATATATATATATATATATATATATATATATATATATATATATATATATAATATTGGATAATACACTATATACACGAAATATTACAGCCGCGACGCTTCGCTATATGAACTCAAAGCCCTCGTATTTGTAGTCCGTTTCGACACGTGTCTCTGGCAACAATGTTTTGCCCTCCACGCTGAAGGCAGTCACAAAGGTGGACGTCTTGCCATTGAGCTCCTCCGATTTGAGTGCTACGATTATGGAATCCTCCGTGTTGGGCAGAAACTTGAAGCTGGAGAAGCCGTGAGTGGGCGCCGTATTGGCAGCATCCAGCTTGACGGTGTCTATAGCATTAAAGTGCTCGTCCGCAGAGATTAGAATGTTGCAGCCCATGTGCTCGTCCATGGTTTCATTGTATCTATGAAGCAGATATATGTTATATTAGCTGAATGAGGAACAGTGTTCGTACACATGACTCACTTTTCTTTGGAGCAGCGACGTGGCAGAAAATACCAGCGCTGGTGCACCTCTGACCAGACGCCGCTCTCGTGTATCATGTAGCCGGGCCAGCTTATTTGGAGAGATTGCAGACGCAGCTTCTTGTAGTTCTCCACCCAGTTTAGGGAGCGCACTTCGCCCGCCATGCTGATAGCCTTCACATACATGGGATTATTGTTTTCGTAGTCGCCCATGCCGGTCGTCCACTCCTTGCCCATGGAGCCCACATACAGAGTGTGCTGCTTTACTGTCGCCCACTCGGATTTGAAGCCTTTGGCATTGTGTCCGTTGCCATCGAGCAGTATTACCCAGGGTATGACCTTGTCATTGGTCAGCTCGTAAATGAGCCCGGTTCGGTCATCAAAACTCAGCAGCTTACCATTGAATGTGACTAGCTCGGAGAGCTCCATGCCGCGACCCTTCGCCGCAAACGAGGATTCCAAAGCTATGGGCGCGCCTGCATCCCAGTTTATTTGCAGCTCATGCTTCTTGGGCAGATACGTGAGATAGCCCTTCTTTAGGTAACTCCGCCACGTTGTGCTGCCGTCGCCTTTAACAACCTTCGAGCTGGTATCTAGATCTGCTATCATACCAATCCGATAGCTGATAACGCCGCCCTGCACGCTCAGAGGCTGCGTCAATGGGTACGTTGAATTGTAGGGTATCGCGAGGACAGAGCTGGCTTCACTGGCATATTGGGAGCGTAGCCAGTATCCATCGGAGGAGCTGCGGCTACCTTGGTGCGCATATAGAAAGAGCAGTACCAGGACCACGGCACAAAACACAAGCAATGCAAAATGATAATTAAAGCGGACCGTGCGATTGCCAATTCGATAGGTTGGCGTACGCAGGGCGGTACGCCAGTCGCGCATTAGCATTGTGCGTGGCGAGTTTTCCAAATCCCTGAATGCGTACGCCGTTTTTTGCATTTATAACTTTGAATTTTGGCAGCGTGGCAGCGAACTGGCAGTGGATGCAAACAACAAATCGAGGCGATGTGTCCGTTTCTGTTTCTGTTGTTTGGATTCCGCTAACGATGACATATCGATAACTGCCAACGAAACAAAACAGCTGATTGTCTCTTTGATTTCGACAGCTCGATTGCATGCTTTATTAAGCCGAATATTTGAATGCTGTACGAATTACTTTGTAAGTAGTGGGAACATTTGAACACGTTTAAATACATTAAAGTAAGAGTTTGATCCTTTATTACTTAACGTTTATGTCTTAAATTTGTCCAACAGAACACTGATAAAAGGTGGAACAGCTGATGTAATAAATATTAAAAATAGTTCGATAATAAGTTCATTTGAACTAAATAAGAAAAGTCGACTTTTCCGATTGACTAGCGCGCTAAATTTAACATTCAAATCTTATAAATAGTTAGATAATACGGTTGTGTTAGTTTAAATGGAGACATATACATCAGATCGTCGCTAAGTAATTATGCATAACAAGGTTCACTTGAGAGTTCAAGCTTATTTTCGAATGTTATAGGCGTAAAAATCAATTGGAGAGTGCACCAGCTTTAAACCAAATTGCCGTAGCGTCTGTCGACTATATATAAGAACTGAGTTTTACTTAAAAAGCTCAAAGTGTTTTTGCTTTTAGCAGTTACAGTCATGAATTCAATTTTGTGGATAGCATTAGTGGCTTTGATAATACTGTATTATGTATGGAGTCGTCGCGAGTTTTATATGTGCTGTATGAAATTTCCCGGTCCTCTAGGATATCCTTTAATTGGAATGTCCCACAAACTTTTGAATAAAGAAGGTAAATAGCCCTGAGGACGAAGTTTAAATGAAGTTACCTAATTTTATTACATATTTAGGTTTTTTTAAGCTACTAAGTTCTGTTACTAAGGAGTATGGAAATATATATGTCTCCTGGGTCGGTCCATTTCCTATGCTTGTTATCAGTGATCCTCAAGCAGCACAAGATGTTTTAACTTCTCCTCATTGTGTAAATAAAAGTTATGTTTACAATATTCTCAATGATGGCGTGGGTGCGGGGTTACTCAGCTTAAAGGGTAGGAAATTCATTAAATTACCTTATTGGACAACTAAATATTTTTTCTTCACGTTAGATCCATATTGGAGCAAACATAAAAAAATCTTGAGTCCTGCATTTAGCCACAAAATGTTGCTCAGTTTCTTTCCCATTTTCAATACCGAGACGGGAATATTACTAACAGAGTTCAATAAAATGGCGGATGGCAAAGGGGTTAATATACAGCCTTACTTACAGCACTTTACATTAAGCATAGCAACGCGTAAGTAAATATTGTAAACTTTAAATTAATTTTTAAAAAAATATTTTGACATAAATTTACTTTTTTATAAGAAACCACGATGGGCACCTGCGTTAAGGATGACCCAAAATTCCAGGATAATTCTCTAATAGAAAACATTCAAATGTGAGTACGTTATTTTGATCTCTATACACTTTCTTAACAAAATGTTATATTTAGACTGCAGGAATGTTTGATAGATATTATTATGCATCCATGGCTCAATATCCGAAGTATACGTAGAATTTTAGGCAAAGAGCAACAATATTTCAATTCAAAAACCCATATTCAAACATTTACCAGCAAGGTAACGGAGTAATTTTTGACTTGAGTAAAATTTATTCAGATTGTTTTTCAGCTAGTGGATCAGAAAATCTCCGAAGACGTTAAAGACGAAACAACAAACAACAGCAACACTATTCTAAATTTGGCAATTAAGCATTTCAACCGCGGCACCCTTAATAAAAAGGAAGTTGTAGATGAATCAAATACAATAGTTCTTGCAGCATTTGAGACATCTGCGAACACAATAACTTATACACTCATGCTGTTGGCCATGTTTCCAGAGTGTCAGGAAAAGGCCTTTGAGGAGATTCTAGCCCTGTTCCCCGAAACCGGCGACTTTTCAGTTAGCTATGAGGATACACAACAAATGGTTTATTTGGATCTCGTGTTGAATGAAAGTATGCGCCTTATACCGCCTATTCCGCTCATAGGGCGGCAAATATCTCAACCTGTGCGTCTATCAAATGGTGTTTTGATACCAAAGGGTATGGAAGTTGTTATTAACATATTTGAAATGCAGCGCAGGAAGGATATATGGGGAGAAGACTCGGAATCTTTTAATCCCGAACATTTTCTGCCACACAATTTTCAAGAAAAACATCCCCACGCCTATATACCATTTGCAAAGGGTATGCGCGGCTGCATAGGTCAGTTAAGCATACAAAAATCAACTTGATTTATATTTAATAAGAAAATATTGAATTCCAGGCTGGAGATATGGTCTCTTATCTCTTAAAGTGACGTTGGCCAAATTATTGAGAAACTATAAATTCAGCACCAATTTTAAACTGGAAAATCTCGAATTTGTTGAAAATGTTACTATGAAACTAGGTACAACTCCACTTTTGAAATTGGAGCGTAGAAATTGATTGATCATCAGAAATAAACTTAATAAAAAGAGCGTTTTAATTTATATATGTATCTGTACGTAATATGTGAAGAGCTGTCGGCAAAGCGAATGGTGTGACGTCATCCTCTATGAGATTCGGGCCAGCGCGTTGATCTCTGTGCGATATGAACTCTGCTGTCAAATATAAAATAGAAACGAAAAGTTCACTGTTATATTTATACAATTTGATGTTTTATATATTCTAAACTTGTATTGCTTTTTTTAATGGCTTCAATTATACCGTTTGGAAAGTGGCGGAAATATGGACTAGCTGAAATATAAGTATTTCAAACCATGTAAAAGTAAATTCATTTCAACAAAATTTAAAAATTCATTCAATTTTATTGCCAAGTAGACAGAGAATTCCTCGCAAATTATCTTTCTATTGTCAAATATACAACAACTAGATCACTGTTGACTAAGTCTTGCTTAAGTGCTTTCTAAATAATGATAAAAAGCTTAACCTCAGAGTTCAAGTTTGTTAATGTCTATAATTGGCAAAAAGTAAAGTAGAAAGTGCAGCAAATTACAAATATAAATTGATGGAAGTCTAATTTTCGGAGCATCTCTCGACTATATAAAAAATGCAGTTCAGCTGAAATGCTCACAGTATTTTAGTACTTTAGATCGTTCAGTCATGAATTCAGTTTGGTTGTGTTTAGTACTAGTTGCGTTGCTAGTACTTTATTTTCTGTGGACGCGGCGCGAGTTTTATAAGTTTTTTATAAAATTTCCTGGTCCTCTAGGATATCCTTTGCTTGGAATAACACACAAACTTTTGAATAAAGAAGGTAAATAGCCCTGTGGACGGAGTTTAAATGAAGTAACCTAATTTTATTACATATTTAGGTTTTTTTAAGCAGCTAAGTTCGTTTACTAGGGATTATGGAAATATATTTGTCTCCTGGGTCGGTCCATTTCCTATGCTTGTTATCAGTGATCCTCAAGCAGCACAAGATGTTTTAACTTCTCCCCATTGTGTAAATAAAAGTAAAATTTACAATATTCTCAATGATGGAGTGGGTGCGGGGTTACTCACTTTAAAGGGTAGAAAATTCAGTAAATTACCTTATTGGACAACTAAATATTTTTTTTTCACGTTAGATCCATATTGGAGCAAACATAAAAAAATCTTGAGTCCTGCATTTAGCCACAAAATTTTGCTCAGTTTCTTTCCCATTTTCAATACCGAGACGGGAATATTACTAACAGAGTTCAATAAAATGGCGGATGGCAGAGGGATTAATCTACAACCCTACTTACATCACTTTACATTAAGCATAGCAACGCGTAAGTAAATATTGTAAACTTTAAATTAATTTAAAAAATATATTTTTGCATAAATTTACTTTTTATAAGAAACCACGATGGGCACCTGCGTTAAGGATGACCCAAAATTCCAGGATAATTCTCTAATAGAAAACACTAAAATGTGAGTACATTATTTTGATCTCTATACATTTTCTTACCAAATTGTTATATTTAGACTGCAGGAATGTTTGATAGATATTATTATGCATCCATGGCTCAATATCCGAAGTATACGGAGACTTTTTGGCAAAGAGCAACAATATTTCAATTCAAAAACCCATATTCAAACATTTACCAGCAAGGTAACGGAGTAATTTTTGACTTGAGTAAAATTTATTCAGATTGTTTTTCAGCTAGTGGATCAGAAAATCTCTGAAGACGAAACAACAAACAACAGCAATACTATTCTCAATTTGGCAATTAAGCATTTCAAGCGCGGCACCCTTAATAAAAAGGAAGTTGTAGATGAATCAAATACAATAGTTCTTGCAGCATTTGAGACATCTGCGAACACAATAACTTATACACTCATGCTGTTGGCCATGTTTCCAGAGTGTCAGGAAAAGGCGTTTGAGGAGATTCTAGCCCTGTTCCCCGAAACCGGCGACTTTTCAGTTAGCTATGAGGATACACAACAAATGGTTTATTTGGATCTCGTGTTGAATGAAAGTATGCGCCTTATACCGCCTATTCCGCTCATAGGGCGGCAAATATCTCAACCTGTGCGTCTATCAAATGGTGTTTTGATACCAAAGGGTATGGAAGTTGTTATTAACATATTTGAAATGCAGCGCAGGAAGGATATATGGGGAGAAGACTCGGAAACTTTTAATCCCGAACACTTTCTACCACACAATTTTCAGGATAAACATCCTTACGCCTTTATACCATTTTCAAAGGGTAAACGCAACTGCATAGGTCCGTTGAATCATTTTAAAAGTAATTTAATTGATTGTAATAGTCAATTATTGAATTCCAGGCTGGCGATATGGTCTCTTATTTGTTAAAGTGACGTTGGCGAAATTATTGAGAACCTATAAATTCAGCACCAATTTTAAACTGGAAAATCTCGAATTTGTTGAAAATGTTACCATGACACTAGCTACAACTCCGCTTTTGAAATTGGAGCGTAGAAATTAACTGAAAATTGTTAATAAACTTAATAAAAATGCAATTTGCTTTTGGAACTTCAAAATAAAGATGGCGAAAGTTCGTCTGCAACATTTATTAAATTGAGCAATAGTTTTTGCTTTAAGATTTTCAGGTCTTATAGAATATTCTTTAATTGGAAAATTTTGCATTAAGAAGGTAAACTGAAATTCGACCGGATTTTGATATATGTATGTATATTAATGTGTGTGCTTTTTTATCTGTATATGTATGTATATTTAGGTCTGCAAAAGCTGCTATTAACTCTTATCAAGGACTCTGGAAATATTATACATTTTTATCGCAAGTTTTCGTTTTATAAATCTCGAGTATATCGAAAATGTACCCATTAAACCAGCTATTATGTCGGTTATGAAATTATAATATAAAAATTAATACATATAAAGAAAATTAATAAAATATTTATATTTTAAATTTTGCCACCTATGAAAAACTAATCGATTTAGGAGATGTGAACTTATCGACTTACCGCCACATTTACTGTGCTACAGAGATGCCACTTTGTGAACAGCTGCAGTTAGTATCGATGCTGCCAATTGGGCCGGTCTATTAGCAAAAGAAGACAAGTTAATATAAAGTAAGTAAAATACATTGAATGATCACTATGTGGCGACGCTTAAAATATATCAAATCTATTACCAAAGCTGCCATTAATATTCGTCAAAAAAGCACCATGACAGAGCAATGTACTAACAGCAGTCAGGAAGCAATCACACGCTTGCGGGAATTTGGATATGCATTCAATGAAGGTAATTGTGGGAATAATAACAGTTGTCAGATGTTACACACTCTTTTGCCTATTTGCATGTACAGCTGGCGAACTACGCAAAATAGACCCAGCCAGTGGAAAGCCCGGCGATCTGCCTTATGAATTTAAGATAAGCGACAATCCGGCTACAAATCAGGAGCATTACGAGCAACTCGCCGACCAGATACCCGATATAATATATGAGCTACTGGAGAGGAATGGATTGAAGAGGATCTACATACCCATTGGAGAGGCCATTGAGCGTTCCACATTCGTATTCACTCAGCCGCAACCTCTGGCCCAGTCAAAGAAGCTGCTGGTCCTCATCCATGGCAGCGGGTACGTCCTGGCCGGCCAATGGGCGAGAAGGTAAGCTACAATATATACGTATATCGACTGATACACATTTTAATATACCTTTACTTCTACCTCTATTAGATTGATTATTAACAACTCTCTGGAGCACGGGACACAGCTGCCGTATATACAACGCGCCCAGAAGCTGGGCTACGATATACTCGTGACGAATACGAATGACACCACACGCATGATAAAGGGCAAGCGCACGCCTATCAAGGGACTCGACAATTCCATGAATCATGCTGCTTACGTATGGGAGCATATCATCATACCTTCGCAACCCGAAAGTGTGGCCATCGTGGCACACAGCTATGGCGGCTCCGTGTGCAAAGGTTTGGTAAGTGAAGAAGCATCCGCAACATTTATTTTATATTAATTTTGTATTTATGGCAGGCGGAGAAGTTTACGAAGTTCTTCAAACAAAAGGTTTATGCCATTGCGCTGACCGATGGCACAGTGGGCCATCCGCCAGCTAGCTGTCAGAAATACTTTGTGGATGTGACCTGCAATTGGGTATCCAGCTCGGAGCCGCTCGATACGGATCTCACACACGGCGACAAGGATAGGAATATAACTTGTGTGTCGGCTGGACATCCGGAACACGAATGGACTTCGTCTGCAGCCATCGAATCTGTCTTTAAGTTCCTAGAGCAAAAGCACGAGAAACATCTAAGAACCAAGCAAACCTAAGCCGTCATCTAGTGTCATCTTGTTACGCATTTCATCAAATTTCCAAATGATGTGATGTGCATCATCCCGTCATCTTTGAGCATCTGACACTTATCCCTTTACCCTAAGGACCAACACAAACTATCGATTTGCAATGCATAAATCAAACGGCGTAGCAGCATCCCATGGCAAAACTCCCTCATAACCCACTTGGATATGTCACAAACACTCGCATCAAGGCAATTTAATTTGATTTTCGGCACTTTGGCACATTCCATGTGAGTTAATCAACTTGATGGCTGATGTATCATCGTTCACGATAAAACAAAAGTGTTTCACATGTCCGTCCAGTCAACAAGAAGCTAAAAAACAACTGACCCACGTCCCCACGGCCAATGCCTAAAGTTGTTGGCTCGATAAGGCTACGATCTAGCTAGCTGTTGGGGTTGCTGCAAAAAACCATATCTTGTTTAGCTATGGCGCCGGCATTTCCCAACTACCCCTCGCCCCGGTACAAACGCATACCACATCACGTCGTTTAGCGAAATGCGTCATAAAAAAGTGTCCCTAGTGAATTTGTCGTGCTTAACTATTGAAACTCGCATTGCGTGCGCACAGATTTCAAGATTTATACACATAATATAAGTACATATAGGAAAACATAAGTTGGTTTTAGAAATCCGAAAGAAACTTATAATTGAAAAAATAACATGATACGAAGATACGATTTTTAATAAATATTAACATATTGGCCCATAAATACTTTATTTGAGCTATTATGCTCTGTCATATGATAATTTTAATGGATCGTTTTTATAACTTTGTATTACCCACTATGAGAGTAATATCGAGCAGTTTTTATAGCTATTTCTATCACTTAGTAGCAGGTCGAAAAAAAAATAATTGGATTACTTTGAAATGTTTAACATTTTAATGAGAGAGATTCATATATCATTTTTATTTCATAATTTTAATAGATTATCTTGTTTAATGCATACTTTTATATAATTATTGTTAGTTCATTTTAAGAGATTGTTTTTTTTTTTAAAGAATTTTTATAATTTTTATGAAATTTACGTTTATATGTATTCGAATCGATCGATATCTATATTTGAATCCCTTTTATTTTGAGTAAATGTCTAGTACGTAGTTCTGTGAGCCATAATTTTAGATCGTATACGATAAATGATTGAAGAAAAGAATAAATTGAATAAAAGGATATTGTGGAAGATGATTTGGTGATTTAGAGACAAAAAGTTAAAAAATTGTCAAAAACAAACTAACATTTTTTGAATGTTTTAAGTATAACACTCATAAAGTATATCTACAAAAATGAATAAATATATATTTTTAATATCAAAATTTTAAAGACTTGATTGAAAAGATTACACTGATAAAGCCTTTGTGAAATTTACTTAGATTTCATTTACATTCCTTTTATAATTATTACTTCGTAAGAAATTGCAGTTCCCAAAGCTAAGCCCCCTAAGTAGTAACTCGATAAGTGCTGCCATAGACGTTTATCTTTAGTATTAAGACCAAAACTTAATACCCACAAAGCAGAAGCAGGCAATAAGAAGAGAAAGTGAGTGAGTGAGAGGGAGAGAGAGAGAGACAGAAAGCTGCAGACGCTAGCAAGCATTTGGTTGGGTCTGGTCCGGGTGGGTGGGACCGTGGCAACGGCAACCCTACAAATGTAGCTCCTTCCCGCCCACTTTCCAGCGTATTGCCATACCCGTCTTCCGCTTGGCTTGTATACATTATCGCTGTCATGGCCGCAGTCATGGCTTCTGCTCCACCTTAGGACATTCTATATGTACGGGGAGTCGCATCGTTCACTTCGTTGTCGTCCTATGGCAGGCAGCTATCTACACTTTGACTCACCCGCAGAGCGAAACGAGGTTAGACGAGGATGGCATTAGTTTAGTCGGAGTGCGAGAGTTCG
The DNA here is from genome assembly GCA_035045145.1 of Drosophila meridionalis. Taxonomy (NCBI): domain Eukaryota; kingdom Metazoa; phylum Arthropoda; class Insecta; order Diptera; family Drosophilidae; genus Drosophila; species Drosophila meridionalis. The sequence goes on along the minus strand of JAWNPG010000020.1, from coordinate 2,787,427 downwards.
TGTATCCTTCGTATCCAAAGCTGGCAGTGTTTTGTGCGGGTTCAGGAATGGGTCATGCGCCTGGAGCATGTACATATCTCACTCACACATATACAATAGCTTCCCTTTTTTCTGGTTTCTTGTTTGTCTATGTGGCAGCAGTAAATAAGAGAAGAGCCTTCCACATACAGTAAATAAAAGGAAAAGTCACAGTTTTAGTTTAAATGAAGGCCAGGACTGCCTGCCTTAAGAAAAGGTTCCCTTTTTGTCGGTATTTTCTCAGCTAACAATAGCTGGCAATTACTTAAAATAATCATTTTTGTTTTCATGGTTATTTGATAAGATCTTAAAGCGTGCGCATGTATGATACGAAGGAGGCTGGGACATAACCCTTTGGCGTGTTGAGAGGATGTTTAATGCGTGCGTCTAAAGATTTTCATTTTAGATTGAGCTTAAGGCTTAAGACGCAGATTTGTTTCTATTTTGGAATTGCTTTACTTAGTATTGTAACAAATTTCAATAAATATGTTAAATTTACAACTTGATAAATGATTATCAAGTTAATATATTGGTATGTCTAGTACATTCCTAATTTCTAATGAATATATTCATAAATCAAAATTAAAATTGAAACTCTCAATTCTCTATAGGAAATGCAATTTTAAATAACGGATATAAAAAATTCAAGTCCCGCCGCAATATCCGTTGTTATTGTGGCTGGACTTTATTGCTTGAAAAAGTTCAAGCGATGTCATTCAAAAAGTCATAAATAATAATGTTTTCCAATAAATGTTCACATATGAGCGCGCACGCACTTGACTCTCTCTCTCTCTCTCTCTCTTTCTCTCTCTCTTGCTCACACACACGCAGCAGGCGTAGGCGGTTGGCAAACCAATTGAACCCACGCCACCCACTGCCTTTAGCCACTGAGCCACAAGTGGATGATGGTTCTCTGGCTTGTGCCAAACTCTGTGGAGTGACCGTTGTTGAACCTCGACTCGTGGCTTTTCGGCTAAAAGGGCGCCTCGTAGTGCCTCATAACTTACAAGGTCATTTTTACAAAGAACCATTAAGAATGTTTTTTATTTTTTGGATTTTTTGTCCTGCCTCTTCTATTTTTTATAATTTAATGCTCATGTGTAGCGAATTTTTATGGCTGACAAATGATTGATGCGTTTGCTGGCATTTCCTGTTAAATGTCATTAAAAACGCTTGTTTTCGAGTTTAAAGACACGACTCGTAATTTTAAAGGCAATTCGTTGGATTTCCGTTTGTGCGAACAATAGCGCCCAAAGCTCCGTCTTGAAAGCGTGCTGAAATGCAAGTTTAATGTAAAAATAATATCAAATGAGATTAGATAGCATTGTGTCGTCTTATGGCCATGCCCGTACTTTGCCCAGGGGCTCAAGAAAGAACAAGCAATTTTACAAATTGCATCATTTGCACCCCTTTTGCTTGACAGCGGCTCAGAGGTGGCACAGTGGGGCAAGGCTGGCAGTAGTGGATCGGGGATTACCAGTGAAATGAGCTTCGTATCAAATTAATATGCTAAATTATATGTAATAGTAGTAAGCAAAAAATATATACGTAAAGATTTTTTTTTAAAGACTATTTTAATTTTTGCTTTTAATTTGGGTAATTTAAATATAGAAGTATTAGATACTGCGAAGAAATGTGTCTCTGTAGTCCTTAAAAATAATTTCGAAATAACTATAATTAGTTTCGATCAAGTTCTTTGGTTATCAGAAAACTTATAAATATTATGAAAATTTTTTACAATTTGGTTTTTAATAATGCGTACTGTTTATAGTGATTATTATAGCTGAGGCATAGAATAGAGTGGCTGTATATATGGGTCTAAATGATCAGCTATTACGGAAAAGTTGCTTATGTATAGAAAGCCCAATTTGTATGTATGAGAATTATGGATTCACTTCTTAAAGCAGCTAAACATATATTTTACACAATTGTGCTGCAGTTTTTCTCGCCCTGTCGTAGTGTTTGCCCCACTGTGCTGGGCATTTTAAAATTCAAGCGCTGCCCGCCGCAAAGCTACACAAATCACAGCAAATACAATAACAAAAGGGAAACCTCTGCCACTTGCCGGAATGTAAATGTTAAACTTATTTGCGGTTTATGTGTCCTTGTTGCTGTTGCTGTTGCTGTTGCTGTTGTTGGTGGGCGGCTGAGGCGGCAAAAAGGACCTCGAAAGCCAATAAAACGATTTTTTCCAGCCGACTATCTAAGTGCGTATATCTATGAATTGTAAAAGGACTATTGAAGTGCTCGGCCGCGGCCACGGCCACTGACAGCTTGCGAGTCCTTGGCATCAACCCAGCCGCGATATAAGATAATAGTATCATCAACACCAGCAAGCACCCCCACGCTCCAACTCCAGCTCCTGCCTCCTGCCTTTAGGGCAACGCCTTGAAAAGGACAGTGTCTGAGCATTTATTTATTTATTGTAGGCGTTGCTGGGTGTGGCAATGCCTATGGCTTCAACTCAACTCTATTGGGCATTCGCGTTCGGGTCTGGGCTGCGGATTTAGTGGGTGTCAAGCAATAACAACGCGCCTCGGATTCATGATAACAACTTTTCGTATAGCTAATTTGCATGGGATATCCCCGAAAAACAGGAAATGTTGCCGCAACTTTAAGCTTTTGAAGTTTGGCGAGTTGCTTTTCCTTTCTTTTTTCCTTGTTTGGATTTCGAGTGACAGATTTTTCACGCACTTTTAAAAAACATTTAAAAAACCATTAAATGTTTTCTTCAAACCAATTTTTTTGTTCGGTTTTGTTTGGAGTTTTTTTTTCTTTCTAGCAGCCTGCATCACACCCCATTTTTTATTTGTTTTGCGTACGTTTTTTCCCGAGTTGTTGTTTTGTTTTTTACAGAGATGTGTCATTTTTATACCCTGTAAAAATAAATAACAATTTGTTTTGTTAAGGGCTAAAAAGGGTTAAGAAAGGGTTTCTATGTAAAGCATAAAGAATTATATGTAAATATATTTTAATTTTTATTAATAATTTTTCGAGTGTTGATGTTTAAAAAGTGTTTTATATTATAAAATTCAATTATTCTAACACCACATAATATGTAATATAACTTCTATAAGAATTAGCTATTGTATATATGCAAAGAAGTGGAAGGATCTAGGGATTTATATAGTTTGTTTTGATCTGATTTGCAATTTAATAATATTTATTGTGATCGAGCCTACTCACGTCATTCTGGATTACAGGGCATCTGCTAGTCTACTCTACACACAGTAGCCCTAACGTGTTTTTTTCTCTCTTTTTTTTGCATTTCTCTCTAATCTTTGCGCCATTTATTTACAGTTGATTAACACGCGACTGACATTTGTTTGACTTTATTTTTCTTTTGTGGGAAATTAAAATGCGAGTTGCGCCACAAAAATATGAACTGAGGTTTGCGGCAAGTCCTTTTGCGGCGGCTGCTTTTCGACTTTGCCTTTTATTTATTTTTTATTTTTTTTATTTTGTTTGTGTGTTGCACAAAAATTATTCATTTGTAGAAAATTGCGACGGCGTTTGGTTGTGCTTGGCCCTGGCCCTGGCCCTGCCTGGCCCTGCCCTGCCCTGGCCTGGCCGCAGGCCAAACTGATTAATAAACCAAACGTCAAATGCGCACAATGGGCACGCATCATCAGGGCCAACCCCAGAGTCGGGAACAGTATGCGTCCGGGCCGTAGCTGGAGCAGCTGTCATCTGTGTGTCATATTCAAATGGCGTGGCGGCGGCCAGAGCAGATCCTGCCCTGCCATGGTCACATCCTGTTCCTGCTTCTTCTTGGCTTGGCAAGTGCCAAGTAGGCCTCGTCGCATTGTTGTCAACTTGACTCTTGAATAGATTTCGCATGTTTCTTTTGCAGAGGGCGTTGGGCATGGAGCATTGTCATCTGCTGCCTGGGTCACAGTTGGCTGCCATTTGGCCATCAAATTATTTGCATATTAAAAGTGCCACACAATAATCTTTTGAGAAATCGAGCTGAAAACCTTTCTCTCTCTTTAGGCATGAAAGAAAATATTTCGAGTCATCTGTGCTAAATTGTAAGTCATGATAATCTACCACTGAGAACTCTCAGTATGTATATTCCTTAAATGCTTTAGTTTTACTTCATTTTGTATCTATTTTTATACATGTCAAGATATTGAGAAATCTGTTAATTCAAGCATTTAGTTTCCCTTAAGTTTGCTTTATCGTAAAAAAGTGACCCTGGGGCATAACAATACGACGTGATTTATAAACATTAAGATTTATATGATTGTGTTTGTCAAACACACACACACACGCACACACACTCCCGCACACGCCCACACACTCAGGGCGCACATAAAAATGATAAACAAAAAATTGCTTCACTTGAATATGATTTTTTTCCCACATTTAATGGCGCCTCTAATGGTTTTATTTATGGAGTGTTTAGTGCTGTGGTCCATTTGAAACAATATAAAACACGCGCCGATCCTTAAGCCCGTCTGATATGCGAGGCTGTGCCTAGTGCTTACAAATGTCCTGCGGCAAAACCAATCCATATCGAATCACTCTGACATGGGCCAAACTATGTGATTTCTTGTTGTTGCTGCCGAGGTTGGAGTTGGTCAGAAGAGAATCATCAATCAAACACATTCGTGCAGTTGAGGAAATGAAGTGGAGGAAGTCTTTAATATATTTTTGTTATAAAAAATTGTTGGCAAAAATATTTCTAATATAATAATAATAATAAGAATTTATTTTAATACAACAAATATGGTTTATAGAAAAAACCTTTATTTTTTTTAATATTTATAATCTTTAAAATTGTTTTTTTTTCTATCTCTTAACTTTATCTTAAGCTTATTTTCTCCACTTCTAACCGTAAACCCACTCTTCCCTTATTAAAGGAAAATATTACTCAATTTTCAAATTCAATTTGTCACTCATAAATTTCACGCTGTATTAATATAAATTTGTGACAATTGAAAAATTCAAGTGGTTGCTAAAAAAAACTTTTGCGATGTGTCGAAAACGTTGCGAAATTTATGGCAAAATGTTGGGAAAAGCTTGGGGCGGGTTATTTGGTTTGGTCTGTCAAAGTTAAGCGGCGGCCTCTGCACTGGCACACGACATGCATGTCAATGGGCATGACAAAACCCAGGGACCCCGGGCGGACACAGCCATGCCCCCAAAGAGAAAAAGGGCAGAGCCGGGTGGGTAGGCCAGGCGCTCACACAATGTCGCGTTAAATTTGCACGAGTTGGCAAAAATGCGGTTCGCCTGTGCAAATTGTAAACTTCTGTTTCGCTTATATGGAATATATAAATATATATATGGATATATATTTGAGCTGGGGCTGGGACTCTGGCTGGGTGCTGAAGCGTGTCCACATAAATAACAAAATTTAAGAACAAAATATCAATATCCACTTTGCGCTACGCCAACTGCATGCGAATGAGTCGCGCGCTGCGACAGTCTGGCAACGTCTTGTTGCGCTCAGAATTTTGAATTTCAAATGAAATTCTATTTCTTACTTTTGTTTTGCATAATTTCAATTCGCTGCAAGCGACATATTGCGCAGCTAGTTTTCCGCATTTCTTTTCGCTTCATTTTGTCTGTTGAAACGAAATCTTGAAAATCTTATGAAAACTGCAAAAAATGTAGAGCAGTATAAAGAGAGGAATGTAGAGATATTTTTATTGGTATGCTTTAATATACTTTAGTTTATACAGATAAAATTTCACTCAAGATTCAAGGTCTCTTATAAAAAAAATCTACCGAAAGTCGAGTTATAAAAGCTGACAAAGAAATTCCCGGTCAAAGCATTTTTATACCCTGAGCCCATTGAAAATGGGAAATCAGGGTATAATGGTTTTGTGAAAATGTATGTAACAGGCAGAAGGAGGCGTGCCACACCCCATAAAGTATATATATTCTTGATCAGCGCGACAAGACGAGTCGATATAGCCATGTCCGTCTGTCCGTCTGTCCGTCTGTCCGTCCGTCCGTCCGTCCGTCCGTGTGAACGCTGAGATATTTTTAAGTACGCAACGTAGAGACTTGAAATTTTACATGAATACTCGATAATACCATACGCTGCACAAGTTTATAAAATTTTTTCGATAACTCATTCCATTTCGATTTTATGAGCATTTATCGATAATTTTAATGTGTTTTTAAGGCTTGGTTTGTACATCTTTTGAGCTAAAGACTTCAAATTTGCTGTGTAGTTGCGTGTAATGAATACGGAGATAACGTTATCTTTAGATTTTGGATGCCACGCCCCATTCGCCCCCAATAGCCCCCTATTTATAAAAAGCGCAAATTAAATACTAGAGATTTGAGCTTTGGCACATTAACACATATGAATGTCATAAATAAGTTGTGAAAGTTTGATGCACTTAGTCCATCGCTAAGAAAAGTTATTAAACAATTAAGTTTCCATAGTAATGCCCACATTGCAGCCCAAGCGCAGTCGCTGCGTTAACTGCGCAGTTGGCAGAGCGCGCTCTTATGCGTGCGTGCATATGTATGGGTGTATGTGTTGTTTGTATGTGTGCATACAAAATCGTAGAATTATTTGATATTTGGCTCTTCACAGGGCTCAGGGTATCCCCTAGTCGAGCAGTCTCGACTAGAGCACTCTTACTTGTTTATAGATCAAATGTAATATTTACCTAATCTGTATTTTATTTAGGTACTTGAAAATCGTAATGAATCATTTTATGGTGCGCACAATTGTTTTTTTTAAATTATGAAATATCCAAATGGCCAAGGACTACTTCTTTATGATCTTGACATAAAAAAGATGCAGCAAACTTCCCCATTTTGTAGCTGGCTTCTGTCACTCTCTCTCTCTCTCTTTATCATGCTCTGTCTTTCCATCTCTCTTACTGAGCTGGTCATAAGCCAAATTTAATTTGTTCGCATATGACATTTACGTGGATATTCAAATAGCTTCGTTTCTGTCATACTTCAGTGGCTTTGATGTATCCGGCGCACAGCAGAGTTGGGGTTTTCGTTGCAAAAGGAAAAGGTTTCGCTAGATTAATTTAGGGTCATGCATATAACATCATTTTTTATGCGAGTGGCTTTATGCATGCTGGATGGCTGGATGGCTGGGTGGGTGGTTTGGTGGTTGTGTAACCGCAATCAAGTGCCATAGAAGCTTTTTATGTCACAGCCCAAAGCGGCGCATATGTGAGGCTTATTATTTATTGGCAAAAGTCTCTTAAAGCTGGAAGTCCCTTTCTTTGACTGCTTAATCCTTTGCGGCAGCAAAACGTTCTTAATTTATGGCCAAATCTGGTCGCATGTGTTTTGGAAACTTTCTTTAATTATGAGCTCTTATAACTAACTAAAAACTTGATGAATTGAAAATATAACAAATCTTTTAGCTGCTACATAAAATGAAAATTGGCTGGCTGTGGCTTCTGGGGCCTATCTTTTAAAATCAGAAACAGCTTTCGCCTGGGTCTCTCCAGATGTCCAGTGTCTCTGTAGAGCCTATCTCTGCGCACCACATGGTGTCCGGGTATTACATTTTCGTGATCTTCTCTGATGGCTCTGCTGATGCTCAGGATGTGCAGCAGAAGCTGGAGACGTTTGTGTCGGCTCTCGGATATGGCGCAAGTCTCCTTACCATTTGCCTCATTGCCGTGGAATTTATGTGCAGTGTAAAAATTCTTATGCTGTGCAATTGGTCTATTTGCTGGACAGCTTTCCAGAGGCTCGTTCAAAGAGTCTAGCACCCTGTAGGCGCCAACTGAGCGGCAGCTCCAGGCAAGGATAATGGTTAGGAAGGTCCAGAGCAAACGCGTCCACATTGCACAATTGTTTAAATTGAACTGCGCCGACAGTTGACTATCGCCAATATATATGCATTTATATATCTATATCAGTCACATCTACCTTGAACTGTGTTCACAAAATAATGTCAACACAGTGCGCGATGCAGCTGTGCCAGAGGCAAAGGTAAATACTTCCAAAACTGCGTCTTCGAAAATATGTAAAAATAACTGGGAAAGTTTACTTTTTCTTTCAATTCATTGAGCACTGCTGATAAACTGAGAACTGTTCAAATATTTTTAATATTAATTCGTTGCCCTCTCAAAATTTTATTTTTTTTATTTTTATGCATTGCAAAATGACAACGCATATGCCCCGTTAAGCTACCTACAGTACAGGGCATGCAATAAAAAAGACAGTTAAAAGAAATGGAATACCCGCACACGTAACTGTCATTTGTATTGGCTGCGCCTGGTTGGGGCACGCCTTCATCCTCAGTGATTTGGGGGCGCCGGGGTCCTCTCTGGGGGCCTGTTCCGGAAATCAGCGTAAGTGACAATCGCGCGTGAATCTGTTAACTTATAAAACTGACATGAATTCTAAAAGCGTTGCGACCCGTCACATTAACACATTTTCATCCGTGGATATCCCGTGGCACTTGCCAAAGTGGGCGGCATAATTTTTTAAGTGACTTCCTTTATTTACATTTGAGAGCAGAAAAATGCAAACCTCAAATGGGAATTCGAATGCATACATTAAGCAAAATATCCAGTGAGAAAGTTATATAAACTGTGCTATATAATCGTATCTACTTTCAATGCCAGCGCTTTGTAGGTTTCCCATGGTGATTGCCTTTTTGCATGTTGTCCATTTGTTCCTCGATCCAGTCGACAAAATAACTGATTCGCGTAAAGGCGTATGCTTTGCGTGCAACGCAGGGGTTTCTTCCATATGAAAGAAAGCCATACAGCGTGTGAGTTTTCGCATCTACTAGAGGTCCACCCGAGTCGCCCTGGAAGGAATCATAATATAGTAGATTCGAAATTCGCATCTCCCATATAGATACACACATCACAAGCTCCACGAGGTCCCTTTGTGTTGATCGCACAAATTTCCGATTCTGTTAAGTATTTATATTTATGATTCTGCAAACACACTTCATCATCTATGGTTTGAAAGGCGACAGTTTCGATGTTCTTAGACCTCCCGGGTGGGGTACGACCCCAGCCGACGAGCAAAACATTCATATGGCTGGGTTTTCTCTCGTCATTCCGAAAGTCTATAGCCGCGAATCGGGTATTGTCGAGAGGTATGGGATCTGCCAACATCACCAGCGCAATATCATTACCCTTCAGGGGCTTGAAATCAGAATGTTTGTTTACCTTTTTTACATGAAAATGTTGAACGCTCTTATCGTATAGCCGTTTGGAGCCAGCGGCCACAAAATACGCGTGGTCTTTCAGATTGACGTATTTCAGAAAGCAATGAGCCGCAGTTAGTACGAAGTTGGCACTCAATATTGTACCACAACAGAGATGCAAGTGTATCTTCTTCATGATGACTTGTAATGAAACTACGAATGGATATGGATTCTTAGGGGAAGTTTGTGTGGTATTGTGGTGGTGCCCAGATAACGTTGAATTTCTTGAACGACTGCTAGTCACTTCCGTCGCATCTATTAACTCTACAGTTATCGAATTGTTAAAACCATCATTAGGGTATGTTTGTGTGGAACTTTCGAGCGTTAAACTAAGTGGACTGCTACTGCTCACTTCCGTCGTATCTATTAACTCAACAGTTACTGATTTGTTGAAACCATCTGGATCCGTACGGTATGTTTGTGAAGAACTTTGAAGCTCCACAGAGAACGTTGAACTAAGTGGATGGCTACTCACTTTCGTCGTATCTATTAACTCTTCAGTTACTGATCTGTTGAAATTAGCTGTTGTTAAGGCATTGGGCCCATCAGTTGAGTGTATCGGTTGGTCTAAAATAGCTAAAAAAGTTGTGATTATACAATGGTTTAGTTTAGTTTCGTTGGCAAACCTTTGCTCTGAACTTCTTTAGATTCAGTCCTCGTAAATAAGGGTAGAATGAAAAGGAGTATAAATAAACTGTAGCGGCTCATGGTTTAAAGTAGAGTGAAATTCTTAAAATACGTTTTATGCAGAGCAAATTGTTCATATAATATAATTGATACAGTTCTTATTACCATAGTCTCATGTATAACTAATGAGCTAACATCATTAGCTATGCATGAGAGTATGGTAAACATTTGTATATAATTTTGTAATAGAGTTATACAAAACTTTTTAATCTGGATTAGTCGATCTGTATTTCATTAAGTCTTGTCTGTTATAATTAGACAGCTATTAAGGATGCTATATCTATGATTTAAAGAAAATACGGAAGAGATTGAGTCTCATCTTTCCCCTGAGCTGTTTCGTTTTGTTTCTATCCGATCTCTTTAGGCATTAGCTTTTCCCTTTCAAAGATTCATTAGTTCCAAATGATTTTCTTTGGCATGTTTTAAGCCTCATCTCAACCTCATTATTTTACTGACCGATCGGTTCGGCTTTAACGAAAACGAGACTTTGATCTATTCAGTGCCAGTTTTATTGAAAGACTCTACTTAAGGAAATTGGTTACTTTGTAGAACACTGTTTGTTAAGCTTTTAAGGAAGAGAATTTGTATACAGCTTTCATCATCGACAGCATAAAACTAACTTCAACTAGTCTGTGAGCGTTTCCATTATCCACTTACGTGGAATTGTTTCGTGTACATTGAACATGATTTACGATGACACATAAACAACAGCTTAACTTCCGCCTGAGTTCCATGCTGGGTGACAAAACCCAAAAAAATAAAGAAAAATTGCAGCGTACCCTGAGATATTGACTAAAAGCCCTGCCCCCCCCCCCCCCAGGCAAAACCGCCAGCTTCACTTACCTTTTCCGCTTAAACACCCTCCAACTAGGACATAATGGCCAAATGCATTTGGAACAGGTTTTTCCGCAGGGGTTTCCCTTAGTTTTTGCCTTTTGATTTTTGCGTTTCTTTTTTTTTTTTATTAGCCCAGAAGTTGTTCCTTAACGGTTCTCCTTTTTTTTATGCCCTTATGTTCAGCCGTGCGCCCAGTTGCCAGGGCATTGTGGTCATCATTTTTCTTGCCCAGCCCCCAAATGTGTGTGTGTGTGTGTGTGATATGTAAGGGCTTTGGTCAGGTTTGAAGCTGCGCCTCCTCTTTGCCCTTAGTCAATGGCTTCCAAAGGGAAATTTATTGTTTTGCCGGCGGTTTGAGTCAAAGTTGAAGCGTTTCAGGTGCACTTGGCAAAGGCGAGGGTACAGGGTGCATGGCGCAGGGTGTCACTTTTGACATTTAAGATGCCACACACAATGGCCACTCGGTGGCATTCTCTAATTTATACGCATCGCCTGCATGTGACACCCAACATTTGTGCTGGACAAAAGTTTTTTTGGGCTCAATCTATTTGCAATTCCGATGATTTCCACGGCCAGCCGGGGGATGTGCTTGACAAAAAACTGTTGCATTGACAAATCTAATAAACAAATGACAGACAGCTGTGATAAATTTATCGGCCAGGCATATGTCTGCAATAGAGTCTATAGCTTTTAGTTAATCACATTAGGAGGAGAGATCGAGGCAAGGACTTGCCGTATGGAATATATAATTGCAAATAAAAGAGATTTCCTTCGTTCTAGCTTTAGTATCACTTATGCTTATATGGGCACTTATTATATAAGTGTGCGTATTCATATATTTGACTTCATTCTGCTTTCAGGCTCTCGGGTCTTTATCCTTTCGATTGTCTTTGCGCCTGTCTGTTAATTGTTGTCAGCGCATTGTTCAATTGTTTTATGGTTCATATGCATTACACAGCAACACTCACTTTGCCTAATTGGGTCGCCCATTATGCGAGCTGGAGACCCAGTCGCAGGTCTCAGTTCTCAGTTCTCACATCTCATTTCTCCATCTCATATCCAGCGCCTGCAGCGTCAGCAGCGTGCAATGTTCCAGTTTTCTCTCCGTGTGTGTGTGGTGTAAAGACAACCATTTGACAGCTTCTATTGCTGCAGCGCCTCCTTCTCTGATTGTTGCTGTCTTTGCTTGGCTTGCTGCAGACGCCCACCGTCGCTTCGCTTAACTGCTTGAGGTTTTTGGTTAAATGCGCTGCCTTCATAAGCCATTAAGGCTAAGTGATTTGTTTTTGTCTGCCGAGAACAGCTACCCTGTCGCTACCCCTCCCCCAGCTCGCACCGCTTCCATCTCTTAAGTCTAACACCTTGTAAATTGCTAGCTCAGAAAATGGTTTTCCTTTTTTTTTACACTCTTAAATATTCCTCGAGACACCCGAAGGCGCACAATTGGAACGAACTAATTGTGCGGAAGCGCAGGCCATTTGCTAGTCTTGCTGTGCTCCACTTATGAGAGTGCTCCCTCTCTCCTTCTCTTTCTCTGTCTCTCTATATATAAAGTATAGATATACCCATACTGTTTCTAGTCCAACTGGTGTCAGCCACTCGATGAAAACTCCTAAGTTCAAAGTTGCTGCACAAAAAGTTTACATAATGCAGCACAAACTTGGCCAAGAGATATGCAAGTTTTCACTCTTGCAAGTTTCAGTTGTGCATAGTTCTTATAAAGAAACTGCTCAAGTGTCAGGATACGTAGTCCTGCAAGACATGCTGATTATATCTGGTCATTGTTTGGGCCTTGTGACATGCGTGACATTTGCCTGATGCTGGACCAGAGTGTCAGGGTGTCAGAGTGTCAGAGTGTCAGGGAAGCGTGTGCATCTCATATCCCAATGTGGAATTGGATTGTTGATAACAAAGGGTTGTACGAACATGTGCTATATCATGACGCACTGTATGCCCTAACAAAGGGTACCTTGACTTGAGAGTGAATGTAGAACAGAAAAAGCTGAGTTTGTTGAGTCGTGTCAGTTTTAATAATGATAATTGAATATAGTTAAGTCTTTTTCACCATAGGCATTATGTATATAGTAGATAACTCACAAAAGAGTTCATGGATAAAATTAATAATTGTTGTATTATTTCATATTATAATAATATACTTTTGTGATAAGGAATTAATTTGCCTTTGTTTTGTATTTTTGCAAAGGTGAGCTTCACATACATAAACGATTTACGCTTAACATAAACTTAACTTAATATCATGGATATATGCATAACATAAAAATATTTCAAAATATATAAAAATATATACTGATTCACTGATTCAGATCAGTTTGTCATATAAACACACATATACAATATCTTTTTACTATGAGTAGAGTATTCAGTATTTAGCACGTCAACACTTCCTTTTCCCTTACGTTCATTTCGCCAAGGGTTGTGGACATAATTTAATTGTGCATAGCTCGAGAAAATCCTATTGGAATCTGAATCTGAATCAGAATCAGAATCTCTGCTCGTAACTTTCCCTAATCATATGCAAAAAGAGTAAGAATTAATCAATGATTTACAAGAACAATACGTGTGCACATGTCGGCAGCCGGCGGCAACAGCAACCCAAGTTCCCTGGCCAACTGGGCTGCAACGTGGCCAACACCCGCTTGTTAGAGCTTGGTCCACCCATTGCCCAAGGGCAGCAGCAGCAGCAGTTGGTTGGCATGGAGGGGGCCCGGCTGTGGTTGTGGCTGTGGCTGTGGCTGTGGCTCTGACTCGGGCTGTGGCTGTGCAATGAGCATGAACACAAATAAGGCGTCGGCGCTGATCCTTGTCAACCACCAACAATAATTTCAATGTGCACACAACGGGCAGACGGACCGGCCACAGACCCAGCCATAACCACAACTACAACCACAAGCCCAACCACTGGCTGTAGCCGCTAATAATTCAATTAGTTGCCTCAAAAAGATGCCAAACTGTGATGCTGACTTCCAGAGCTGCTTGCTGGCGGTGCGGGGCGACTGTTGCTTGTTGAGCCTGGGTTTCCTCTTCAGCGGCTGCAGTTGCACAGAAGTTTATGCGCTGCAGCACGGCTTCGATTATCCAAATGCCGCCGGCTAAATATCGCACCACCGCATAAATTTGCAGAGTGGAAGAGAAGTGAAAATTGCTCAAAGCTGCTTGGCAATCAATTTCGCATCGTACTCAGCTCTAACTGAAAACTGAATAAGCTCTAACTAACAAATTCTAAATGAATATCTTGAATTAATTGATTTAACATAATGATCTAAATGAGATATATATAGGCACATTTCAGTACTATAAAAACTCTACACACTCTCATCTTATACTTGCCTTACCTCAAATTTCGTCTTATTTTTAATTATCTGTCAGCATGCAACAAGACTAGAGCCAAATGCAAACGCTTACCCACAGTTGGGCACAGCAAGTCTGTAGTTAGAGCCGAGTAATTGTGATATAAATAAAAATCAACATATCAAGATACACGAGGCGAAGGATGTACAACATCATGGCAACAGACAGACTCGCTGCAGGAGGGGGCGGGTTGGCGCATGTAAATTTTAAATTGTAAATAATCGTAAATAACGCAAATATCGCCTTAAGCACGGCCAGAGCGACAAAAGGCAACGGCAGTCGCAATTCTCAGCTCACAGTTCTCAGTTATTCTCCAGCTATTTGCTCACTCACATTTGCCGTAATCTGGTAATACAGGGGTGTACATACAGAGAGAGAGAGAGAGGGAGAGGGGGAGCTTAGGCAGTCGCAAGTCAGTAGCCAGACTTAAGTTGGCCGCAGGCTGAAGGCTAAGCCGCTAAGACAACTCCCCCTGCCACGCCCCTCTCGACGCGAACAGATTTATAGAGCATGTTTTGGCTTCCAGTCAACGTGTGTGCGTATGCAAAGTGAATTTATTGACTTAAAATGCAAATTTTATATGACTACAAGAAAAGTAGAGAATAAAAAAAAAGAACCTGAAACGAACAAGAGAAGAGAATGCAAACCCCAAAGAGATTTTCACAAATTTCCGCATAACACGCTGCGAACTGTGGTTCGGCTTGATAGATTGCCAGCCGAATTGGTGGTGCAGGTGGTGTGCGACTGCTCTTGACTGTATTTATCTAAGCTGTCTGTACAAGTGGCTCACAATTTGTTGAAGATTAAATGCCATCTTATGCCTTGACAATTTGTTATGTTTGTGGCATTGGCAGTGGGCACAGCCAAGGCTTGAGCTTGTTTGCATCCCATTTAGCCAGGGGAGCTGGCGACGGGGGCGTATAAAATCATTTAAATACATTGTACATATGCAAGTTAGTCGATTTTAGGGGCTGATCTTAGGATGATGTGCGTGTAAGATATGGTTTTAATTGAGCAGAGCAAATAAACAGCAAGCATATGACATTCAAAGTAAATATAGAGTATTTGTAAAGTAGATGATTGTTCTTGTAATTAAAATTTTTGTATTAATATTATTAATCTAACATATATGATGTAGGCAATATATATAATATTTATAATATACATAAAAATACATAATACACAATAATAATATACATATTTAACATATATGGAATATATAATTGTAATTGATGACGGCAAAAGGATACGATTGGATATCGACTTAATTAGCCTATTGAGGATAAATGTATTCTACTGCGAGTAGTCTTGTTTTTATTGTTTCAAAATAATACTAAATAGAGGAATACAGTTAAGTTATTCGCTCGACAATGAATAGTATATTTGAATATTATGAGAACTGTTTTGTATTTGAACATTATACAATATTTGAGAACTGTCTCAGGTTAACTCAAGTTACTTAATGTCATCTCCCTATTTCTGATTAATTCAAGAGGCCAAAATAATATTCAATAGCTTTTCTAGTTTATATCTTCCATTTTCATCGATATTTAAAATAATATAATATGAATAATTTCATATATTCTTTATTAAAATTTAATAAATAATATATTAAATTCTCAGCTTCTCTTAAATCTCAAATTCAAGTCATCTCTACAACTGATCCACTGCCTCTGCAGCTTTCATGTAATCAAGCTGCATTCGCTTGTTTCCCTGCAAAGTAAACCATTTCTGGGCACGTCCTACCAAACCAAATGCTATTTGCATCTGTGAATGAACTAACTCCGGACACACCTGTGTATCGTCAACGGAATAGGATAAACAATATTTGGCAGCTAACGAAATAATTCAAACGGCGCTTATCGCTCGCTTATCCCAGCGCGAAACTGCGAAACTTTGTGCACTTTCCGCTTAGGCGTAAAGTGAAGACAAACAAAAATGAACTCGAAAAGCCAAAACCGAAACCGAAACTCCGAAAGCTCGAGAATCTTGTAACTAACCTTTATTTGTTTTGTGGCAACTGCGTCGAGGATATCCGTGGCTGATAAGCAACCCAGAGCGACGCAGAGCCATTAAACAGCATCCTTTTGTTTTTGGCGGAGAATGTGGCGGGCAAACAAAGCAAGCGGCCACGCCTTCAGTGCTCTGCCTGCGCGCTCCATGTGGATAATACATTGTGTTGAACAAATGTTATGAAAAGGCGGCCAAGAAATTAAGCGTGTCGACGCTTGTTGACTGCAAATGCCAAAAAGTTGCGTAATAAAGTGCGACGACGAAGCCGCAAATTATAATTTTAACCTTTTACGCGCCTCGAAACTGTTGCCCGACCGCCAGAGGGCGCCACCCAGCCGTGAGGTTAGGCAGAGGCGGGCGACATGTGTGCCGGCAGCGATAAGCGTTGAGCCTGGTGGCCTTGTCTAATAGAATTAAAAGCCAACGAGGAAGTGCGCCGAGCGCATCGCCGCAGCTCAAAGGTCGTGCCGGATTTTAATGGTTGCCCATCCGACCCCCATCCACGATTCAGCCTAACCCCAAACCCACCCGGACGACTGGCATATGAGTGAAAATAATAATAACAGTAATTTGAATGCTCAACTAGGCAAGTGTGGAACGGAATGGCAGAAAGATGCCAGCAAAATTCATATGCAAATGATTTGGAAACATTGCCCAAGGAGGGCTAACCCCTGGCATCCTGGACTCCTGGCCAGGCTTGGGTAACCCTTTCGTGCCATAAATTGAAAATAAACCATTTGCTTGTCGTTTGCTCGACTATGGCAAATAATAATTCAGGATTAGTCGCAACTTGTTTTGCCCCGCGCCAACTCTAAGGTTAATTACAACATTCGGTCAGGTCGTCCGTGCGACCACAAATGGTCGACGTTCAACTGAAGATAACGTAATCTGTTTATTTTTTGTTTTTTTACTGCTGTGTGTTCCCTTTCGCACTTAAAAACGGAA
Organism: Drosophila meridionalis; assembly: GCA_035045145.1. NCBI lineage: Eukaryota > Metazoa > Arthropoda > Insecta > Diptera > Drosophilidae > Drosophila > Drosophila meridionalis. The sequence continues at coordinate 2,770,392 of JAWNPG010000020.1, read as the reverse complement.
GGCAATATATAAATATGTTTATAAGATAACAATTATTTAAAATTTTAATAAGCTTTTTTTATATTATCATATAATTTATTTATTTTATATTTAATATTTACTAATATAATATTTAACTTTTTAAATTTATATAATATATTTTCCATCGAATAACAGATTTGCTCTGAGCTGAATCACTTTCGATAGTTTCGCTTATTGATTGAGCAATTCGTTAATTGAGCAACTTAGTATCTAATTTGAGCTAAGCAGAACAACATCAGCAAGTTTTGTTCAGCGCCCACGCAGGATTGTAGTTTCATTAGCACCTCTTTGGGGCCCGCAGCGAACAGTCGGCTCGAATTAAATGTAAATTTTTTTGTTCATTTCGTGTGGTGTGCGCCAGTGGAAAACATTAATTGTAAGGCAATCAGTCGCACACAGAACCCACGCAGACTGCAGCAAAACCAACAACTGCAATTTTCTTGGTGGCTTCAATCAGCCAACAATCAACAAACAGCGTGGAACAGCGCGCGGGGCAGCTGCTGAGAGATCCCCAGCATTCCCTATCTCTCCCTCTCTCACTGTACTTCGTCACTGTTGTTGCAAATTGCTGGCACCGCAAATTGTGGCAGGCAAAACAAGCAGCAAACAGCAAACTGGCGACAATTTGGCAACAGACACACACAATGCAAATAAAAGTGTTAGAACTACGCCTTTTACCCAAACAAAACCAACTCAACTAACATGACGCAAAAATGTTTTTGATTTTTTGTGGTTTTGCTATAGTTGGAGATATACAGGAGGAGAGAGTTGATATACAATAGCATAGTAGAAAGAAATTTTCAAACAGTTTGAACGGGTATTGCAAAAAATATGAAGAGAAATAAAAGAATTTATATGAAAAGCTTCTTTTATTACTTTTTTTTAGAATATCAGCAATAGTTGCGTAAACTATCCAGAGTACGGAAAAAAAATGTATCAAGTTTTTATCATTCTATTTATTAGTTTTCTCAATTTTCGATTTAAAAAAGTATTTGAATATTTATATTTAATTTAATTTGAATGCATATATATAAAATTTCAAGTTATTATTATTTTTTTTTTTTTTTATAATTTAGTCTATTTTAAAAAAATATATAAAAATTTAATCAGTATATTATATCATTTTTACTCATATTCATATATTTAAATCAACTTCTATTCACGATTTAAATATTTTAAAGCAATTACTAAAATCTCAAGTCCAAACACAACTCATTCCCGATTCCAATTTACTCTCCAGATGTATTCAATTACAACAGAATTTCCACTAATTAAAACATAGAAAAGTAATATCAATGTCTCATAAACAGACGAGAGACAAAGAGCAAAAATTATTCACGCTACATAATTAAAGAAACAAACTGCGCCAAAGACAAAAGGCAAAAGGCAAAGGGTTGTGGTTTGCGGGCTGTGGTTTGTGGTTGTGGTTGGAGCCCTGGGCAACCACGATGACACCCACCGTTCTGCCGCGAACTCAAAGTGTTTGTCATTTGTTTTTTTTTTTTTTCGGGCAGGATTTAATTACACTCAATTACCGGATACCACAAGGCGATCCATTTACACTTGAGCTCCACTGGGCACAGCCGATGACACTTTCGCCGGGCAACAGGTGAAGTGCCACACCCCCTCTCGCTTCGCTCATTAATGCCGTTAGACATTTTAACGAATTTTATGCAAATTGCAAACGGGAAACACTTTGAAACCGCTGCACAGGGCTTTTGGCGTAACTCCTTCGGCGGCTGTGTAACAGGAGCTGAAGGTTTATTGAACGTCAGCAGGAGGCAGGGGGCAGGGGCAGGGGATAATAGGCAGGGGGAGATACTCTGAGGTGGTGAGCAGCTTGTGGCATCGTTTCGTGTTAGCTGAGTTATTATTGCAAATTAATTTTTGTTCATTAGATTTGAGAATGTCACAAAGTTTCTCGACACGCAGCTGAGACTAAGTGCTGCTCCGGTTGCGAAAGGGGATTTGAATGTTGGTCGAAATAAAAGGAAAGTCTTGAAGTGGATGAAGTCTTGAGAGATTGCTATGCATAGATATTGGAATATTAAAGTCGAGATTTACTGTAGTAAAGGCTTAAAGCATTCCATATAGTATAACAGCAATCAATATGTTTAATATTCCCTTTATTAATATACAAGTATATCTGTTTTATCGACAGATTTAAGCGTTATTTTGCATAATTATGAAATAGTCTTTGACATTTGAATACCCCTCTAAGCACACACACACGCATACGGCAGAGTTAAGCCTATTGACTACACCCACACACAAACACCCACCCACACTCATATACACACACGCTCATGTGAAATGAGCGGTAAATAATCCTTTTGAAATGCCTCAAAGCAAATTAATTAATGTGCCACAGAGCCGGAATTTATGGCATAAATAGCGCTCTGCGGTGGATGCGCAGATGTTACAGGTGCACCAGGTTGTGTGGCTGGGTGGCTGTGTGGTTGGGTGGTTGCGGCGGTGGGGCTGGTGGCTTACACTAACTTATATGCATATACATTTGACAACCCCTCGGTTGTTTGCGAATCGATGCGATTGAAACTTTCACCACAAACCCGTTTTGCATATTTTAGTTTTTGAATTATGGCTGAAAGTTGGCTTTTAATTGAAAGTACACAGGGCGAGGAGGACTGCGGCCGGCGTTATGAACTCATTGATATCGGAGCCATTATGAAAATGTTTATTATTATCATTTTGCACATTTGGTCCCGGCGACACAGAGATGACAAAGCATAATAAATTGCCAGACTCCCAGCCATTCCATTGCTGATGCCAGTTCCGCTCCCGACACGGCCCGAGTTCTGTGTTTTAATGCATTTTTAATTAGTAGCAATTAATATGGTAATTTGTTTAAGTGCTAATAGATACTGCGCGCAGTAATGGCTAGCCAACGCAAAATGAGTTTCGATGGACTGCGTGCGAAATAGCAATTATTATTGGTAACGTAATGTTCGAATAGATGGCTCTGAGTCTGGCTAAGGGAAAGCAACTGCATACACTTTAATGCGTATGAAAATGTAGATTTTTCATTGAGGTATTGAGATAGAAAGATATAAATAGATATAGATATATATCGGTTTGGCTCCTACTAAAAATAAAAATTAATTAATTTTGTTCTGATTTGCCAAATCCGAATGTGATAAACTGATCTACAATTTAATAATAAAACATATAATATAAAAAAAATATGGAAATATTTAGATATATTAAAGACAATTGAACTAGATATGGTATGTTATTAATTTAGTTCATCTAGTAACTCAGTTGACACAAACTGAATTATTTGTCTCTTAATTCATTTACAGTCGAGTACATAAACATTTAAACAATTTGACGAATATTTGAATATTTCTTGAATATTCTGTGTCAGCTTCAGTCTATATTCAGCTTAAACAATATATTGTCAATTCCATATTCTGCCATTCTTCATATCATAAAATTCCAGTGTTAATAAATATTGATATACTACGCCTCTGAGAATTGCATATAACGTCAGCCTAACTATATCTTAATTAGTTAATAAGTTTCTTGTAAACTGAAGAGATGTAATTGGTATTTTATATACATTCAGTTCGCCTTAATGAATTTCTTTATTAGCGTTAATCTCAACTTAATCTTTGCCAGTTATTTACACTCGATCCCCTAGGCTGTGGAGCTCGGGAGGCGGTGGTTCCAAGGGAATACACAGAAATGCGCACAAACAATTTCATCAAACTGAAAGGCAAAAGCCTGAGGCCCAAAGTCACGAATCCAGCTGCAGATTAATTGCATTAATTAATCGCTAAAACAAAGTACATAAGCAAACACAAGACTCCCCGCATAACCCGCCCATGGACAGTTGTAATAAGACGCAAAATGCAAAAGCTCTTGGCCGAGGGACTTTGATGAGGATGTTGAATGAGAGAATAAAACAAGTGGCATTTCCGTTTTTCATTAAGCCCAGACGAAAAGGCAAATCAAAATGCCCATGGGTTGCGAATCTGGATGTGGATGTGGATGTGTTTGTGTTTGCTTTTTTTTATCCATATCGCTGGCCACAAAATGATTTGTTTGCTGGACAATCGCTTTGAGTCCAGTTTTCAGTGGTTAATTACAGATTCGTCTCGGCAAACGCAAACGCAAACGCCAACCCAAACCAAAGCCCGTAGCTCAATTTCATAATTAACATGGCTTCCATTTCGACATCAATGGCAATGCAATAATCATAATAGTGGAATCGTTTCCCAGTTGCCAACCCCGACAACGGCTCTGGCTCGTTCAGTCAGCTGTGCATCAAATCAAATTTGATTCGAATTGATTGATCATGCCCAGCGGGTATGCTGATACCTATTTGCCAGTTGCCAAACTGTTGCCCTCCCGTCGGTACTTGTGTAATGTATCCTGTAATCGAGTGTAATCCTGTAAAGACCTGCTCTGCTCTGACGAGCTCACTCAGCTGGAGACCATTCACTCATTGTTGAAACGTCCTTACCAAATGGCCGAGCCTCATTCACAACCAGCTTAGCTTTTGTGCTGATGAATTAGCTTTTCTTGGCTTTTTTATTGGGTTAGGCGCAGTGTACAGATGGGTAGCCGAGGTATTCCATAACTGTGTCCATGTTGACTGTCATTTAATGATGGGAATGGAGTAGTATGATTTATTTACATAATGAAATATATATAAATTAAATAACTTCATGTACTACTTTTTTAATATTTTTTATTTTTTATTTATTTACAGTATTATTATTATTACTTTATAATTCTCCCATAGCCAATCTTACCTGGTACAAAGTACACGAACCTCTGCTTATCCGATGACATCAACAGCCAGCAAGCCAAATCTATATCTCTCGAATCTCTCCCTCTGCGTGCTCGCAGCGCTCAAGTCCCTAGAGTCAATGGGCAAACAGTGAGCGAAAAATCAAAATCAAATGCCATAGCAAAGTGGATTTTCCACCCTTTTTATTAGCAATTGCTCAACGCCCCTGCTCGCTGTCGCAGTCGCCTTCGCAGTCGCCGTCGCCGTCGCCGTCAACGTCAATGTTAACGCCAGTGGTTGCTCTGTGGTTGTGGGTCGGTAATCCCACAATGAGCTGCCATAATAGATGGCAAGCAAATTGAAGAGCTTTGTCGACGGCAACGAGTGGGTCGACACAGAGCGCGCAGAGTATTTGCGGTCGACGGTGGGTTTGTTTGGGTGGTGGTGGCGTTGACTTCTGTGTTGCGCTTAACATTTGCGGTTTCGCACTTTTGCAACAATTCGACGACGGCTGTCGTGTGCCAGCGGGTGTCCCCTTTCACCACTCCCCACAACGGCCGTCGCTATCCTCACCTGCCACACCCTTGATTGTACGCAACAGGGTGGAAAGTTGAAGTGCATCCGGCTGGTCAGCGGAATGTGGTTGGGTGGTTCACTCGTTTACTGTTCTTGTTTGTGCCCCCACCACACACTCACTCGCTGGCTAAATTACCAAATGAGACTTTTTGTCATTATGCGAATTATGAGGCTGGATAAAAGGTATTAAATATATTTTGGTCACCAGCCTGGCAGCCTTTGCCGCCTGGTTTTAGGCTAATTGAAAAATCCCGCCCACCTATTTTTTCTGCTGTTGGCCATGGGCCGCAGCTGGCCAACAATTTTCGGCAATTTGCAAATGGTCCACTCTCTGACTGTGAGCGCCCAGGTCCATTAGTACTCGTTAGCCAGTGCTGTAAACTACCTTCCAAAATTATGCTCATTTTTTTAGTAGCTGACATTTATGAGCTTTAAGCACTGGTGGATTATTTGGTGGTTTATTAGAGGCTGGCATAGGATACAATGTTTGGTTTGGTGGGTTGTGCTATGGGATAATAATAAATCATTTTAACATTTTAATTGTAATGAGTCCTTTCTGCTTAACATTAGTAAGAATGTTCGTTCGTTTCTCTATAACTCTTATGATTTTTTAATCTTAATCATAGTTTTTCTCTAACTACAAACCTTTTCTCATTAAATAAGCTTTAAATATCTATGGTATTATCAAAAATAAATTGGAGTCCTTCACAACTTTATGTATGATTTTTGCATTTTCAGTGAACTCTTTGTCAATATTTTGTTATCGGTTATTCATGCATGACATCATTCACATATGAAATCAGCATCTCGATTGTGAATGTGGGTACGTGTCTACATTTCTGACATTTTTAAATTTCAATTTTGACAGTTTGCTGATGAACATGCACCCGAACGAGACATGTAGTTAGGTGGAAGGATTGTCAATAAATTTACTTTAATATCGCAGAAGTTATATATAAACATGGGTTAATTAAAGTTCTGACAAAGTGGAGAAGATATTGTAAAATGGATCAGGTTTGTCTGATTAAAATAGAAGCTTTCTAAATTTTAAGTACATCGATAAGCGTACAGAGTAGAGAGTATAGAGTTGAGAGTAGAGAGTAGAGAGTGGAGAGTGGAGAGTGGAGAGTGGAGAGTGGAGAGTGGAGAGTGGAGAGTGAAGAGTGGAGAGTGAAGAGTGAAGAGTGAAGAGTGAAGAGTGTAATATGTAGAGTGTTAAAGAGTGGAGACTTTAGCGTTGGTATATGGAGCTTACAGAGTTTAATTACAGATCTCATTCATCTGCTCTAGTCATGTCTTCATTTGCATGTCTGTAATTAAATTTGAAAACTGTGACAATTCATTTTGTGGTGATTTTTCATTTACCCTTGTTTCACAATTTTACACGCTTGTCCAACCCTTTGGCTGAGCTTTGCCACGCCCCGGCACCCAGTGCCGTCCGTGTTGTCTAGTGGCATGAAATGAAAGGACGCGGAGGAGAAGAAGGTTGAGTGTTGTTACATTATCATCGACATCAGGCAACACGAGCCGCGGTCGTCTGCTCCCGTGCATGTCCTGGCCTGTGTCCTGACTTTTCAGCACACATCATCTCAACTGTTTGTAGTCATATTATATGTCATCGCTCTGAAGTGCTCTCAAATTCTCAAATGTTCTGCTCGCTTTTTAGCACTTTTTAATGCAGTCGCCGCCAGATCTGTGCATTCTAAGTGATTTAATGGATTTTGCATGCATTAAATTGAACGAGAAGCCAAGTTGTTAATTGCAATGCGAATTTATTGTTATTATTATAATGTCGCTCATCTCGCAAATGATAGGGGAAATGACGACAAATTCTCAAGTGCGCTCTCTGCAGTGTGCAGCCAGTTTTAAGGGTACTCAAAGCAGCAGACAACTGTTCGCCTTTAAAAGATCGTAAAGCTAATGGAAACCTCTATTGATCAAGATATATGTAGTCTATAGGAAGAAGAGTGGCAGCTGCACAGTGTGACAAAGTTATTCCTTTTTTTTGTTTGTTAGGTATTTGATGGAATATATGGATAAGTGCTTGTCGTTCTATAGCTTGATACTTAAAATATTATAAATAAATACTTAAAATATTATATTTATTATATATTATATCATTTATTTTATTATTTACCTTTGGATTATATAACAGTTTATTTGTCTTTAACTAAATTATACATCAATACCTCCATTACATTCATATAACTCAATAGGAATTTTCCGTAAATCAATCGGGCAATTTTCTCAACTTTTGTTTCTTTTTCGCTAGCATGATGCTGACTTTTGCAGATGTTTTGTGCCGCAATGCATAATTAAAGAATAACAAAAGGCAAGTCGTATTGAGGCAGCAGTCGCAACAACTGCCAGCCAACCAACATTCTATCAAACTGTCAATAAGCAATTCATTTGCAAATGCGATGCTCAATGGGAGCAGAAGAAAAAACCGCAACAAATGCGCCCCAAATAGTAGGTGAGGTTCGTGTCATTGTTTGTCAAAAAGCCATTTCGGTTCGTATCGAATTTCCAGAGTTGCGAAAAAAGGAAAATACCAAAAAAACTGTACAGTATATACATACATATATACCCATTGCTATAGCTAACACATGATCTGCTTGCTGGACCAACTTTCGGGTAGGGTGTTGCGACAGTCGGACAGTTGGAGTGGAGTTGTCGTGCGTCGGGGAAATACTCCCTTGGGTGGGCTTTGCCACTCGCATGTGACAGGAGGCGACGGCAGAAGCTGTGTGGGGAGGGGGTGCTGGGAATGGAAGCTGGCAACCTATCAGGCCGCTGCCATCTAACCGAGCGTTGACATTTGTGCATGCACAATCAACGGTTCGATTTAATGGAAAAAATGAATTTCACTCCACGCTCTGCGGTTTTTCTTCTTTTGGGAGCCGCCTTTTGTGTGGCCAGCAAATTTCCATGAATGCGAAAATTGGTTGGCAGCCACTACGAAAAACGTTTAATACATCGACTTTTTTCTCTCCGCTTTCCATTGGCTGCCACGAATCGAAACTCCAAATCGTAATTGAAGCTACTCGAATTAACAAAAAAAAAGTAGACTGAAAAAAAGGGAAATAATATTTGGCAACTGTCTATGAAATCTCGCTATTCGCTTTTTCCCAGCATTGTTATCCGGAACCCGGGCTTAATTAATTGTGGTTTGAGGCACTTACAACATATCGGCAACACAAAAAAGTTTAGCTATCCGTTAAATGTTTTCGAGTCAATGCCACACTTGATTTAAATTTAACAAAAAAAAAAAAGTTGCTTTGGCAAAAAATTGACAATTTTTTGACACAATGCTGCGGCGATAAGCACACTCTGAAGCGTATAGGAAATTAAATTTTTTCCAATCAAAAACATTTCAATGGCAGTTCACACATACACTGAGCGAAAAGTGGGTGGTTGCTTGTCGGAGCTGTGAAATCAACAGTCCCTCAGCCCAGTTCAGTGGAGTTCGGCTAACGACGGCGGATTTATTTCATTCCAAGTCAATAAAGTCGCACAAAATATTCAATTTGATGCATTAGCCAGATAGGAGAAAAAAGGAATTTTAAATTTCTGTTGATTTTATTTGATATAAAATAGGAATATATAAAGAATTTATTATAGGGCTTAAAGAGCTCGAAATTGCCAATATATATTATATTCCTCATAAATATCATTTAAAATAATTTTGATTTTGAGTATTATAAAATTATTGATAAAATAAAATACATAATTGTGTTCATGATACACTAATTCATTCAATGGATTTTAATCTGGCTACTTAATTTATTTGTCCATTATCAAAAAATACTGATTTATATTCCTGATTTATATTAAATCCTTTTGTTTGATTCGTAACAAACTAAGAAAAAAGAAGTTATATACAATTTTTACTAAAATATTAAAAAAATTTAAAAATATGTATAAAAAATTGAAATATACTTTAAATCTGTTTTGTTATATACATTTTTGTAGTACAGCGAGCTTTCTGGCCGTGAAGAGTGAAACATTTCAATTAAATGTCACGCATTAATATTCATTAAATTATTTAGACTCTGCCAGGAGGTAGGAGAGAGGGAGAGGGGGACGTTGGAGAGTGTGTGGCACTCATAAGTCGCATAGCTGCGGAGCTGTTCGAAAACAATAACATTAAATCACTTAAAGTGTCAACCAAGTTGTGGGCTGGCGCTGAGGCGCCCTTGGCTGCCTGCACAGTGTCCAGTGCAAGTCCAGATGGCATTCATTATCATAATCTGCAACATCATAAAGCAATTTGTGGTGCTTGAATGGGATAGAAGGGCGGGACGCGTTGAGCTGTTTGCGTCGCATAGAGCGCGTTTATGGATATGTGCAGCTTGTTGCTCCCTGTGTTTGTTGCTGCTATTGTTGTTGTTGTGGGGCAGGGAAACCCAGCAAAAATCTTAATTACTTGCCCAACCAAGCGCTTGACCTCGCTCACACGCCCAGGACGAGTGTTGAGCAAGCTTAAGTCGCAGCCGCAGCCGCAGTCGCAGCCGCAGCTGAAGGGGCTGGTGTTGAAGTGTTGACTCGTCGTCGTCGTGGTCGTCACCCACAAGGCCCATAATGGGGGTTAATTGGGCTGTGTGCGCGACACGCATACATCTTGGTAATTAACCAAAGAAGCGACTCCAAAATGACCATTGCCTAGGCCCCTGTCATGTCCAGGCGACTGGCAACTGGCGACTGGACATGCTTTCTACAAATGGGTGGGGCGGCAGCAATTAAGGCCCATCTGCCCATGTGAGTCGCTTGCTCACTTTCACTTGGCGACTGGTTGCAATTGTTAGAGATAGCCATCGAGGTCCCACTCCGCGGTGCCATATGCACATTTCATATTAATTTATGTGGCGTTACATCTTGCGCTTTCACTAGAATTTATTATGCTGCCCAATGATAATATTTGCTAAGTTTCGTTATTTCTGTTCTCCCTTCTGCTTTCTTTCATTGCATTGCATTGCTCGGCGTCAATTGGACTTTCTTCTGGGGTGGACTTTCGCAATTTATGGTTCCATTATGTTAATTATTGACAATTGCTGCCTGGTCAAGTGCTAATTATTTCTATTAGCGGAATGCTATGTGCAGAAACAAGCGAGTGAATAACCTCTAAGTGCAATGAGTAATTCGTGCCCAGAGTTGGTGACATATGCTGAGGGAACATTTTCTAATCAAGGAATGTGAACTTAAAAAACTTCACTTCAGGCTACACTTTTCTTGAAATTAATGTATCTATTTATATTTATCTAATTTACAGATATACCATATATAATAATGAATTTATTTAAGTAACTAAAATATTTTAAATTTCAAAGACTATATTAAAGTAGTTTTTTCTATCAAAACTGCTATGCAGCTGCCAACAATAGCTTCATTAGTTATAGTAAAAAATCTACTTTCAAGCCATATCTGTTTCTAAAACTCATTGTTATGCCAAAAATATACAGAACAATGAACAACAAAAAATAAGAGGAGAATAAAACCCGAGTAGGGAAATTTCTGAAATAATGGACTGTAATGGATGTTTACAGACACAGAAATGCAGCGCGAATAGCGGCTGCAGCAAACAATGCATTGTAATAGAGCAGCTAAATGAAATAGAAATTTAAACAAATGCAAGAGAAAAGTAGAAAAAGTAGAAAACAAATCAAATAATATATTTTTAAAGTCATTAATCAAGGGGCAACTTGCGTCACTTTCACTCGAAAGGAACAGATTTCATTAGCCAACTGTCGGGAAGGCTGTGGGGGGTTGTGCGAGGGTGCGAGCTTGTGGTTGGTGGCCTTAATTGTTATTTGGACAAATTGTTTTTGGCTTAACAAGGCGCAGGATTAATGATCTGGTCAGTCAATAAATTTGGCCCACAGGCATAGGTGGTTGAAATCCCTTTCCAACTCGGCCTTTTATCTCATTTCTTTTTTGCTCTGACTCAGGCACCATAAAGCGCAACGGTTGCCACATTTTGTGGCATATAAATTGTTAACGGTTTCGGCAATTAAAGCCGCACTAATTGCCAACAATAAGACACTTAAGAAAACATGACTTCTGCATGGCAAATCAGACCAAGAACAGCAGCCATAAAAAGGGTTAGAAAACCCCACTTAAAGCAAGAATTTATGTTCGGGCAAATAAAAAAGAGGATTTCTGTAAATTCAATTAGCATTGTCTTTAACTCTCTTGAGCCGGCTGACAATGATGTCATCGTCATTGTTAGAGTAATGACAGGATATCATTACGACATCCTTAGCCATTAGGCCAAAACAACAGCCAACAAAAAACTCTTTTGATGTCTCTTAAAAATCAGCTTACATTCAATTTTTATTGCAACGTTAAGAACTGTCCACCACTTAAAGCTTTTTCGGGCTCAACCCACGATATTTTCTATTTTTGCTGTACTCCCGTTCTGGATGTGGACCCCGTTGGAGCCCTTTGGCTTTTTTCGCCAGATAACGGGCGCAGCCGTGTTCGAAAAATGTCGCGACCGGAAAAAAAGTTTTGCGTCATAATAAATAATTTCAACGCATTCGTCTGGAAGGATTAAACCGCAAACCTGCGTGCACGGCCTACCTTGTGGACCAGGCCCTCGGCTCAGCATAGAAGACCTTAAAGCAAAATAAAACAAAAATGATTCAATGAACTGGGAAACATGAAAAAAGGTAAACAATTCAGTTATAATCTTAGACATAATCTGAGTTTATGAAAAAGTGAATACCCGAAGGTGTATCCAGTCTGACTGGGGTGAAAATGGTAAACGATTCCCGTATTTTTGAAAGTGTGTAGTTAATTATTATTGTTATAAAATATAAAATGCATATAATTCATAATCATATTTAGCTCATATAATTTATTTTGAAATTCGGAATATTTTGAAAGAGTTAATAAGTAAATATTGAGAATCGCTTGTACACGTTGTTGTAGAACTTTTTAAAGACTTTTAAAAACCTGTATTTTTAATATTTTAGTAAATTAAATAAAGTGCTTTTAATATATGTATGACATACAGCATCATGTTGTCTCTGAAATATTTAAAATAAATTTTATCAGACAATTCTTCCAAGCACTTAAACTAATTGAACTCAACTGTGTCTTATCTTATTTCCAACAGTAGATATCGCTTGTAACTATCTTGAGAGACTGACGCACTGACAGATACAAACTTCATATTCTTGCACTTCTGTTCTCTACTGGGCTGCAACATCAATATGTGCCTCTTTAGCTCAGTGGCAGAGCACTGGTCTTGTAAACCAGGGGTCGTGAGTTCAATCCTCACAGGAGGCAATCAGTTTAATCAATATTTTTGGTTAATAATATACAAATATTTTATTTACTATACAATATGGAATACGAAATTGAAAATGTACATTAAAAAACTTGGCAATATACACCTATGACTATCTCTTATAAGATTGATTGCAAATAACCCTATTCAATCACCTATAAAGGCGAGCGTGTCCCTGTCACAGTTCAAGTGTCAAAGGAGAACGTAGAAAGGATATGCCACGAGCGCTTAAAAAATATTCAATTTAG